>JAKSZU010000007.1:134857119-136057119 GCA_026018925.1 Tupaia tana
TTACTGTCCATACCCGGTTCTCCCCATTCAGTCTTTCTCTGAGAATCATTGCCCCAACTTCTCTCCTGATTTAGTGGTTTGACAACCATGGTCAAATCCTAGACCTGATACTGGTTAGTTGTCAGCTCCAGTTAGTGACCTGATGGGAGCCTTAACTTCCTCACCTGCAAAGGAGTTAGCAAAGAACCTCCCTCATGTGTTGTGTGAAGGTTAGATGAGCTGAAAACAAGTAAATTTCTCACTGACAGCAAAAAAAAAAAAACAATTAAGAAAGGAAGAAAGAGAAAGGAAGAAAGAAGGAAGAAGGGAAGAAAGAAGGAAGAAGGGAAGAAAGAAAAAAAGAAGGGAAGAAAGACAGAAAGAAGGAAAGAAAGAAGGGAAGAAAGAAAGGAAGGAAAGAAGGAAGGAAGGAAGGAAAGAAGGAAGGAAGGAAGGACGGACGGACCCGGCCTAGGGCACAGTGTGAGCTCGGGAAAAGCAGTTACTGTACTTCCATCTCTCCTATCTGTCCCAGGCTCGGAGCCCCAGGCTGGGAGCCAGCCGTGGCCTTGTTGCCAGCTGAGATATTCTCTTGGAAGGTGGGTTTGCCAGACTTACCCCAAAGTTAGCTTCCCTGGGCTCCCAATTTGGTTTGGCTTGCTTCCAAACTGCTTTCTTAGCATCTCATAAGATTCAGAAAGGTTAATAGCTTCTAGGGAGTCTCTTTACCTCCCAGTGGAAGCCACAATCACTTTGTAGAATGGCTTTAGAAAAGATGAGCTGCATTAAATTTCAGAGCTGGGAGGGACCTTTAGGAACCATTTGCTGCACCACAGGCCTCTCTGGCAGCAGCATCTCCAGATGGGCCAATCAGCCTCAGAACTAGAGTGAAAGTGCCGTGGAATGAAGACGTCCCCACAGTCAGACCGTGAGAAGGATGGGCCTGATGACAGGAGCCCTTCAGGAAGGGGTGATGGACTTTGGCAGGGCATAGACTTTTTTTTGGAGAGGCTTTTGCTATAGGGCGCGTGCGCTCACCAGACAGACAAAGAGAGATAAAGAGACAGAAAGCAAGAAATCACCCCCCAGAGGGGATGGCCATGCCGTAATCCCTTCTCCTCCTTTCTCCTCTTGGGATCTTGGGCACGCACACACACGCGCCCGGTGTGAGTTTTAAGCCACCGGGTCCGGGACACGAACCGCGGTTGACTACGTGGGAGTCCAGCGACATAGCCATTACGCTAACTGCTGGTCCCGCGGGGCATAGACTTTGAACTAGCTAAAAATGCTGGAAGTTTCCAGGTTATTGCTTCTTGTTGGAGTGGAGTTGATCTTAGGGGGATGAGGAGGCTCAATTTACAGGCAGAGGTTCATGTGGAACTGTTTGGGGAGTTTTTTCAAAACTCATGTCCACCCCCATCCCTACCAGTCTATTCCAGAATCTCATCTGGGGGGGGGGGGGTGTGCTGATAAAGCTTCCAGGAGATTCTAGTATGCATCCCTGCCTCTGGCTGAGAAGCGACGCTGAGGCTGAGGAGCAGAGAGCAGGCAGTGTGCAGTAGTGACACCACAGCGTGGCTGTGGCTGTTGGACCAGGACACAAGGAGAGCAGACCCTGTATTTGTGTAATTTGTACTTCACAGACTCTTCACAGACTCCCCTTCATCCGGTGTCCAAACTTACACTCTAATCCTTAAGGCTGGTACATCTCCATGTATACCTCCTTGGCTGACGAGACAGCCGAGGCCCAGTGAGGACAAGTGTATACAGAAAAAGGGATGAGGCAGAGGCAGAACTCAGCTCTCTGATCCATGCCGCAGAGGTCTCATCTAGGCCATACTGAATTGTGGGCATTGCCCAAGTGTGGGCACTTAAAAAGCATTTCTTCTACCCCTTTGTCAGACTCACTGTGCAAGGGCACCAGTATTTTTGATGCCATTTTCTTCTGGGTATCATAATACCCTTAGGATAGTTTCTAAATGGGGAGTCTCCAACTGTCAGGGAAGGAGAGGAAACTTTTCAACTCCCTTGGCAAGTTCTGGACAAAAAAACCTACTATCCAGTCACACATGGGTGTGATTGGAGCCCAGGAGTTCAGGCAGAAAGAATGAAAGCCCACTCATGAAAGGGCGTCAGGCCCAGAGGAAGGACAGGGTTCTCCATAGCTGGATGACTTGGAGGAAGATGCCCTGTCTGTAGGGAGGTAAAGGTGAGCGATGCGAAGGTCTGGCGGGCAGAGCAGCCTTGCAGTAGGGCCTGGTGCTGGAGAGAGCTGTGTGTCCACATTCTAGACATGGCAAGATCTAGAATGGTCTGGCCTGACTGTGCTGGCTCTAGCCTCCCTGCAGTGCCTGTGACGAGGAAGGCACAGACAGGGCTGCGGCACCTGTGAGAGAGGTGTCACTGGGCCACCTACCACCCTTCGGAAGGAGGTGGTCATAAGAGGACAGGACTTTCCTGCTGTGTGAGGTGGGGCAGAAGGTGCTGAGGCTGCTGGATGGGAGGCAGTCTCAAACGGCCCAGGCACTGGGTGTGAGCAGGCATGGCTAGAATCCTGTGGACACCTGAGTATGCAACTGCACAGAACAGGAGGGTGGGACAGGAGACGGAAGTGGCAGCTCCGTTGTAGGTGAGGCCTTCTCCTCTGCACACCCTGCATGGGGCTTTCCAGAGAGAAAAGCTAGGGCGTACATCTCCCAAGAAAACACTGGAATATCTGCTAATTAAACAAACAGTGATTTTGGCCAGGGCTACCGGCATGACATTGATAGACACCAGTGGGCAAGGCCTGTGGATATGTATTACATTATTTTGAGTAGGAAGTATCACAGATTCAGGCCATTTAAGTTGCTGGCACTCCATTTATATCCATAGGCTGATGAAACCCAAGGCAAATGGGACTGCAGACAAGAAAGCTAACACCCCATTTGGGAAGGAATTTGCCAAAGCTTACTGAAGGGAATGTTGGGGTGGACTCTTCAGATGCCCCCCTCTCAGTTCTCCTTCCTTAGCTGCCAAGGACATTGTCTGCTGACTCATAGCTAAATCCTCTCTGGGAATTGCCTTTGGCCAAGGAGTAGCCAGACTCTCCCATCCAACAAAGACCCACTCGACCCACAGAGGTGTCAGTCCAAGAACAGGGCCTGATGACCCTCCTGCCTTCTTGGCTTCATCTCAGAGCCTTCCTCCAGGAGCCTGACGCTGGAGCTGCCGTCTTCATGTCACTGCACTGCCCGCTGAGTAGGAGGAGAGACAAACAAAGCTAGGCCCCTGCCTCCAACCCTGGGGCCCTGAGATTTGAGTCTTGTCTGAGCACTCTGAAAGCCATGGAGGCAGGCACAAAAAATGGAAGGAGCCCTTGGAGAGAGTGTTGCAGTTACCAGGAACATTTTTTCTGTGTGTCTTTGTTCTGGGGAGGAGGGCTGGAAAAAATAGACAAAGCAGAGTCTAGTCTAACTTGCAGACACGGGCTCTTGGTTGGGTCCGATGTACGGGCATCGCTGGAACTACTTGCACTTGCTTCCAACCAGTGAGCAAGTGTTACAAAGATTCGTGTTATGAGGGGACTTTGAAAAGTTCATCGAGAGGCCAGCAGGTGGCATGGTGGTTAAGGTAGCTGTATCCTACATGGCCAATTGTGTGGTTTAAGTCCCAGACACAGTGGTTTGAAAAACAAGCCTGGAGGGGACCAGTAGATGGCATAATGGTTATGTCACTGGACTCCCACGTAGTCTACTGCGGTTTGAGTCCAGACTCGGTGGCTTAAGCTCATGCTGGGTGCATGTGCCTGAGTGCCCAAAATCCCAAGAAGAGAATGGAGGAGAAGGGATTATGGTGTGGCCATGCACTTTCTCTCTCTCTCTCTCTGGCTCTCTCTCTCTCTCTGTGTGTCTCCAGTGAACACATGTACCCTATAACAAACAAACACACAAAAAAAGATGATTTCATCCAAAAATGCCTTTACAGCAAACTCCAGAAGCATTTGACCAAGTGTCTGGGGATTGTGGCCAGTTGGATTTATGTATAACATTGATCATCACACCCTCTACAAAGAATAATCCCTCCCTCCTTGGGGCCGGCAGGTGGTGTGGTAGCTAAAAGCACTGAATTTCCACATGGCTGCCTGTGGTTCGAGTCCTGGACTTAGCAGTTTGCTTTCTCACTTTCCCTTTCTCTCTGTCTCTGGTCAAGTTAAAAAATAATAACAACAAATGGAATTAAATAAATAAATAGTTCTTTAAAAAGAAAAATAAAAAAGATTAATCCCCATTCACTTTTGTCCTGGGAGACTTCTTCCTTCATTACCTTAAGGAACCACATTCCCATAATAAGCAGGCAGAGCAACATCAACAAGAAAGGAGCCCTGAGATCCCTGAAGGGCTTTATTCTCATGGAGATTGATATTTGTTCTCAGAGTCTTCTGGTTCCTCCTCTTTTCTTGTGAACATTGGACATTTTATGATTGAAAGCACTTCTATTGACCAGGAGCTGGCAAGTTTATTCTGCCAAGGGTCAGAGAGTAAGTTTTTTAAACTATGCAGGCCACATATAACTCTGTTGTAGACTCTCCTTTGTCTTACAACCCTTTAAAAATGTAAAAGCCACTCTAGCTGACAGGCCATACAAAAACAGACCTAGGCCTGGTTCAGCCTGCAGGTTGTAATTTGCTGCACTGTGGTTTACAGTTCTAATATTCCAGGTGCACCTGCGTGCCTGTCATTCCCGGGCCACTTCAAAGCCCTGCGTATACTCCTCCAGCTGCTTGGAAAGCCCAGCAGAAAACTCAATGACACAAGTGTTCTGAGATCAACAGAAAGAAGGGCCTCTTTCCCCCATGCTCTAATTTCTAAAGCTCCCCCAACATACCCTGAAGCTTGTTTCAAGATAAGGAAACATGAGGATGATGGGAAGGCTCTCCCATCATGAAAGCATTATGTTAGGAGAAGCCATCCACCCCTCAAAGCCATCCACCGCGCCCCTCAGCTGGGTACCCAGCACAGCACCTCCAATTCTCACTTCTAATTCTATCTCCTGCTTAGTGGAGAGACTTCCCAGAGTGGCCTCTGAGGCTTCTCCCTTTGGATCTGTGACGAGAGGAGCTGCCTGTGCTTTGACAGTTTCCTGTGGCTCTGGAACTCAGGGTCCAGATAGACCTGGGCCTGACTGAAGAGCCTGCAGGGTGGGGTGAGCCAGCCAGGCCCATCAGCATCCTGGAGTGCTTCCCAGTGATAGGGCTGGTGGGATTCTGAAACCCAGCCTTTAAGGGTGGGTTTGTGTATGTGAGGGTGGAAGCTTCTTATGAGCCCCTTGTGAATTAAGTCCACTGCACAATCTGATTGGGTAAAGACTGGAAACACGAGCTCTTATGCTGGAACACAAAGCTACAGCTTGAATGAGAGCTACATGAGAATGGAAATAGACCCTGCTCCTCTAGTTTTGTTTTTGACCTCTGGTTTTAAAGAACTCTTGTCTCATAACTCAAACTTTTCTTTTTTTTTTTAGAGAGAGAGAGATATTTGCTATAGGGCAAGAGACAGAGAGAAAGAGAGAGAGAAATTGTGTGAGGGGGTGGCCACATTACAATCCCTTCTCCTCCATTCTCCTCTTAGGATCTTTGGCATGCATGCACGTGCTCCTGGTGTGAGTTTTAAGCCACCAGGTCTGGGACTCGACTATGTGGTCGACTATGTGGGAGTCCAGTGAAGTAACCATTATACCATCTGCTGGTCCCATAACTCAGACTTTTCCTTCTAGGGATTCTCTTCTCTCTGGCCCTCCTTCCTCTTTTTATTTCTCCCTCTCTTCCTCCCTTCCTTTCCTCTTTTCTTTCTTCCTTCATCTATCAGATACCTGTGATTACAGGTGTTGAAATAAAACATCAAACCTGTCCTCAGGTAGCCCAGGAGAGGGAGCTAAAGTGTATATGAAAGCATCTTTGCTCATTTTTTAGTCTTCCTCACCCAAAGTATTGCATCTGTGATATTCCCAGAAGCAGACATACCAGAAGCAGACCTGGGTCCCTGGCTTCCGAACTGCAGTATGTACCATTCTGTGTGTACCTTCTGGGTCACAGCTCTTACTGTAGGTGACATTTGCTCTTGAACTGCCCTCTTCTCACAGGGTTGGGCAGAGCTGATCAGAAGAGGGCTCTGATGTCTATGAGTTCTCAGCTTAAAGCTAAGAACTGTGACCACATGGCAAACTCCACCGGAATGAGATGCCCCAGAACAGAAGATGAGAAATGGATGCAATGACAAGGCCAGACAGTGGCACAGGGGTAAAATGCAATGTGTTTTGAGGCTGGCCCATGTGGGAAGGTTCCGGATTCAGGGCCAGAGACATCCCTGAGTGCCCTGAGCACACGATTTGGGGCTGGCTGAGCCTGGAGGTGGATTACAGCATTGAGATTGCTATTGGAGGGATTCCTCCCTCTCTGTCTCTCAGTCATAGAAAAAAAAAAAAAGTAAACTTAAACAAAAAGAAAAGGAAAGAAACAGACACATTAATGGCCCCCCTAATTTTTTTTTTTTTTTTTTTTTAGATTTTTGCTATAGGGCATGTGTGCTTGCTGGAGAGATAGACAGAAAGCAAGAAATCACCCCCCAGGGGGGATGGTCATGCCACGCAATCCCTCTTCCTCCATTCTCCTCTTGGAATTTTGGGCACACATACACATGTGTCCAAGTTTTAAGCCACTGGGCCTGGGACTCGAATCTCAGTCGACTATGTGGGAGTCCAGTGACATAACCATTATGCCATCTGCTGGTCCCATTAATGCAAAAATTAGAGTGCAATATATCCTGAAAGTTAGAACAGGACTAATTCTTCTAGACCTTTGACTGCTATAAACATGTAGTAGCTAATCTCTTGATAATTCATTCATTTGTTAATTTTGGAGTAATTTCCAGAAAGTATAACCTTATATTTCGGAAGAATGCATTGTGTGTTTTATTTGAATAAAATTGATCTCTTCTTAAGTTTGACTTTAAATTGATTAAAAATGTATCATCACATCTGCTGCTGCTTGGCTCAATTGGAACTGAGCCCATCAAAAACCTTCTCCTACGGGAACTGTTCCAAGTCTGCTTGGCGGTCCCTGACTGCCCACAGGGAAACCTTCTGGGAAGTGAGTCTGAGGACTTTTTCTTCCTGTTGCTAAATGCCAGCATTGTACCAATCATTTTTGAGCTCAACTTCAGTCCTAATTGGTATAAAAAGAAGTTTTTCAGAGCCATCTCATTACTTTTTCTTTGTGAATTAGAACATTTAACTGGATCCTCTTAATGGTAAATCATTCAGATCTAGCTAAAGTTCAGGAGGATAATAATATATAAGTGCTCTGAAAATCATGGAGTGTGTCTTTGGAATTTGCCACACACAGGGCTATTATTTTAATTTTTGAGTGAATACAGGTTCCAACTCATAATAACAATGACTTTGTGAAGACAAGCTCTGGGTGACGAAGCTATTTTCATTCTTTATAGAATGGTTGGGAAATCATACCGCCTTAATCTGTTTTTAATAATTTTTTTGTTCTCTGACTTTTTGAAAAATGTTTTATCATTCGGGAAAGTAAGCCATCTTTACATAATGGAAAGGAAGAGAAAAAGGGCATTGTTCTTCATTCATTTATTCATCTCATTTCTTTCTTGTTTTTATTTGCTGTAGGGTGTGTGTACTTGCTAGGGAGAGGAAAGGAGAGGAGAGAAGGGAGAAAAGGGGAAAGAGAAAAAGAAAAAGCATGCCTAGGAGGGATGATCACACCACAATCCCTTCTCCATTCTCCTCTCAGGATTTTGGTCACGCACACACATGTGCTGGTATATTTTTCAAGTTGGTAGGTCTGGGACTCAAACCATGCAGTTGGCCATGCAGGATCCAGCTGCCTTAACCATCACACCATCTGACTGGCCCCTATTTCTTCAGTTTTTAAGTCAGTAAAATCATCATCATCATCATATCCTCCTTAGAAGGCTGTTGAAAAGCATTAATGAAATCCATCTGCAAAAGGTCCAGCAGGGGCTTGCCACACAGGAGGTCTGCAATAAACTTATTTTCCACCTTCTACCTTCCCTGTAACAATATTTATTTATAAAGTTTATTAAGTTTATTTATTGCTTCCATGAGTGAGACAGAAAGCAAGACAAAGACAGAGAGACAGCACCCCCAACAGGGTCTTGATACCATGACCTACCCCTATTCTCAGCTAGCCCAGATAATGGGTAGGCAGGTACCTGGGGTGCTCAGGGAGGTCTCTGGTCATGAATACGAAAGCTTTCCATGAGAATCAGTGTCATAGAGCATTGCATTTCTTTTCGCTGTGCCACCAACCAGCCTCCATAACTATGAAATAAACAAAGCCTATATGCTACCTATATGTATACCTATACATATAGGTATACAATGTAAAAAAAAAAAAAACTCAAGTAAAACAACAGCATAATAATCTGGTATAACAAATGTTACATTGCCATCTTCATGAGAGCGCCTCATATTCTTTCACCCTCCTCCCTTGTCTTCTTTTTTTCTCTGCTTCCAAAAGGAGATCTCAGGGTTACTTTGTGTTTTCTTAATTGAGTAAGCCATTTTTAAGACACTAGAACCTCCCCACACCTACAAGAGGATGGGGGTGTTGTATTCCAAGGAAAGACTATGTATCCGTGCTGAGGAGAGTGAATGACTTTATCTTTGTTTTTAGATTTTTTTTTTTCATTTGTTGGGCCCCTGGCAATATTTAGGTGACCATATCACCAGAAAGGAGTTGTCCTCTGTGTCCTAAAGCTAGAAAGTGGAAGGGACCTCACTCTTTTTTTTTTTTTTTTTTTTTTAACAATCAAATGAATAACTTTATTTTTTACATTTGAAGGCTGATGAAAAACTGTTAGTTAATCCTATGAAAGAAAAATCCAACATTTCAATCATAAAGAATGATTAACTATGTATTTACTCATTAAATACTATTCAAATTTTCTAAAACACAATTTGAAAACATTCAGCATGCATTTTTAATTTCAGTACAGTGGATTTAAGACCAAGTACACAAATTAGATACATGAGGACTAGATTACAAATGATCATAGTCATCATCATCATCTTCACGTTTTCTTTTCAATACACTTGATGATTCATTAGTATTATTTTGTGATGACACCATATTAGTGGTGATAAGAATGTTTTTGGACCCAATTAACGATGGGTTAATCAGAACATTCTGAACTGCTGATGTTGCAGGAATTGATGCTTTCACAGCTGGGGACTGTGACGTAGGCATCTGTACTGTAAACCTTTGCCCTGTGAGGGACATTGGAGTCCCCACCTTAGTTGAAACAGACATGGTTTGTGGGGTTGGTGTGCCTAGTGTGGGAGTACTTGGTCTGCTAGTAACTGAACCAACACTTAACCTCTGTTATTCTTCCTGCAGAAGTAGATGCCTTTTTTTAGATGCCTTTTAAAGACTTAAGCCTATAGTTGGGAGCTGTTAAACAATATCTATCAGGTGGCAGTCTAGGACCTGAATATGGCTTGATCAATGGCAAAGGGGTTTGATTTCTTTGCCTTGCAATGTCTAATAAAAAATCCCTTGGGGGAGGAGAGGTAAAAGATTGGTCAGCACGATACTGGATTGCCAATCGCACATCATCTGCGTCAACAGTAGCTTTCTTAGCATGGCTTGAATAAATTTTTGTATCATCTAGAATTGTGGTCATGAATCGGAAGGCAAACTCCAACATCTGATTTATAACTCTTGGCTCATCTTCTGTAATCCCCATATCCTTCAGGATTTGAGCCATCATTTGTGCATCTTTCGGCATGCTTTTGGGAGAAGTCATCTTGCCAGACTCCATGATATCTGGTGATCAGATCAGACTTCTAGAGCTAAATCACCCACATTAACGTATTTCAGTCCTGATCTTGATGCAAGTTCTTTGCCTAGTGTGGTTTTTCCAACCCCTGGTGTACCGGTGAGCAAGATGTTTGGAAGCAACATAGTCTTCACGGCGATGACTCCGGGCGCCTCGGCTGGGACCTCACTCTTGTAGGCTGGGTTTCCAGGGATGGGAGACATGGGTGCTTTGCAGGGTGAAGGCCTGAGTACCAGGGTCCAGAGAATCCCAGGAGCCAGGAGCAGGCAATAGGGCTGGTCCTCACTTGGAAACCAGGGAAGCTTGTATCTGGGACAGCCAGCCAGTCCTGTCTTAGAGGATCAGTGACCTTGGCAGCTGGCAGCAAACCGCAAGGGAGGGGCACAGGAGAGAGAGTCCAGACTTCTCATTAATTTGCCCTGTGGGTTTGGGCTGGTTTGATTTATTCAGTTTTTTTTTTTAATAGGGTGTCTGCACTCATTAGAAAGAGATGTACACACTCACAGAGAGAAAGAGAGAGAGAGAGAGAGAGAGAGAGAGAGAGAGAGAGAGAGAGAGAGAAGCACTCCCTAGGGAGGATGGCCATGCCCAAATCCCATCTCCTCCATTCTCCTCTTAGGATTTTAGGCACATAAACACATGTGTCTGATGTGTTTCTCAAGCCACTGAGCCTGGGACTTGAACCATGGTCAGTCATGTGGGATCTAGCTGCCTTTTTTCCCTTTCTTCCTTCTTTCCTTCCTTCCTTCTTTCTCTTTCTTCCTTTCTTTGTTTCTTTCTGTCTATCTATATTTCAAGCTAAGTTTATTTATTTACTTCTTGAGAGAGAGAGAGTTCTTTCTTGAGGAAGAGTGAGAGTTTGTTTATGCCGTGATACCCCTCCCCCCACCGCCATCTCAGCCAGCCTGGATTGCAGGCATGTGTGTTGCTGGCATGCTCAGGGAGGTCACAGGATGGAAACCTAGGACCTTTCCCAGGTAAGCCTAGTTCTATCAGTGCTGCGCCATGACCTGGTCTCAAAGCTGGTTTTACTTTATATTTGTAAAACATAGAACAGATGTGACTTTACTTCCAGAGCACTTTATCCTATACCAGGCATACGGTAGGCTATGGGGACACACCGCCGTGGTCTCCCTCCTGCCAGTCTCTGCAGAACAAAGTGTCTTACATATGGCTATCAGACACTCATTCATCCATTCATTTGCTCAGCAAACTCTGAATAGGTCATGCTTGTTCCATTTTGCTGCTTCTTCTGAAACCTTTCCTGGCTCCCCATTGTTTACTGAAGTGGGGACAAACCCTCCACAATCTGGCTCATACCTGCCCTTTCTAGTCTTCTCTCTCCATCTTTCATGAACTTCTTAGTCAGACAACAGACTCTTCCCCACTTTCCAAATGTCTGTTGGGCCACCCCATCTCTGGCCTCTGCGGGTGTTTCTTCTGCTATGATGTTACCAGGCGGGGCCGGAGGGAAACCATTTCTACTTCATATCCTATCAGCCCAGCCTTTAGACCTTTCCTTGTTCCAACCCTGTGGTTATTAAGGCTCCATCTTTGAACTCCCCCAGCATTTGGTTTGTGTACCTCTCACGACACGGGGAGTTGTAAAGTCCTAGAGCTGCAAACTCCTGACAGCAGGAGCCAGTTCTGACAGATCTTTGTATTCCCCTGCCGTAGCAGATGGGATAGAGCAGGAATTATTCACTCTTGGTTGATTTGTAAGCTTGTAGTATTAGCCAACATTTATTGAGGCTTTTTCCACTAAGCAAGCATTTTGCACAGGATTTTCTGTGTGCTTTTTCTGTTTCACAACATGGCTGGATGGGGCAGGTGCTCCAGTCACCCCACTGACATGCTGGAGAACGGAAGCACCTTTCTGAAGTTGTTCAAGCAGAAGGGGCACTCCGGATTCAGCCCCAGCAGTCCAGCCTGGCCCACACTGTCGTCTCATCTCCTGTGCTTTAGGGCAGCTCTTTCGTTCACGTGAGGTCTTTTTCAGGACCCACTGAGAGTGTGGCCTATTTTTGGCAACTTCCAGAAGAGCAAGGTTCTTCCCAAAGAAAAGATGAAGACAGTTACCTTAAAGACCAATGGTTCTAAATCTTATATACATATTGTAATCACCTGGAGAATTATATTTTTTTATGCCAGAGGGCATGCGTGCATGCAAGAGAGAGAGAGGGAGAGGGAGATTGAGTGAACAAGGGGGACCCCCCCCCCCAGGGGCCTGATCATGCTGCAATCTCTTTTCCTCCATTCTTCCTTATAATCAGGATCTTGGGCATGCATGCACACACACCTGATGTTTTGTTATAGGATGCGTGCACTTGCAGAGACACACAGGGAGAGAGAGATAGAAGGCAAGAAATTACCCCCTCCCAACCCTCCCAGCAGGAATGTCTCCAGTGTCCACCTCAGCCCGGGGCTCCTCCCCCTACCTGCTTCCTGCAATCCCTTCTCTTCTGTTCTCCTCTCAGGATTTTGGGCACACATGCACGTGTGCCTGGCGTGCGTTTTAAGCCACTGGGTCAGGACTCAAACCGTGGTCAAGTATATGGGAGTCCAGCAACATAACCATTAGGCCATCCGCTGGTCCCTCACGTGCTGAATTTCTAACCCCCAGGTCCCTAGGATGAGACTTTATTTGGAAACAGGGTTTTGTAGATGTAATCGGTTAAGTTAAGATGAGGTCGTACTGGGGTAAGGTGGGCCCACAATCCACTATGGCAGTGTCTTATAAAGAGGAAGCTTGGAGGCAGACATGCACACAGGAGAGTGCCATGTGGAGAAGAAGGCAGGGATCTCGGCCATGCTTTGACAAGCCATGATGCTCCAAATCAAACCACCAAAGGCTAGCAAGAGGCCTCGGGCAGACTCTCCCTTGGAGCGCTCAGAGGAAATCACCACTGCCATTATCATCACTTTGTCTCGGACTTCCAGCCTCCAGAACCATGAAACAATATACGTTCTGTTGCTTAGGCGGCCGGTGTGTGGTATACTTTGCTAGAGCAGCCCTGGCCGACTGGGAACCATGCAGCTGGGAGCCAGGGTAAACAGGAACATGCAGGGTGAGCTTGGCTAAGGGACTGGAGAGCTGCAGGCAGATGTGTCCACGTGGTGGCGGGAGACAGGGAAGCCAGAGGCCTTGCAGAAGTGATGCTGACAGCTGTGGAGAGCGCTTGGGCTGAGAGGGAGGGGCTGCGGTGAGAAGCTGAGGTTCCGGCCTGGCAGGTGCACAGCTGTTTGTGGGGCATCTCGAGCAGCTCCCCGGCCAGCTGGGGCTCTGCCTCCTCCTGATCAGAGGAACCTCTCTGAGGCCTCTCTTGGACTTTGCCTTTGATGTGGGCCATGCCACACCCCTATGCCTTGTGGGGTCCAGAGATGCTTTTGTGCAGTTCCCTGCCAAAGAAGACCAAAGGTGAATCTGTGCTGAGGAGTCAAACCAGGTGCAACAGGGAGAGAGTGAGGGAGCCAGGCATAATGACAAACTTACCTTCCTCCAGCTTCTAGTGTCCTGGGAGCTGACAGCCCTTTCCAAATGACAAGAAAGGAGAACAACATCCTGTAATAAATAATCCTCATTATCTTTGAAATGCAAACTGAGGGTCCCAGTCTGCTCAGGCTGGTGGGTACAACACCTGGCACAGAGGAAGGGGAGGGTTCTCTTCACAATCCCAGACCTCCTGAGGGCCTGCGGCTATATGGGTGACACTCCCATTTCCAATTCCCAAAGTTCCGAGATACCCAATTTCTTCCTTCTAGGAAAGGAGAATGCTGCCTTTAGAATAGTTACTTCACATGCTGTTGAAAATGTATGTTCTTAGGTACTCATTCATTCATTCAGTCCGTCATAGCACATACTGTTTTGAGCCTAGAGTTCAAAAGTAAACAAGAAAGAGACTGCCTGTCCTCAGGGGCCTGAACTCCAGACAAGCACACATGGCATGTCTATCATTTCTGGGCTAGATGGGGAAAAGTGGCAAGGTCAGGAGCAGCCTCTCATGTTAATGAGGGGCTGCTTCAGATACAGTAGTCAGGAAGGCCCCCCGAGGAAAGGCAGGGTGATGGGAGAGCGAGCCACTCTGAGGTCTGGGGGTGGGGAGTTCTGGGCTGTGATAAGCTCTGTGTAGGGGGTCAGGTGGAGACTCATGGAGTTTCATCTTGTGAAAGGGGGATTGGGGTCACTCCTGGGAGAGCGATGGGATCTGAACCACATTTTGCAAGAACGAATGCATAGAGGAATGTTCTGTTTAGGTGCACTTCTAACTCCTGGGCTTTGTACAGAGGGCATGTGAGCCCTGAGGTGCCCAAGGAGAGGAAAGAGCCCCCGGGGGCTGGGAGAGGTGAGCACAACGTCGTGGACAGGTCAGAATCCTGCTTCCACCCAGCTGCATGGAGTAGTGTTCCTACCTCCTCAAGTCGAAGATATTCGGGGAGCGCCCGTTATGAGGCATGGGGTGGTGTCCAAAGAGGAAAAGACTTAGGAAAACGTGGGGATATCCTGTCTGCAGGGGCACTTCCTACAGGGGAACTGAGGCGCCTTCATGAACAAGTATTACAAAGCAAGCTTTAAGCCTGGAGAGCCAAGGGCGCTTGGGATGGGAGAGTGGAGGGGAGCAGTCTTGTTATTATCACTGCCATTTGTCATCATCAAAGATATTTATTAAGCACCTAATTGAGCCTGATAGTGTACTTGTATTTTATGTTCAGAGCTCTTAAGAACTAAACAATGTGCAAATGAGCAAAACAAACATCCATATAAGGCAAGTTATGTGTCTCATTAATTTTCTGTTTCTCTCTCCTCTTCTTTCTCTTCTCATAGTTTCTGACTTACAAAACCTGACTGTAATTACAAATGACTTGCTTACATGGAAAGTTATCACTGAGCTGGTTTGACCCCCTGTAATGATCACCTCATTCCCGTTCCCCTCCCTCAGCAGCCCCCACATCAACACACCCCTACGTACACAGCACACACGAGCGCCAGCGTTGACCACACACATCCCACACCACGGAAGTACCCTCGTACACCCTCACAAACATACCGCATCATCACACCCACACTTCATATCATACGTTCATACATGCTGCACACATGCAATGCATGCATCGTACACACATAGACACCCCAACGCAGCACACGGATGCTGTGAGACGCCTGGAGTGATGGGAAAAAGACCAAGACCATTGTGCACCCAGAAATTGAGACAAGGAAGGAGCTTTGAGAAAAGATAGTTGAAGACCACTCACCAGGCCAGAAGCCCACAAGAGCTGCCTCCTGCTGTAAAATGCTCCCCCTGCCTCAAGCCAGGGAGCACAGGTGCCTCATGGCACTCACACTGTCCTCTTCCATGTTGCGTCACTCCCAAACAGGCCTGTTGGTCTGTTCTCGCTGGGTCAGAGCTCCAGGATGGGGGTGTATGTGCCCACTGCCCTCCTACTCCTCTCCCAGGTGGTGAGAAAAGGCCTTAGGCCTGGCCCTCTCCTTCTCACTCCATCACCCCCATACCAGGTGCATGGACACGTGTCTTCGCTCCCTTCTTCCTGTGACTGTGGTGTCACTTTCTCATGTGGGAATGGCAAGGTCTGAAGTTGGCTGTTGTGGTGGGGGCAGGTCAATGACTCTTTGTCTGTTTGACTCGACTCTCTGTAGGCCTCCTGTATTCAGGAAAAAGGAATTGTCTCGGAATCACCCCTGGTTCTAGAAGGTAGACTTTGTGTATTCAAGGTGAGCCTGGCCAGTCAGGATGTGTTACACTGCCTAATTTTGCTCTCCTTCCTTGCGGCCTGTAGAGCAGCTTGCTCAGGTGGGACTTGGTGGATTTTCCCAGCTCGCCCTCTTCCTCACCTCCTAACCTCCCAACCTCTGTAAGACAGGATCAGGGGCAAGAGTCTCAACTTCTAAGTAAAGGGAGTGGGGAGGTGACTAGGGAGCAGCAGAGCACCTGGGAGATGCATGGCTGGGGCCACAGTGGGACTAC
Source organism: Tupaia tana (assembly GCA_026018925.1). NCBI lineage: Eukaryota > Metazoa > Chordata > Mammalia > Scandentia > Tupaiidae > Tupaia > Tupaia tana. The sequence goes on from JAKSZU010000007.1 coordinate 134,872,943, forward strand.
CATGACCACAGGGGTCTAAGGAGAGCCAGAGGGAGGGAGGGCAGAAATGGGAGCACCTAAGCTGTGCCCAGAAAGCTGGGAGACAGCTTCTCTTCCTCTTCCTTCTCCCTCATTCTTCTGCTTTTCTGCCTCATCTGCTTTTCTCTTCCCTTATCTTCTCCTTTCCCTGCATCTTTTCTTCCTTTTGTCAATCAAAACTGTGCAAGGGCCAGATGCCACAAAGCTAACCACACGGTTCAAATCCTGGACCTGGCAACTGGAAAAACACAGTGGGAATGTGTGCATGTGTGCCCCAAATCCCAACAGGAGAGAGAGGAGAAGGGATTGCAGTGTGACATGCCCTACTGGGGGTTGCTTCTCCCTCTCTGTCTCTTTTGTGAATGCATGTGTCCCCTTGCAACTTAAAAAACAAAACCCCAAACCTATGCCAGGCCCTGGTTTGAGAGTAACTTTTGAGGTGCTGATGCTCTGGCAATGAGCAGGTAAGCCAGTCAGGTATTCTGGGCACCTATGGTTGCGACAGAGCGAACAGCTAAATGAGGTTGAATGGGTAGGAGGGGGCAGCTTTACTGGCGTGGTTAGGGAAGGCCACTCGAGGAAAGGGACATTTGAGCAGAGGTCTGCGTGGAGAGGAGGTGGCCGCCATGTGAAAATCTCAGGGAAGAGCAGGGGGCAAAATCCCTGAGCAGGAGCAGGCTGGAGGGTCAGCAAGGAGTTGAGGGCATGAGGGAGAGCATGAAGGAGGGTAGGGTGGGGCAGTGGGCAGGGGCAGTGGGCAGGAGTGAAGGTCAAGGCTGGAAGGCTGAGGAGGAACAGCTGGGTGCATTTCAGGCCTAATGACAGTGGGGAGGGAGACACGCGTTACTGGAGACCGTGATGGGGACGTTAATTCCAGCAGAGTCCTGGAGATCAAAGCTGGCTGAAGTGGGTTAAAGAGACAGGAAAAGTGGGGACGGGGAGTGTAGACAACACTTTCTGAGTTTTGCTGTGAGGACATGGGGTGGGGCTTGAGATGTAGCTGGAGGGGGTACAGGTTCTAGGAAGGGTTTCTTTCTCCACCTCTTTTTCCTCTTCCGCCTTTGCGCTCTTTCCCTTCTTTCTTTTCTTCCCTTCCTCCTTTTCCCCAACCCCCTGTTCACCCTCTTTCTCTCCCTCCCCACTCCTTTCCATCCCTACACCAATGTTCTCTTCTCCCCTCCCCGCTCACTTCTTCTCCCTTCTCCTTCTCCTTCCTTTCCTGTCTTCTCTTTGCGGCCTCCCTGATCCTAGGAGTCAGTACCAAGTCAATGCTCACAGTGCTAAGTCAAAATGACACCATAGTTCAGTATGATGGGTCAAGTGGGTTCTGAAGGCCTGGCTACTATTTATAGCATTATTCTTAGGGAAAATCGTATCCTAAGTAACAAATGACCAATTGTAAAACAAAATCCTAGACTTTCACGTGCGAGTGTAGTGTGTGTGAACATCCATTCGTGACGCATGCATGCACACGCACACTCCCCAGAGGTTGTGCTTTAAGCCTGTGTGATGCCTCTGCTGGAAGTCTCTCTGGGGTGGGTCTGATGAGAAGCTGGGAGGAGACCCTGTGCTACTGAGTGGTTTGTGGGGAAGGGCCTGAGGAGGGGGCCGAGGAAGAGGATGAGGAGGTTGAGGAGGGTGCCTGGAGAGGTGTGTGGTAATTCCCTAAGAGATCTTCTTTTTAGCCCAGGAACTTCTGTCAGCTGTGGGGAGGAGGCTGCAAGGAGAGGAGGGCCTCTGAGGTTCCGAGCGCAGAGCAGGCTCTGGGGGCCTGGGTGACAGAGTTGGGGCCGGGTTGGAAGTGGGGATGCTGATGACTGGGCTAGCTGGAGAGGATAAACATCCAGAGGCTAGTTAGAACTGATGGGCAATCGTGGGAGGCTCCTGGACATAACTTGGGCTGCACACGTGGGCATAAGCACCAAGGGCCTGAGTACGAATGATGTTGCACCCGCCCCACCCAGGCTGGCTTACATACGGCGACAGACACCTGTGACTTGTTCCCTGCTCTCCATTCAGGCAGCCACTGTGGCTAGGCACTGAGTGCTGTGGTGCATAGGGCAGTGGGCTCGCAGTCAGAAGCTTATTCTCAATTTTGGGAAAAAGGCCCAACCACAAACATCTGTCCCACTCTCTATCATACACAGATGTCCCAGGGCATGCTCTGGCTCCAGGCTGACTTTCCCCATTTTCCCAACAATTCTACTTAAATTCCCTAGACTTGGGGGTCGGGGGTGGGTTGCTAGCCCTTCATCTTAGAATGTCCTCCAGCCTCACAGTCACTGAATGAAATCCCACCCACCCTTTTCTTTTTAAAGAGAGTTTTTGTTCTAGGGCGTGAATCTTGCCAGAGACAGAGAGAGATGGAGGGAGAGAAAGTGAAAAATCACCTGAGGGGGGGCACAATCCCTTTTCCTCCATTTTCCTCCATTCTCTTCTCAGGATTTTGGGCACACACACACACACGTGCCTGGAATAAGTTTCAATCTGCCAGGTCCAGGACGCAAATTGTGGTTGCCCATGTGGGAGTCCAGCACCTTAACCATTTCGCCATCTGCTCACCCATCCTTTAAGATTCTCAAACGACACTTCCTCCATGAAACTTCCATGGATTCCCTTGTGTGATTTTTTTCCTTCATACTCTGAACTCATGAAGCTCTCTGGGATGGTCATACGTAGTCCTGGGTGATAGGTAATTTGTATGTGGCTTTACCTTATTTGTTGAGTAATTGTACGAAATGCAATCACTTGTTCACTCAGCAAACCCTGAGGGAGCACAGGCGATGTCCCATTATGGTGGTTTCGGGCTGGGGATACAAGTTATGAGGAAGGTGTCTCGGCCCTCACAGGATTTCCAGTCTCTTGGAGGGGATGGTAAGTCAATGATATGATCTCCTTTAAGGTGTCTGGCAGGGGGCCATGGGTGTGGGGTGCTAGGCTAACTCAGACTCTGCGTTTAGCTGACCATAGGCTGATACTGCAGGGCAGGGGCTTTAGCATCTGTGGGCCAGGGCAGGCTCTGCTCTTTGGCGCAGCTGTAATGAGCTGCTCGAGAAGCCAGGTCCCGGTGGTGACCATAGTTTGAAACCCTGGCCTTGAAATGTGCCAAGCATGCTTGTGAGTGCCCAAGAGCCAATGGCCTGGAGGAAGGGGACTGCTGAGTGACCAGACCCTGTGGACAGTGGTTATCTCTCTCTCTCTCTCTCTGTCTCTCGTGTGCATGCATGTTCTCTAGCATAGGTAAAGAAAAACACTAAGAAAAGAAAGAGGAAGAAAGAAAGAAAAGAGAATCTGTGCAGTCGAAGCACAAAGGTGCCAGGTGGGTGTGGATCCCTTTAAATCAGCAAAAGGGCTGCGGCAGGAGCCTTGGGTCAGGGCCTTCCCTGAGAGTCAGTTCTCCACCCCGGTTTCTCCTACGTTCAGACCAATTTCTCCTACTTTTCTTACATAGTCACAATTTTATCCCCATAAATTCTCCAAGCCAGAACATCACACTGCACTCAGGCTTTGTCTTCAATGCATTACCGCCCTAATTTATCACACCGCGTTAAATGATGGAGGTTCAGAGTGCAATCAATCATCCGTCCTCTGAGCTCAGGGCCTAATGAATATGGAACCTGGGGAAGACACAGAGCTGATTCTTTATCTCCCTTCCCTTGGCAGTGTCTTCATTAGGAGAGTCCATTTTTACAGAACTTGGGGGAGAGCAGGGGCCGGGGAAGGTGGAGTGTGCTGATGAGAGTCGGGAGGGGCAGTTAGACTCAAGGTTCCCTCCTTCCCTTTCTTCCTTCGCCCCCTCCCATTTTTTTAATTTTAAAAATTACTTATTGCACACACACTTCATAGTCCTGTAAGTACCCTTGAAGTTCCAGGTACAAATACCTGGTGTGTTTACCCTATTCTTTCAGCCAGTACCATCCAAGAATCATTAGCTCTGTCCATGTGGAAGGGTTGGCCCCTATAAAACATGAACTCCTGGCACAGTGCAAACTGGCCCATCAGATATACCTTGGCACACACGGTGCTCCTAAGGGACAGTGGGGGATGAGGGGATGGTCCCAGAGGTCAGCACGGCAGGGGTCTCTGGAGCAAGAGGAAGGTTTTTGACTCCTGGGAGATCCAAAAAGGAACTCTGGAAATATGCACTGTACCTTTTCTAGTATTATCAAGAGCCAACTACCAATGCTCATGGAAGTTGGGGCAAGCCACTTCATTTCTTTGGGTCCCAGTTTCCATATTTGTAAAATGAGGATGTTCTCAATTATCCTGCCTAGGGAACTTACCCTGAGAGAGAATAACTAAATAACTGATGTGTACATACACACGGGGCTCCAGAAATGCACCACAGCATTGCTTATACAAATGGGCCTGGGCTTACAATGGTATGACTTACAGTTTTTCAAATTGTTTTTAAAGAGAGAGTTTTGCTATAGGGTAAATGTACTTGCCAGAGAGACAGAAAGCAAGAAATCATCCCCTGGGCAGATGACCACACCATAATCCCTTCTCCTCCATTCTCCTCCCAGGATCTTGGGCACACACGCACACGTGCCTAGAATGAGTTTTAAGCCGTTGGGTCTGAGACTTGAGCTGTGATCAACTACGTGGGGGTTCAGTGACGTAATTGCTACACCATCTGCTGATCCCACAGTTTTTCAATTTTATGATGGGGCAAAAACTATACACATTCAGTCAAAACTACCCTGCAGTATTGTATTCAATAAGTTATGTGAAATATTCAACACTTTATTGCCAAAGTCTCTGTGTTAGATGACTTTGTTCTATTGTAAACTAATGAATGTGTTCTGATCATGTTTAAGATAGGTTAGGCTAAACTATGATGTTTAGTAGGTTAGGTGTATTTCATGCATTTCTAACCTAGGATGTTCCCAATTTATAGTGAGTTTATTGAAATGTAACCCCGTGGTATGTTGAGGAGCATCTGTGTGGTAGTTGGTTTTGGGTGTCCACTTGACTGGACTTAAGAGGAAGCATTGCTCTGGATGTGTCCACTGGGGAGTTTCCAGAAGGGATTAACATGGGAGTCTGAGTAGGCTAGATGTGGAAGATCTGCCCTCCGTGTGGGTGGCCATGAACTTATCAACCAGGACCCAGAAAGGGTAAGTGCGGAGGATGAATGGGTCTCTTGTGAGACAGAGCAGGGCAGCCTTTTTCCTGTTGCCTCAGACATCAGAACTCAAGGCTCGGGGTCTTCAGACTCCAGGATATACACTAGCAGCTCCCCAGGGTTCTCAGGCTTTCAGCTTTGGTGTGCCTTTGAGGCCTTGGGATTTGGACTGATCCACTACCAGAACCCCAGGATCTCCAGCTTGCAGATAGCCTGTTGTGAGACTTCATAGCTATCATAATCACATGAGCTGACTTCCTCAATAAATCCCTCTCCTTTTATTTTTTTGCTATAGGGTGTGTGTGTGCTTGTCGGAGAAACGTGGGGGAGGAGAATGTGAGAAAGTACCCCTTAGAAAGGATGGCCATGCCCAAATTCCTTCACCTTCATTATCCTCTTGGGACTTTGGGCCCACACACATGCCTAGTGTGTTTTTCAAGCCACCAGGTCTGAAACTTGAGCCGCAGAGTGGGCCAGGTAGGATCTAGCTACTTTAATCATCACACCACCTAACTAACTCAAATCCCCTCTCATAATCTACACAAACCTATTGGTTCTGCAGCCAGCCCCATAGCATAGTAGTTAAGTTTTGTGCACTGGGAGTAAGATCCCGCATAGCAACCACTGTTTGAATCCTGGTGCTGGTGGCTTGAAAAACACGCTGAGCATGTGTGCATGAGTACAGACCCCAAATCCTGATGGGACAGAAAGATGGAGAAAAAAGAATTGCACTGTGACCATGCCTCATTGGGAATGCCTTTTTTTCCTATCCTTCTATCTCTCTGAAGAGCATACGTAACCCTGGCAACTAATATGATTTTCGATGGATTTTTTTTTTCTTTTTTTGGAGAGGTTTTTGCTATAGGGCGCGTGCACTTGCCAGACAGACAGAGAGAGACAGAGAGACAGAAAGCAAGAAATCACCCCCTGGGGGGATGGCCACGCTGCAATCCCTTCTCCTCCATTCTCCTCTCAGGATCTTGGGCACGCACGCACACGCGCCCGGCGTGAGTTTTAAGCCACCGGGTCCGGGACGCGAACCACGGTCGACTATATGGGAGTCCAGCGACATAGCCATTACACTAATTGCTGGTCCTGTCAATGGATTTTTTTTAAAGATCCCCTCACATTTCTACCCTGTTCAAAAACAGCGATATCGGGAACCAGTGGTTAAGAGAGCTGGATTTCACATGGCTGATCACAGTTCAAATCCTGGCGCTGATGGCTTGAAAAACACACTGGGACTGTTAGCATGTGTGCCCCAAACCTCAACAGGGTGGAGAAATGGAGTATAAGGGATGGTGGTATGACCACATTTCATGTGTGTGTGAGGGGGTGCTTTCTCTTTCTCTCTTTCTCTAGAGAGCATACATATCTACTGGCAACTAAAACAAATCACATTAAAATAAAAATGATTAACTTGTAAACCAATGTTCATAACATCATTCACAAATAATTGTAGAAACAGTCCAAATATCCCTCCATAAATGACTGACAAATATACAACCCTAAAACAAAGGAAATTCTGACAAATACTACCATATGGATGCACCTTGAAGACATTCTAAGCAAAATAAGCCAGTCACAAAAGGACAAATATTGTATAACTTCACTTATATGAGATATCTAGAATAGGGTGACAAGAACAGTGATTATCAGGGACCAGGATTTGGTGGGATGTTAATAGGGAGTTAGGATTTAATGGGTACAGAATTTCTGTGTGAGAAGATGAAAGAGTTCTGGAGATGGATAGCAGTGATGATTATACAACAATGTGAATGAACTTAGTGCCACTGAATTGTATTCCTAAAAATGGTCAAAAGAGTAAATTTTATGTTATGTATATTTTACCATAATAAAAATAGGTAGATGATAGATAGATCAATGATAGATATAGATGGATGGATGGATAGATGACAGATGGATAGATAGATAGATAGATGATAGATGATGGATGGAAGGATAGATAGATGGATGGATGGATTAGATAATAGGTGATAGATGGATACATAGATGTTAGATGAATGGATAGATAATAGATGGCTAGATGAATAAATGATAGGTGGACGGGTGGATAGATAATGGAAGGATGGATGAATAGATGATGGATGGAAGGATAGATGATAGGTGGATGAATGGATAGATAGATGATAGATGAATAGATGATAGGTGGATAGATGGATAGGCAATGGATGGATGTATAGATAGGTGATAGATAGATAACAGATGGATGGATGGATAGATAATAGATGAACTCAAATGAGGAGGCTTTACTATGTGCTTCCCAGTGGCCCTTCCAGGCAAGTTGCTATGACTCTTTTCACCTCTTACAATCTCAGCTCAGCTCCCACCTTCTGGAGCCCAGAGAGTAGTAGGCCAGACTCCCTGGAGCCCACTGTTGTTATCAGTGACAAGACTTGCCTCTCTCCAGGCTCTGGCTGCCTAGTGAAGAGCCCTGGAAGCTGGAGCTGAAGTGAGGATCATTGTTTTCACAAGGCTAATTAACCAAATGTGTTTTCCTCGCGTGTGTCTGTGTTTTCACATTAGGTTCTGCTGCAAAGAGGATATTAAAGCTAATTAGACTCACAGCTTTGGACAGATCTCTGAATAACCAATAAGTTATTTCTTATGGAAACACACTAGTCAGCATTGCTATCCTTTACCTTAAATCACACATCTCTGCAGCCCACAAGGTACCAAGGCTCCAAGGTTAGATGGTTTGCAGAGTCGACTGGAGGGAAATGGAATTCTAGAAAACCGTTCTGTCTGCCTCAGAAACACTTTATAAGGCTCAATGTAAGCTGCACTCTCACTGCTCTCAATCACAAGCCGTTGGCCTCAGTCAGATCGGACTAGGCCCACCCAGGAAGGTTTCTTCCTTTCTCAGTACTGAGCTGCCTCAGTGCTCCCAGCAGTGGGCAGTTGTAGTCAAGTTTCTAAGTGGCCTTGCATCTGCTGCTACCCTTATTGAGCTAGAGTTGATTGGCCTTGGGATAAACACTGACCCAAGAGGAGCCATCCCAGAGGCAAGACCAAGACAATCAGATTCTCTTCCTAGGGAATCTGGAATAGATACATGGAGAAAGTGGTCCAGTTAGCTTCAGGGTTCTTTTGTGGCAAGTCAACTGAATCTACCCCTGGCTCACATAAGCAAAAAATTTAGTAATAATCATAATAACAGCAACAATTTCAGTTGACATGGGAATGAGAAACTGAGTCAGCTTCAGACACAGAGCAATAGTGTCTCATGGGCTGCCACTGGGGTTCTATACCAGTCACTGTATTTCTCCTTTCTAAGCTCATGTGTGCAGAGGAAACTGGCTGAATCAGCTTTTGGGTCAAGTGTCTACCTTAGGCACAATCGGCTCTGGCCAAGGCCAAGATCCCAAGGGCAGATATAGTTCATGGGGACTCATTCCTGAATTTTGGGGGTCTTCCCAGAGAAGAGGGTATTTTGCGGGCCAGCCCCTTAGGAGGTATGCAGAAGAGGTAGTCAAGATCAAGACAACAGAAAGCTATGAGCAGGGAAAGGAGAATGATCACAATGTATGGAGAGAAACAAGGAGAGGAAGTGGGAGACCAGGAGGACATGGATGAAGAATGTTCCCACACGGGAAGTGCAGGGCGTGTCTTTGGTTCCATTCTAGAGCCACCATCTCAGTGCCTCTACCCTTGATGAAATCATTTGGCACAGGTTCATTTATCACTCCCGCACAAGAAGACAGCTGTCTGTGAATCTGACTGCACTTGTGAAGCTCAGGTGGAAGGAAGGGTTCATTCTTATCCCATCACAGCCAACTGCCTGGTTGTGCCAGCCAGGGCTATTACACTGTAGCTTAATTCTAAAGATGGCGGCAGCCCTAACTACCTCTCAACTCCATCAGCTTGGTCAGGCTCTTAAAAACTGAATGTAAAGAACTCTTTTTTTCTTTCTTTTTTTTTTTTTTTTGGGAGATTTCTGCTACAGGGTGTGTGCTCTTGCCAGAAAGAGAGAGAGAGAAGTGAGAAATCACTTCCTGGGGGGAATGGCCATGCTGCAATTCCTTCTCCCTTCTCCTTTCAAGATTTGGGGTATACACATACATGCTCCTGGTATGTGTTTCAAGCTTCCAGGTCTGAGACTCGAACTGTGGTTGACCATGTGGGAGTCCAGTTCCTTAACCAGTATGCCACCTGCTGGCCCCCTCTTTGTGTTTTTTTTAATGGCCCATGAGATGAGTGAGGCCCAGCATCCTTGCTGCGAGGTGTTGACTCCACTCTGTGGGCATGGTCAATGTCATCTGAGATCAAGGTCCCGAGAGTTCAAAGTACGAAGTGCACAGCCGCTGCCTTTGGAATGAAGGAAAGAACCAAGTTCACACACATCCTGACATTTCTTACCATCTTGCCAGTTTTGGGCTCCTAGGACATTTCTCTTGAGTTCTCTGCAAACAAACCATCTGCAGCTGTGGCCCTTGGAAGGCACGGTGCCTGGAAGAATCAGGAGGAATGGGGAAGGGCACAGGGCAGTGCGCGCCAAGCATGTGGAGATGTAGAGTGCAAGTGGGCTTGGGCCATTCCTCGGAGGGACAGTCAAATACTGGAGAGGAGAGGGACACACGCCCTTCAGAGAAGGTGCTACAGAGGAGGAGGTTGGTTCTGGTGAGTCCAGGAAAACTGGGGGTGGGGGCTTTTCAGACTGTATCCTGAAAGTGGGGGCGGCTGTGGGCAGGAAGAAGGCAGAATGTAAGTAATAGCCATAGCGAGCATCCACACGTGAAAGGGTTGCTCTAGGGGCCCCATGGAGAGTGGATCTGGAGCGGTCAGGGCTGGTTTCTAGGAAGCTGCCAGACGTAGTGAGGAAATGGATAGACCAGAGATCAGAGCTGAGGCTGGAGAGAGGAGGTGAAATCCACGCAGTGTGATTGACCTTAGCAGAAAGGAAAGACAGGCAGCTGGCCAAGTCAGCCACTGGCCGGGGCTCTGCTGGAGTGTAAATTGACTCTGGGATTCAGTGAGAGGCTCAGGCCTGAGTAGAGGGAGAAAACAAAGTTGAGACCTGAAAGTGGCTTAAGAGTGATGTATGTAAGAGAAATGTCTGGAACAGTGAGAAAGAGAAGAGCGGAGGGAGTGGACAAATATTGGAGTTCCAAGATAGTGTTGTACCCCTCCTTAAGGAAGTGTTCTTCTTTGTGCACTTGGTAACAGTGATAGATCCCCAATCACCATTTTTATACAAAATGACCCTGCGCAGACAGCGGCAGTGAGGCAGCGGGAACACAATGCGCCATGATGCTGAGGTCATATGGGTAGGTCCTAGGTTCACATCCCAGTCTCCCTGTGTACACCAGGCATATATGTGCACCCATGGTCCAGTTGGCTGAGGCTGGAGGTGGGGTCACGATGTAAAGACCACGTTGGCCCTGAGACCTCCCTGAGCATGCTGGGTATGCACACATGCCCATGATCCAGGCCAGCTGAAATTGGGTGTGGATCCTGGTATGAGGATCCTGTTGAGGAGCCTTTCTCGCTCTCTCTCTCATGGAAGAAAATAACAAAGACTTCGATATCACAGAAGTCTGTGGCTCTCCAAAGGGCTGTAGACCCTAAACAGATAGACAGTGCATCTGCTTGTTGGAGTTTTATGGGAGGCAGGGACCTTGATTGTTAGACAAAATAATGCCCTAAACAGTTCCTGAGGGGAGTGATAACTAAAAAAAGTTGAAAGACACAGCTCTAAATTTTGAGAATGAGTTCTCCTCCCCCGTTTTTTTCTGACTTCCACTCCCTGCACCCTTCACTGAGACGGACGTTCTGGGTCGATGGCCGAGCTGGAGGACTGGGGAGGCAGGGAAGCTGCTAGTGGGTTTGCTAAGGGATCCAGAGAGTGGAGACCCTGCAGAGAAGCCGGGGAGGGTGCTATGGTTTGTGCACTCCACACCCAGTTCATGTGATGAAATTTTGTCATGATTAAGAGGGTGAAAACTGGGCCAGCCCAAAGCATGGTGGTTAAAGTGACTGGCTCCCACATGGCTGACTGTGTAGTTTGCGTTTGGGATCTGGTGACTTTAAAAACACTTTGGGGGGACCAGCAGTTAGCGTAATGGCTATGTCGCTGGACTCCCATGTAGTCGACCATAGTTCAAATCCCGGACCCGGTGGCTTAAATTCACGCCGGGCGCGTGTGCGTGTGTGTCCAAGATCCTGAGAGGAGAATGGAGGGGAAGGGATTGCAGCGTGGCCATCCCCCCAGGGGGGGTGATTTCTCATTTTCTGTCTCTCTGTCCCTCTCTGTCTGTCTGGTGAGCGCACGCGCCCTATAGCAAAAACTTCTCAAAACAAACAAACAAACAAAAAAACCACTTTGGGCACATATACATGTGTGCCCCAAATCCTGAGAAGAGTGTAGAGGAGAAAGGATTGGGGGGATGCTTTCTTACTTTCTGTCTCTTCAGTGAGCAGGTACACGTGCCCTGTGACCAATTAAAAAAAAAAAAAGTGAAAACCTAATTTGACCATGGGATTCATAGTGGGGCTCTGGAAGCTGTCCCTGTGGCCTAGTGATTGTAGGAGCTGGATTCCACATGGCTGACTGTACCATTAGAGTCCCAGCCTTAGTGCCACACAAAATCACTCTGTGTGTATATGTGTGTGGGTGGGTGGGTACATGCTTAAAATCCCAATCCCAAATGGAGGCAAAGGGATTGTGGCATGATCATGCCCTATTGGGGGTCCTTTCCCTCTCACCCTCTGTCTCCCTTTGGTGAGCGCACCACCCTTCGGCATATTAAACAAATAAAAAGGGTGGGGCTTTTGGGAGGTGATTGAAATAAGGTCATCATGGCCCTTTCGAAGTTCCCTGTGCCTGTGTTTTATGACCATGTCTGCATTTTAGTCCTCAGCACTGAGGTTGGAGTTGGACAGTTTTGGGAACAAAGTTTCCCAGACAGAAAGTAGGAGATGCAACTCAGCCCAGGCCAGACAGGGGCCCAAGGGAACCACAGACTTGGCTCAAGCAGATGTTGGTACCAGGGTACATTTACTTATTTATTTTTAACATCATTATTGAGCTGTAATTTACATAGCATATAACTCACCCATTTAAACCATACAAACCAATGGCTTTTAGTATATTCACAGATATGTGCGACCACCACCAGTCAATTTCAGAACATTTTTGTCACTTGAAAAGAAACCTTGTACCCTTCAGCTATCAATTCCCCATCTCCCACTCCCATCCCTTCATGCCATCTCCAGCCCTGGCAACCACTAATCCACCTCCTATCTCTATATATTTCCTCATTCTGTGCTTCTATATCAATGGAATCACACAATATATGTTCTTTTGTGACTAGCTTCTTTCACTTAGCATAATGTTTTCGAGGTTCAGCTAAGCTGTAGCATGTTTCAATACTCTATTCCTTTTTTGTGGCTAAATAATATTCCATTGTATGGATATACCACATTTTATTGATTCATTGATGGGATTTGTATTATTTCATATTTTTGTTAAGAATAATGCTGCTATGAACATTCATGTACAAGCCTTTGTGTTGATACATGGTTTCAATTATCTTGGGGATACATATATACATATATGTATGTATGTATGTGTATATATATATATATATATATATATATATACATATACACACACACACACACACACATACACACACACACACACATACACATGCATGTATATGTATGAAATTGCTGAGTCAAATGGTAACTCCATGTTCAGTCATTTGAGAAAGTACCGGACTGTTTTCCACACTGGCTGCACTATATTACATGTTCACCAGCAGTATGTGAGGATAATGATTTCTACACATCCTTCCCAACATGTGTTATTATCTGACTTTAATTTTAGCCCTCCTGGTGGGTATGAAGTGGTATCTCATTATGTCTCTTAACCAGTGCCCAGTTTTGCAGGAAAGCTGAGCATGCCAGAACACTTGAGGGTAGGCAGGCAGTGACACCGGCATGGCTCCAAGGGATCAGTCTCCTAAGGAGAGTAGCTTAGCCAGGGGTGGAGGGGATAGACAATTAGGTCACTTTCCCCAGGGGAGATGGAATGGATTCAGACTCCAATGAGGTAGGCTAGAGATCAGGTTGGGTTTTATTGTGTCATTGGAAAAGTCATGGAGTGTTTTTTGTTTTTTTTTAATGCATAAATACTTCATGACTTTTCAGACAACCCAATAGAATGAGCAGAGGATCAAAACTACTTGGGGAAACTGAGATTAAAGCTCTGTCAAGTGTATGGCTAACACTCAGCATAGAGAAAATCCCTCCCCACTGTTTCTCCTATGGTAGACATCACTAATGATCATATCATTATCTCCTGCTCCTCCCAGACATAGTCTAAATGCTGCATTCTAGGTGGTCACTGTCAGAAGCTAAGGCTTGGCATAAAAATGGCAGTTATCTGCCATCCCTAGACTAGGCCATACAAGAGTAGGGAGGGGAGGTTGTGACTTGGGAACACTGGGGACTCAGGGCTGGATTCTGGAGTAGTGGAACTAATGCCAGAGCCTACTGTGAATGGGGTTGAGGTTGTGAAGAGATTCTCTTCCCTAGTCAGGGTCAGGGTCGAGTCAGTTCCAGACGTGTGCGGGAGAGCTGAGCAGGGGTGGAGACAAGGAGAGGCTGGGACAGATTACTCTCTTCCTTGCCTAAGAATGAGTGGGAGGAGGCTGGTGAGATGATGATCAGAAGGATGTGATGATCCTGCACAGGCCCTGCTGGACTTAGGGGCCCATCTGATCTAGAGAGAAAGCTTGGCAGATAGGGGGTTGCTGGTGGGCATGGGTGTCACTGGGTAGGACACGCAGTAGGCATCAGGACTGGGCATTCAGCAATGGAGGGCCAGAGAAGACAAGGCAAGGCAAGCAGAGGCATCAGGAGCCAGGTCTTGAGCACCAGAAGGGCCAGGCAGGCCAGGCGGGCCAGGTAGAGAGTAGGTATTGGTGAGGTAGGTTTGAAAGGGTGATGCCAAAGGTCAGTTTGAAAAGGGCAAGAAGACCAGAAGGAATCAGAGAAAGGCAAACAGGTGCTGCCAAGGCCCAGAAGGACAGGGGCTCACAGCAGCACTAGGAGAGGAGGGTGGGGCTCTTCCCAGCTGCAGCCGTGGAGTGTCAGGAGCCTGCACAGGCACAGTGGGCCATGAGGGTGATGGTCATGTACAAGAAATATGGCAAGTCTGAGAGAGACACAGAGCTAGTTTAGAGAAAGGGAAGTTCCAGCGGAGGAAAGGAAGTTCTACAAACACAAAATGTCAGCAGCTATCAAACCACTAGCTGGCACTGACCATTTTACTGGTCCTATTCACAAAGCAGAGTTCTGGGCAGAAAGGGTGGGATATGAGATGTGGTTTATTCCATGTTGGCATCCTTGGAACAGCAGAAGAGGAACTGAGTGAGCTGAAGTGTCAAGTGGGGGATGGACTTAGGGACCAGCTCCTGTATTTCCGGTATCATTATTTTTCCCTTTGAGTGATCCTGTGTTGTATACAAGAACATGTTTGGTAGATGTTCTACTATCTTTAATAAGACTCATTGGACCCAAACACAATAAGGGTTTTGCTTGCTATATTATAGTCCCTCTTATCTGAAAAATAGTGTTTCGAGAAGCAAAATTGGAATTTAAAATTTATGCCTTTATTTATTCAATTATCCAGCAAATATTAACTAAAATACCAACCAGGAGTCTTAGAATAGATCCTGCCTCACAGAAAATAAAAATTTTAACATAAAGTCTCTCCCAATAATGCTGGGTAAAGTCTCTTCACAATCTAAATGATCTATAGTGATGTAGTGTATGAATAATAATTAAAAAATAAAAATAAAAAAAGAAAGGAATTTCCTCAGATTAATAAAGGGCCTTAACCAAAAGGAAAAAAATGAAAATAGTAATTTTTTGTTTCTACATTCAAATTCTGAACTAACTGAAAAATAAGACAAACAGTGAGGAAGATGGAGACCAAAATATCATAATTAGTATTGATCAAAGCTTGGTTGAAAGATGTAGCTTGTAGTAAGAGCAAATGGACTTGTCAAACATCTAGTCACAGAAGGTGCTGGATGCTCCCAGGCCACCTCCACACCAAGTAGGGCTTATATCAGATCAGGGAGCACCCTGGCTCCCAAGGGGAAAAAGGAACAAGCTGAGTCCAGCCAAGCATGCCGTTTCTTTTTCCCAGAACCACTCATCAAATAAAGTCACATTTCCTGTCTGGGGTTAAATAAGTTGAGAAGGCTGGTGACAGGAATCTTACATCTCCACATTCCTTCTGAGATAGTAAAAATAACCCCCCTAGGCATCTCAGGGGACAGAAATAATAACGTAGTTGAAAGTAGTTGGCACTTACTGAGAAATTACATATGCTAGGCTTTCTTACAAGCACTTTTATGTCTATTGTATCACTTGGTTCTTAAGAGAACCGCATAGAGTATATATTTTTAATGTACCCACTTTAGAAATGAAAACTAGAAAGGGCTAGGAACCAAATCTAGGGTTACACAGCTAGAAGGAGGTGGCTATGAGACTTCACTGAAGGCAGCCTGACCCCAAAGGTCCCTCTTAGCCTCCAACAAACAGAACATAGGACTTGCCTCAGCATGGTAGAGAGAATACCGGCTCATGTGTGACATAATTTGAAGGTGAGAGGTGCAGATAAAAGGCCACAGTTACTCAGAGATGGAAGAGAAGTCATCAGAATAGTGGCCCTGAAGGTCCTTGTTACCCAAGGGTAATTGGTTCCAAGAAAAGCATCCTGAAATGGGGCATGTGAAAGCTAATCGTGTGAAAACAGTTTGATTGGAACCTTGTCTTGAAAAATCAAACTAAAAATTATGAAGATGATTTTATCTTTGATTTAATACAATTTAAGTTATAATTACAACTTTGCACTAATTTTTAGGATGAATGAAACCAAATCCAGGGTTGATTAGAGAATTTTTTGCATAACTGTCAGACAAAACTGTACACATTTATATAAGATAACCTTCTTCACCTCACGTTTGACTTTCAAAAGGGGCTGTCTTTTTGCCAAAAATGTTCAAGGGCTTTATTGTTTGGCATTCAGATCATTGTTTTCTATCTTTTTTTTTTTTTTTTTTTTTTTTGCTAGAGGTTACATGCACTGGCTAGAGAGAGATGGGGAAAATAAGAAAGCAATTCCTTGAGCCCTGATAGGGCATGCACCCCTTCTCCATTCTCCTCTCAGGATTTTGGGCATGCACACACATGTGCCCCACGCATTTTTCAAGGCACTGGATCTGTGACTCAAACTGCACAGTCAGCTATCTGAGATCCAGCTGCCTTAACCACTCTGCCACTGGCTGGCCCTAAATTATTGCTTTCTTTTCTTTTTTCTTTTTTTTTAATTTTCTTTTCTTTCATTTGTTATTTATTTATTTATTTAAATTTGACCAAAGAGACAGAGAGAACGTGAGAAAAGGAGAAAGTGAGAAAACAATCTGCCAGGTCCAGGACTCGAACCATGGTCTGCCATGTGGGAGTCCAGCACCTTAGCTACTATGTCACCTGTGGTCCCCTAAATCATTGCTTTTCCAAAGCCTCTTCAGAGTTATAGTTCTCTTTGATACTATCTTCTTTGTTATATGTCATGACTTAACAGAATAACAATAACACGTTCATTGATTTCATGAAATCACTCCTCTTTCTCAAGATTCATCATTTACTTTGCAATCAATTAACATCCTATGTGCATTATAATGTGAATGTTCAGGACAGCTTTCCATCAGAGACTAATGTTAACCAGGGTCAAGTGGGACTGCTTTTACTAGGAGTCAGTTCCTGAGTCAGTATTTGCATAAGACCATTCTTATTTTCCTATGCAACCAGGACCTCTGAGACACAGATAAGAAAATGCAGGTAACAAAGGGAAGGACTTAAAAAGGAAATGGCATTTGCATTGGGCCATAAAAATGAAAGTATTTGAACATGCATAGACCAGGGAGCACTGCCTTGTACTCTCAGGAAAAGTCATGATACATTTTTGTATAGAAAAACATAGAATAAATACGTCATGACTTTTCAGACAACTGAATACAAGGCACAGCATCAGCAGAGTTGGTTAAGTGAGAGGTGTGTCTCAGGAGCAGCAAGCAGATCCAAGGCAAATGCTGGAGAGTGATGTAGATCATGCTGAGCTAGGACAGTTTGGTGTCACAACACAGAGGACTTAGAATAATGGACTTTATTTTGTAAGCATTGGGGAGCCACTGATAGCTTTGGATCCTGAATGCAACATGGAGTTTGGCCCAGATTAGAAGTTAAAACAATTGGGACCAGCAGAAGGCGTAATGGTTATGCCACTGGACTCCCATGTAGTCGACCATGGTTCGAATCTTGGACCTGACGGCTTAAAAACTCACACTGGGCATGTGTGTATGTGCCCAAGATCCCAAAAGAAGAATGAAGGAGAGAGGAGAGCGGCATGGCCATACTCTCTCGGAGGGTGATTTCTCACTTTCTGTCTCTCTGTCTCTCTGCTGAGTGCAGGTGACTTAGGGCAAAAAAACAAACAAACAAACAAGCAAAAAACCAAACAAACAAAAATCCCTTTGCCTCTCACCCATTCTCTACCATCTACTCCCCTCCATTATAGTCTCTAGTATCTTCACTTACCCTCCCTATGTGGAAAACAATATGGAGATTACTCAAAAACCTATAAATAGACTTACCATATGATCCAGTAATCCCACTCTTTGGTATTTATTCAAAGGACAGGAGAATACTCAGTCAGAGACACACACCTGCATGTCTACGCTTATTGCAGCATTATTCACAATTGCTAAGACATGGAACCGACTTATGTGCCCAAGAACCGATGACTGGATTGAAAAACTGTGGCACACATATATTATGGAATACTACTCAGCCATAAGGAACAATGAGACTCTGTCATTTGATTCATAGCACATGAATATAGAAGACTTCATGCTGGGAACCAGCAGTTAGCGTAATGGCTATGTTGCTGGACTCACACGTAGTTGACCGCAGTTCGCGTCCCGGACCCGGTGGCTTAGAACTCACGCCGGGTGCGTGTGCGTGCGTGCCCAAGATCCTGAGAGGAGAATGGAGGAGAAGGGATTGCGGCGTGACCATCCCCCCTGGGGGGGTGATTTCTCGCTTTCTGTCTCTATGTCTCTCTCTGTCTGGCAAGCGCACGCGCCCTATAGCGAAAAAAACCTCTCCAAAAAAAAAAAAAAAAAAAATGAAGACTTCATGCTGAGCGAAATAAGCCAGACTCTAAAAGACACACACTGTATATCCACACTCACTATATACTGAATGCCTTCTGATCTTTTAGTAACAGCAACCAAGTGAAGCTCCCTGTTTGGATGAGCCTGTTTGTGTCTGCGTGCACATGTGCACACACACGATCAGGTGCTCACAGTTATGTTAAAGAACTAAGCACAGCCAACATTCCTTAGGCAGTAACAAGGTTTTTCTGGGAGAAACAAGAGCTCCTGGGACTCTCTCAGACAGACCTGACTGCTTAACTGCACTAGGGAACTCTCCCAGCCCTTAGTATTGAGGGAGTTATTTAGAT
This sequence comes from Tupaia tana, assembly GCA_026018925.1. Taxonomy (NCBI): domain Eukaryota; kingdom Metazoa; phylum Chordata; class Mammalia; order Scandentia; family Tupaiidae; genus Tupaia; species Tupaia tana. The sequence continues at coordinate 134,891,653 of JAKSZU010000007.1, forward strand.
TTCTTGCTCTGTAATTGTGATGATTAAAGACCTGCAAACTCCCTTTTTTTTTTATAACAAACCCAAAGGTATGCCCCAAAAATGATAGAATTTGAAATATGTATAGGCAATGTTAATACCCTCTGTGGTGACTTTCCAGGTGGGGAAGAGGGAATAAAAAACAATGAATGCTAATTAGTTTACATTAATCAAAATTGTACTTGACCCTCCCCCCCCTTCTAGAGCTCTTAAATGTGCAGGAACAGGTTATTCAAATTTCACCCCTGTTTTTCAAAAATTAATAAGGGCCATACATTAGTGTAACATTCTGCCTGCTTCATAGAATATATTAGTAAAGGTTTTAATTACTGAAATTATACAGTTATAAAAAGATGATTTAATGAAAGCAATCGTATCATTTGCATTCTCGGCCTGTCTGCACGCAGACATTGTGAGGAGCAGTAAATTACACTGAAGTGCAGTCAGATAATTACCACCATTGTAATTCTGCCTGAGGACCCAGGCTCAAAGAACTCCCAGTCCCAAGTAAATACCTGTGTGTGGGATGAGAAAACCAGCTCCATTTAAGAAGGAGGATTAGAGATGACAACTGAGCTTTAAAATTCCTTTTCTCTCCCAGCACCTAGAGCCTGTCTTCGCTGGAGGAATCCATTATGACCTCACCTCAGATAAGGGAAAATTAATTGGTATGCTCTTTTGTTAAAGAAGGTTTTGTGATGGTTAAAATAATTAGAGCCAAGTCTGGAAGTGATGGCTTGGTTATAAAATAATGGCAGATTATTTATTCACATATGACAAGATAATAGTTGTGTATGTGAAATTGAGTGCAGGGAAGGGTTAGGGTCAGGGTTAGGGTTTGCAAAACCAGACAGGTGGAGCTAGATTCCCTCCCTCTATTCTCTCCCGGGCTCTCCCCACAAAGGGAGGGTACAGGCATGAGTGCCATGTGAGCAACTCTGATGGAGGCCCTTGAAAACCCACTAAGGAACCATATGGAATTATTTAACATGTACTGCTGGCGACCAGTTGGAAGGGTCAGAGGCATGAACTGTTTTATTCTGCTTAGATTTATACCAACGCTAAGGTGTACATTCTGGTCTCCCAAGTTCAATTCTACAAAGTCTCCCTCCTCTACAACTCCCTCCTAATAAAATGCTCCCTACCCTCTAGGCTCTTGGGACCTTCTTTTAATGAGTTCATAATGCCAGGATGGCAGGAACCAGGGGCACACTTAGGCCTTTGCTTCTGTCCTATGAATTAAATCAACTAGTGTTCACTGTGAACCTGCTACATAGAAGATACTGTAGTGGGCTAGCATAGAGTGTGGGGGTGACAGTACTTTTAGGGCAAGGTAGACTTGCATTAAAACAATTAAAAATTCAGTGGCTTAATGATAGGAGAAAACACAACACATTTAGATGATTGAAGTACAGCATTCTTAGAAGAGGCTGCATTGAATGAAGGACGGGGAGGGAGTGGGGTTGGGGATCTCCAGGAGGAGGATACTCTGAAGGGTCTTCAAGAAATTCATGGAAAATGTGTATTATAAAAGACTCTACAGGGACCCGCATGTAGCATAGCAGTTATGTTGCTGGACTCCCACATGGCTGACTATGATTTGAGTCCCGGACCGGATGGCTTCAAACTCACGCTGGGCATGCGTATGTGTATGCTCAAGATCCCAGGAGGAAAATGGAGAAAGGATTATAGCATGGCCATATCTGTTGAGGGATGATTTCTCACTGTCCCTGTCTTTCTCTTTCTCCGGCAAGTGCACGTACCTCTAAAAAAAAGGTGGATTCAAAACTTTTGCACCAAAATAAACTTGTACTTTAAGTCCATTTTTTTCATTAACTTCTGAAGTTACCTTGTACAGGGACAGAAGGCAAAGGTGAGAAAGGTGAGGGGAAAGTGGAAGAAAGCAGGGAGTGGTCTATTTGGGTGGAGCCATCAAGCACTTGGTGGAGGAGAGGGGCAGAGGCAAGTGGGTAAGAAAGGCAAGTTAAAGGTGCCCTGTGGAGGCCTTAAATTCCTAGCCAAGGAATCTGCATATTATTCAGGCAGTAACAGGGAAGGGCTGATGGCTTCAACTGAAGTACATGAGTGAGGCTAAGATTTAAGGCAGGAGAGCCAAGAAGCGGGGGACCACTGGGACTTTGCTACCGCTGTTGTACAAATGAGCCAAGGACAGCTGACAGGAGGGAGAAGACAGGCTTGATGGAAAACCTCTAATGCTTCAGTACCTTACAACAAAGCCAAAAGAGGGAGAGCATGTGGTCTGGCTTGTGCATTGGGTCCTAGGGCACAAAGCCAGGTGATGTGGCACCTTGAGGGTTCTAGGACTCTGGAGGTGGCTGCAGGTGTGGTTGGCAAATGAATGCAGTTGTTCCAGGGAAAAGGACTAAGTAGATTACTGAGCCCAAGTGAGAGGATCCCAGACCTCCTAGAGGCACATTACAAGGGACCAGGGCATTAATTCAGTAAGTGACACCAACCACCTAAAGATGGGTTATATGAGGCAAAAATCTAGCTTTTCCAGGTCTCCTGAGTTTTTTCTTTCTTTTTTTTCCTTTGTTTAAATAAAGCTATCAAGTATTTTATTCTACATTATTTACAGGTCATAAAAGGCCATAGCAGTTTTTTAACATATAAACCCTTTCAAAGTAGGGCATACTGGGACCAGTAGCTGGTGTAGCAGTTACGTGGCTGGATTTCCACATGGCTGGTTTGAGTCCCAGACCCGGTGTCTTCAAACTCACGCTGGGTGCATGTGGGTGCATGCCCAAGATCCTGGGGTGAAAATGGAGGAGAAGGGATTATTGTGTGGTCATCCCCTTGGAAGGGTGATTTCTTTATATATTTCTTTATATATATATATATGAAGAAATGTAGTATATTTATATATATATATAACCCCAAAGAAATGTAGTATATTTATATATATAAAACCCCTTCTTTAAGAAGAAGGGGTTACTACAAAGAATATACAAATAACAACATTCTAATGTCACTGAATGATATAAGCTAGTCCCAAATGCTGGCACTTTCATTTAAGCAAGAAGGTAATCTAGGTTTCCAAAGCCATTGCATGGGACTTCAAACATTTGCTAGTACAGAACTCACTTGATGAGGAGGTGGGGGGGTCAGACTCAGGTCAGGAGGGATTCCATGGCTGGTGGATACTGTGCTACACTGCCTGATGCCCCTCCCAGAATGAAGGCTTTATTCCTCCAGCTGCCACCCATTTATAGCCAAGGGCTGTGTGTTGCTCTCAACTGCAGAGAGCTGGCTGGCCCATTTTATGCTGCATCCCAAGGCTAAGCTGTACCCAAAGATGAGGCAGAGGTACAAGTTCCTGGGACCGTTGTCTAGCTAGACAACTCTGCAGGGCTGTCTAGAGCACCCTGGAGAATGGGCTGAGGCCTTTGGTGGTGCTTCATCACTGTTCCTCCTGCTGTCTGGTCCGGCTGCCTTCACTCCACTTCAGGCGTGCAATCCTATCTGCTTCCTGTTGCTACTCCACAGCTGAGTACATGTGACAAGGCCAAGACCTGAGCCATGGCTATTACATCTTATGGGAAGCTTAAGAAAAGCAGTTAAAGACTAGCATTGGAGATTCGAAACTTTAAGGTTGTAGCCCCTGGTCCCCATCCCACATCACTGGCTTGAAATCTTAGGGCTCGGGAATGGTATAATGGCTATGCATATTTCCAATTCTTAGACAAATTTACGAAGAGTAAAGTCTTTCAAAAATACCATTTCCGATGATCCAAACTGGCCAAATGATGGGAAAAAAAAACCAAACAAGGAAGTATACAATTTAAATTGGTCATAGGATATTTTAAAAAGAATTAGTTATTTAACTTTATTATTATTTTTAAAATTTGCTGTAGGGCACGTGTGTGTGTGTGTGTGTGTGTGAGAGAGAGAGAGAGAGAGAGAGAAAGAGAGAGAGAGAGAGAAAGAGAAAGTCACTAGGTCTGGGATCAAATTGCAGTTGGCCATGTGAAAGTCCAGCACCTTAACCAACTCACCACCTGCTGGCCCCCAAAAAAGAATTTAATAATAAATTTAATAATGAAAAATGAAGATAGGAATTTCAAAACAAATGACAGGATAGACACCAATCTAGTTTGTATGGAGCTAACATTAAAAGGGTAAAAGTTCATCAGTAAGAAAAAAACAGTGAAGACTTGTTTGTGGTTTTTCCAAATCCTGTTTTGATTGCTTCCTTGTGGAATTGTGTAAGAGAGCAAATGTGGCCTGGAGGTTAGGGCAGCCAGATCCCACGTAGCTGACTGCACAATTTGAATGTTGGTCTTAGCAGCTTGAAAAACACACCAGGTGTGTGCATGCATGCCCAAATCCCAATAGGGTAGAGAAATGGAAGAGAAGAGATTGCAGCATGACCATGCCCCATTGGGGGTTACTTTTTCTCTCTCCCTCTATTTCTGGCTCTTTCTCTGGCAAGTGCACACACCCTCTGGCAAGTAAAATAAAAAAAAATTTTAAAGTAAATGAGTTGAAAGCAGATGTATGGATTGCCCATGAGGTTGAGCAATTTATTTTCCTTCTCTAAACACCAAGTTCCTTATTTGTGTCTTGAGACGTTTAGGTTGCATCAGTTTCTCCAAGTTGTACTTCATGAAACACTGGTGTTCCATAAGCCATTAACCAGTGTTATGTGCAAGAAATCTATGAGTAAGTCTGGGGAGAACTGCATGCTGCCGTGCCCTTTTGAATACACACAGTACGTGTGATATATTAAAGTACTGCTTCTCAGCATTTTCAACATCATTGCACAGACAGAAAATGATGGTGCTCTATTTTGACTGCTCACTGGAATAAACAGGAGGAGATTTACATTTACATACATTACATTTTTCTTTACATTATATGCTTATGATTAGAAAATGAAACACAAAGTCTCACTTTTTGAAAATAATTTTTAATGAGGAGATTGAGCTTGCTTTCCCAAACTTCAGGTTTTAATATTAGGCTTTATATTTGAAATGGCAGCCTATAAATCTTACCCAACATTTTAATAGCACTGGAAATAAAGTTTATTTGCACACATACATGGTAGCAAATGACAGCACAGTATCTCTTACTCTTCAACTGGCAGAAATGTTTTCCTCACCATTAGAATTTAGATAATTTGATCTCTTTAAATTGTATTTTAAGGGTAAGATGATTCTTTAAATCCGGCAGCTCCTCCATTTCTTTTATCGACAAATATAGTATCTTAGGATAATGTGAATGGATTTAGAATACAATCAAACTTGATGGTATTGAGTGCTTCTAAATAATGATGGAGCTTTCCCTAAGCCTACACAGATGTTCCCCTATTAGTTTTTAATCATTTTTAGGATTCACGTATTAGGCCTGATTAATATTACTTGTAAATTATGTTAACTCCACTTGTCTAAAGTTCAACTTTTGTTTTGAATACATAAACTTTATCTTTGCACATGTGTATGTTTTTATGCAGTTCTTCAAATTTTTAATTAATTTCAACCAGATGTTCAAAAATTGTCAGTTGAACCATTTATAAAAGTCACTAACTATTCTTTATTATCCTTACATAGTGTGAATGATTCATAAAATAATTTTCAATAATTCTTTTTACTTATATGTTGCTGACAATGCTTTCTATGGCCAGCCAGTTCAGTGTGAAACATCAGAAATGGGTATTCTGATACCAATTATTTGGATAAAGCTGAAAACAGATGGGACTGTATAGTTTGGCTTTTGTCAGACTCACTATTATTATGGTATCATTCAGTCCAAAATTCAGATCTATTGGTAAACTTGTTCATATGAGGGCTTTTCTGTGAATAAAACAAGATATTATTTGCATCTCATGGTTGTCAGAAAAAACTCAGTGTACCAACTTTACTTCTGCCTGACATTGGTGCTGTATCATCAGTGCACAAATTTATGCAGGGTTCCCATAATGTTTGTTCCAATGTTTCCACTTACCTGAATAGTTCATCGCCTGCGGTTTGTTTTGGTACTTCTTTGCAAAACAAATAAAATTCTTTCAAGTCTTTTTCTTCAGGGATTCTAGCCAGTGTGATTACTGAGCACAATTACTAACATCTGTAGATTCATCAACTGAAATGGAAACATTTTAATTCAGCAGTTTGCCTGTATGCCATTTGAAATGCCATGATGTTCTTACAAGAGTAAAAACATTTTCAAATATGAAAGGGGTCCCCGTTCCTATTTCGTTGCTTCATTGGTCCCAAACAGGGCTGACAACTCAGGCAGCTGAGTAAAATGAGCGATTAGGTAATTGTCAGAAGCATTTTGTTTTTTAGTTATTAATTGCATGATTTTATATATAGCTTCTTGAGTTTGTTCTGATAATGTTGTAACTGATCTTTTAAAAGTTATTTGTGTCTTATTTTGCACTTGGAGATATTAAGAACATGTTTTTTTTCCTGGTTAAGATGAATGTTTTGAGATAACATACTGACATAGTTTGTTTAGGATTTGCTCTTTCTTTTCTTTCCTTTTTTTCCTTCTTTCCTTTCTTCCTTCCTTCCTTTCTTCCTTTTCCTTTTCCTTTTCCTTTTCCTTTTTTTCTTTTCCTTTTCCTTTTTTTTCCTTTTTCCTTTTTCCTTTTCCTTTTCCTCTTCCTTTTTCTTTTTCTTTTTTATTGTCAGACGGTGTGTGCATTCACCAGAGACAAAGAGAGAAACTTCCCAGCGTGAGGTGGTCACACTGCAATTGCTTCTCATTCATTTCTTAGTTCTGTCAGGATTTGGGGCATTTCCACACACACACACATGCCTAGAGTATTTTTCAAGATGCTGGGGCCAGGGTTTGAACCTTGGTTGATCTTGTGGGGTCTAGCTTTCTTAACCATTAGGTTATGGGGTTGACTCTACCCATCAAAAAAAAAAAAAAATTGTTGTTGTCAAGTTATGGGAGTTTAGATGTTTTAGATATTAATGCCTTATCGAATGTTTTGCAAATACTTTTTCTCATTCTGTAGGTTGTCTCTTCACTTCATTGATTGTATCCATTTAAAATTAAAAAAAAAAAAATGCCAGAGGGTGCATCTCTCACCAGACAAGAGACAGGAAGACAGAGAGAAAGGGAGAGAAAGAAAGCATCACAGATTGGGATGTGGTCACACTGAAATCCCTTTTCCTCCATTTCTCTATCCTGTCAGAATTTTTGGCACATGTGCACACACACACAGGCACACCTGGTGCATTTTCCAAGCTACCAGTTCCAGGACTGGAAGCCCATTGGTCAGTCATGTGGAATCCAGCTCACTTAGTCACTAGGCCGTGGGGCTCACCCAATGGTGTCTTTTGAGGCACAGAGTTTTTAAATTTTGATGTAGTTTAATTTATTTGTTTTTAATTTTATTGTCTATACTTTTGGTGTCATTGCATCATTCTGATAACTTATGCATGTCAATGGGATGAGGCTGAAGAAAAGAAGAGTTATCAAGCATTTTAGTCCATATTTCCAGCAACAGACATTTTAGCACTTAATTAGTGACTAACTTTTCTGTCTTACTATGACTTTGCTCATGGATCTGATGGACTTTGTTGTGTCTGTGTTGCAGAAGAATGCTAATTAGGTAGCTCTGTATTAAAAGTTCTGAGAAGTCCTAAAAAAAGAAACAGGTTTAACTATATTAAATCTAGAATTTTATGGACTTATATGAAAACATTCATTATTTCAGAGAACATTGTACAGGTTAGTAATGTTTCATGAAAGAGAGTTCGATAAAACTTGGATTCACTGAATTTTCAACATTTCTGAGCCTATGTCAAATGGGTGGTTCTGCTGATCTGGGCCATACTTAGCTTACTTCAGCTGAGTTCATCATGAACCTGTAGTCAGTACACATCTGGGCTGATTGGACCTCAGCTGAATAGACTAGTACAGTACAACTCAGACTTATTTTCATGGCAAAAGCTGTGGTCTGAGAGAGAATAAAAGTATTAATACACAAAGTCTTTTAAAGCCGAGACTCAGACTTGGCACATGTCACTTCTGCCACATTTTTTTTTTCTTATCTATTTCTTCCATGAGAGAAAGGCTGAGAGAGAGATACAGAGACAGAGAGACAAGCAACCCCAACAAAGTTCTCCTGTCACAATCAATCCCCAGATTCAGCTGGCCTGGATCACATGCCTGGCATGAACCCAGGACCTTTCCTATAGGGGTACAATTGCATTACCACTGTGCTGCCACCTGCCACATTCTATCAGTCACAGTAAGTCACAAGAGCAGTACTGGTCTGAGGTGAATAGGGAACAGACTCCATTACTTGGTGGAAGAAGCTGAAATGTCATATTGCAGTGAAAGGAATGAAGAGTTAGAGCCATTTTTTTTGCAGTCAGTCTTCCACAGTGGTGCTCATGGCAGTTGCCCAACTCAAAACAGAGTCTACCCTAATTTCCAAAGATTAGGCAAGAAACATCACTTCATTATTCTAGAATTATAGTGAAGCCTGGCCCCCAGATACCTGAGCTTGGGGCAGGGTATACCATGGGTGTCCCCCTACCCCCATCACCCACCCAAATCACACCTCTTCTTTTCAATTTTTTTTTTTTTTTTGCCTTTTAACAAAGACTAAAATGAACATCAAAGAAATCTCCAAAAGGGATAATAAAGTTTTAAAACCAGCACATTACATGAGAGATTTGTGATGCAGAAGGAAGAAGAGGTGGTCTTGGGCCAATCTCTAATGTTCTAGGGCCCAAGATACTACATATCTAAAGATAGAGATGCTCTGAATTGAGCCAAAGCACAATAGGGAAATATGTGCTACTTTTCTACATGACAGGTAGACCTTCCTCACAGCCTATAGGCCAGGCTTGAATTTAAAATTCTTGAACTCCTTTGGATTCTGTGCTGGAAGCATGGGAAGATCTTACTCTTGGCCCCAAAACCTTGACCCATGATCTGTCCTCTGTCTTTTCACTCTTTACTCCAACCCACATCTCAAGGGAGTGTGTGCGTACTACACATGAGGACACACTTGTAAAAACAGGAAAGCTCCATCCACATTCTCTACACACAGCTGTTCATCTTTCAGGCAGTTCAGATCTTGGAGACAGTCCATGTACATTCTACAAGTGGGCAGAGTTCATCTGGGAAAGTGGTTTCAGGGTTTCAGGTGCAGAGAGTGTGGGGGTGAGGAGGTGATGGCACAGGCTTTGGTGGGTTCTTTATGCTGTGGAGTGGGGGTGATTGGAAGAGGGACAGAGTGGAACTTCTAGTCACAGGGTCCAGGACAGTGACCCCTCTTGCTTGGGTCTAAGTGTGGTTTTGTGTAGGCCACCTAGGTTATTTGGTGATATGGAGGATTTAGAGTTTAAGAAAATATATCTCAGATCTTTTTAAAGTCATTGTTTTTATTCTCTGGATGACTGTTTTCCCTATGGCCCTCTCTAGTCCCTAATTAGGGAAGCAGTAGGGGGTTGAGGAAGGACAGAGAGCAAAACAGAAACCAGGGAAGACCTTCTGAGAAAAAAGGCGGCCCCAGAAATGGCCTGAGATAGCAGCCACAGCAGGTCAGCCTCTGCCAAACATGGATCTTGGATCTTGTCAGGACCGTATATACATTCCCTAAAACATTTCTGTGTGGTCCCCAACACCCATACACAAGAAGAAAAGCCATTTCTACCAACTGACAGGCCACCATTGACCATGTATCTCATGTTCAAACAAAGACTTTCACTCCAATGTTCATAGCAGCTTGATTTATACAAGCTGGAAACTGAAAACAATCCAAACATCCATCAGCAGGTGAATGGATGAACAAATTGTGGCCAATGGACATGGGGTTAATGTACTGTGACTCAACGAAAAGAAGCAATAAACCGTTAATACACACAACACCATAGATAAATCTCAATTATACTGAATGAAAAAAGCCAGACCCGAAAAAAGTGCATATGTATGATTATATCTATATATACGCTAAGAAAAAGCAAACTAGTCTATAATGACAAAAAGCAAATCAATGAGTGCACAAGAGTGGGGTGGGGTGTGTGGGAGGGAAGGGGGGTAGAGATTTTTTGGGTAATGGATATATTATCTTGATTTTGGTTATGGTGTCACAGTTGTGTGCGTATATATATATGTTAAAAATGATCAAGTTGTACACTTCAAATAAGTATAATTTACTGTATGTCACTTACACCACAATGAAGCTCTTAAAAAGCAAAATAAAATGAAATGAGCAATGTACTCTATATAACTTTCCCTTAGAGTTGTTCTTAACCTCTTTGTTTGTTTTTGTCTTTTTTTTTTTTAATTTGCCAGAGGGCACATATATTTGCCAGAGAGAGACACAAAGAGAAGGAGAGGGAGAAAGCACCCCCACCCCCAGTGGGGCATGGTCATGCTGTAATCCCTTCTTCTCCATTTGTCCATCTCATCAGGATTTGGGGCAGGCATGCACATGTGCCTGATATTTCTTTCAAGCTACCAGAGCTGAAATTTGAACAGCATGATCCGCTATGTAGGATCCAGCTCCCTTAAACACCAGGCCATAGGGGTGACCTGATCTTGGCCTCTTTAATAGAAATAAGTAAGACTATGTCATATCTGACCTTAACTGTTTTTCCAAATAAGATGCTGTAGATACCTTGGACTCCAAATGGTAGTGTTTTCTTTTTCCTGGGTTAATAGGGCTCTCTTGAGTGCTCTGGGGAGCCATGGATAGCCCAGGTCCCTCCTGTGACCTTTATTCTCTGCCTTAGATCCCTCCCTGAGATGAGATCCTGTGTTTGCCCTTTCATGGAGGGGTATTTTCACTTCTGCATTCCCATGGGCACAGCCAGCAAGTTGCCTCTCCTTTCTAGACTGTCCAGACACCACCAAGGCTGAACATTTGGTCTTGATGTGGATGGCATGGTGGCCTTGGGAATCCTCATTTCTGGGTAATTCTACCATGAATTGCCTTGAGACTTCATTTTAGTGGAATCCTGTCTTTCAGCAGGTGCTATGAGTATTAACTAGGTAATGTTCAAAAGTGTGTTGAAGATTTCAAGGCTAAATAGCACGTGATTATGAGAGCCTATCCAGTGAAACCACAGAAGTAGAAGCTATGTGATGAGAGAATCGCTCTCTTAGGGCTTATTATAAACCTGTCTATCGTCTACCATATGCTAGAGGGAGGGAGCGTGGTTCTCCACAATAGCTGCACCTAAAAACTTCATCTACACATTTTTCTTATAGAAAAAAAAATATTATGGAGACATTAGGACTGCTGACCTGTCATCCATCTATCATCTATCTATCTCTATCTACCTATCTATCTATCTATCTATCTATCTATCTATCTATCTATAAATCAATCTATCATCTATCTATATCTATCTATCTATCTATCTATCTATCTATCTATCTATATCTATCATCTATCTATAGCTATCTATCTATCTATCTATCTATCTATCTATCTATCTATCTACCTACCTATAACATCTATCTATTTATTCTCCCTAATAGGGTCTTGATTCTCATTTAGCTATCTACTCCCATGTCCCATGTTTTAAGGATGGAGTTGTGCTCACCCCCATTTATATATTCAAATTCTATACTTTAAATCATCCCTATATAACTTATAATACCTAATACAATGTAAATTTTATGTAAATAGTTGTACCATATTTTAAAATTTGTATTATTTATTATTGTTGTACTGCTATTATTTATTTATTTATTTTCAAATTTACCTGGCATTGATTGAATCCACAGTACAGAACCCTTGGATATGGAGGGCTGACTGTATAATAAATTAAAAAATACTGTGGTACCTTGTTATAACAGCCCTGTCAAACTAAAACACCCACGGGAACCTGGAGAATCATGAAGCAGGGTAGATAGCAGGTGATATAATGAGAGCAGAATTCTTGCTTATCGTTGGAGAGGGTAAGATTTTACTGAGTAAAGACCAGTAGGTGTTGAGTCTCTTCAGTGTGTTTGACAATGTGTTGACTATATAGTAAAAGGAAATGAAGTGCTTATTATCTCCAACATCCATTTTCTCTTTCCCAGTTGCTCCTGGTTTTGTTTGAGTTCATGTGGTTTTAGGTCAACTGACTTTTTCTTTTCTTTTTTTAAGAGAGATTTTTGCTATAGGGTGCATGTGCTCGCTGGAGTGACAGAGAGAGACAGAAAGTGAGAAATCATCTCCCGGCGGATGGCCACACCACAATCCCTTCTCCTCTGTTCTCCTTTTGGGATTTTGGGCATATACACACATATGCCTGGTATAAGTTTTAAGCCGCTGGATCCAGGACTCAAATCGTGGTCAACTACGTGGGAGTCCAGTAATGTAACCATTAGGTCATCTGCTTGTCCCTAGGTCAACTGACTTTATCCTCACCTAAGCGATAGCTCACTTGCCTTAGGACAGCTAATTAGCACAATTAGTTCTCCCTCCCCAACTCCTAACACACAGTGTGGCCATTCAGGTGTGACTATGGGAACTTTTTCTTGGAATGCCAGTACAAGGATGCTCTCTCAGGGCCAGCAGATGGCCTAATGGTTACATTGCGAGACTCTCACATAGTCAACCATGGTTCAAGTTCCAGACCACATGGCTTAAAACTCATGCTGGACACGTGTGTGTGCTTACCCAGAATCCTGAGAGGAGGAGGGATAGTGGCGAGGCAATCCCCCATGGGGAGTGATTTCTTGCTTGCTTTCTCTCTGTTTCTCTTTGTGTCTCCAGCGAGTACAAGTGCCCTATGCCAAAAATCTCTCCAAAAAAAAGGGGTTCTTTCTTCCTCTGAGCTGTGTAGGGTGTCACGTGAGGTCAGGAACTTTTGCAACTATTTCTGCTATAATGAATAAAGATAATCTGGACAATGAGTGAAGCTACCAGAGGAGGGCAGAGGCAAGAAACGTAGAGAGAGAGAGAGAGTACGTAGGACTTTAATAACTTTGTGAACCTCTAGATTAAACTATGCCTGAAAGTCTTATAGTTTCTAGACTTCTTAGTTATAAGTCAATATATTCTTTTTATTATTTAAGCCAATTTGCATTGGATTATCAGTTACTTGCATCTGAAAATATAATGATTGATACAGAATTCAGGACTATAATCCTTTATGCAAAATTCTTGGAGCTAGGCATGTTTCTAATTTAAAATTTTTTAGATTTAAAAAAGGTAAATCCATCCTTATACTATACATTATGTAACACTGCAAGTAGAGTCTGGGGCAGCATCCTGCAATCAACTCATTAATATTTCTACAGTGAAATACATGAATATTCATACTAGGAGGATAAATAAAGACTATGAATAAATAGCCTTACATCAGTTCAGGTCAAGCTTTGCCGTCTAGACACTTTGCCTCAAACTTTGGGAAAATAAAAAGTTTCCATTCTCAGCGCCTTTTGGATTCTAGAGTTGCAGATAAAGAATTGTGGCTTGGGACCAGCAGTTAGCATAATGGCTATGTCGCTGGACTCCCATGTAGTCAACCGCAGTTTGAGTCCTGGACCTGGCGGCTAAAAGTCACACGGGGCGCGTGTGCGTGCGTGCCCAAGATCCCGAGAGGTGAATGGAGAAGAAGGGATTGCAGTGTGGCCATCCCCCTGGGGGGTGATTTCTCGCTTTGTGTCTCTCTGTCTCTCCCTGTCTTTCTGGCAAGCACACTCACCCTATAGCAAAAACCTCTCCAAAAAAGAAAAAAAAAAAAAAGAATTGTGGCTCATTCTGTATTTCTTCCTGCCCTTATGTTCATTCTAGTACAGTTGGAAGACAAAAATTTTAGCAATTGAAGTATTCTTGTCTAAGGTATTATCTCACCAGTGCTAGGTTTTGTGGTGGGATCACTGTGTTACAAATGAGCGTTACATCCTCTGGTTAGCTGTTTATTCCCAAAATTAACAAACTGGCCAAGAACTATGTACTGAGCACCTAATATGTTCTTGCATATGGTCCAATGCCCAGGGAAAGGACAAAGAGAACATGAAGATTAATCAGTTAGGGGCCAGCAAGTGGCATGGCTGGGTCGCACATGCATGGTTTGAGTTCAGGACCCAGCAGCTTGAAAAACAAGCTGGACGCATGTGTGTGTGTGTGTGTGTGCGTGTGTGTGTGTGTGTCCCAAACTTTGAGAGGGGAAGAGATTGTGGCGTGGTCCCCCTTGGGGGATGATTTCTCATTCACTTTCCCTCTTGCTCTGTTTCTTTCTGCTCTCTCCTATGAACACATACACTTACAGCAAAAATCTTTTTTAAAAAAGAAAAAGTTAACCAGTTAATGTTCAAAAGTCCATCAGCAGCTACAAAAGGCTAAAATAGCAACTAATTTTCGAATAAGTATAAAGTGGACCTACAAACCGTACATTGCCCTCTCCCTACTGGAGTCTCCTTCAGAAAGAAAGCCAGGGCAAGGACTGGCAGTCGGGGAGGAGAGTGGGGAGAAAGTGAAAGGAGCGGACCTGGGTGAAATTTTGGAGAAAGGAGCCCCAGGGAGCATGGGACAGGAGGGTGAGCAGACCGTAGAGGCCCTCAGATCCCAGGTTAGAGAACCCGGTCCTGAGGCCTCAGGAGAAGCAGGAGGGGCCATTCAAAAGTAGCTTCCAGTCTTTAAAGAAGGTGTGGTATTTAAAGACCAGATTTTGGCTCTGCCATTTACACACTCACTCTGGCGAGTCAGTATTGTCAATTAAAAATAATTTTTCTTGCCTGACTGTGGTGAGGGGTCCAGATAGTGAGATGTATAGAGTGCCTGGTTCAGAGGCTGCCACGTTGCAGCTGTTAACTCAGTGGGGCTCACAGTTGTTATTTGTGGCTTTTCCACACTGCGTCGGCATTCTCTCAGTTGCTTCCTTTCCTTCCTAATGAGCTACCCTGTCCCTCTCTTGTTAAAGAGTACTTTGGGAGGACCAGTAGATGACATAATGGTTAAGTTGCTGGACTCCCATATAGTCCACCTCAGTTTGAGACCTGGACCCGGCAGCTTAAAACTCACACTGGGCATGTGTGTGTGCATGCCCAAAATCCTGAGAGGAGACTGAAGCAGAAGGGATTGTGGTGTAGCCATCCCCTCTCGAAGGTGATTTCTTGCTTTCTGTCTCTCTGTCCCTCTCTGACTCTCCAGTGAGTTCCGGCAAGTACGTCATGTGCCCTATAGCAAAAAAAATCTCTCTTAAAAAAAAAAAAAAGGAGTGCTTTGGAAACAGGATGCTGCCTTAATTTGGAAGGGTCTGGAAGTTATATGTGAGAGGAGAAACCTTCTGCACGATCTCAGCCCTGGCTTCTCGTGGGAAAGTCTTATGCTTAGCAAGCAGGAGACCCCAGTTCTGATCTTCACAGAGGTGGCAGTGATTGTCATCATTACCACCATTACTACAATAAGCCCAGTGGAGTGAGGACAGAGGCACTGACAGGCAACATAATAAAGAATATATATTTGTTCTTTGTCCCTGGTTTCTGACACAGAGCTCTTAAATCCCTTGGAATCTCCTGGGTGATAAGAATGTCTTTTGTTCTAATGAGACTTCCCTTGGTGGGTCCCTAGGTAGCTTCATGATGGAGACAGGTCTCCAGAAAGACCAACTTAATAGCCATACTTTGGTCAGAAGGATGGGAAGCCTAGAACTTGCAATGGGAGTCTCAAGTGGGAACAGTCCTCTTGAACTAAACCTTAACCTATGGGCTGTGCTAACTCTAACTTGTTAGTGTCACAATTGAATTGAAAGGTCAGACACTTAGTTTATGTCCGGTGAACTAGAGAATTAGTTGAGTTGAGGAACATTCCCACACAGTTGGCATAAAAAGTTGTGTGGTCAAAATAGTTCATAACGTGGGACAACTCAAGGCCTGGAGCCAGTCTCGTCCCTGGTCAGCTCCCATATGCAGAGCCCATGTGTGTGTCCTTCACTCTCAGAACCATCCAGATGAGCAGTGGTCTGTTCCAGTTGGATTCTTTGCTATTGGTATCTGAGTCAGAAACATTTTCCCAGAGATCAATATGAGGCTTTCCAGACATGGCTTTTTGCAAATCATCCTCGCAGCAGCCCTGAAAATGTGCAACTTGGGTCTTCTACGGCAGGGAGCAGGACTGACTAAGGTCCAGCTAGGTTCCCCACTGTGTTGGCACTGAGGCCAGGCTTCCCCTGGCCTGCTCCCAGGTAATGACCGAGCAGGGGGAGGTAGTGAGGCAGGTCCAATCTGCAGGAAGGGGACTCCTTTGATGAGCCATCTTGGTTCAGAGACTTCCCGGTAGCATTAGCATCAGCCTTCAGCAGAACAGTGCCGAAATCTGAGACTGTCAGCTCAATGGATCATCCCCCCTTTCCTGTTCTTGGCAGGGGCTAGACCTTCACTGCAGCCTGGCTCTTCTCCCTTCTCTTGCTCCCTCCCCTTACCCATTGGACATTTTCCCCAGCAAATCTTATGCCATCTTGAAATCTGCTTTCTAGAGGACCTGGACTGACACAGTCCGGACAGCTCTTTGAACAACACTCAGTGACTTATGGCCATGGCAAAGGCAAGACTGTCATGACCTCCAGGGCATTTCAGCTTTCCTCTTTGATCTCCAGACCCTTCTCAGACTTGGGCTAATGGACAAGCATATCTTTGTGTCACACGGGTTAGATAAAATTTTTCCTTTTGGCAAAAGCTGCCAGTTGGCATGTGTTTATCTTTCTGACCGCTCCTGGCTGTTTTTGCTCAGGAACAGACTCCAGCCTAGATCAAAGATGAAAATATCTGGAGTTGGCAGCCCAAAGCAGCTACCATACAAATCAGGATCTCAATCCCATTCATTGTTTTCAATAGGAAAATGAATCTCCTGGTTCTGCAAATTACACCTGGTCATGTAGTGATAACAGTGAATTATATGCTTTCAGAGAAGCAATCCTTTAAGGAAGGCATGCATGTTTCATGGTATTTAAGTCCAGGTTTGAATGTCAAAGAGAGTATGTGTGGCCTTTTACCATAATATGACAGGTTCTTCTTCACATTCCTAAGATATTAAAGAGAAGAGAAGTAATAATATGGGTGTCTATCTAGGTTGTTTCATTGTATTTCTAAATCACCGCATGAAGAAGACATTTGAAAGGGAAAGATTGGGGGAACCAATGTAGACAGAAAGCCTCAGTCAATTTCAAATGCTATCTCCTGTGGTATGTCCACATGAAGAGGGCACAGAAACAGCCACAGAAGATCACCGGCCTCTCTGAGGCTACCAAGCCAACCTTTGAAATTGTCCTGATGATAGAATCGAGAAGATCAGAGATGCAGAGAGAACTCGCATGTGAGCTGGAACCTTCTGCTTGGGAATCTGCTCATTTTTCCTGTGGAGTTCTGATCTGCATATCACGCAGGCCTTGCTACCCGCAAAGACAAGGCAGTTGTGGCTGGAAGCCCCAGTGCCCCGCCCTAGGAAGCTTCATTCCTCTGGCAGACCTAGGCAGATTTCCAGCCCCTTTCCTCATTTCCTCTGGCTCCCTCCAGCCTATCCCCTGTGTTTCTGGGCCAGCTCAGGTCCACCCTTGCCCTGCCCTTCTCTTTGTACCATGTACTTCCTTTATGCCCATGACCTTGGCTTCTGCTGCTTACAACGTTTCCAAAAAAATCGCTCTTAAAATACACAACTGACTTGGTTGTTGAATCCAGATCGACGAACCCCCTCGGAGTGTCCCAGAGGATGAGGGTGTGAGGTTTGTGAGGTCCAGTCCCAGGAGAACAATTAGTAGTCATGCCCAGTGAAGCCACAGCCCACCGTTGTCTGGGGAGGCACAGAACCAGCACACTGGGATGTCTTGCAGAAGAGAGGGGATGCTCCAGTGCACTCCAGGGTAGTCAGCAGTGCATTTGTCTTGTTGAGACAGATGAGAGATGGGACAGTAGAATGAGCTGTCACTGAGATGACCCACAAATCCTCAGGGTTCATATGCAGTGTCCATACTTGGTGTTTGCTCTAAGGATAACAGAGTATCAGATTTATTCATATGCTAGAGTATTTGGAAGAAATGCCATGTTTGGAAGAATAGTACTTAGTTAACCTTGAAAAATATTCCAGGGGAGCCCACCCCATAGAGTCCTTCCCAGGGACAGAGCAGCTTATAGGTTATACAGAGTCAGGGCACACACCATAGCCCTGAAATGCTTGCTTTCTTTTACATACATTAGTTGTTTCAAGCAAGTAGCTAACTCTGGGAATGGGAGGGTCAGGATCATGTCACACTGTACTTTCTCCTCTAAGATGTCTAATTCTGAGGATATACCAGGCTCTGGAAAATTTCTGGATTGATGGATTAATAAAGGAGAGGCAAACGTCTTCCTAATTCTGTGTGAGGGATTAATAAGTACAGTTCTAATATCTAGTCTTTTTCTGAGATTCCCATACTGACATTATTTTATGTACCATGTCCTCATATGAAGGGTACTACACATCAAGTGAGGCAATAGCTTTGAAAGGGGATTGAGGAGCCTGGGAATTCCTCCAAGAGAGAATGTTAATCAGCTCACAGTACAGAGTTAGAGAAGGGTAGTCTGGGCTGCAGAGGGAAAGCACGGTGGCAACTCTGGCAAGTTCGAGTTCTGAGTCAAGGGTAGGCGATGACTGGCCATTTTCAGGACCTTGTGCTTATCCACCAACCATCAGAATGCACCCAAGGCCTCAGCACCACGGACCTCTCCTAGCTGCTTCTGTTGATGGGATGGAGTCTTCTGGAGAAAGGCCAAGTCTGCCTCTCTGTGGGATCCAGAATCTCTAGGATGGTGGTGTTTGTAGCTGTTCTCCTCCCTCCCTCCCAGCAAAGGCGTGTCCTCCAGGGGCTGTTTGCAACCTATGCTGGTGTGAGTTACAGGGATCTGCAAGGACCCTTTTGACCCATCATCCAGTTGTGGAATAATAAGGTGGTCCTGCTATTGGGTGAGTCTGGAGGGGCATTGAAAACTCACTTTAACCACCTCCCAAGCTCCCAACCAATTCTTGTCTATTCTGGAAGTGTGCATAAAGCATTTCATCCCAGGACAAAGCAAATACATTGTAAAAGTGATCCCCAATATCCCTTCCAGCTCCAGGAAGCTGTGGTTCTAAATTTGGGGCTTTCCATGCAGAGGACACAGGCCCTTTGCTTATTTTCCTTTGCTGCCTGCATTTGCTATTTCATTTTGTTCTTTATCCCTTCTGCCGTGTGGGACTAAGGGTAAAGAGAAGCTCATATCTGTCATTTTCACAGTTTGTTGGCAGCTCAATTCACCAGTTTTGAAGTTTGCTGGCAGCTGTTAGAAAAAGGTTTGTTGTGATAGGGTGATGGAACCACAGCCTGGTTAGGAGAGATGATGGTGCAAAGGGATACGTACAGGTAAAGTTCCGTGGGAGCTCAGACAGGCATTGACCAACTGCTCAGGGAAGTGAGAGAAGACTTTGAAAACTAAGGACCTGACATTGGAATTGGATCATAAGGAAGGTTAGTTGGCCAAACCTTTGAATTTGCTGTTCCCTCAGCAGTTCCTATGGCTGGTTCTTCTTTTTTGCTATAGGGCATGTGCACTTGCCAGAAAGACAGACAGAGACAGAGAAACAGAAAGCGAGAAATCACCCCCCCCCCAAGGGGGATGGCCATGCCACAATCCTTTCTCCTCCATTCTCCTCCCAGGATCTTGGGCATGCACACACATGTGCCCGGCGTGAGTTTAAGCCACCGGGTCCAGGACTTGAACTGTGGTGGACTACATGGAAGTCCGGCAGTTTAAGTCCTGGACCTGGTGACTTGAACGTCATGCTGGGCACATGTGTGTGCGTGCTAGAGGAGAATGGAGGAGAAGGGATTGCAATGTGGCAGTCCACCCTTGAGGGTGATTTCTTGCTTTCTGTCTCTCTGATGAGTGCATGTGCCCTATAGCAAAAATCTCTCTAAAAATGTTTTAAAAAAAGAAGTCAAATATATAGAGACAAAGAATAGAATGATGGTTTCAGAAGCTTAGGAAAAAGAGAAATGGAAGCTTATTATTTAATGGAAACAGAGTTTCAGTTTGGAAATAGTGGTGATGGCTACTCAATAATGTATATATATATATATATACTTAATGCCATTGAACTGAATACTGAAAAATGGTTAAAATGGAGCTAGGCAGTAACACAGCAATAATGACAAACTGTGAGCCTGGCTCCCCTGGGATGTTTCTGGACTCTCATCTAAACACCTCCCTAAACACACCCATCATACGTGTACCCGTGGTCTGGGGTTGGCTGGGGCTGGACTAGGGATGGATTGTAGCGTCAAGATCCTGTTGAAGATATTGTTTCTCTGTCTTTTTATTTCTCTCCATGTTTCTCTAACTCATGGAAGAAAGAAAGAAAGAAATTTTAAAAAATTGGTGTCAATGATAACTTTTATGTTATGTATATTTTACCACAATAAAAAAAACAAAAATTAAATTACAGGTGAAAAATAAAAATGTTACCTCTCAGAGAGGCCTTCCCTGGCTATCCAATCTAAAAAAAGTCTCTCCAGCCCAGTTTCTTGGTTAGTCTCTGTTTCATTGCCCTATTTGTGTTCTTCCCATCACTCGCCATGATCTTGTACTTGTTTTCTTCCAAGCTTCTTGAAGACAGGGGTCTAATTCATCACTGCATCTTCCTTACTTTTCTCTGAGCTTGGCACATAGTGGGTGCTTAACAAGTGTTTGTTGAAGGAAGGATTGAAAACTCTGTACAATGCAAAGTACAACAGACATATCAAAAGTGTTATTCATCTCACATAGCCTTTCAATCTGGAAGGATTCTATGCAGTGAGAGCAGTTCAAGATCAAGGAAGCCCAAATGCAAATCATTTTGTTGCTAAAGGCAGCAGCCATCTGAGTTGGAATACCTTTTGAGAGTGACTAATAGTGCAGGCCTGAAGCAAAGCCAAGAAGTGGACTGCTGAAGCCTCAGCAGGGCTTGTCTCCTTGAGGCTGCTTTTGACTGCAAGAACAGAATACTCAACTCAGAATGGATTGGGCAATAAGGATGACATATACTTCCACATAAAAAGAAGCCTTGAGGTGGTGGCACTAGGGATTGGTTAACTCCGTATGTAATTAAGGCTCCTGTTTCTTTTCATACTTCTGCTCTGCCCTCTTCAGCAGGTGACTTTGTTCCTGGTCAAATGACTGCCTCAGTTCCAGGTATTACAGCCAGACGCAATGGTACAACTACTTCTATCAAAGAAGAGAAGTGACCCTTCCATGTATCTCTTTTGGGCAAATGAAAAAATCTTTCATAGAAGCCCCATTACGTGTCCTTGGCCAGAATTGCAAGCCACATCATGCCTAAACTAGTCACTGTCAAGCGGAGTGGGACCACCATGAATGGCTTAGACTCCTATAGACCATTAGGCTTGGGGATGTGCCCTAAGGGACATGGTAAGCTGAAGAGGGGAGCTACACGAATGAAAGCTGGTATAGTAGGAAGAATGGAACTCTCTCAGGGTGAAATTGGGAATTTGGATCCATGCCACAGTATTTACACTGCCACAGAGCTGGAAGCATGGATCATTCATCTTAGGAGTCACTATGGACTCCATGGCACCCTACAACCCCTCTTTTTTTTTTTACCACTGACCTTAGTTTGACTCACTTGAGATCAAATTGGCCACCAAAGGTGGAATGAAGTGATGCACACCTAAGAACTGGCCATTGAGCCATAAGGAGACATGGAAGAGCCTTAAACTAAGTGAAAGAAACCAATTTGAAAAGGCTACCTACTGAATGATTCTAACTATGTGACATCTCCAAAAGGCTCAACCATGGAGACAGTAAGAAGATGGGTGGTTTCTAGAGGTTAGGGGAGAGGGAGAAATGACTAGACAGAGCATGGAGGGGTTTTAGGGCAGTGAAGCTATAATGGATGCACATCATTAGACGTCTGTCCAAGCCCATAGAATGTACAATGCCAAGAATGAACTACAGTGTAAACTATGGGCTTGAGGTAGTGATGGTGTGTCAGTGTAGGTCCACTGGCTAAGAAGTGTACCAATAGGATAGAGAGTAGCCAAAGACAAAACTACATTGATTTAATTCGGCTTTATTTGATTCTATAATACATTTGGGTAACACTTTCTACTATAAAATAGAATAGATGTTCCAATGAACTGAGCAGAGGAAGTTAGCTTATAGACAGAGAAAGAAAGAAACACAAGAAGAAAAAGCAGAGAAACAGAAGAAAAAAGCAGATTAGTCCTTTCAGAATTACTTTCCTGAGGCCGCCTTCAGCTGCAGGGCCTAATAGCTGGGGCGTGGCACATCCCCTCCCCCATTCACCTTTGGATTTCATGTTTGTGTCTTGGGACTTTAAGATGAACTTGTGCCCGACACTGCCCCATCAGTTACTGGTTCAAGTGAAGGGCCCTGCTGAACATCAGGCTGCCTGCAGCTGCAGGGCTGAATGGCCTGGACCTGTGGCTAATCCCCTCCCCCATTTGCCTTTGAACTCTCAGAACTTCAGTCTTTTGGATAGCACATGATTTGCATACTGCACAATCTTTTCTTTGCTTCTGAGTTGAAGCTCAGCAGCTCAGTTTCAGGTGCACCTGTTCTTTAGAAACAGGGAGGACTTTGAGTCACCCAGGACCAGTGATAACAGTGCAGGGTGCTGGTGAGCAACAGGGAAGCAGAGCAGAAGAGAGATCGCCAATTTTCTATTCCTGCACACCTTTGAAAGTTCTGAAATACCTTGAGTAATTTAGGAAGGAACATATAGATCACCAAATGACTGGGAACAATCGCAGAGGCACAAGAAATATGAGCAAACAACAAACTGTCTCTCCCCCAAGGGAAAACATCAATTCCACATCACCACAGACAACACAATGGAAGTCATGGAAATATCAGATAAGCAATTCAGAATATTTGTAGTGACCATACTAAATGAGATGCAAGGGAAAAGAGACAATGAGTTCCAGGAGCTGAGGAAGTCCTTTCACTATTTGAAAGAAGAGATAAACACCATAATAAAGAATCAGAATTCTTAGAGATGAAGAATGTGATACAGGAAATTAAAACCTCCCTAGAAAGTGTTAAAAGTAGATTAGATCACACAAAAGATCGAATCTCGAATGCAGAAGACAAAACCTCTGACCTAGAAAAAAGTATCAAAAAGACTGAGAAAATAACCAAGAAAAATGAAGGTCATATACAATAAATACTAGATATCATCAAGCACCTCTACATCTGGATAATTGGTATCCCAGAAGAGGAAGAAAATAATAAGGACATTGATAATTTATTTCATGAAATCCTGGAAGAAAACTTTCCAAACCTAGAGAAGCAGTCAAATAGCTAGACCCAAGAAATACATAGGACCCCAAATAGAATCAACCCAAGAAGATCCTCTCCAAGGCACATCATAGCCAGATTGGCTAAAACCACAGACAACAACAACAAGATACTAAAATTGGCAGGAGGGAAATGTCAAGTTACTTACAAAAAGTTATCCCATCAGGCTAACATTAAACTTCTCATCAGAAACAAGCAGGCAAGGAAAAAAAAATGGAGAAATATAGTCAAAGTGTTTAGTGAAAAACAATTTCAACCAAGAATACTATACCTGACAAGATTATCCCTCATGTGGGGAAAAAAAAGAAAAACATTCTCTGATAAACAAAATCTGAAAGAATTTACCAATTCCAGACCAGCTCTTCAAGAAGTTCTTAAAGGAGTGCTATACCAGGAAAACTAAAACGTCAGATGGTTGGTTATAAGATAACAAAAAACAACCAAGAAAATGGCTCACTTAATGATAGGAACAGGTCTGGAAATATCAATAATAACATTGAATGTTAATAGATTAAATTCTCCAATTAAGAGAATTTAATACAAAATATCATTAGAGGATACTATGAGCAACTATATGCCAAGAAACAAGAGAACATGGAGGAGATGGACTAATTCCTGGCTGCATATAATCTACCAAGAGAATCAGGAAGACATAGAAAACCTGAATAGACCCATAACAAGTCATGAGATTGAATCAGTAATAAATAACCTCTCGACAAAGGAAAGCCCAGGTCTGGATGACTTCACTTCTGAATTCTACAAAACTTTTAAGGAAGAGTTAACCCCTATCCTACTCAAATTATTCCTAAATATCCAAAAGGAAGGAAAACTCCCAAATTCATTTTATGAAGCCTCCATCATCCTCATTCCCAAAACAGATAAAGACATGACAAGAAAGAAAAACTACAGACAAATATCTCTGATGAATATAGATGCAAATATTCTCAACAAGATATTTGCAAATTGTATCCAACAACATATAACAAAGATTATTCATCATGACCAGGTAGGCTTTATTCCAAGGATGCAAGGGTTCAATATACACAAGATCATAAATATAATACACCATATTAACAGAAAGAAAGCTAAGAACCATTTGATCATTTCAATTGATGCAGAGAAAGCATTTGATAAAATACAACATTCTTTCATGATTAAGACTTAAGATGGGTACAGAAGGGTCATTTCTTAACACAATAAAAGCCATATATGAAAAACCTATAGCTAACATTATACTGAAAGGGGGAAAATGAAAAGCTTTTCCACTAAAAACTGGTACTAGACAAGGCTGCTTTTAAATATAGTGCTGGAAGTCTTAGCCAATGCAATCAAAAAAGAAAATAATATAAAGGGCATTCAAATAGGCAAAGAAGAGTTGAAAATACCTTTCTTTGCAGATGGCATGATGGTATACTTAGAAGACCCAAAGGTTTCCATGAAAAAACTTCTCAAAGTAATAAATGAATACAGTAAAGTGGCAGGATACAAAATCAACATCCACAATGAGATACCACCTAACCCCTGTCAGAATGACGAAGATTAAAAATAAAAAAAGTAGTAAGTGTTGGTGAGGTTGTGGTGAAAGGGGAACTCTCCTACACTGTAGGTGGAAATGTAAACTAATTGGAGGTTCCTCAAAGATCTACGAATAGAACTACCATTTGATCCAGCAATCCCACTTCTGGGTATCTACCCAAAGGACAGGAGAATGCTAAGTCAGAAAAGCACTTGCACATCAATGTTTATTGCAGCATTATTCACAATCGCTAAAACATGAAACCAACCCAAATGTCCACAAACAAATGAATGGATGGAAAAAGTGTGGCATATATACTCTATGGAATACTATTCAGCCATAAAAAAATCAACAAGACCCTGGTTTTTCGTAGAAAGTGGTCAAATATGGAAGATCTATTGCTGAGTAAAGCAAGCCAGGATATGAAAGAAAGATATTGTATGTATTTACTTAACATATACCGACTATCTGCTCTTTATGGTAGAGATCGAAATATTGGAGGGCATAAAAGCAGTGAAAACAGTTATAGACACTGCAGACAGTGTGGAATGGGGTAGGGGAGGGGGAGAGGAGAAGAGTATAAAGAAGGATAGCAAGAGAACAAATAGAGAGGCATGACATTAGTGGGAAACAGAAATAATTTATGACCTATTGATGATAATAGTATTCTAAACTGGACTGATCTGAGAAGTATTTCATATTGGGTAAATTCTCTTTACAAGCCAAATGATATACAATGATTGAATGTTTATAAAAATAATGAGAATAGGGAACCAGCAGTTAGCGTAATGGCTATGTCGCTGGACTCCCATGTAGTCGACAGCGGTTCACGTCCCGGACCCGGTGGCTTAAAACTCACGCCGGGCGCGTGCGCATGCGTGCCCAAGATCCCAAGAGGAGAATGGAGGAGAAGGGATTGCAGCGTGACCATCCCCCCTGGGGGGTGATTTCTCGCTTTCTGTCTCTCTGTCTCTCTCTGTCTGGCGAGCGCACGCGCCCTATAGCGAAAACCTCTCCAAAAAAAAAAAAAAAAAATGAGAATAGTACTACTACTAATAATCTGAAAAAAAGGACCAGCAGTTAGCGTAAGGGCTATATCACTGGACTCCCATGTAGTCAATCACAAGTATTTTTAATGTTATTGAAATGCGACTTAATCACAAAATAAATAAATAAGATTAACTCATTTACAAAAAAAAAAAAAGAATTACTTTCCTTGTAAGGTGGGAATGGGGAGATAGAACAATAGGAAAATAACTGATATAGTTAGCATCAAGTTACTTCAGGTTACTTTATTTGTGCAAAGATTAAAAACAGGAAACTTGATTATCACTCCAATTGATACGGGCCTGTTTGGGAAACCAGGCTGTTAGCTCTTCTTATTTCTAGGAATGGCAGGTAACAGTTCAGTTTTGGCTTGGTAACCTGGAGAACTCAGTGATTCCATTTTTAATTTTAGTCTTGTCCATTGGAACCTAAAGCTGAAGCTTGGTCTAAAACAACGGCCTCCTATAATTTTTATTGAACAAGAGTAATAAAAAAGAGTGGATGCCTTAGCTGGTCAGAGAAGCCTCTCCAAGGAGGTAAGAGATCTGGGTCATGAGAAGGAAGAAGCCAGGTAAAAATCTAGGGGAAGAATATGCCAGGTAACTGTAGACGCCCTGAGGCAGGAATGAGATTAATGCGGTTCAGTGATAGCAAGTCAGCCTGTGTTATTGGAGTATAAAAGGCAAGGGAGGGAGGGGTAGAAATGAGGGAGAGTCTGGCAAGCCCTGCAGGCCCTGGTGATGGGAAGTCACTGGGGAGTTTTAATTAGGGAGGATAACATTATCTAATTTCTGTTTTCAAAAGATCACTCTCTGCTGTGAGGAGAATGTCCCATGGGGAGGGAAGGTAGCTGGCAAGAGTGAGGAGGCAGAGTTGGAAGACCACTGGGGTCAACTAGCTGGGAGAAAACGGGGGTGTGGTCTCACGTTTTGTCTGTGGAGATGGTAGGAAGCATTTGGACCCAGGCCTGCTGTGCAAATAGAGCTCCAAGAGTTACTAACAGAATGAATGTGTATGGAGGAGGGAAAGAGGCAAATCAAGAGTGACTTCTAGGGGTCTGATTTGCCTCTTTCCCTCCTGGGGAAAGGAAAGGAAAGAAAGGAAGTACACCCAAAACGCTCTTGGGCAGGCAGATGGCCAGGTGGCAACCACACTCGGCACCAGTCAACCGACATTTTATTACTATAGGTCATGAGTATTCATTAGTGGGAGGCCCGTTACGCTGCCTATAGTCTTCCTTTGAATTTGAATCCTCACTTTATTTACTGCACCTGCGCACCTTCCTCACGTAAAGAATGAGGAACTTGATCACCTAATTGCACACGCCCAATATGAGCCAGGTTGCCCCAATTAGACTGCCCAATTAGTCTATCACCCTAATTAGGGTCTTGACCAAGACGCTCACTTAGGGATTTTGGTAAAAGAAAATTCTAGGAATCATCCCTGTGTGCTTCCCTCAGGCCCCAAGGAAGGAAGATGGCAAATTGCCTCACCCTCCTGGCACCCGGGGCTAGGTGAGCCTTTTGCTTTTCTCTTAGGGCTGCCTGCTCATGACTAACTGCCTACCACAAGATTTTTTTTTTTCTTTTTTTTTTTTTGAGAGTTTTATTATTATTTTTTTTTTTGCTATAGGGTGCATGCGCTCGCCAGACAGAGAGAGACAGAGAGACAGAAAGCGAGAAATCACCCCCCAGGGGGGGATGGCCACGCCGCAATCCCTTCTCCTCCGTTCTCCTCTCGGGATCTTGGGCACGCATGCACACACGCCCGGCGTGAGTTTAAGCCACCAGGTCCGGGACTCAAACCGCGGTCGACTACATGGGAGTCCAGCGACATAGCCATTACAACAACTGCTGGTCCCAACCACAAGATTTTTGATCCAGGGCATGTGCACTTGCTGGAGAATCAGAGAGGCAGAAAGCAAGAAATCACTCCCATGGGGATGGCCACTCTGCTACCCCTTCTCCATTCTCCTCTCAGGATCCTGGGCACGTACACATGCCCTGCATGAGTTTCAAGCCACCGGGTTCAGAACTCAAGCTGCGGTCCACTACGTAGGAATCCAGCAATGTAACCACTTTGCCATTTGCTGGTTCTGTGAATTTCAAAGTTTTTGTACCAAAATAAACTTGTACTTTAATTACATTTTTTCCATGAACTTTCCAAAGTTCCCTAGTATATCAGGTAGCATATAATGGAACACAAATGGGAAAGTTCAAGATTTCAAACCTTAGTCCTTAGGAGAGAGGTCCCTGAGCCAGAAATAGAGACACTTATTTTGGAGTTTGTTTGGGAAGAAGGGAGATGTGAGGATGAGCTTGTGTTTCCAAGTTGAGTGTGAACTCCAGATAGGGTGTCCTAGAGTAGATGTCATGCCAGCAGCTGAAAATAGGGAGTTTGTGTAGCTCAGGAGAAGCCGGACCAAGAATGAGAACTCTAGGGAACCTCTTATGGAGGAGGTCGCTGGACCCTCAAGATTGGCAGAGGTCATTGATAAAAAGTCTGTGGAGAACACCTCTTTCTTTAATTTGTCATAGAACACATGAGCTTTCTGGAGAGAGACAGAGAAGGGGAAAAATGAGAAATCATCCCTCCTGGGGGATGGCTTCACCACAATCCCTTCTCCAATTCTCCTCTTGGAATTTTGAGCATGTGCACACAACCAGTATATTCTTCAAGCCACTAGGTCCAGGACTTGAACTGCCCCTCAGCCATGTGTGATCCAGTTGCCTTAACCACCATGCCATCTGCCTGGCCCAAGGACACCTTTTTCAAGTGGGGTTCCATTGTTAATATTTCAGGTGGTTACATTTGGATTTGTGAACTTCTTCATTGCTCTTTCACTTTTTCAAAGGTGATTTGCCTCTCTTAGTTTTAGTATCCTCAACTCCAAGACAGGATTGATAATACCTCCCACGTAGGGTGTCTGTCATGAGGACTAAGTGAGATCGTCTGTCAGCGTGGGTAGCGTAGTGACTGGCACACAAAGGTTCTCGGTGAATACTGAATATTGTCGTGCTTCTGTCTGGTTCACCTGTCACCAAGCAGGCTCAGAGAAATGCAGCGTCATGGAGCCCTTGGTTTCTGGCACGAAGGGGAAAGAGGGACAGTTCTTCCTGGCAACCAGATTCTGAGAGCCCAGCACTTCATGGTCTTCCCCCTCTCGCTCCTTCTCTGGGGGCTGAGGCCGTCCCCGGCCCTCTGGGGTTTCCAGGCTGAACCTGCCTGTTGCTGCTTGCTCTCCACCAGTCTGTGCTCTCAGACAGGGAAGGTGAAGAAAAGTTTAATTAGATTTCTCTGCGTTTCCTGATGCCAGCAAGAAAGGCCTCAGGGTGTCTGAGGTGTCAGTAGCTTCAGGTAGTTCTGAATTATTTTTTTATTTTTATTTTTTTTTGGAGAGGTTTTCGCTATAGGGCGCGTGCGCTCACCAGACAGAGAGAGAGACATAGAGACAGAAAGAGAGAAATCACCCCCCAGAGGGGATGGTCACGCCGCAATCCCTTCTCCTCCATTCTCCTCTTGGGATCTTGGGCACGCACACACACGTGCCCGGCGTGAGTTTTAAGCCACCGGGTCCGGGACGCGAACCGCGGCTGACTACGTGGGAGTCCAGCGACATAGCTATTACGCTAACTGCTGGTTCCCAGTTCTGAATTATTTTTAAGGCCATAAGAAATCAGCTCCTAAGACCTAAGTCTCTGGCTCAGTTGTCACTAAGCAGGCTCAGAGAAAGCCACGGACACGTAGTACGTGGTTCTTGACCTTCCAAGTTTCTCCCTCTCAGAAGCCAATAGCCAGCTTGGGGGAACCTAGGCAGGGGTATGCACAGCACGTGTTCTTCGAGAAATGCAACCACTACTCACCTCCTTCCTTCCTCTCCCTCTATCACCCACCGGTTTTCCTAAGCTCATTGAAACAGCCAAGAAAAGGTTTAGAACTGGCTCAGATTCAGATCATGTGATAATTCTGTTCACAAAGGGCTGGAAAGTCAGCTGTGCTCTTATATTTAAGAAAACAAGACCCAACTTGGCCACTGCTAAGAAAATAGAAACCATTTCCCCTGCTGTCTCTGATTTGGCACCACACAAATATGTCTTCGGATGCTTTAAAACATAGCTCAGATTTAAAAAAAAAAAAAAAAAATTTCTTTTCTTTTGGGACTAGCTCTATAGTGCAAGGGGCTGGATCTTACATGTCCACCTGCAGTTCAAAACCTGGCCCCCAGTAGCTTGATAAAACATACTGGGCTTCTTGTGTGCATGCCCCAAATCCTGATACAAAGGAGAAATGGAAGAGAAGGGATTATGGCATGACTACACCCCATTGGGGTGGCCTTCCCCCTCTCTATAGTGAGCCTACATGCCCTCTGCAATTAATGAATTAAAAAAATTAAAAAAAAAAAACAGATTGTGACTTAGTTCTCAATTTACAGAAAAGTTACAAGAATATTACAAAAGATTTCATTCATATGCCAAAATATCAACATTTTACTACATTTGCTTTATCCTTTTTTCTCTTCATATACATAAGGGAACTTCAGAAAGTTTGTGGGAAAAAATAGAATTAAAGCAGGAGTTAATTTTTGTGTAAAATATTTTCAAAATTTATGTATAGTCTTATAAAAAATATTTGCAAGAAGGCATGTGTGCTCATGAGGGAAAGTGAGAAAGCACTACCCCTGTAAAGGATGTTCATGCCACAATCTCTTCTCCTCCATTTCTTCTTTTGAAACACATGTGTTGGTGTGTGTGTTTTTTTTTTTAGAGAGTTTTGCTATAGGGCGCGTGCACTCGCCAGACAGAGAGAGAGAGAGACAGAAAGCGAGAAATCACCCCCCAGGGGGGATGGCCACGCTGCAATCCCTTCTCCTCCATTCTCCTCTCAGGATCTTGGGCATGCACGCACACGCGCCCGGTGTGAGTTTTAAGCCACTGGGTCCGGGATGTGAACCGCGGTCGACTACGTGGGAGTCCAGCGACATAGCCATTATGCTAACTGGTGTGTTTTTCAAGCCACTGGCTCCAGGACTCATCCCACAGTTGGCCATGTGGGATCCACCCACCTTAACCAACACAACCCTAGCTAGTCCCATGCATAATCTTTTAATAATATGCCTTTTCCATGAACTTTCTGAAGGCCCCTCATATTTTGATATAAGGTAATGCAATGCTATGTTTCAATCTATAGACCTTATTCAGATTTCATCAATTTTCCCAATAATGTCCTTTTTTCTTTAAAGAGAACCCAGGACTACGGTAGAGTTGTTACACCTTTTTAGCTTCCTTTAATGTGGGAACAGTTATTGAGTTTCTCTGCATATTCATGCTGTTGGTATTTTTTCATAATCCAAGCCAAGTCTTTTGTAGAATGTGCCTTAATTTGGGTTTGTCTGATGTCCCCTCGTGATTGCATTCAGGCAGTGTGCTCTCAGTGCTGCTGCCACAGAGAGGCGTCTGCTCCCCTCAGGACAGCCTGGCAGGAGGCCCTGCTGTCTCTTTGTCTCAGTACTAGTGATGTTGACTTCGACCATTTGGTGAGGATGGTATCTGTCAAGTCTCTCCACAGTAATGCTACTTGGCAAAATAATGTTACTCTACCTGTAAAGTTAATTTAAAATGAACACGTATTTTGTAGGAAGATACTTTGAGATTGTAAATATTCTCTTCCAAATCTCACCCACTATTTCAGCATCCATTGGTGGTTCTGGCTTAAATTTTATTATGACTATGGTTGTCACATACTGGTTTCCTATATCCATTATTCCCTTTCTATTTTTTTGTTGTTGTTGTCGACTTTCTTTCTATTGTAGGAAAGAGCTTTCTCACCTATTCCTTGATTTATTTTCTCAGATTTTTAGAAACAAAACTGTCAGTATTGAACTACTCATGCTAACTAATAAAACTGAAATATTTCTGCAGTAGGCACTTTTCCTTGAGCTCTCACTGAGTGTAAGCATGTCTGAGCCTGTCTGGTGAGCCGGTGAACTGGTGGGATGGTGGGGAGGAGGAATTGGTTTGCCGGAACTAAATTGCACTGAGACTTGAGTGTGGCTGACCCAACTTTGGGCGGAGCTTCTGGACAAGAGGTGTAGGTAGAGGGAAACAGACAAAGGCTAAAGAAACTGTCTTGCATGAAAGACAGTGAGTTTGAGGAAACGAGCAGCAGACATGTGCATCCTGATGACAGAGTAGGACTCACTGTGGGGGACAGGGACACTCATTCTACATATTCTGGGATCATGGCACCCTATTGTGAAACCTATGAACTTGTAGCAGTGGCAATATAGGGAAGAGAAACATTGAGGGGTCCCCTGGGACAGTGCCAACCACTCTCACAAGAGGTCGAGAGCAGGTAAGAGGCAAAGCATGACCCGCACATTATCTGCATCCCCTGAAAATGGTGTGGGGGAGACTTCCCTGGGTACTTCCAGGGACAGATCTTATGCAAGCAGGTCAAAATCAAAGCAGATTAAACTTGAGGGCTACCCTATTCTAGAAGCTGGGACATTATGGAACATGAGTTCTAATTTTTTAAGACTTTGGCCTGATAAACAGTCCCTGAAAAATTATGCCAATCAGTTAGGATAATATGATAGCTTGGTTTGATTCAGAGCATGGCGTCAAACTGATGAACTGCTCTAGCAACCCGCCTCCCATTCCTGTCAACACAATTTGGCTTTCTCTGGCTCACTTACAGGTTCTCCCTTGGGTTTTGAATGGTAGAGTTACTGTCCTCTTTCCCAGTACTGCAAATACCCTGAAGGAATCATCTCTGAACTAGGCGCTGGCACAGAGTGCCAAATGTACAAAAAGGCTTGTTTCAAAGACAATACCATGGAAGAGAGAAAATGAGAATGCGTTATAAAGTATCTTTACCAAGTCTACCAATTAGCTCCCCTGGGAATATTCTATCCCAGCTTTTATTTAATTGAAGACCAGAACTTATTATGACTGGCATGTGAAGAAGTTAGCCGAAAGAAAATTTACAACGGTATTAATTTATCTTTGACTGGAAGAGAACTTGAGCTTCCTAAATTACAGTTCACTTGTATTTGGGTATCACATCAAATCAAGCCCTGTGCCTCTGTCTTTAAAAACGAGGAGATTCGATGTTAGGAAGGCTTCATTTGACATGCTGGGTGCATTTTCCATTGTGTACGCTTTAGTAGTTTTCGTTTGGAAGTCGCTGGTGGCACAGTGTTTTTCTACAATACGTCTTCACATCAAGCTTTCGAAAGCATGCCAAGATTTACAAAGCAGAATAGCCAGGCTCTCAAATGTTACTTCTTAGGAGATTTTGTTGATGCTGTGAGAAAAGCAAAAGCTCTACTGGTGTAGCAGAGAAGAATGATGCCCAGACTTCAGACACACCTGCCTGGCTACGGGAGGGTACCAGGCCTGCTTCCCTCTTTATGGGGCGGGTATGGGCACAGTTAGCTAATCTGCTACCCTTGGAAGCTGCCTGTGTGATGGCTTCTGAGTTCCCTGGTGCAACGATAATCCCACCTGCATCAGAGAGTCACGTGGAGCTCACAAACAGCTGTCAGAGAGCCCTGACCTGGCCAGCCGGGACTTTCCCACAGAGCTGTAACATTTCAATTTCAGTAAATATTTATTGGCAGCCAGCACTAGAACAGATGCTCTGGGACAAGAGTTCAGGAAATACAAATAGTACCTGCCTTCAAAAGATGGACAGCCTACTTGGGATTCAACCAACATTTACTGAGTAAAAATGGTGGCGAGCAAACAGAGGCTGGGGCTGGACTCACTGGGTTTGTGTTTGGGTCCTGAAATCCTGTCACTTGGCACCTCCAAATCATCATTGCAAATGAGCAATAGAAAATTCTACATGATCAGCCCTGTAGTGCATTGGTTAAAGGAGCTGGATCCCAGGTGACCAGCCTCAGGTTGAATGGCCCTGGTGGCTTGAAAACTGTGCTATGCACATATGTGTGCATGTCCAAAATCCTGACAGGAGGGAAAATGGAAGAACGAAGGATTGTAGTGTGACGGTGCCCCACTGGGGTGCCCTCTCTCTCTCTCTCTCTCTCTCTCTCTCAGACACACACCCTCTGGCAATTAAAAAAAAAAAGAGGCAGATTTCTATTTCACAGGTTTCTTGGGGTGATTAATGGGAGGATAGACAGAAAGTGCTTAGCATGGTATCCAGCACAGCGTAATAGCTCAGTCAACAGCAGCTTTTTTTTTTTTTTAACAGTGATTTTTTTGCTATAGGGTGTGTGTACTCGCCAGAGAGACAGAGAGATAGAAAACAAGAAATTGCCCCCCAAAGGAATAGCCATCCCTTCTCCTCCATTCTCCTCTCAGAACTTCAGGAACGCACACACATGTGCCTGGCGTGTTTTAAGCCATCAGGTTTGGGACTCGAACTGCAGTTGACTATGTGGGAGTTCAGCAATGTAACCACTAGGCCATCTGCTGGTCCCAACAGCAGCTGTTTTTTTTTTTTTTTTCTTCTTCTTCTTTTTTTTTTTTTTTTTGGAGAGGTTTTTCGCTATAGGGCGCATGCGCTCGCCAGACAGACAGAGAGAGACATAGAGACAGAAAGCGAGAAATCACCCCCCAGGGGGGATGGTCACACCGCAATCCCTTCTCCTCCATTCTCCTCTCGGGATCTTGGGCACGCACACACACGTGCCCGGCGTGAGTTGTAAGCCACCGGGTCCGAGACGCGAACCGCGGTCGACTACGTGGGAGTCCAGCGACATAGCCATTACGCTAACTGCTGGTTCCCAACAGCAGCTGTTTTTGAAGACCTCAGAATACTGGCCACTTTCACTCACATGAACTCCTCCTAGCCCTGTGAATGGGATATTCTTGTGCCCTATTTACAAATATGGAAACCAAGGCCCGGAGGCCTGTCCTTGCTGGTGGTTCGCAGCTCATCAGCTGGAGAGCTGAGCATGACCCTGGTCCTTCTGGCTCCGGGCTCAAAGCTCCTCTCACCCTGAAGCAATTGGTTCTTGTGGTGTCAAGATCATTGATCGAGGAGAAATATTCTGGCATCTTCTTAGCAAACACATCACTAATAACAATGATCTCTTACCTTCGTATCATTCCTTTAACTCTCCCAAGTGCTTTTCCATCTATTATCTTCGATCACTGCCTGTTCCAAAGAGGATTCTTTTTTGTTCAACCTGAAAAACCTGCTTCTGCCAGGACTTTTTCTGCCAGAAAGCTCTGGATGTACTAAAGCATAGCAGAATTTATGTTCTGGACAATATCTTCTTCAGCCTAGGCAGGGAGAAAGATGCTTTTCTTCTTGACTAACAAGGCATTGTTTCTATTTTGGGCTGTGTGCAACACTCCTACCCTGGCCCACTTCACTTTAAACTCCTTGCTGCTTTATTTCATGAACTATAGGAATACTTCCTGTGTCCCTCGACTAACTCAGGAGTCTCAAACTCCTCTTGGGGCGAAGCATAGTCACTGGTGAGATACTTGATCCAATAGTTCTTTCTTAACTATCCGGTCGTTGGTAAAGTCATGATGCATTTTTGCATAGAAAAAATACATCATGGTTTTCGGATGACCCAGTACCTTGGAGTATGTGCGCATGCGCCTCTGTGAACATGTATGTGCAGTCTCCCTAAAGGATGAAGCTCGATGAGCCCTGATGGGTAAAGCTCTGTGGAAGTCGAGCTGCTCACATCCATGGCTCCCTTCCAGAAGCCCAAATGTTGATCACCCACATGTTCCTGCTTCATCTCCTTCGATTTGGCTCAGGGGCGCTCCCATTAATATAGGTT
Organism: Tupaia tana; assembly: GCA_026018925.1. Taxonomy (NCBI): domain Eukaryota; kingdom Metazoa; phylum Chordata; class Mammalia; order Scandentia; family Tupaiidae; genus Tupaia; species Tupaia tana. Next base: position 134,927,262 of record JAKSZU010000007.1, read on the forward strand.
ATATTAAACAGGCACATTATATTCTTTCTCTTTGAGCAAGGCTATTTTTCAAACACTAAGCACAAATAATTATTCAAGAAACACTTTGCAAAAATAGCATTGTAGGAAAACTGTACAATCCCAAATCTATTTGAAAAGCTTCTACAAAAAGCAGGAAATGGAGGGGAAGAGGGAAGGCAAACACTGCATTTATTTTATAAGAAGTGCCCTTGTACCTGCAGAGCAGGGGTGGGGCTGGAAGAAAGGCCAATTGACTAATCCCTAATCTGGTGGTGTGGTAAATGTGTTCCACAGCCTCTTTCAGCTCCAAACCAGAATGCCCTTAGACCAAGGCAGCTCTGACTACAAAGGTAAGAATGAGAACTCACTTTGGTTGGTTCTGAGGTTTGTAGGACACACAGTTAATAAGCAGTTGACGTGGCATCACCTGCAGACTCAGCACCTTCCTGTGCTGAATTACCGTTTGGCATCGTGCATGTGACCTTGGCAGGAGATTCAGTAACCAAGCATTGCTGGTGCAGGCTGAACAGGCCATATCTGGGGGGTAGAGATTCTCAAAGCAGCCTTGGGACATACAGCTGTCTGCTGAGTTTAACTCTGCTTCTGGTGTGTTACTCCCATGAGGAAACCCCCATGAGGCTCCTAGTGGAGGGGCCCCTGAAGAAGACTCACACTGACAATTGTAGTTGGCACTGTTCCAAACTTTCTGAGCCAGGCTCCTCACAGACCTACCTCACTCACCTCCCAACAGCCCAGTGGGGTGAGTACCATTACTATGTCCATTTATCAGCCGAGGAGACCGAGTCTCACAGTGCTTATGTCCTTGCAGAAGGTCAATCAGCTGGTAAATGGGAGGGCTGGCATTTAAACCCAACACTTCCCTATTGCACACTGCATTCTTGTACCCCTCTGTTCATCAGCCTCCCCGTGCAGGGGTAACCACAATCCTGAATTCCATGGCAGAGATTTTTTATTTTTTATTGAGAGTTTTTTTGCTATAGGGAGCATGCACTCGCCAGAAAGACAGAGAGAGACAGAGAGACAGAAAGCGAGAAATCACCCCCCACCTTGCAGGAAGGCCACACCGCAATCCCTTCTCCTCCATTCTCCTCTTGAGATCTTGGGCATGCACGCACACAGGCCCCACGTGAGTTTAAGCAACCATAGTTGGGAATTGAACCACAGTCAACTACATGGGAGTCCAGCGACATAGCCATTACTGCAACTGCTGGTCCCAGAGCAGAGATTTTTATCAATGAGATCATGCAGTGTGTGATCATTTGTGTCTGGCATCTTTCATTCAACATTAAGTTTGGGAGAGTCATCCATGTTGCTGGGTATGGTTGTAGAGGGTTCATGCACTTTGCTGTGTAGACTCCATTGTGTGACCCTGCCTCACTTATTCATTCTACCACAGGGGGACTGAGTGACTTCCAGTTCTTGGCTATTACAAAAAGCATTATTATGATTATGTAAACCTGTAAAGTTATAGATAAATTTGTCTTTGTGGAAATCACATTGTCTGTGAAAAATGAGTTTTTTTTCCTCTCCTTTTAAATATGATACCCTTTATTTCTTTTCTTTTTCTTCTTGATTTTAAAAGCCTTCACTGTTTCACCATTAAAAATAATGTTTGCTGTAGGTTTTTGGTAGAATCCCTTTATCATGTTAAGGAAATCCCTTTCTCTTCTGAGCTAGTTAATTTTTCTTAATCATAAATAGGCATTTTGAATTTCATCAAATGCATTTTCTCCAGCTATTCAAATATCATATTGTTTTTGTTCTTTTAATATGCTAATATGGTGAATGATAATTACAGATTTTCTAAAGTTAAGCCTTATATTCCTGGAATAAACCTAGCTTAGTCATGATGTATTATCTTTTTTCATAAAGTACAGGATTTACTTTGCTGATATTTGTGTAGGATTATTGCCTTTATGTTCATAAAGGAGGTAATTTTTCTTATTGTATTTTTTCAGTTTTAGTATCAAAGGTACAATAGACTCATAGAACAAGTTGGGGAGTATTCTTTTTCTTTTATTTTTCTCAAAGGGTCTGCATAAGATTAGAATAATATGTTCTATGAATGCTTGGTAATATTTATCTATAAAATCATCCGTATCTGGCGATACTCTTTGGGGGAAAATGAAACAATTGATCCACTTGTTTTAATGCTCACAGGCTATTTGGACTTTGTAACATGAGTTTTTTTTTTTTTTTTTTAAAGGAATGTGTTCATTTCTTCTTAGTTATGCCCCTTTGCATTCTTTGGCATACAGTTTTTTATAGGACATTATTAGATTTTTAATATCTGCTGGATCTTTCATTATATTCCTCTTTATTTTTAATATTATTTGTGAATCTCTTTTTGTTTTTCTTGAATAATACTGCTGGAAGGCTACCCTTTTATTTTTGTTTTCAGAAAGCCAGTGTTTGGTTTTGTTAATCACCTCTATTACATCTTTGTTTTCTATTTCATTAATTCCTGTATTTATAATTATCTTTCTACTTTCTTAAATGTATTCTTCTGTTCTTTTTCTAATTTCTTAAGCTGAATGCTTAGTTCATTGATTTTCAGCTTTTCTTTTCTTATGTTTTTAAAATATATTTTTAATTATCACACAATAATTGTACATATTTACGGAGTATAATGTTATTTTTCAGTAGATGGATATGACATTTAATGATAAAACCTGGGTAATTAGCATATTCATCATCTCAGACATTTATCATTACTTTGTGTTGGGAGCATTAAACATCTTCTTTTAGTTATTTTGAAATATGCAGTAAATTATTGTTAACTATAGTTACCCTACTGTGCTCTACAGCACTAGAGTTTATTCCTCTTATCTAACTGTAATTTTCTGTTTGTTAACCAACATCTCTCTGTCCCTTTTCCCACCTACCATTAATTGGTCTCTAGTTACTATTATTCTGTTCTCTCCATCTGTGAAGACAACATTTTGGGTTTTCCTATATGAGTAAGAACTTGGAATTTTTCTCTTTTTTGTGCCTGGTTCAATTTACTTAATATAATGTTCTCCAGGTTCATCTATGTTGCCTTGAGTGACAGAATTTCATTCTTTTTAATGGAGAAATAGTATTCCATTTTGCTTATATACCACATTTTCTTTATCCATTTGTCTTTTGATGGTCACTTAGATTGATTCTATATCTTCACTGTTGTGAAATAGTGCTGCAATAAACTGACTTCGAGGGCCAGATCCATGGCCTGGTGGTAAGGCAACTGGATCCCACATGACCCAAAGTTTGAGTCTCTGAGCTGATAGCTTAAGAAATATGCCAGGCGCATATGTGTGTATACCCAAAATCCCGAAAAAAGGGAGAGATGGAGTAGAAAGGATTGTAGCGTGACCATCCCCCATGGAGGGTGGCTTCTCACTCTCTCTCTCTCTTTCTCAGTCTCTCTCTGGTGAGCACATATTCCTTCTAGCACAAAAAATAAATAAGTAAATTGACTTCTAGCCAGTCATCTTGATCTCCTGTTTTTCTTCTCTTATGTTAGTAAGCATTTGAGTGTGTATTTCATAATTTTTACTGCTTGTCATAAGCCTTGATATATAATATTTTTCACTATTGTTCAGTTCTAAATATTTTAAAATTCTAAATATTTTAAATTTTAACTTTATATTATTTTTATCCACAAATTGTTTATAAGTGAGACTTTAAAATTCTAAGCATGTATTTTTAAACCATAGTTTAATTATATAGTGATTAGAAAATTTGGTCCATGTGATACTAAATATTTGAAAATCTTGACACTTCTGTTATGGCTTATGCCATGGTCAATTTTTATAACTACCCCATTATTATATATTGGGTCATCAGAAAAGTTATGATGTATTTTTCTGTGTTTTTTGATGCAAAAATGCATCATGACTTTCTGACTATCCAATAGAATCCATATATGCCCAGTAAACCAAACTTATTATTTGTATTTTTTATATTTTACCTATTTCTTGTCTGACAATATATAAAAGATATCTTCAGCATTTCCCACTCTGAAGATGAGTTTAATTTCTCTACATGTTCCATAACATTTGCTTTACACAAATAAAACTGAGAATTGTGATATCTTCTAGATGAATCAAACATTATTTTATTATATAGTAATCTTCTCTATCTATATAACACTTTTCTGTATTAAAGTCTATTTTTCATTAGAGCATAAAGCTTTCTTTTGATTACTGTTTGCTTCATATATCTTTTATTTATTTATTTAGCTGTTGGAAAGGTCATGACATTTTTTTCTATGTTTTTGTATGCAACATCCTTATTAATTTTTATATAACACAATATTTATTTACTTACTTACTTATTTAGATTATTGCCATAGGTTGTGCATACTTACCAGGAGAGAGACAGAGAGAGGAAAAGTGAGAAATCACCCCCCAGGGGCATGGCCATGCTGCAATTCCTTCTCCTCCAGTCTCTTCTCAGGACTTTGAGCACAAATGCACATGCAACTGGTGTGATCCTTAAGCCACCAGATCTGGGATTCAAAGCGTGGTCAGCCATATAGGAATCCATTGCCCCACCACACCACTTGCTGACCCTTATATCTTTTAATTATAACATTTTTCTGTTGTTCTGTTTAAATGTCTCCCTTGTGAATAACACAGAGCTCTAATTTAAAATAGCTAGTGTGACAATCTCAGTCTATTGTGTGGCGAGTTTAGTCCTTTTTCATTCATTGTGATGACTCATATATCTGTATTCCTTGCTACTATTTGTTACTTTTTCTTATTCATCCCATTTTTCCCAATTCCTCTCTCTTTCACTTTTAAAACTATGCATTTTATTTGCTCTTTTCTTTCTCTCTCTCCCTCTTTAAAAAAATTTTTTTTTGCCAGAAGGCATGTGTACTTAATGGGGGGGAGAGGGAGAGAGAGAGATAGAGAGAGAGAGAGAGAGAGAGAGAGAGAAAAGCCCTCCCGCCCCATGTTGAATGGTCATGGTACAATCTCTTCTCCTCTATCTTTCCCTCCTTTTGGGATTTTGGGCACACACGAACATTGCACCTGGTATGATTTTCAAGCCACTGGGACCAGGACTCGAACCACATGCTGGCCATGTGGGATCCAGCCACCTTAACCATCATATCATAGGCTGACCCTCTGTTTGCTTTCTTATTCCATATTTTCTTCTTGTTTGGAAATTATAGTGTCTACTATTTCTATTCTTTTATTGTTTCTTTTGAAATTAACCATTGGAATCTACAAAACTTTAATATTAGTATCTCAACCCTCTCACCAAACCACACAACTTTCATACTATTTTCTTTTGTATTTTGATTTTGTCCATTTAAACATTTTTTAAAAGAATTATTCATTTAATTTTATTTGTTATATTATTATTACTTTAATTCACCAGGACAGAGACGGGGTGGGGGAGGGAAAGTGAGAATGCAAGCTGCCAGGTCTAGGACTCAAACCAGGCTCAGCCATGTGGGAGTTCAATGCTTCAACCACCACACCACCAGCTGACCCCTTTTGAAACATTTTTAATTGCATAAATTAGATATGGAAAGTAGACATAGGGTAATTTTCCTTCTTTCAGGAGTGCATTTTTTAAATGTTCCTCTGACTTGGGTCTGTTGATAGTAAATTTTGTTTCTATTTCTTTTTAAATGTTTTTATTTCACTTTTCATGAGTAGAGATTTTTTTTTTTTTTTTTTTTTTTTTGCTGTATGAACAATACTTAGAAGACTGTTATTTCCTCTCTGTGCTTACAAGATGTTATTCCACCGTCTCTTAGCTTTGGTTTTTGCTGTGGAGAATGTTGCTGTTAGCCTGTCATTCCTCTGTAGGTGATGCATTTTCTTTTTAAATGCTTTTAAGACATGGAGTTTTATTTTGTTTGGTTTGTTGAAGTTTTGTTGCTGTTGTTTGTTTTGCTGTTTAACATGTTATTTATTTGTTTATTCTTAAAATTTTTGTCAGCGGACTCATGAGTTTACTAGAGAAAGACAGAGAAAGAAAGGGAAATTACCCTCCCCACTCCCCATCCCACCATGGGGAATGGTCATGCTGCAATCCCTTCTCCATTTCTCTCTTCTTTTGGTATTTTGGGCATGCACATACCTGATGTGTTCTCAAGTCACTGGGTCCAGGATTCAAATCACACAGTTGGCCATGTGGAAACTAGTCACTTTCAACACCACACCTTGGGCTGGCCCCAGCATGTTATTTTTAATGAGTCCAAGTTTGAATTTACTTTTTTTATCTTGTTCATTGCACTCATCCTTTTTTTTTTTTTTTTTTTTGAGAGGTTTTTGCTATAAGTCACATGTGCTAGCCAGAAAGACAGAGAAAGACAGAGAGATATAAAGCAAGAAATCACCCCCTGTGGGGATGGCCACACCGCAATCCCTTCTCCTCCATTCTCGACTCTTGGGATCTTGGGCACTTGAACTGCAATCGACTACATGGGAGTCCAGCAACATAGCCGTTATGCCAACTGGTGGTCCCCACAGTACACTCATCTTTCATCAGATCTAGAAAATAGTCTTTTAATTTGACTTTCTCACTTATTTTAGCTATTACTTCCCCTTGGCTCTGATTTAATATCAGACCTTTTCACTTAGCTTCCCATATCTCTTGATCTCTCTTTCACATTTTATATCATGTTTCTCTGTGTTGCATTCTAGGAAACCTTCTATAAATCTATCTTCGAGTTCTCTAATTCTCTCTTCAGCTGTGTTTAATTTGTTATTTACCTCACCTTCTGAGTTTTTTAAACAGCAAAACTATATTTTTCATGTCTAAAAGTTCTATTTCATTTTAAAGTCCATCTGGTCATATATACTATTCCCTCTGCTTGCTCACTTTCATAATTATTTTTCCTTTTTAAACTTGCCAGTGGGCATGTACACTTGCCAGAGAAAGACACAGAGAGGGGGAAAGTGAAAAAACATTCCCCTCTTCAGGATTTTGGGCATACATACACTCACTGGGAGTGTTTTTCAAGCTGCCAATTCTGGGACTTGAACCACTCAGTCAGCCCTCTGAGATGCAGCCACCTTAATCACCAGTCCACAGATCAGTCTGTATAATTCCATTTAAAAAATAAAAATTTGTATATGGTTATTTTGATTCTGGTAATCAAACTTGTATGAGTCCTGATCTATTTTATTTCTGCTGATTGTTACTCATTATGATTTGTTTCCTTGTGTGATAATCCATGAGAACTCATACCTGGTGAATCTTAATCTGTGTGAATCTAAGAGCTTAAATTGAGGATGCATGCCTCCAGAGTGTATTTCTGTTTGCTTCTGCAGGAACCAGGGATGCTAGTAGCTAAGACCAATATAATCTCCTTCCAGAGTCTCTAATCTAAACTGGGAATCTCAGAGTCATCTTTTCTCTCTTGCCATCTTATTATTAGGAATTGTCCTCAGAGCAGTTCTTTCTTGTGTACTGACTCTACACATGTATGTACACATGTGTGTGTATGTGCGTCCCTGTGGAGGTTTCCCAACTTTCATTTTCCCAGCAATGCAAAGAAAATGTATTCTATGGGTAGATAGTTGGGCTGAAGGAAAAAGGTTTTCAAGACAGCTAGTTCCTGTGCCGCAGGATGTAAAAGCCTGGGTACGTTTTTGCATTGATAAAAGGGGGAGAGAATTTGAGAATCCAGAGAAATGTGGAAATATTTCATTGCCATTAATGCAACCTTAAATATATGTTCCATATTGTTTGTGGCACATACCTTCCTATATCTCATCTTGTAATTGTTTTCTGTCTATTTGTGTGTGTGTGTGTGTGTGTGTGTGAGTGTGAAGCTCGTCCAGTGTCCTTTCTTCTAATTAGCGTTCCAAGAACTCTCTTGCCAACACACCCCATTCTGATAACAGTCCCCAAAGACCCAATTTTCAGGCTGGACCAACTAGAACACTATATGCAGTAATGGAACTAAGGAAGGGCTTGTGACTCAAGTTGGCCCAATCGAAGTCTGCTGGAATTTTCTACACTTGAGGCAAAGAAGTCTGTGTTCTTAGAGTGCGAATGAATGCACATAAGCCTGAGACTTTGGTGGCCATCTTTCACACAGGTTAGCCTTTAGCCTTTAGCCTTGGTTAACACATGAGCCTGTTTCTGAGCTGAGCCTGAAGAAGATATTTACAAAATGATTATAAAGAAGGAGGGCTCATAACTGATGGCGTATCTGTTCAGACTTCTGCAGGAGGACTCCCTCACTATGCCATAGTCAGGACCTAAACCTTCTGCCTTTTACCATTTTCAGGCAGTGAAAGAAACTTATAGCACTTACCTCACACTCAGTACAAGTTACAGTTGGGCCAATGCAGAAAATATTGGGTCATCGGAAAAGTCATGACGCATTTTTACACAGAAAAATATGTCAGGACTTTTCTGAGGACTTTTTCTGAATAAGATTCAGAATGTTTTGAGAATTAGCTCACCTCTACTTAAACCTTAAAAATGTGAACTTGCCAGGAAATCTGATCCTGCCCTCCCCACCAGTTCCTTTGAGTTAGAACATCTGCAACATCAAAGTGGAACAATAACTCTTCTTGAAGCAGAGAAAAATTAACTAGAAATAGAACTATTCTGGTTCAATTGCTATTAGAAATGAAGTGGAACTGGTTGAAACTGGACAAAGAATTGGAAAATATCCAGAACGTTTTGATTTGTAAAAAAGGCAAAATCAATTGACAAGTGTTTGATGTCTCAAAAAATAGTTTTAACAAGCTTATTATTGTAAGACTCTTGATTATGCAAGATATACAAGAAGAAGAATACAGCTCTAGATCTTTTCAGTAGCATTCCATATTTGGGAAGGATTAATGCCTAAGAATGTTCCATTGAGTCAGCATTTTCCTCCCTCAGTGCAGAATCTTTACAGGATCAGGATGGAGAAAGAACATTAATAAAGGCTGGTCCAATGTGGAATTAATTTAATTACACAGTCAGTGGCAAAACACTTAGATCCCCTAGAGTCAAAAGTAATTCTAAAGTTCTAGAGGTCTGTCAGTTTAAATGCAACTAAGATCATTGTCAGTCTTTAAATTTTTTACCAGGAAAGATGTGTATTTTAATATCTGACAAGAGTTGGGTTAATTTGCCATTTATTCCCCTTCAGTTCTAAGTGTGTTTGCAAATCAGATTTTACTTGCCGTCACCAGAGAGAGACAGAGGGAAGATGAGAAAGCACCGTTCAGGGGAATGGTAATGCTGCAATCCCTTCTCCTCCACTTCTCTCTCATTTTGGGATTTTGGGCATGCATATGCATGTGCCTGTCATGCTTTTCAAGCTGTTGGGTCCAGGACTCAAACGGGGCAGTCGGCTTTGTAGGATCCAGCTGCCTTAACTACCAAACTATAGACAGGCCCATAAATTAGATTTTTAAAAAATAAAAACTTGTCCAGCATTAGAGTCAAAAAAATGTTGCATAATAAAATCATACATGAGTCCTTATCATGTGTTAGGCACTGTTCTAAAATTCTTACATATATTAATCTATCTAATCATCACAGTTACTTGTATAAAATAATGATGTGTAGATAGATTAATATCCTGCCCGAGGTGGCTAAGTTCAGTGATGGAGCTTGGTTTGAACATGTGCAGCCTGGCTTCAGAACCTGTGTCCCAACTCAATGTCCTACTTTCTGCTAATTGGCTAAAAGGCCATTTAATATATGAAAATAGCACTTAGTGTCAGAAAGACCTAGGTTCTAATGCTGGCTCTACCATTTACCAGGAGCAGCATCTCAGCAATCCTGGTCCCCTTCACTGCTAAGCCCCAGTTCCTTCCCTGTGAAATACTGTAACACTTATACTAGTAGAGAGGTTATGAAATTATAGGAGATAAGTAAATGTAAAAGAGCCTAGTGTGTGTCAAGGGCCTGTCACACAGGGAGCCTTTGATAATGTTTGGCTATTAAAGGGTAGAATTTTATTTTATTTTGTTTTTGCTAGAGGGAATGTGCACTTGCCAGAGAGAAACAGAGAAAGAGAGAGAGAAAGAGAAGTGAGAAATCACCCCTGGAGTTATGGCCACACTGCAATCCCTTCTCTTCTGTTCTCCTCTGGGGATTCTGGGCATGAAAATACACCGTGTTTTTCAAGCTGCAAAGTCTGGGACTCAAATCATGTAGTCGGCCATGTAGGACCCAGCTGCCATAACCACTATGCAACCTGGCTGTTCCAAGGGTAGAATGTCTTGATCTCACAGTTTTGATTTGATATGTACTTAAATACAAATGTTTTAAGTCAGAAAACCAAGGCTAAATACATTTTCAATGAGGGAGTATTTTCTAACACAAACTCCTTTAAGTCAACTGTGATCAGTTTTCTAAATAGTACAGATGTTGCTTTCAAATTTTTATATTTTTGTGTTTAATTTACAAAAAAAATTCCTTGCATTGAGGTTAGTTGCATATTTATCAGTATTTTAGACATTTGATCATATCAAATATAATCAATTATAGCCTCTGCCATTGTGGGTGGCAATTATTTCTATCAAGATAACTTTCCTGAGTCAAATTCTGTAGCTGTAAATATTATAAAGAAAATGTGGATTCATCATTTCATATTAGTTAAGAACAAGTGTTACTATTTGCAGTCTTAGACATTATAGAGTTTATGTTAATATATTTCTACCAAATCTAGTGTTTCTGGAGTCAATTTTTTTACAGTTGATTTATTTCTTCCACAAGCAAAAGACAAGAGACAGGAGAGAGAGAGACAGCACTGCCAGTAAGCTCTTAACACCGTGATCCACACCCAGCTTAAACTAGCCCCAGGTCATGGACATACACATGCCCAGAATACTCAGGGAGGTCTCCGGATTCAAACTCATAATCTTCTGATGTAGGTCAGCCTCAAAAAGTGTCATTTTACCACTTTGTCAGCACCTTTTCCCTCTGGCGTCTATTTTTGAATTTTTTTATCATCAGCCATAAAATGTTACTTCTTCTCTGCCATTATCTCCAGCAATGTATGATGTGCAATTTAAATAATGCCAGTTTTATTTTGTTTTTATGAACTTTTTATGTGGACATCATTGTAGTCTCACGTACTGTTTGAAGAACTAGTACAGTAAGATCCTGTGTGCCTTTTACTCAATTTCTCCCAGTAATACCACCTTGTAAACAGAACAACTATCACACCTAGGTTGGTGTCATTGACATAGTCAAGATACAGAACATTTCCATTACCAGAAGGATCCTTCATATTTTGGTTTTACAGCCACAATCACTTTCCACCCTAGCTATAATTCCTGACAGCCACTATCTGTCTGTCCTCCATTTCTGTAATTTTGTCATTTCAATCTGTTATGTAAATGGAATTGCATGCTGTGTAACTTTCTGGGATTTTAAAAAAGGCATTTGGATTTTTTTCACTCAGTATAATTCTCTGGAGAATCATTGAAGTTGTCATATACAGCAATAGTTGGTTCTCTTTCATTGCCAAGTAGTTGTCCATGGTCTGGATGTACCCCAGTTTGCTTAACCTTTCGACAACTGAGGGATATCTGATTTAACTATCTTTTGGCTGTTAAGAATAAAATTGCTATTAATATTAATGTACAGGTTTTTGTGTGAACCTAAGTCTTAATTTCACTGGAATAAGTGCCCATGAGTACAACTGCTGAGTGATATGATAGCTACACATCTGTAGCTTTTGAAAAAACTGCCACTGTTTTCCAGAGTGGTTGTACCATTTTGTACCTCCACCGGCAGTGACCCAGTTTCTGCACATCCTTGCCAGCATTTGGTGTTGTCACTGTTTCTCCTCTCTTTCTTTTTTTAAGGGAGATTTTTGCTATAGGGCACATGTGCTCATCAGAGAAATAGAGAGACAGAGAGATGAAAATGAGAAATCACCCCCAGGGGAGATGGCCTCACAATCCCTTCTCCTCTATTCTCCTCTTGGGATTTTGAGCATGCATGCATATGCAACTGGCATGAATTTTGAGCCACTGGGTACAAGGCTTGAACCAGAGTCAACTACATGGGAGTCCAGCGACGTAACCTTTAGACCATCTGCTGGTCCCATCACTATTTCTTCTTTTAGCCATCTTGATTGTAGTTTTAATTTGCATTTGCCCACTCTAACTTTCTATTTCATCTCTTAAAAGACTCTTTCACAGAGTCAACATGCAAAATTTGTATGAAGACCAATTTATCAATTTTATCTTTTACAGATTATACTTTTGGTGTTGAGTTTTAATAACTCTTTGCCAAACCTTAGCTCCCAAAGATTTTCTTGTATTTTTTTATGAAAAGTTTCATAGTATTATAATTTACATTTAAGTCTATGATTCATCTTGAGTTAATTTTATATAAGATGTGAGACATAAGCTATTTTCTGTAGATAACCATTTCCTCTATCACCATTTGTCGAAAAGGTCATCTTTCTCCATTGAATTGCTTTTGCATGTTTATCAAAAACTATAGTCAGACATATTTATGTTGTACTTCTGGCTTCTCTTTTGTTTCTTTGATCTATGCTTGTTCCTTTAACAAGATCACACAGTTTGATTACTATAGTTATATATTATAGTAAGTCATGAAATTGGGTAGATTATTCCCTACCTTGTTTTGCTATTCTAGTTCCTTTGCCTTTCCAGATAAATTTTATAATAATCTTGTCTGTATCTGCAAAATATCTGACTGGGATTTTGCTAGGAATTGTAATAAATTTGTATATTAGGTGGGACGAATTGACATCTTCATTATATTGAGTCTTCTAATTCATGAACAGTGTATCTCTCCACTTATTTGGGTCTTCTTTGATTTATTTCATTAGCATTTTATGGTTTTCAGCAGACAAGTCTTATACATGCTTCATTAGATTTGCATCTAAGTATTTCTTGTTTCTTTTTTGTGATTGTAAATGGTATTATATTTTTAAATTTCAGAAACATGTTCATTGATAGTATATAGGAATACTATTGATTTTTGTATGCTAATCTTGTATACTTCTACTTTGCTTAACTCACATATTAGTTCTAGGATATTTATGTAGGTTCCTCAGGACTTTCTACATAAACCATCATATCATCTGCAAGTAGAGCTAGTTTTATTTCTTTCTTTCTAATCTGTATGCCTTTTATTTCCTTTTCTTGCCTCTGAGTGCTGTGTTGAATAAGAGTTGTGAGAATGGACATCCTTGCCTTGTTTCTGATCTTGGGGGAAAGTATCCAGGCTTTCATTTTTAGGCATAATGTGTGCTGCAGGTTTTTTGAAGATGCTCTTTCTCAAGCTGAGAAGGTTTCCTTCTATCCCTGTTTTTCTGAAATATCCATTAGTGGGTATTGACTTTTGTCAAATTCTTTTTCTGCATTAATTAATAAGTTCATGTGATTTTTCTTTGCTAGCCTGTCAATATGGTGGCTTATTAACATGGTGATTGATTCTAAAATACGGAATCAATCTTGAATTCTTGGAATAAACTCCACTTGGTCATGATGTATAATTTTTTTTTATATATTGTCGAATATAAGTTGCTACTGTTGTACTAAGAATTCTGTCTACATTCATGAAAGACATTCATCTGTAGTGCTTATTTCATGCCGTCTTTGCCTAGTTCGTTGTTAAGAGTAATATTAGCTTCATGAAATAAATTAATAGTACTTCTCTTTTATTGTTTTGGAAGAGGTTGTGCAAAATTGGTGTTCATTCTTCTTTATGCATTTGTGAAGTTCTTGAGTGAAAACTTCTGGGCTAGAGAATTTCTTGGGGGGGGTAGTTTTTAGATTATAAATTTAATTTTAAAACCTAACTACCAAAATTGGTAGTTATGGGGGTATTCAAATGATCTATTTCATATTAGGTGAGCTGTGGTAGTTCGTGTTTTTTTAGGAGCTGGCTTATTTTACCTAAGTTGTCAAAATTGTGTGTGTGGAGTTATTCTAGTACAGTCGTCCCTCAGAATTGGTGGGGAATTGAATCCAGGACCCCCTGCAGATACCAAGACCCTTGGATACTCAAGTCCCTTATATAAAATGGTACAGTATTTGCATATTAAGTATGTATGTCCACCCATGTACTTTAAGTCATCTCTAGATAATTTATAAGTAATCTTAGTATCAGCTATAACTAAAAAGGAAAACAAATAGGTAAACTTCTTCAACATCTCTCTTTTAGGGAGCCACCTTTCACCTCATTTCATAACAATTGGTGAGGTCTGGCCGCACCCACAGTTGGTGGAATCCCTGGAACCAGAACCCATGTGTACTAACAACTGTCCATGTAAGACAAAGAACAAGACATAGAATTACAATGTCTTATTGGTGGAATGACTCTATTATAATTTTTCTTTTTTTTTGAGAGGTTTTTGCTATAGGGTGCGTGCGCTCGCCAGACAGACAGAGAGAGGCAGAGAGACAGGAAGGGAGAAATCACCCGCCAGGGGGTATGGCCACACCTCAATCCCTTCTCCTCCATTCTCCTCTCGGGATCTTGGGCACGCACGCACACGCGCCTGGCGTGAGTTTTAAGCCACCGGGTCCAGGACTTGAACCGCAGTTGACTACATGGGAGTCCAGGGACGTAGCCATTATGCTAACTGCTGGTTCTTATAATTTTATTTTCTCTGTCTCTGGTAGTTTCTTTACTCTGAAATATACTTTCTCTGATATTAATATAGCCACTCCTTTGCAAATATTTCCTCCCAGTCTATGGCTTAGTGTTTCAGTCTCTTGACCAATTATTTTTTTGTCTTTAGTTTTAGAAGTTTGACTATGTTGTATTTTATGGATTTCTATAGATTTACCCTCTGTGGTTTCCGTAACTTCTTTGCCACATTTAGAAGATTTTCAGCTATTATTTCCTGGGGTACTTTTCCAGCCCTGTCCTTTTTCCTTCCGGAATTCTCGGATCATGAATGTCAGATCTTTTGTTATCATCCCACAGGTCCATGGGACTCTGTTCCTTTTTTTTTCAACCAATAAATTCTCCATTTCTCAGACTGGGTAATTTTCATTGATCTGTCTTCCAGCTTACTGATTCATTCCTCTGTTTCCTTCTTCTTGTCCCTGAGCCCACTTACTGAGCTTTTGTTTTGTTATTGCACTTTTTAGTTCTAAAATTTCCATTTAGTTCTTCTTTACATTTTCTATTTTTTCACTGAGACTTTCCTTTTGTTATTGTTTGTTTCAACGTGTTCATAATTGTTGAATTATTTTTATCATGGCTGCTTTAAAAACTTTTTTTCTAGATAAATCTAAAGTTTGTCATCGTCATGTTGGCATCTGTTATCTTTTTCATTCAGTTTGGAATATTTGTGGTTCTTGGTATAAACAGTGATTTTCAATGGAAAATCTCAGACATTTGGAGTACTATAAGACTCTGGATCTTAGTTAAATTTTGTTTTATCTTGCTTTCTCAGACATCACCCCATAAAAGAAAGTGGGTCAGTGCTTCATTACTGCCAAGTGGGGGTAGAAATCAGTTCCCCATGCAGCCTCATTGCCACCTGAGGGATGTGTATGAGAGAGAGAGAGAGAGACAGAGAGAGAGAGAGAAACGCTCTTCACTACTGCTAGGTGGGACTGGGAGTCTCGGCTCTTTCTAGACCTCTCTTTATCCCTGCCTGGCTGGGAGGAATAGGAGTTCCCCATTACTGCTCTTCATGGGCCTCTGCTTCCACAGGAAGATGTCAGGTACTGGGGAGAAAGAAAGGTATTTGGCCTTTACTGCTGGATGCTAATAAAAGTCCGAACTCTCCACTAGGCTTCCAGTGACACAGTGGGAGGAAATGGAAGTGCCTATGGTGGTAGTGGTTGAAAGTCTAGGCTCCCCCGTAGCTTTTCCTGACATGGGAGGAATCTCCTGTGGGAGTCTGGCAGGGTAGAAGTCTGGGCCTCTGCTCAGTTTTTGCTGGGATGGGTAAAGGTGGGTCACAGGTCTTTTTGTGGTGGTGGCTGGAGTCTGGTGTTTATTGCCTCAAAGGTTTCTGTCTTCTTAGGCTGCCCTTTCCTGGTCCTTTGACTGGAAAGGAGGCTTGTGTTGGGGCACTTTTGTATTTGTCAAGGTCTGGGGTTTTCTCAGTTTCTGCAGTCCCAGGGCAAAAAGAAAGCCAAGGAACTTAGCACTATGTAGTTCCCTGGGTCTTGAGGTCACTAGCCCATTGGCCTTCTCCTTACCTTTCAGAATATGCTCATGTCTGTTTTGTATATAATGTTCAGGCTTTTTAGCTGTACTTAAAGGGCAGATAGGGAAAAGTGAGTCTACTCTATTTCTGTTTCATTTTGTATAGATTTCTACCAGTAATATTTGCAAAGGATCGGCTTTATATTTTAAAGAACAAAGAACATTGGGGTAGAAGGCGTGGATTATGGATGTGGAGTCAAAACACCCTACTAATGGCTTTATTTTAACTCTGTAGTGGCCACATGGTTAAGTATGAGTATGAAGGAGTCTGAGACAATGACCCTGGCCTCAAGTACCATGCAGTTTAGCTAGGAAGCGAAGATGAGGATGCAAAATGAATATGCCTGGGCTAGCAGGTGGCATGGTGGACAGGGGTGGCTGGATCCCAGATGGCTGATGGGGTGGTTTGAGTTTCAGACTGAGGCTTGAAAAGCACACTGGATGTTTGTGCCTGCTTGCCCAAAATCCCAAGAGGAAAGTGGAGGGGAAGGGATTGTGGGGTGGTCATATTCCCTCCTAGAGGGTGCTTTCCCTCTTTCCATCTCCCTCTCTCTCTGTGTGTGTATGCACCCTATAGCAATAAATAAATAAATAAATAAATAAATAAATAAATAAATAAATAAAAAGAGAATTACACATGTACAAAATGGATATGCCCTATGCCTATGCCATATAAAACTGCAAGTAGTAAGTGCTCACCAAGCAATTTGTCAGAGAATAGTGATGTCAAGATGGGGCAGCCAAGAAGGTCCTATATTTCATGAAAGAGGCAAAATGTGAACTAGACTCAGAACATATGGACATCTTCCTCTAATGAAAGGAGGCAGCTTGGCATAGGCATTAAGGTCGAGAGAATGGGTCCGACAAAGGTGCCAGGTCAGGATTACAAATACTAAAACCCACAATATTTAATTATAGGACCTATTAGGTTTGGGGCACTATGCCAAGTATCTTTTTTAAAAATAGTGTTTTTAAATTTGCTATAGGGCACATGAACCCATCAGAGAAAGACAGAGACAGAGAGAAAGCAAGCCACCAGGTCTGGGATTTGAACTTCAGTCAGCCAAGCGGGAGTCCAGCATCCCAATTACTACATCACCACACCACCTGCTGGTTCCTATGCCAAATATCTTATATGGATTATTTTATTCAATCATCCCTTGCAATGTGTCTTTGCGTACAAATTATTTTCTATTTTACAGAGGAGGAAACTGAGGTTCGGGGTGAGAACTTCCCAGCCTCACAAGTCTGAAACATATAGTGTAGTTGGTTTGCACATGGAATTTGGCTAGAACGGAGGATAAACTTGGGTGAGAAGAGAATAAGGTCAAATACTGAGGCAAGATATGTAAACCCTTATATTTTTGAGCAGGGGGGGGCTCCCTTAACATTTTTGAGCAAAGGAGTGGGGGACCTGCAGGAGGCCTCTTTGGAGACAGCCGGTAGAGGGGACCTAGAGTAGGGGAGGGAAACAGAATGGAGATGTCCTGGTTCTGTGATAAGACCTGGGAAAGAAGTAAACCTCACATTGATCTCTGCACAAAATCCTTTCTCAGGCCACCTCTAATGTTTCAAAATTACTAAAAAGACAAGTTTTCCAACGGGGCTTGATTCTCTCCTTTACACATTCTTTCTAATACAAATGCCACATTAGGAGCCTTTTAAAGATAACATTTAGAGGTTTTTGATAGAGACTTGGGGGTGTGACGAGCTTGTATCTATTTAGCTGCTGGTTCCTTATTTTAAAATGTCATGCTGTTGAGTCATGCTTAGTCATTCATTCAGAGCCTGCTTAGGTTAATTAGACACAATATGGAGAGTCAGAATGACATCATAGATCTCCTTTGAAAGAAACAGAGGAGAAACAGAAGGGAAGAAAAGGATTCCAGCAGAATTTTCTTCCATAAGACTGGGTAGGATAGGCCGAAAAAAAAATTATACCAAATGGATTCCAGTGAAATCCTAGATAGCATGCTGTGAATGAACAGTCAAGCTGTAGTGGGAAAGGAAGTTTAAATGCTTCCTACCAACATGGGGAGAAAACCCCCTCCTCCCCAGTTCATAATCTGCAAGGAACCATAGAGCAGCATTTTATTTATTTATGTATTTTTATTAATTTTTTGAGAGTTTTTTGCTATAGGGCGTGTGCGCTCACCAGAAAGACAGAGAGAGACAGAGAGACAGAAAGTGAGAAATCACCCCGCAGGGGAGATGGCCATGCTGCAATCCCTTCTCCTCCATTCTCCTCTCGGGATCTTGGGCATGCACGCACACGCACCCAGCATGAGTTTAAGCCACTGGGTCCGGGACTCGAACCGCGGTCAACTACATGGGAGTCCAGCAACATAGCCATTATGCTAACTGCTGGTCCCAGCATTTTATTTTTTAAGAGAAATTTCTGCTATAGGGCGTGTGCACTCATCAGAGAGACAGAAAGTGAGAAATCATCCCCCAGGGGAGATGGCCACACCTCAGTCTCTTCTCCACCATTTTCCTTTCAGGATTTTGGGCATGCATGCACATGCGCCTGGTGTGAGTTTTAAGCCACTGGGTCCAGGACTCGAACCATGGCTGACTATGTGGGAGTCCAGCAACATAACCATGACACCATCTGCTGGTACCTAGGGCATCATTTTAAAAAATGTTTCACAGAATACTAACTCCATGAAATGATGGAATGATCTGGAAAAAAAAAAGGGGGGAGGGTCTGAAAAACACCGGGTTAAACAAATAACTAGCTTCTTTACTGAAGGCTTTTCAGAGCCTTTTAAATCTTTTTTTTTTTTTTTTTTTTTTTTTTTTTTTTTTTTTTTTTTTTGTAGAGAGAGTTTTGCTATCAGGCATGTGTGCTCACCAGAGAGACAAAGAGAAACAGAGAGACAGAAAGTGAGAAATCACACCCCAGAGGGGATGGCCACGCATGAATTTTAAGCCACCACCCAGTCCAGGACTTGAACCATGATCTGCTATGTGGGAGTCCAGTGACATAACCATTATGCCATCTGCTGGTCCCAAGGACCTTTAAAATCTTAAAGTGCTATGAACTCCAAAGAGGGGTGATAGTATGTGGGGTTGCCAAATCTGTTCCTAGAAATTCTTCCATCCCAACCTTTTCTCTTGGAGATTTTAATGATTTGTATTTGGAGTTCACCCTTCCCTAACTTCTGGGCCAGGAAAACACTTAGGAAGTCATGAACAGAACCGTATCCCTCACTGCAGATTTGTCTTTGGTTCCTCCAAGATGTGCCTGGTGTGTGCTTCTTAGATGACTTGAGAACTAAATGGATATTTTTTATTCAAATCAAAATTTACAAAGCCAAGTAATTTTCTTAAAATCCCCAAATCTCTCTCCACAGCCTTCTGTACTATCCAAGTGAATCAATAAACTAGCTCATGAGAGGAAATCGCAGCTATTTTATATACTTTTTGGAAAACCATGCTCAATTGTAATCAGATTATAAAATGAATCACACTGCCACATCTCTTTCCGACTGCCGGGGCTGTGCTGTGCGTCCTCAGGTTCTCAGTAGGCCCCTCTCTGCTGGAGGGCTCCAAGCTGGACCTCTGGTACAAGGGGGTCAAAGGAGCTGTTGAGCTGCGCTCTCGCGTCTCTCCTGGAGGCCCGAGAGGTCTTCGGGAACTCCTCCGAGGTTGGATCTTTCCCTCGGGAGAGCTGACCTGTCCTCTGACCCCCTTTCTTCATGGCTTCCTTGATGCCCTCGATGTGGCACTTGTCCTCTTTCTCAGCTTTCAGCTTCAGGATGTGATGATTCTTCTCCCGCAGGACGCTGAGTTCCCGGAGCTGCTGCGCCTTGTCCCTGGTGGTCTTGTGCACGTTACTCCTGGCCTGCCGGATCTTCTGGTCCGCCAGCTCCACCAGCATCCTCTTGCGCGCCTTCCTCTGCTCCTCGGTCTCAGTGGCGCGCCACCTGACCCGCTGGAACTGCGCTTCCTCCTTCTGGGCGTTCTCCCTCAGCTCTCGGTGCCGCTCCTTCATCAGGCACTGGTGGATCTCCTGGGACCGCTGGGCTCTCTGCTCCAGGGACAGCTTCCTGAGGAGCTCCTCAGCCTTGGCCTGGCAGTCCATGAGGACCTTCCGGGCCTGGTAGTTGACGAGGGAGCTCAGGTTGGTCTCCTGGACCTTCCTCTGGCTCTCTGAGGCATGCAGGTGCCTCTTGTGACAGGCCTCCTCCAGCCGCTTCTGCAGCAGCAGGTTGTTCTGCTCCCGCAGGCGCTGCAGAACCCTCTCCTGCTCCTGCAGGCGGCGCACCTGGCACTGCTTGCGGTGCTCCGCCTGTGCGCTCGCGCTCTCCAGATGTTCCTGGCGCTGGTTCTCCTGGTCCTCCACTTGGGTCCGCCACCGGCTCTCCCTTGGGCCCACATTCTTCTCCCGGCTGTCGCGTCGCCGGCCGCGCTTCTCGCGGTTCAGGCGAGTCTTGGGCTGCCCCTTTTCCTGCTGCCACTGCTCCTGGCTCTGCTGCAGCAGCAGGCGGCGCTCCCTCTCCAGGGTCATCTGGACCTTCTGGTCCGAGCGCTTCAGCTCCTCCCAGGCTATAGCCGCCTGCTGCTGCAGCTCCCGCATCCTCTGGACCTTCTTGAGCCGGGTCAGTACGAGGGCCACGATCTTCTGATCCCTGGAGCTCATCACCGCTTCCTCCAGCTTGTTCTTGAGGATCTGGCTGTGCTGGCTCTGCATCTCTTTGCTGGAGGCCGAGCGCTGGGAGTACTGACTGGCTCTTGACTCGAACAGATCACTGTCTCTCTTCCCGGTGTACGCACAGGCTGACTGGGCCCTGAACTCTTGGGAGGGCGCAGAAGACTTCTCCGTGGGAACCGAGGAGGGGGACCAGCGACTTAGATGCCTACAGACCGGGGTGGCCCACTGGTCTCCACTCTGCGCCTTCTCTATCTCCGAAGTTCCACTTGGGGGAGTGTAAGCACCCCCGGGGTAGGGCGGCGGAGGTGACTCCCTCTGGGCCAGAGGGTAGTGTGAACAGGGTTCAGGCTGTTGGAGCTGCAGCCAGGCCTGGCTGGGCTTGGTCCTCGTTTCCTCCCAGTCATCGTTCAGGCGCCAGCTGCGGGGCCTGTGCTTCCTGGCGCGCACTGGGAGCCTCCGGGCCACTTCGAGCAGGCTGTGGCTTTCCCGGGGCGAGGCGGTGTACCTGCGCCGGCGAGGCGGAGGGGTGGGCGAAGAGAGCTGGGGCGCCTCAGCCTCGCTGCCAGCGCCGGGAGTGCCCGCCCAGGAGCACCGGGCCGGCTCGGCCCCCTGCCCAGGCCCGCCCAGCAGCGCAGGAGACGCGCGCCCTTGGCGGGGAGGCGGGGGCTCCCAGGGGTCCCGGTAGAGCCGCGAGGAGATGCTGCCGCAGCTGGCCATGCTCCCTCCGCGCGCGCCCAGCGTCTCTGCGACGATCCCGGGCCCCCAGGGGGCGCCGCGGATACCCACGCAGTCCTCGGATCCCGGGTCCGCGGTTGCCTGTGACGTTCTGGCCACTTCATAATGCACGTGGCCCGGCGGATCCTCGTAGACCTTGCCCCTCGTCTCGCATCGCCCACCCCGGCCTTGCTGGTCAACTACTGCCAAGGAGCGCAGAGTGGAAGCGGCAGGAAGCTGCCTGGGGATCGCAGCTCCAACCGAGGCGCTGCAGGAAGTCAGGGGTGACATTTAAAGCTGAAGGGAATGTGTCCATCTTACAGTAGCGGGATTTTAAGAGAGCTTGGGGAAGCTGTCAGCCCAGAATGGAATCTGGTCGCCATGCAGTGGCAGGGCGAGTGGGGTGGGGACTGCAACTGTGCATCCTTGCCATGTGCACAGTCAAGCTGCTGTGGAAGCACATCGACATGCAGCACCACCACCCTTTTGCCATTTGAATTAGCAAGCCCAAAGTATGCGTTAAGGTTTACTACTTAGGCAGGAAAAAGGCGATCCTGTTTTTGTTTTGTTTTGTTTTCTCCCCTAATGAGGCAATTACTGCTCTTGTCAAAATATGAATGCCCTGGGCATGTTCCTAAAACAGCATCAGTAAATACTATACTGAAATCCCAGTTATCGTTTTTTTTTTTTTTTTTTCTCTCCAATCTTGTCATTCATTTTCCTTGCGGAGGTACTCTGGGTTAATGGGAAACGCATTGGATTTGTTAAGGCAAAATTGAGTTTGAATCTCCTCTGCCATTTTCCACCCATGAGATCTTGGGCAAGTTACTGAACTTTCCTGGCCCTCAAGTTTGCAGAGGTGGAATGGGAGCGGGGCCTGGTAATGTCAGCATTGCAGGACTGTGTGAGGAGCTGATGAAACGATGTATCCAAACCTTAGCCCTATAACGCCTTCCATAAATATTATGTCTTGTCAGGCTTCAGTTAAAAGTTTTAAGACTTAATATAGGGGTTTGTAAAAATTTCTATAGATTCCCAGCAAAAGAAAAAAAAAAAGAATGAAATGAATGCAATCCTGTAACAATAAGGAACAGAGTGGTTGGAGCGGTGACCCCCAGACTCTGTCATTGCTGTACTGTTCTGTGGATATTGGCGAAGTCACTTCCCTTACCTAGGGCTGCTATGATCTGAATGCGTGTGTCTTCCCTTCCCAATTCTTATGTTGAAACACCATCACCAATTTGATGTAGCAAGGGGTGAGGCTTTGGGAAAATAATTAGGTCATGAACATGAAGCCTGATCAATAGGATTAGAACCTTTATAAAAGAGACTTAAGAGAGCTCCCTTGTCCCGTCTGCCCTGTGAGGACACAGTGAAAAGACCACGCATGTGACCCAGGAAGGGAACCCTCATTAGACACTGAATCTCCTGGTGATCTGATCTTGGACTTCTAGCCTTCAGAACTGTGAGAGAGAAATTTCTGATGCTTATGAGCCACTCAGTCTATGTCATAGCAGCCCGTATGGACTAAGACAAGCGGTGTGGTTCTGGATAGCATTCTCCAAATATGTCCACTCCTTAAAGATGGAGGGGTGTCTATCCGCCCCAGTCCTCTTTATCCACAGCAACTTAGAGCTTCACAGCAACCCCAGCTAGGCAGGCTCAAGAGAACTAATCACATTTTCCTTAGAGCAAATCTGAGACTTGGCTACAATAATTAATTTCCCAGAGGTCCCTTGGTCAATGGCAGGAGTTTTGATTTCAAATTTACTTCTCTTTCCGTGACATGATGTTGTCTCTCAGAAAAGGCACTGTGACTAGACACATGCTTTTAAGAAAATTAGGATCAGACGTATACCAGAGGTTCCAGGACACCATGTCCTTGAAACCACGTGGTAGTAGTCTCAACTACAGTGACCAAGCCATATGAAGGGGCCACCCTGGGGTGGGATCACACCAAGTATCTTGCCCAAGATCTCATGGGTAGAAAGTGGTAGGAGGTCACCACTCCTACCACTCTATTCTTTACTGTTACAGGATCTCTACGTCTCTAGCTGAGGACAAGAAGTTGTTTCTACCCTGGGTTTCTATTGTACCCACTCATACCCTTGTTAAAGAAATTATTTTATGTAATTATAATCCTATGAGGAAGTAAATTAAAAAAAAACTTTATGTATTTATTTTTAATTTACCTTTTTTAAAGAGATTTTTGCTATAGGGGTATGTGCACTTGCCAGAGAGACAGAGAGACAGAAAGCAAGAAATCACCCCTTGTGGGGATGGCCACGCTGCAATCTCTTCTCTTCAATTCTCTTCTTGGGATTTTGGGCACACATGCACACGCGCCCAGTGTTTTAAGCCACTGGGTCTGGGACTCAAACTGAGGACAACCATGTGGGAGTTGGATGATGTAACCATTATGCCACCTGCTGGTCCATTTCATTTACACTTAATCACTGTACATCTTTACTGTGTAGAACATGATTTTCCCCAGCATGAATACAGTGCATATTAGTCAAGTCAAAGACATTACCTTATACTTAACAGATAATTTTTCATTTTTGTTTCTGTTAAATGATTTGTTTTTTCCCTGATCCCCTCTGGTTCACCCCCTATTACTCATCCTTCTACACTGTCTCTAGTATCTACAGTTACCCTCCCTGCTATCATACCTTTCACTCTTTCAGTTTCTGCAATGAAGTGCAGACATTCAGCATATATTAAGCAGGGACCATAGAATGCCTGTCTTTCATAGGCTGCCTTGCATAACTTAGCATTAAATCTTCCATATTCATCTACCCTGTATCATGTGCCAGGGCCTCACTGTTTTACAAGGCTGAGTAGTATTCCATAGAGTACATGTGCCACAATCCACTCATTTGTTCTTGGACATTTGGGTTGATTCCATGTCCTAGCTATTGTGAATAATGCTGCAATAGACACAGATGTGCAAGAGTCTTTTTGACCGAGGAGGAGGTAAATATTTTTTTTTAAACAATTAAATTTAAAGTGAAATCCTTTAACTTTTAAAGGTCAGAAATGTTTAGGCATGAATTGAGTTGTGAATGTCACATCTATCTATTGATGCTATGTAAAACATCTTGCTCTTGTCAAAGAGAAGCAGCGTTTTTGTTTGTTTGTTTGTTTGTCACAGAGAAGCACTGTTAAATGGGTGAAAGCATAGCCACCCAAGAGTCAGAAGACCTGTATCAGCCAGCTCTGTCATTGGCCAAGTCACCTGAGCAGTCATGTCATCTAAGAGTTTTGGTTTCCTCATCCCTGTAGGAGATAATCTATAGTCTCTTTCCTCCCCTAATATAACTGGGGAAAGGGTTCAATCTGGTAAACGCTTCAGTCTCCCTTCTGTGAAGCAAAAATGAATTAATCCATGAAAAACGCTTGCAGTGCCTGGCATGTGGTAGCTGCTTTATAAATATTGGCCACTAGAACCATCATGATCATTACGCCAAGAGCATTAAAACTGTGACAGTGTAGAGCTGAATTTAAAGACTTAATTTGGGGCAGAGCCAGAATTAGAACCAAAAGGCTCAGATTTTAACTCAGTTCAGGGCTTTTTGCTTCTTCTAAAGGTCCTCAGAATTCATCAAGAAATTGGACAGAGGTCATTCATCTCTGTTGATGATGGAATGAAGAATACAGACTTGGGCTTCATATGCTACAAACATTCATCAAAAAGCTGGCCAGGATTAGGCAGGTAATATTGCTAGGAAAAACAGATCCAGCTAACAGATGTGGTAAGTGGTTAAAGAGGCACCTGCAGAGTTCCATGGGAGGGAGGGTTTATTCTAGCTGGGTTGTTCATAAGGGAAGGCTTCATGAAAGATGACCTTGAAGCTAGACCTGGGACAACAGTTAGGATTTCACCAGACAGGAATGGCCAGTAAGGCACATCTGGCTGAGGATCCTGCGTGGGTCACAATGGGGCCTCAGATGCCGGGTGCATTGAAGTCGGGTGTGGCTTGTATAGTGGCACGGAGGATGTGTACAGTGGAGTGCGGGTGATGAGGTAGATAGGTGGGCTGGGCCGAGGCTCTATAGGGCCTTGAATGCTGGGCTATGAGCATGGGCTTCCTCCCATTGGATAGTTAAGTACCCTATATCCATAGCTCCTGGACTTTAGGGCAGGCTCTGAGGCCTCTGTTCCTGTTGTACCTACAGTAACTTTGATTTTATCTGTTATAGCCTGACTTCTTTATATTATTGAAAAAAAAATCAGTTTTTCTACTTTTTTTTTTTTTTTTTGAGAGGTTTTCACTATAGGGTGTGTGCGCTCGCCAGACAGACAGAGAGAGACAGAGAGATAGAAAGCGAGAAATCACCCCCAGGGGGGATGGTCATGCCGCAATCCCTTCTCCTCCATTCCCCTCTTGGGATCTTGGACACGCACGCACATGCGCCCGGCGTGAGTTTTAAGCCACCGGGTCCGGGTCGCGAACCGCAGTTGACTACGTGGGAGTCCAGCGACATAGCCATTACGCTAACTGCTGGTTCCCAGAGTTTTTCTACTTCTAAAAATGGGTTGAAACCCACTGTGTAGATAATGGTGGGAGGTAAGTTAGTCTTGAAACTAGAAAAGTAACCCATTGGGATTTTAGAAAACTCACCTGGCAGCAGTGTGGAGATATGTTAGGATGCTGGTTCAACAATCTTGGAAAGCACTAAGGAAGTGTAAACCAGGAGACTAGAAAGGGGACAAAAAGGGATAGATTCAGGTGTTAGTCCGGAGGTTCAGGGGTCATGTTGCAAAAAATGGGTTCAAGGGCCGGCAGGTAGCATGGTGGTTAAGACAGCTGGATCCCACATGGCTGACAGCGTGGTTTAAGTCTGGGACCCAGTTACTCAAAAAACATTTAGGGCACATGTGTGTACATTCCCAAAATCCTGAGAGGACGAAGGAGTGCAGCATGGCTATCCCCCCTGGGGACTGATTTGTCACTTTCCTTCTCTCTGTCTCTCTCTGGTGAGTATATGCATGCTATGGCAAAAATAACAACAATAATAATGACTCAATATAGAGAATAATACATACATATTTTTTATTTAGAGAGATTTTTGTTATAGGGCACATGTTCTTGCCTGAGAGACAGGGAGACAGAAAGCAAGAAATCCCCCCCCCCCCCCCCCCCACCCAGGGAGGATGGCCACACTGCAATCCCTTCTCCTCCATTCTCCTCTTGGAATCTTAGGCACGCATGCACACATGCTGGCATGAGTTTGAAGCCACCGGGTCTGGGACTTGAACTGCAGTTCACCATGTGGGAGTCCAACAACATAACCACTAGACCATCTGCTCATCCTGAGAGAACAGTTTTTTAACCAGGAATCCTGGGCATATGGTGACAAAAGATCTCCAGTCTAGGTGACCTTGAGTACAGTGATCTGGAAGTCAGACAGAAGAAGCTGTAATAACAAGTGACTCCCCCACAGAACAGCAAACAGTGTGGAACAAATTGACCAAACTTGGAAGAGAAAGGTTTCTCTTTGTGAAAATACTGTGGGCCTTAGAGCACAGCAGCACAGAGCACAGCACATCCTCCTCGTCTGCTTCTGTACCATCTCAGTTAGCATCTATAGCATCCGATCCTCACTGGAAGGATCAGCAGCTCAGAGGCCACTATCAGCTCTTCCATGAGACAGATGAAAGAGATGTTTTGCAAATGCTAGGCTGCCAAGCAGTCCCTTGATACTAAGAACAATCAACCTCGTTTTTATTTGGCAGAAAAGTTCTCAAATGTGTTTTACTGGATGTCTCAGAATGTGGGCTTTCTGCCAAATGAAGACCTGGCCTTCTTAATTTGTTGGAGACTTGAAAAATATGGCAAGACGTGCTCTGACCCCTCAATTCAGATGTATCTGTGGCATGGAAATGTGCTCGGTGCCCTCCATCAGAGCAGACTGTGAATTTTGAAATGACTTCAAATTTCTTCTGTTAGCGAAGCTCCTAATTCCTGGAGGGTCAAGGCAAAGAAATAAGCTAGAGCAGTTCTAACACAGCAGCCAGTACCTGCTCACTCATGGTCTGAGCACTTGGATGTGGGGAATTCAAACTGACTCATGCTGTAGGTACATAGCACACACTGAGGCCAGCTCCTTGGTGCAGCAGTAATGCACTGCTCACGACAAGCCAGAGTCCACATGGCAGCCATGGTTCAAATCCCTGGCTAGGTCAGTCTGAAACATACCAGGCATGTGTGTGGGTGCCCAAGGACTGGAGGGCTGAAGGACTGGAGAAACGGGATCATGGTGTGACCAGACCCTGTGGAGGGTGCTCCTCTCTCTCTCTGTGTCTTTCTCGTTCTCATGTTTGCACATGCATACTCTATCATGAATTTAAAAAAAATACACATTGGATTTCAAAAACTTAATATGAAAAAGAGGTAAATTATCTCAATGCTCTTTTTTTTTTTTGAGAGGTTTTTGCTATAGGACACGTGAGCTCGCCAGAAAGACAGAGACAGAGAGACAGAAAGTGAGAAATCATCCCCCAGGGGGGATGGCCACACCGCAATCCCTTCTCCATTCTCCTTTCGGGATCCTGGGCACGCATGCACACTTTCCCGGCATGAGTTCAAGCCATTGGGTCTGGGACACGAACTGTGGTTGACTACATGGGACTCCAGCGACATAGGCATTATGCTAACTGCTGGTCCCTCTCGATGCTTTTTTAAACATTGGTCACATGTTGAGATGATGCTATTTCCAGCCCAGTAGATTAAATAGAATTTAGTATCACAATTAATTTCCCCTGTTTCTTGTACTTGTTTTAATGTGATTACTAGTAAATTTAAAATTAAGTATGTATGTAGATATAACATATGTATCATGGTACATTTCTATTGGACAATGCTGCTCTAAGTCATAGAGGCACTTGCTAGATACACACACACATACACACAGAGAGAGAGAGAGAGAGAGAGAGAGAGAGAGAGAGAGAGAGAGAGGAAGAGAGAGAGAGAGAGAGAGAGAGAGGGAATGTGAGAAATCACTCACTCTCCAGGAGGGATGGCCACACCACAATCCCTTCTCTTCTCAGCATTTTAGGCACGCATACACACGACTCGAACTGCACAGTAAGCCCTGTGGGGTCCAGCTGCTTTAACATCATGCTACCAGCTGGCCCATATAAGCCTTTTTAAAAGCTCATTGTTTAAAAATTTCTTCCAGAGGTGAGAGAGATAGAGGCAGGTGCCCCCAACAGGGTTTTCACACCATGACCCACCTGTGGCTTCAGCCAGCCCCAGATCATGGACATGTGCACCCTGCGCTCAGGGAGGCCTCTGGACATAAACATGGAACCTTCCTCTGTGATTCAGTCTCACAGAACATTGTGTTACTACCACACCACCATCTGGCTCCAACATTTTTTAAGAAATAAAATAGTGGGGGGACCAGCAGATGGCATAATGGTTACATCACTAATGACCATGGTTTGAGTATCGGATCCGGTGGCTTAAAACTCACGCCACACACATGTGCGTGTGTGCCCAAAATTCCAAAAAGAGAATGGAGGAGAGGGATTGTGGCGTGGCCCTCTCCCTGGGGATGGGGGAGGGGGTGCTTTCTCGCTTTCACTTTCTGTCTCTATCTCTCTCTGTCTTTCCAGTGAGCACACATACCCTATAGCAAAAATCTCTCTTAAAAAAAAAAAAAAAAAAGAAAGAAAGAAAATTGTGGGACAAGGGACTGGAAATAGGAAAAATAGGAAAGTTAAGTTACTATGGCAACAGTCACTTACCAACAATGCAAATATTCCATATATATGAGAGGTTACAGGCATTAAACATGATGACTGATACATATTGAGTGTGTGGTAGAGCTTTGCTTTAAGTGCTCTACGTGTAAACCCAATCACAACAATTCAAAGCAGGGGCTGTTTCTTCCTGAGACACACAGAGAGAACTAAGAGCACGAAGCTGGTTGGCAGTGGAGCCGTGGGAACTGGGCCCTCGCCCTGACCTTGCACCATACTGCCTTCCATGCCACGCTGTGTAATTATAGCCAGAGAAACGGGGTATGGGCCAGAGAGCGAGAGAGGACTTTAAACGTTTCTGTGTTTGTGACATCTTAGGAAGTTAATGTTTTTCACATTTGTAACCTCAATGCAATTGAAAGCTGGAGATGAAGGGAAGAAAGACAGAACTCAAAATAAGTGTGTTCACTTCGACAGAGAAATAACAGGACTGAGGTGCAGTCTGGACCACTCAACAGTGACACAGAAACAAAACCAAATGATGAAGTTGTTCTTGAAATGGTTGTCATATTAAGCTCGGGAAGAGGTTTACACAGTGGAAACTTAGAGAAATAGTTGCACTTAATAACTTATCCAGTCGGTACTACTTCTTCATTCTTAGCATAATATAGGCATTATGTCAAAGACACATATTTAATGGCCAGTCTGTGGCCCAGTGGTAAAGGAGCTGGATCCCATATGGCTGATGCATGGTGTGAGTCCCAGACCCAGAAGCTTGAAAACCACACAGGGCATGCATATTTGTGTTCAAAATCCTGAAAGGAGGGAGAAATGGAAAAGGGATTGCTGCATGACCGTTCCCCTTGGGGGATGCTTTCTCCTTCTCCCCACCTCCTTTGCTTCCTGGTGAGTGCATGCACCCTCTGGAATATTTTTAAGATTTTATATATATATATATATATATATATATATATATATATATATATATTTTAAATGACAGATGATACCTATGTAAGAAAGAGAGAAAGAGAAAGCACCCTCAATGGGGCTAGTCACCCCACAATCCTTTTGCCTCCAATTCATCCGATGAGGACCCTGGGCACATGTGTACTTCATATACTTTCAAGCTGACAGAGACCGAGACTCAAACCCTGGTCAGTCACGTGGCATCTAGTTTCCTCCATGCAGAGCCTAACTGCTGTGCTATGGGGCTGGCTCCTGCATTTTTTTTAGGTAAAAAAGATGTGCTTCGTTGAAACTTTTAAAAAGAAGTGTGAATCTTCTAAAGTTCTTTTTCCCCCGTTTCATTAACATTGAGCCTGGAGTTTTTAACGTTGAAGGAAATTTGTTTCTCAGAGAGGTGTCAGTGAGGGAGAAGTGTGGTGATGGATGGTTTGCAGAGACTGCTGACTGTGCATCTCTTGCACTATGTTGTGCATTGCGAGTCCTTCGCCGATGATATCCACAGGGTAGGGCACCCTCAGCCCACTGACATTCCAGCCTCCCTACCCAGCAGACCTATTACACTATGGAAGAATTTGCAGCAGGCAGCTCACAGTGTTCTTTTCAGTCAAAGCCACCCACACACAGGACTGGACTAGAACCTCAGCAACTGTGGGTGGCTCTGTGCACTCAATGACCACTTCCGCCCACAGGAGCCCTACAAAGGCAGCTTTGTCCACCTGCCTGGGTCACTGCATGGCCACAGCTGTGCAGACAGTCATTAACTGTCCTCCCCTGTGCATGGAATGGTAAGTCTCAGTCTAGGGGAGCCTCCCTGACCTCCCTGACTAGATGAAATCCGCTACTGTACATACTCATAACTCCTTTAGAGTATCAGCCCCTCTCTTGGGGGGCATGTGTTCATGGCGGGCCAACACTTGAGGGTTCTGTGAAAACTGAGTAACAAAGCCATCCTCCAGTAGGATGAGAGAAAGAACCTTGACTGCTTTGGGCTTCACTACTCACTGATGTATCTCCAGTGCCTGGTTCAGTGCCCAGCATGTTGCAGGCACTTGGTAAATATTTGTTGAATGAGCAAAATAAATGATTTGCTGCACTAAAAATTCACAGTGTCTAACCATAACTGAGCCCTCATTACTGAGCATCAGTGCTTCCATTTGCATTGCTGATGCTCCTTGGCTTATGGCTGTGTTATGTCCTAAAATACCCATCATAGGTTGAAAATATTGTAAGTCAAAAAAATGCATTTAATACACCAAACATCATCATTTGCTTGGCTTATCTCAAATGTGCTCAGAATGCTTACCTTAGTCTACATTGGGCAAAATTATCTACTACAGGGCTATTTTATGATAAAATTATCATAAAGAATTTTGAATCGAAATTCAAAATTGGAAGTACAGTTTCTACTGAATGTGCATTGCTTTCGCACCATCACAGAGTTGAGCATTAACGTGGCACCATGGAAAGTCGGGCTATCGGTGTCTGCACCTACTCTAGCAGTGCTTGCTCATCTTTCCCGCTGGCCTCAAGGCCCCACCGCACCTCTGCCCACTCATTCTTAGTCCGCGTCCTCAGCCCCTGCATTTTAGACAAGATAAAAGTCATCAAAGAAAACCTCCTCAGTTACCCCTTCCTCTGGGCCTTCACCTATTTCCTTCTTCCTTTTGGACACAGACTTGAAGTTGTCTCTGTCCCTTGCCAACTTCCTCATTTTGATTCTGTCCCTCTATCTCCCCATAGGCTGCTTCTCTATCCCGCATCACCTGTCTTGACTCTTTTCTCTCTCTCTCCCCTTCTACCCCAACTCCCTCTAACCCCTTTCTCTCACCTCACAACCGTGCTCAGGTGACTCCCACCTTCTGACACTGTTGACCTTAGGTAATTTAGCTCTAGGGTGAGCGGCACTAGCCAATAGAACTTTGAGCAATAAGAAAACATCTGAGCTGTCCAATATGGAGGCCACCAGCCACATTTAGCTATTGAGGACAGAAAAAATGGGGCTATTATGATGGAGGAAATGGGTTTTTAACTTTATGCGATTCTAATTAATTCAAACTAAAATAGGCACATGTGGCTGATGTCCTCTGTATTGCATGCAGAGCTCTAAGGTGTGAGTTCTGGTGTCAAGTTATTTAGATTAAAATGAATTATAGCTTCACCAGCTCCCAACCATATGACCTTGGACAAGGGACTTTAAATTATCTAAGTGTTCAGCCTTTTAATCTAAAATTGTAGTAATAAAATAAAGGATTGTGATGAATGAGATAATTCACGGTATTGCATTTAGCACGTGGTGAATGCTCAGAGTATAAACACTCAATATGTACTTGTCATCATCATTTTTTTTTTTTTTTTTTTTTTTTTTTTGGTAAATTTGTTTTTCTAGAAGGCTGGTGTGTGCTCACCAGAGAATGAGAAAAGAGGGAGGGAGTGAGAAAGCACCCCCTCATGGAGGACAGTCATGCTGCAATCCCTTCTCCATGTTGCCCTCTTTTTGGGATTTTGGGCACAAATGTACACATGCCTGGTATGTTTTTCTGGCATAGGGCCTGAGACTCAAACCATGCAGTCAGCTATGTGGGATCCAGCCACCTTAACCACCACACCCATAGCTGTTCCTCTGTTCTTCATTGCTATCTGATACTATTTATATTGCTTTTTTAAACTTCAGGTCAAGGTGCTTTGATGACCGACAAAATTAGTTTAGTGGGTTTTGACTAGCTTTTTTTATTTTTAAAAGAAATACTTTAGCATAGAATGAGAAATATGAGTGTCTCCTATGTAGTAGAGGCAGATATTAATTCATGAAGCATTTGTTTTTATACATGGGTACACTGTGTATCAGATGGTAAAGTAAAATATACATTCCTTCTTAGGGGTTGCATACAAAGGGTTGCCTTGGAGTTTAGAAATTTAAGATTACAGAGGCCATATCCAATGGCCCCATTGTCATTCTTGATTCCTCAGTCTTATTTGGCCGTTTGTCTGCCGTTTGTTTGACAGAATTTCTTTCCTCCTTTGACTTCGTCTGTCTTCCTTTTCCCATTCCTATCCAGTGTTTCTCTGAGGACCACTTGCATCAGAATCACCCTAGGAGTGTAGGGATATGTGGTAGCCTCCAAGGTGGCCCCCAATGACCTGGTCTTCTGTCACCCCTGTGAATTCTCCTCTCACAATAAATAAAACTGACCTTGTAAACAGTGGGATTTGGCAGACCTAAGTGTCACTTCTGAGGGTGAGTCTTAAGAGCCATTGCGGCCTCTGCCTTACTCTCTTGGATTCCCTGCTCTGGTGAAGCCAGCTGCCTCTATTGAGGATAATCATCTTGCCACCAGATCCTCCAGCCCCAGTTGGGTGTTCAAATGACTGCAGCCCAGCTGACAACTGGACGGCAACCTGTGAAAGGCTGGACAGCAGATTCCTGATTCTCAGGAAATATGAGATCAAAATATTTGCTATTGTTTTAAGATGCTGAATTTTGGGGTAATTTGTCATACACCAATTGTCAATGAGAAGGGTATGCTCCATAAATGGCATGTTCCTAGACCCCACCCTGGGCTCACTGAGTCTGATTTTCTGGGTTATTCCTTTACCTTCTACAGTCTGAGAACCACTGTTCTTTTTCCCCCTGACCTCTCTCTTTCCTTTCCTCTACTTCTTCCTTCCCCTGCAGTGCAGTTCTCAAAAGTCCCACTCAGGGAAGGCCTCCTCTCATTTTATGGTGCACTCCCTGAGCAAGTGTATCTATTCTGTGGCTTTAACAGGTAGCCTTGCAGCAATTTACAGGCCCACTTCCTTCACTCTGAGTCTTTTACAAAGCTCCCAAGCCTCAATTTCCATATGCCTGCTGATATTTCCATGTGAATTTCCCTCCAGCAACTCACACTTAGCATGCCGGCCACTGAATTCCTAACTGTCCTCATGAAACCTCCTTTTCACTTGTATTTCTTCTTCTTCCTCTTCTTCTTCTTTTTTTGTTAAAAAAAAAAAAAACTTTATTTATTTTTTAATTTGACCAGAGAGGGACAGAGTGAGAGAGAGAGGGAAAGCAAGAAAGCAAGCTGCCAGGTCCAGGACTTGAACCAAGGCCGGCCGTGTGGGAGTCTGGCACCGTTAACCACCATGCCACCTGTGGGCCTTGTATTCCTTCTTTTTTTTTTTTTTTTTTTTTTGAGAGGTTTTTCACTATAGGGCATGTGCGCTCGCCAGACAGAGAGAGACATAGAGACAGAAAGCGAGAAATCACCCCCCAGGGGGGGTGGTCACGCCGCAATCCCTTCTCCTCCATTCTCCTCTCGGGATCTTGGGCACGCACGCACACGCGCCCGGCGTGAGTTGTAAGCCACCGGGTCCGGGACGCGAACCGCGGTCGACTACGTGGGAGTCCAGCGACATAGCCATTACGCTAACTGCTGGTTCCTTGTACTCCTTTTTGTTGGTGGTTTATAGCTTAGTTTCCTGGGCTCTAAATTTTGATGTCTCTGAGATGTGGTACTTTCCCCTTTTTAGAGCCTCCCATGGCCATGGCCATCTTGTTCGCACATCATTGCTCCTTATCTGGCCCATTGCAGTAATTTCCTCATTGTTTCCTTGCCGTACTCTTTTCCTATTACCTCTTCCATCTCAACCTTCATTCTTCCTAAAAGACCAGTATCTGGTATAACTGATCATGACACTTTCTCACTCAAAATACTTTAATGACTCCCTACTGCCTTTTGAATAAAGTTCAGACTTCTGGTGTGTCAGTTAAGTAACCTAATAGTGCAGCCCAAATAGGACATTCCATCTCTATTTCTAACAGCTAACTCCCACCCCACCCCTGAACACATTTACCCTCCAAGCACAAGGGGATAATTTCCCACACATCCCTTGACATTTTCTGCATCTCTCTCACACTATTATGATCCCTATAGAATTAAAATTCTCCCTTGAGAATGAAAAAATCACAATATAAAGCTCAATGCTTGGGAACCAGCAGTTAGCATAATGGCTATGTCGCTGGACTCCCACGTAGTCGACCGCGGTTTGCGTCCCGGACTCAGTGGCTTAAAACTCACGCCAGGCGCGTGTGCGTGCGTGCCCAAGATCCCGAGAGGAGAATGGAGGAGAAGGGATTGCGGCGTGACCATCCCCCCTAGGGGGTGATTTCTCGCTTTCTGTCTCCTGTCTGTCTGTCTGGCGAGCGCACGCACCCTATAGCGAAAACCTCTCCAAAAAAAAAAAAAAAAAAAGCTCAATGCTTGTGATGCAATTTGCCATGGTGGGTGTTTTCTGCTCCTGTGCCCTTCTATCCTAGTCTCCAAGCCAGGGAAGAGAGAAGGAGAAGGCAGGGAAGGA
This sequence comes from Tupaia tana, assembly GCA_026018925.1. Lineage (NCBI taxonomy): Eukaryota > Metazoa > Chordata > Mammalia > Scandentia > Tupaiidae > Tupaia > Tupaia tana. The sequence continues at coordinate 134,962,790 of JAKSZU010000007.1, forward strand.
GTCCAGATACAAGGCCACTGAGCTTCTGGCTACATTGTTGACTTTGGATAATGGAAGTGAAAAAGGGAACTTCAGCTTCCTGTGGGTCTTCACTTGCTTTAACTGTGCTGATTATGCTTCTGTGTAAAGACACGGTCATTGCTTGAGTCAATAAACAATTTCTGTTGTCATTGCTAGAGTGCATGTATATTTGCTAGAACGAGAGAGAGGGGAGAGGGAGCACAGTCCCTTCTTCATTTCCCATCCTGTCAGGATTTGGGCATGCACACATGCGTAGGTACCTGGCATGATGTTCAAGCCACTGGGGCTGGGATTCAACCATAGCTGGTTGTGTGGAATCTGACCCCCTTAACCATTAGACTATGGAACCAGACTCAAAAAGCAATTATTAATCCTGTTCAAGGCATAGAAATAAACCTAAAAGGATTAAGATCCAGTCCCTGCGCTTTGTCAAATTCGATGAACCTGGTAAATAGTAGCAATGGCCAAAAGAAAGATTCTTAAATAACAGAGAACTTTTCAGGGGTGGTGGTGGTGGTGGTGGTGGTGGTGGTGGTGGTGGTGGTGGTGGAATGTCCTTGTAGGTTGGAGGGGTTGAGAGTGGGGATAAATAATTCTCTATCCCCCTCTAATTCGTGTAAGCTCTGGTAGGACAGGGATCTTTGTTTTGTTCAGTTCTGTATTTTTAGCTCCCAGAGCAGTGCCTGGCACATAGTAGGACTCAATATATATTTGTTGGATGAATAGGTGCCTGAATTAAAAAACCTGTGTGTATAAAAATATAGGCCTGGGTGTATGACCGTGAGCTTCCTGAAGGCTGATACGGTGTCTCTTTGCACCCTGATGGATTTGTGTTGTGTTGGGTTTCCTAGGCCCATAATAAATGCTGGGTGAGCGTTGAGTAAGTGAGTCCACAGCTGAGGTTTGTTTTCTTCTTACCCCTTCACCTGGTGTCGTTAAGTATTAGCCTTCTCAGAGGAAATGTTCGTGCCAAGATGACAGTAGTTTTAAAGGTAAGAGTCTTTAAGAAACCTAGCAAAAGAGGCAAGGCGATGGAAGATGAGACAAAGAAAAAGGTCAGGAAAATAACATTTTTCATGTAAGTAACTACTGAAAGCGTTTCTGAAAGTGAGGTTTGCCTTTACCTGGTAGTCAACTGAAACAGAAAATTTGACAAGAGGTGGTGACAATGTTAAGCCTTCTCATTAGCAACTCTTGCTTGATTTAATCCAAGAATTAAATATTGTAACATAGAGGCCAGACCTTAGACTTACGGAAAATATTTATACAATTCGGAATTAAATAAAAAGGCAGAAAGCCCAGGGAATATTTCTGTAGCTGTCACTCCCCCTACCCCCACCCCCCATGATCTAAATTTAACTAACTGAAATTATATTCTAAGTATCAGATATTTATGCCAGGCTCTGAAGTGGCAGCTATCTTTGCATACTGAAATTACTTGAGGCTTGTTTTCCTGAGAAGCTCATCCATTAAGAACCCCACTGGATGCAGAATTAATTGCTGGGGAAAGAATCAAAAGCGAGGGAACATCATAGTCTCTGCCCTGGAGGAGCTTACCATGTAAGTAGGTAAAACAGATAGAAAGAGGCAGGGGGAAAAATTACCCTCCTCTCTAGGGGTGGCATGTTTGAAGAGAGCTTAGAATTCATGTTAATTGGTTATGGTAAGACTCCCAAACATAGACACGACTGTTGTGATGGAAGAAGTTTCTCACACCCACAGATTCCTACATGCAGGAGACTTGGCATCCCACGCAGGGCCACAGACGGGGTATGGAGGTTGGTGAGGATGTGAAGGTATGCAGAACGTGGGCAAGAGCCTTCACTGCGGTTTCCATGAGAAAGACCTGCGGGCAGGATGAGAAGGTTTAAGATTAGCTAGCTTGAGTAATTTAAGGAGATTCTGGGCTTAGGGGCTGTCCTGAGTTATCTGTTACCTGGCCCTGCTCTGATTAGGACAGGACAGTGGTCCTGAGCATGACAGCTCAGAGAGGAAGTGATGAGCTAAGTGGGATCTGGCTGCCTATATGTAAGAATTGGCCAGACCTGGGAGGGGCAGTACTTCCAGGGTAGCAGTGTCCCGGATGTCACATCAGAATATAGAACATAAAAGATATGGCCATTTCATAGCAATTTACCCTCCTACCAGCAGAATAGGGGACTTCCCTTTCCCCCTGCACCATCGCCTAACACTTGATGCTATCGGATTTTGATTGTAGTTCATCTGATGGGTGATATTCTCTAATGAATAATGTTGAGCATCTTTCATGTATCTGTGCGCCAGTGATGAATGGTCCCTTCCTGACTCTCCTCTCCACTTTCCCTCTACTTTTCCTCAGTCTTCTTCTTTTCTTTCTTTCTTTAATTTTTTTAAAAATTATGTATTTATTTAAATTTGACTAGAGAGAGAGAGAGAGAAAGTGAGAAAACAAGCCACCAGGTCCAGGACTTGAACTGTGGTTGGCCATGTGGGAGTCCAGTGCCCTTAACCACCATGTCACCTGCCAGTCCCTCCTTAAGTCTTCTTCTAAGCTCTCTTACTGTGGCCCAAGTATTTCTCAACATCTTGCTTCTTGGCATTTCCCAACTTGCATCCTAAAGTCTATCCTTTGGTCACTGTCCCCAGCTTTGCCCTCTGGTTTTTGTACAGCCCATTTCTTGCACCTAGGAAACTGCACCTCTGGCTCCTTTATTCCTGCTCCCCTCCCCACCCCCTACAATTCTACTCATACGACATGTGAAGTCACCTCCTGGACCCCTTTCCAGGCCACCTCCTCTTATGTGCTTCTCAGTCTTAGCATTTACCCCACATCATTGTACCTGCAGGTTTGTTTATTCTTTTGTCTTTTTTTTTGAAGAGGTTTTTGCTATAGGGCCTGTGCACTCGCCAGACAGACAGAGAGAGATAGAAAATGAGAAATCACCCCCCAGGGCGGGGATGGCCACGCTCCAATCCCTTCTCCTCCATTCACCTCTCGGGATCTTGGGCACGCACGCACACACGCCCGGCATGAGTTTCAAGCCACCATGTCCAAGACGCGAACTGCAGTCGACTACATGGGAATCCAGCAACATAGCCATTAAGCTAACTGCTGGTCCCAGACTTTCTTTTTAATGCCAGACAGTATATATGTGAGAGAGAGAGGGAATCCTCCCAATGGGGCCTGATCATGCCACAATTCTTTTTCTTTCAATTCTCCATCATGCCAGAATCTTGGGCGCATGCACACACACACACACCCCCCACACACACGCGCACACACGCCTATTTATTTACTTATTTATGCCATAAGGTGTGTATGCCCACCAGAAAGAGACACACAGAGAGTGAGTGAATAATCAACACCCAGGGAGGATGGCCATGCCACAGTCCCTTCTTCATTCTCCTCCTGGGATTTTGGGCACACATGCACATGTACCTTTTTTTTTTGAGAGGTTTTTGTTATAGGACGTGTACACTCGCCAGAAAGACAGAGAGAGACAGAAAGCAAGAAATCATCCCTCCTCCCAGGGAGGATGGCCATGCCACAATCCCTTCTCCTCCATTCTCTCGGGATCTTGGGCACACACGCACAAGCGCCCAGCATCAGTTTAAGCCAGTGGGTCCAGGACTCGAACCTCAGTTGACTACATGGGAGTCCAATGACATAGCCATTATGCCAACTGCTAGCCCCCCTGGCGTGAATTTTAAGCCACCAGGTTGAGGATTCGAATCGTCGTTGGCCATGTGGGAGCCCAGTGCCTTAACCACTATATCACCTACTGGCCCCTGGCTGATACGTTTCTAAAGCTACTGGCTGAGACTTAAATTCTGCTTGGCCATGCGGGATCCAGCCTCCTTTGTGTAGTACTTAACTGCGGCTCTGTGGAGCCAGCCCAGGCTTATTTTTTCAACTCTCCCCATAGATTATAAACTTGTTGAAGAGGAAGACTATGTTGTCTTTGTTTTTGTAACCTCTCTACCTAGCACAATGCTGAAATACGTCAAGTACCCAGTAAGTGTACTTTGAATGGATGGAAGCATGGATGGGAGTGTGAACGAGTTCATTTCTCCTGTGCCGCACTCCAGTCCTTGAAATATGTCTCTTACTCAGCATGTAGTCCCTCGTGGGTGGAAGTCGCGGATAGATCAAATGTTTTGAAAGTTCTGGATTTGCACTCAGACATCAAATCCGGTACAATTCTAGGCTTATATTCTAACATGTTCTGGGGTTGTTACATGGTTTATAGTTGATCATATGTATTCCTGGACATGCAGGATTGAGAAAAACCTGGTGAGAATAGAGAAAATCAACTAGCTCCAGTCTGTGGTTTTCAATGTAAGGGAGAGATTGGTGGGCATGATTTCCTTTCCTTAGAATGTTAAATAAGTTAGAAAAATATGGGACCAGCAGTTGGCGTAATGGCTATGTGGCTGGACTCCCATGTAGTCAACCGCGGTTCGAGTCCCAGACCCAGTGGCTTAAACTCACACCAGGTGTGTGTGCGTGCGTGCCCAAGATCCCAAGAGGAGATGGAGGGGAAGGGATTGCGGTGTGGTCATCCCTTCTTCAGGGGGATATCTCACTTTCTGTCTCTCTGTCTCTCTCTGTCTTTTTGGTGAGCGCATGTGCAGCATAGCAAAAACCTCTTCAAAAAATAAAAAAAAAAGAAATAAAAAGAAAAATAATTGTTGATTTCTCTACTGTGTTTCACGCTCTGTACTCTGCTATGGGTGGACTGAATAGATACATACTGTCCTTGCTCCAAGAGAGCCCACCATTTATTCAGAGGCATGGACATGCAAGTAACTCATGGTAACATGTGAGCTACATGTGATCATGGAGGGGCGAATGAATAGGTGCAGGTATGGAAGGAGACGTTTAGGTTTTGAGGTTTGAGAGGGATTGTGAAGCAGGGGGCCTTCAAAGCTGGCACTCTGGGGCCTTGGCATAGGAGCACAGGTGCTCAGGAGAGAGGAGAAAGGGCACAGGGTACACAGAGCGGTCAAGTGCAGTTGCTGCAGCGCTGGACATAAGCCTTCCAGTCACTTCCCATTCATGCCCCGTCATGGCCCCCTCTGTCTGCTCAGACTTCCAGCGGCTCCCCTTCTCACCCTGAGTAAAAGCCAGAGCACCACCGAGGTCCTGAAGGTCCAAGTCAGCAAGGTGACCTCTCCCACATCAGCCCCCTCGGTTCTCCCCATGACGCCCTTTACCCTGTTTCCTGGCGAAGATATACACGCTCCTGCCTCAGGAGCTTTGAGTTTGCTATTCCCTTGGCTGAGGTGCTTTTCCCTCAAAAAACGGCATGACTTGCTCCTTTACCTCCTCCAGATTTCTTCTTAAATGCCACCTTCTCCGTGACGGTTTTCTTGTCCATTTTATTAAAAATTGCAACCTCTTTCCTTGCACAGAAGGTGTGCTAGATTGCTAGTTTTCCCTGTCCCCCACAAATCTATGCTCTTCTTCCTCTGATCACTCAACTGCCCAAAAGACTACATTTCCCTCTACATTAGATATGTAACCGTATGACTGGTTAGAAGCCTAGATCTCACTAATGATATATGAGAGAACTTTGTGTAACTTCTCACTTACCTGAAAGAAAATTGTTTACCTTAGACTTCTTTTTTTATCACTTTCTCTCAGGCTGGACATCAGACATGCCAGTGGCCCAGCCTCAGTGAGGCTAATGAAGACAGGACCTCAGGGGATAGCAAAGTAATGAGATAGCAGAAGCCTGGGCTCCTGAATGACTCTGTGGAGCAGAGATGCTCCACCACCTGGAATGAGAACACATGTTCTTAGAGAGAAATGAACTTCTATTTAAGTTACTGTGTAATGGGAACACTTTGTTCCAGTGACTTAGCCTACACTTCAACCTACACATTTCTTCTACTTTTCCCTGATTTATTATTCTGACTAGCGCTTACCACTGTCTATCAAATTAATAACTTTTATTCTCTTACTTCTCATCTGCCTTCCTTAATTAGAAGGTAAGTTCTTTGAAGCCAAGGATTTTTGTCTTTATTCCCTGTGGTATCCTCAGATTGATAATAGGATCCCACTCACAGTAGGTATTCGATTAATATATAGGGAGTGAAATAATATTAGCCACCAAAAGTGAAATCATACTCTGTGCCATAAAGAAAGGGCTTTAGTAACTTTTGTAATGAATCCTATGGCACAGGAGTGGAGGGGGCAGGAAGAGGTTAGATGTTAGGAAGCAAAAACAGGGGAACTTCGCCTATGAAAGGTAGAGAGGAGGGGTAGAGTCTCTGATCTCCCAGCAGAAGCCCTGGGGGCACTCCTGTGTTTGGGAGGAGGACTCTGAGACTGTTTCAACACTTCTCACAATTGGTCTTGGTTTTGGTGTTGAATTCCATATGAGAAGGGTAGAGAGATAAAGTTTCTTTATCTCTACTTAGTAAAAAGTAAACTGAGCTTTCTTCTTCATGTCATCTATCTTCATTCCCTTCTTTGTCAGAAAAACTATGTATCAAAATATATTCAGGATGACTGACTTTGTATTCAGGGAAATGGCTATGAAATGGTGGAAAACAAGGTAGAGTTGAACTGCTTTAGATTCAAGTCTGAAGACTTTATGAGTGAGTGGTCTTGAGTCAATGGATGGGCTTCCTTTGTCTTTGTCATTGTCACATGTACAGAGTATAACACTAGCTCTTTATTTTTTGGTGAGCTGTTCTGGGCTGAATTTTTTTCTCTCCTTCCCTTCCAAATTCATATGTTGAAGCACTAGCCCCCAGCACTGCACAATGGTACTATATTTGGAGAGAGGGTCTTAAAAGAGGCCATTAAGTTAAAATAGGGTATTTTGAGTGGTTCCTGATCTGATCAGACTGGTGTTCTTATAAAAATAGGACATTAGGACACAGACACCACAGAGGAAAGATTGGTTAAGTGCACAGAGAAAAGGGAGCCATCTACAAGTCAAGGAGAGAGGCCTCAGAAGGAACTAACCCTACCCACACCTTGACTGTAGACTTCTAACCTCCAGAACCACAAGAAAATAAATCTCTGTTAAGTCATTCAGTCTGTGGTATTTTGTTATGACAGTCCTAAAAACTACTAGGAGATAATGTAGAACAAACACAATGATATACTATAGCTGCCCCCCTCCACATATGCTTTTTTTCTTCATTTGCATTGACAGAAGCATTTACAATCTAGAAAGCACTGGTACTATCCTGCAGTGCTAGAACTCACAGAATGAAAGAGTTCCTTTCTAAAAACACTCTTGATTGTTGTGGTGGGTGGTCATTGACAGAGCTGGAGAAAGGACTTGAGGCGGGTGAGGAGTCTGGGAATTGCCACACTGAAGGAAGAGGCTAAGCATAACCCAGAGTAGAGAATTCTCAAGGGAACACAACACTATCTCCAAATAGAGAAAATGCTGTCTTCAGGAAAAAGAATTCGATTTGGCTGTATGGGCCCAGAGGGGAGAGCCAGAACCAATGGGTCAAAGTTTCAGGGAGGTAGATTCAATATAAAGAAGGCTTCTGTAAGAGAGCTGTTGGCAATTATAACAGGCTTCTTCCAGAAGTGTTCGATGAGGCTGGATGACCATTTATGGGAAATGTCAGGGAGGGGATGAAAATATAGACTCCATATTTGGACCAGACAATCTTGGTCATTCCTTCCATCCTGACATCCTTTGTGTACATGGACTGGACTTCAGCTGAAGAAAGCTTTCAGACATATCACTTACCAATATATAAAAAAAATACATGCATGGTCAATAACCATTTTTGAGCTTTGTTGATTTCAAGGCTATTAGAATGGATTTAGAAATATTTATCATAAGAAAAAAATGGAATAAATACTTAAACTGTAGAAGGTATTCACAGGACCATGGAAATGGGGAAGAGTCCCCAAGGAAGATTTTGGAGCCCCAAAGCCTAACACTTAGCAGGGATGAACTTGAGCTAGTCTAAATTGTAAACTTATTCTGTGCAAAGCTGCATTTCAATTTTACAAAAACAAAACAGAGTTTGATTTATCTACTAAAAGCTAATCTGTCCTGAAAGAATTTGTTAAGTGACTCCTAGTAAGAGTTGACACAGTAAAAAGCTGTAATTTCCAAACTACCAACAGTATATGAAATTTTGGGAAAGTCGATAGAAACAAGGGATGATTTCGTAGTTGTATCAGAAACATGGTTTTCATATCCACAAATTGCTACAGAATAATGGAGTGCTGCTGGATCTAAAGCACTGCCTGCCAGCACCTCCTCATTAGCTCACACCCCTTAATCACAGTGGCTGGATTCTAGGTCCTCCGAGCCCAGCCTGCTGAGGGAGGCCTGTCTTTCTAGAGACAGCAGCCGCCTGCCAGAGCCTGGGGATGGTGTAGGGGGAATGAGAGCCGCACCCCTGCCGGCTTGGGTTGGGAAGCCAGAACCAGCGCAGAGAGACAACGCCAACGAGGCATGCTCTACTGGGGGTGCTGGGGCGCCGGGGGTGGGGCAGACACCCCAGCCACCTTGGGTTCTGACCTAGGACCCCAGAAGCTGCTTCTTCCCAGGCGCCCAATCTTCTGCACTGGCACGCATCACCCAGGGAGCTCAGAGGGGCCAGTGTGTCTCCACAAAGGCCAAGAGTCCTCACCCAAGACGCCTGCGGCTGGCCAGGGGGGTGTGTGTGGGGGAAATACCAAGGGTGCGGGAGAGGCTGAGGGTGTCTCTCAGCCGTCTCGGATTGTCCTTCGGAATCCTAGGAGGAGCACAGAACCTCGGGGAGAGAGTAACTCGAGAAATTAACCGACTTTCGCAATTGACAGCCCCCCACCCCGCCTCGCTCAAGTGAACTGTGCAGGTGGGAGGGAGTCCGGGGTGCACCTTCAGCCGCCAGGCACAGCCACCGCCACGGCAGCGGTCTAAGGCGGAGCGCTCTCCGGCACCGCGCGGCGCCCTGGGGGCACCAGAGGCCGCGGGAAGCCGCCCAGGCTCCAGGGCCCGCTCGCGGCGGAGACAGGGGCGGCCGTCCGGCGAGTGGGAAGGGGCGACAGGTCTGCGCAAGTGTGCGAGCGCGGCAGCCAGGAGCCTCGCGCCCCGACAGGTGCAGGCGCGCCGGCTTCCCATTGGTCGCGGCGGCGGCGGCGGCGGCGGCAGCAGCGGCGGAGGGCCCCCGTCCCTCCCGCACTCGCGGGCCCCCTCCCTCTCCGCGGCGCCGGCACGAGCGGCGGAGGCGCCTGTTTGCGCGCGCACGCCCCGGCCGCGCTCCCCTCGCCCCGTCGCCCCCTCCCCTCTTCCGCGCCGCCGCCGCGCGCTCGCGAGCTCAGGTAGCGGGCGCGCGGGCGCCTCTCGGGGGCGCGCGGCCGGCGGCCAGCCTTCCCCCGCGCCGGCTGGCTCGGGGAGTCCGGGAGGGAGCGCGCGAGCGGGGGGAGCAGGCGCCGCCGCCGCGGAGGCTTCCGTCTCGCTCGCTCGCGCGGCGGCGGCAGCAGAGGTCGCGCACAGATGCGGGTTAGGCTGGCGGGGGGAGGAGGCGGAGGAGGGAAGGAAGCTGCATGCATGAGCCCCACAGGTAAGACCCAGCCCGGAAGGGGCTCGCCATCCCGGGGCGGCGCGCGCAGGCCGGGGGGGAGTTGGTGCCCGGCTCTGCTCCCCGAGGGAGGAATTTTTTAACAGCGCAGAGAAATCTCTCATTGGGGATTGGGGCAGAAGGACCCATCCCGATCCCGGGAAAACCAGAGGAGTAGCCGGAGGAGCCGGTGGCTCATTGCGAGATTCCTAAGAGTGGAACGCTTAGGCCCAGGGAAAAGTGTTTTCTCAGCCCCGAGAAGCTGCGAGGCTTTAGACTTTCCTGTCATGGTCACAGCCACCGAATCCCAGGGACCGGCGCCGAGCCAATGTGCGCTAACCCCTGCCCTCCCCCCTCCTTCCCCCCTCCGCACGCGCAGCATCCCACGGCGGCTGTTAGTGTCCCCCGTGTGGGGGCAGGCGGGGGATCTCGCTTTGGGGAAGGGGGCCGGGGCCGTGCGGGGGAGGAACCGGGATGGAGCTGGAAAGCCGAAGCGCTGCGTCCCAGGGCGAAGGTGGGGGAGCGCGGCCCCCCGAACCCGGGCAGCCTGGGGTACCTTCGTGTTCCACTCCCGGTTGCAGACTCTGGCAAGCTGGATGCCCTCTGTGGATGAAAGATGTATCATGGAATGAACCCGAGCAATGGAGATGGATTTCTAGAGCAGCAGCAGCAGCAGCCTCAGTCCCCCCAGAGACTCTTGGCCGTGATCCTGTGGTTTCAGCTGGCGCTGTGCTTCGGCCCTGCCCAGCTCACCGGCGGTGAGTGACGGAGGCCTGGGACGCCGGCTGGGAGGGGGGAGCCTGGCTGGCAGGACAGCCCTGCCCCCAACCGCCTACACCAGACTTCAGGGGTACTAGAGAACTCAAGGGCACCAGTGCATCCTAGCTTAAGACCTCCCCTTAACCCCCCGCCCCTTCAAAGCCCCTGGAGTTCCCAGAAAATTCCTCTATGGAGCCTGTACGGATCACACACCCACCTTCTGTCTGATGCTTCCCAGGCTGCCAGCCTGGCTGGAAAGACAATAAAGCCTGGCCCACTAGTCTCACTTTGGCCAGGAAAGAGAGGGAAATAAAAAGGTGGTGTATTTGGGGACCTCTGACCCAGGTGCATGCCCTCAACAGACAGAGGTGAGATTTCAACCTCTGGTTTTCAAGCAAGTCTCGAGAACCCCCTTGAGAATGTGAAGGGTCTGAAAACATGGCCAGACTGGCTGCAGCACAGGTTTATTTGAAAGTTAACTTTCCTTGAGAGGTGATGTGTTCATGCAAGTCTGTGTGTGTGTGGGGGGGGGGGGGGGGGGGCAGGGAGGGATGCAGAGGTTTTCCTTCAGGTGCATTTCTGGAAGACTGCTTGGTTTATCCAGGTCCGATTTACATGGAGAATGGAGTCAAGTGGAGTTAGCTTCAATATGATTGACACCCTCCATCTCCATAGGCAGCTGATCTATTGATATAACATAGTTGGTTCTGCGGGGGAGGGGCTCTCTTCCGGTTGTAGTAGAGAAAGGCAGATGGAATTTCTGGGTGAATTTCAGAGCCTGGGAGTCTCTGCCTCCACTGCCCATTACTGTCCATCATTCCTATCCATTCCAAATTTTTGAGAGAATCCTGATTGTGGATATGTGAAGGGGACCGAACCATGTTTCCAGAGCTATAGTACTGTTAATATATACATAAATTAGAATTGATTGAAAAGCAAGTATTGATTGGTATAAATAAACTATTTTCGCGTTTTAAAATATTGCTGCTTCAGAGAATTCAGAGGTGAAGATTAAAAAAACAAAGAATGAAAATTTAGCAAGAGTGGGGGAGGGGAGAGCCAAGTTGGGCGTTAGCATAGAGTAATCAGTAATACCAGCGTTCTGCCTAAACATCGAAAAGCTGCCCAGAGTATTCAGGTGTTTATTGCGACGTTCCTGTTGGTCAGAATTTGTTGGAAAACATTTGCTTTGGGTCGGGATTTGTTGTTTTTTGTTTAAACAAGGGGTAACTTTTTTGGTGCTCGGACGTTTTATAACAATGTCTCTGAGGTAGGCTTCCTCTTTGCGGAGGACAAAGTCAAACGTGAGGCCAGGCTGGCATTGTGTGGCCTTCTTGGCTCTGCTCAGGGACTGTATCCTACCCTGGATGCCAGCTCAGCTTCAGGGTGGTGGGGACAGATGGGCAGTTGGCACTGAGGTGCCCTGGTCTTACCCCTTTTCTCGTCATTTCCTAGGTGTTTATTTCCTCAAACTTGGTCCATACCATTTTCCATCCACTTGGTCCATTTCTCCCACGTGGATGACAAGAGTAGTAATCGGTCCATCTACAGATATCGTATCTGTGGTTGGACGTGTGTGGTCTGAGCACAGCCTGAATTTGAAGGCTCCTTTGTGATTACAGAGCATCCTCCCCCAGAATCTCTGAACTTAGTGCACAGCATGGCCCCTCCATCGCCCACCTGTGACCCGTGTGCTGCCCACAGCATGCCTTTTATCCCTTCCCTGCCAGGGGGGGATATGTCAAGCAACAAAATTCTGATCTTTGGAGGAGTGGGTGGGGATAAGGCTTGGCTGTCCCCTCTCAGTTTCAGACCTCCTTTTCAGTATTCATCTGCTGCGGAAAGGCTATCGGCCTGTTTCACCTTGAACTCCTTCAGGCTGAGAATGTGATTTCTAGAAGAAGATTTATCATTTCAGAATTCCTTTATGAATGAACAGTTTGGATGGGGAAGGGGTATGGGGGACATTCGATGGAGTTCACTAGCTGATTTTCTATCATAGGAAAGAAATCCACATGGAGGCCCCAGGATGGCAACAAAAATAAATTCATCTTAGCTCTAGACCTGTAAAACTTTAATGCGTGTAGGAATCACTTGGGATCTTATTAAAGGCAGATTCTGATTCAGTGGTCTGGGGTGGGGCCTGAGATTCTGCATTTCTAATCAGCTTCCAAGGGACTGTGTTGCAACTGGTTCAAGGACCACACTTTGATTAGCAGTGCTTTAGAGGAAGGTACTCCTTAAATAAGTTGCTTCTGATGCCAGACTCTGTGCCATCACTCTCAATTACCAAATGCAAATGGCTTACAAGGGAGCAGAAGTCTCACCCCAATATCTAATCGTTAGGTGAGACTGCAGGGTTGAGAATCAGAGCTCACAGAGTGCTTTTCTTTTTGTATCCACAAAAAAAGGAAAAAAAAGTGCGTATTTAATAGACACTGTTGTAAGATGTGGATTTTCATTTTTGATTGCTTTCAATAGAAAAAGAACACCACAATGGCAAGATATAATAGTCTCAGTTAGGAGGAGAAAAGCATATGCCCAATCTAAGTTATTACAGAGAAAACCTGAACTAGAAAGGGAGAAATTGAGAAAATGATCAGACAAAGAAAAAAGGGAAAAAGAACTCCATCAAAAACGAAATGCTTTGTCCTAGAGAGCCAGGGATCTGTTCAGTTCTTTGAGTCCTTCTGAGAGCTTTTATGAACCTGACTTGGACTTAGGTGGCTTTTCAGGGGCTCTCTCTAGGTTATTTTATGTAAGTTAGGAAGAAGGACCCTCATTCGTGGCCGTCAAGACTGACTACCCTGAGAGGACTAACACCAGGCCAGGGGGGAGAGAGAGGACCCTGCTGTTCCTGGAACCTGCCTGGAGCGTAGGTAGCTGCCTCTCCCTCCTCTGCCCCAGTACACTTCAGCAGACTCTGCCTGCTGGGTTCTGAGGGATGCCGGGAGTGGTCCACCCAAGCTTAAAGGAAAAACACTGGCTATTCCCTCCATACATCGCTCCTTGCAGTTAAATTCATTAGCACTCTGTCTTATCAGGACTGCAGGCTGAGCTCTGCCCCATGATAACTTTGTGGTGCTGGGCCTCAACCTCAGTTTCCTCATCTGCAAGGTGAGGATGAGGATGCCTAACTTACCGGGTTGGTGTGAGGGATGGAAATCATGGACACTGGAGGTCAGTGTAGAAGGTAGTAGGGAGGAGAGGGCTAATTCGATGCTGGACTCTACCAGCGTTTGCCTTATTCGTTTAATAAATATTGAGTGTCTATCCCTGCATCAAGCACTGTTGCATCTAATGTTCTTTTTACTCAGAAGAACCCTGCTTTACTCTCCAGTTTTTGCTCAAGGAACAGATTTTTCATCAAGACCCCATTTAAGTGCCATAATCTCTTTCATATTCCTTAGTAAGTTCTTCACTTGTCTGGGTTTCCATGCACCAGGTATAACCCTCTGTCACACCATTGTCTTATATCCTAGTCTGCAAGCCCATTGAGGGCAAGAACCTTGGCTGTGTTCATTGTTGTGTCCCAGGCACCCAACACAGCATAGGACACTCATAGATACTCAGCTTATGTTTATCGAGGGCAAGAAAAAAGGTTCTCAACTGATTTCCACGCCATTTAGAATATAATTACCATGGGTGAGATATGAAAGTGTCATAGTTTCATGGCAGTTGAGGCCACATCCAGCTGGAAGTGGTCTGGAAGGTTGGCAGAAAAATCAAGAAAGGCCCTAAAGAAGAAGTGGCGCTTAGGATGGGATGTGATGGGGAAGGTGAGGGTTGGAGCACCTCAGAGGGAGAGATACCTTGTGCAGAGTTGTGGAGGTGATTACAAGATTGGACTCTTCGGGGAGCAGAGAATAGTCTGGTTGTTGCAGAATGCAGAGTACCTACAGGGAGCCAGTAGGGTAGAAGGACTAACAGACCAGGACTTATCGTAAGGGTCCTAGTGGCACACATCAGGCAGTGGGGGCCCACTGGGGGGTTTAGAGCAGGAGTGGAATACCATGCAAGTTGTACTTATTTTCCTTTCTCTGCCTCCAAGTCTCTGACTTGGGGCAGCCCCCCTGCCTGGCTGCCCTCTCTGCACAGTGAGTTAGGGTCCTAGTGTGTCTGGATTAGGTCCTTGAGGTCTTGTCTGGGTCCTGGGCTGTGGCAGTGGGCAGTGTGGCAGCAGGTAGGAACAACTGAATTGTAGATGTGAGGCTTTTAGTTTCATTGAGAAACATTCTCTCACATGCTACAGTGAAAGCTTATCATGCAATGTTGCATCTGAAATCCACAATTACAAACTGTACTTAGCTGGGTCTGTAAACCAAGTCCCAACTGCCCTAACTCCAAAATATGTCTTCAACAAAAGGCTACCTTACTATAAGCAGCTTGGAAAGTCTTTTGGTTTATCCACAGGATGAAATCTGAAAGCTTTTGGAGGCAGAAGGATTTCATATAAAAAGTAGTGAACCCCTCATCTCAGCGGCCTGAAGAGGCAAAGTCTGAGAGAGAATCAGAGGTTCTTTAATTCCTGAGAGTAATGAAGAGTGTGGGTGAAGATTTCTCTCCAGTAAATATTGATTAGCTGTGTGAGGAGAAGTACCCAAATTATTCTAGTTCTGGTATCAGAAGCATGTTTCCAAAGCTTAGGAAAGGCCAAGGAGACTTGTCCTTAGGCGGGAAGCTCTAGCATAAAACAGTGACTCTACATTTCTTATAAGGTAGACTGTCTCTGATATTAAATAGCTCTGTGACTTTAGGTGGATTGGGAAACTTCTCAACTCACATCATCCCGTATCACGAACACTCTGATTCTGTGATTATAGAAATGTGATGGGTTCAGAACTCTGAGTAGAGCTGACCTTTTTTTTTTTTTATCCAGTCATCTTTTTCTAGTGTTTGTCACATGTCCTGGGGACATACAATTGAGATGACAGTCTTTAGTCCTGAGGAAACATATAAGGATCAATTTATTCTCAAAAGTTGCAATGCAAAAGGCTTGCATAAAATAATTTTTTTCACATAGCATTTTTAGTTTGATTTAAAATTTAGTGTTATTTATTGTGGCTGTTGAGAAAAGTCATTTTTCAGACTGCTTCTGTTGATCTGTGCTTTATTTTGAAAGCTCATTTGGTGTTTGATAATTGAAATAACCACACATAGCAACGATATGTCTAAATAGGTCATTGGAATCATTGTCTTTGAATTGAGGGAAAGAAAAGTGTAAAGAATAAACCTTCTACTTTTTTTTTTTTTTCAAACATAGTGTAAAACTCATTCCACCAAAACTCACTGCAACCTATAGGCAGGTATTTAAGATTCTCATGGATCTGGCATAGCATCATGTTGATTTGTTAGCTTACTGTCACGAGAACACACTGTTCATCCATTGCTAACTATGGGAGATTGGGGAAGGATTGGAACACAAACTGGCCAGCATCTGAGTGATGGATAAAAGTTTCCAAATCTTTAACAGTATCAACTATGTGCCAATGCTCTTCTCCACTCTCAACACATATTAGCTGATTGAATTCTTCACAGCAACTGTATGAGGTAGAGATTAGTATTTTATAGAAGAGGAACTTAAGCTATAGGAAGATAAAGCAACTTATCCAGGGCTTCCTGGCTAGTAAGTGAGGCATGGTGACCCTGATTATCTGATTTATTTATTTATTTATTTATTTTAATTTGTTAGAGGGCATGTGTGCTCACCAGCAAGAGACAGAGGGAGAGAGAAAGTGAGAAAGCACCCCCTGGGGGATGGCCATATCACCATCCTTTCTTCTTTATTCTCCTTCTGGGATTTTGGGCATGCATGCACATGTGCCCAGAGTGTTTTTCAAATTGCAGGGTCCAGGACTAGAACCATGTGGTTGGCCATGTATGATCCCACTACCTCAATTACCAGACCACTGTCTGGCCCTGATCATTTTTTTTTAATTACAGTTTTTCTCTTAGCATGCCAGGGCATGGAAATCCCAAACCCTAAATCCTTTTTTTTCCCCACTATATTTGACTCAGACATTTCTCTTTAAGCTACAGTTACCAAATATTTTGGAACTTTGACACTCTCTTCCCTAAAGTATGGGATCTCTTTTTTTTTAAATTACTTTATTTTATTTTATTCATTCAATCATTTATTTTTTAGTTTGACCAGAGAGAGACAGAGGGTGAGAGAGAGAGGAAGTCAGAAAGCAAGCCACCAGATTCAGGACTCGAACCCTGATCGGCCATGTGGGAGTGTCCAGCGCCTTAACCACCACACCACCTGCTGGTCCCAGTATGGGATCTCTTTTGTGTTGTGACCAAAAAGCAGAAAACATACAAATAAATCAACAATAACAACAAAAATCCCATAACCTGAGACAAAGAGAAGGCCAGAGGCCTGAAGCTTGGGCTCTGGATGGAGAAAGGTAAGGGGCCATGTGCCTGTCTCTCTGGCTGCTTGAGCAGGGGGTGGAAGGGGTCATGCCCTGATGCTTGCTCACTTGCTTAGAGAAGCCAAGCTGATGCTGTAGTCTGTTCCTTTGCTAATAACAACATATACCTGCCACTGAGTAATGTGTAAGGATAGAGGTTTGTTTGACTCATGGTTTGCAGGTCTGAGGTCTAGGGGCCACATCTTATGGGGGTCTTGCAGAGTCCCAAAGCATCACATCCGAAGGGCATGAGCAGAGCAGCTATGTCCATGAGTCTCTCCGTCTCCTTATAAACCCACCAGGAGTCGGTCATGGAGGCCCCACCTTAATAATCTGAATCCCAATCTATTCCCAAAGGCTCCACCTTTCACCACCACAGTCTGATTAAATTTTACCCTCATAGTCCTGTCACAGCTGAAGCTCAACATGTGAATTTTAGAGAGACACAGTCAAACCGTAGCAGATGAGTAAACAAATGGCTGGTCTCTGGGACCCTTTGCTGGTGACTGTCACCACCACCACCATCCCCTTCTGATGTCCACGAGCTGTTTATTGTTCCCTCTGTGGTAGCCTTTCTTGGAATCGTTCTTTTCCATGCAATTTGGATGGGCACTAATGACGTCTTAGCTAATATGTGCTTAGAGCGTTACAGTTTCAAGGTGTTTTTGCATGGATCACCACCTTTAATTTTCTGAATAACCCAGTAAGATAAGGAAGAGATTTTTATTATTTCCCTCTCTATTTTTTTCTTTTTTAATTTTAAGAAACATCCTCAGTGAGGTTGCTTGCTCAGTTATCTACAAATGGTCAAAGACAGACTAGAAGTCAGTCTTAAAGACCAAGACTTTCCTCTTTGTCATTCTTGGCTAGCCTTTAAGCTTATCTTTTCAGTTGTAGAATGTAGATGATAATCTAGTTAGTATGTGTCAAAAAGTAGAAGAAAAATAATATCTGAGAATTACATTCATGAGTAAAATTCTACTAAAGGTTAAATTTGAAGTAAGATAAGATTCGATTGTTTATGCTGAGAGTCTTTCTGTTGTCTAGGAAAGGGTGTTTGTAGTATTAGTTTAAGATGCTATATTTGGTTTTGTTTTTTATTCATTTTCTTTCTTTCTTTATTTATTTGCTAGAAGGCATGAGCATTTGCTAGAGAGAGACACACACACAGAGAAAGTGAGAAATCAGCCGTCCCACTCAATGGGGAGTGGCTACCCCGCAATCCTTCTCTTCCATTTATCCCTCCTTTCAGGATTTTGGATATGCACACATATGTGCCTGGCATGTTTTTCAAGCTGCTAGGTCTAGAACCTGAACCATGCCGTTGGCCATGTGGGATTCAGCTGCCTTAATCATCACTGGTTATGTTTTGAGGAAGAATTTGGTCCAATATTTCTTCTTCTTCTTTTTTATTTATTTAATTCTTTTAAATTTGCTATACTGCCCTAAGAGAGGAGAAATTATCCATTTAAGAAGAAAAACAAATAGAAATAATTGAATTGCTCATGAGTTGAAATTAAAAGCACATTTTAAAATAGCTTCTTAATTGTAATTGCTTTACTAATCTTAAACAAGGTAAACTGAGAACATCAGAGAAGTCAAACAAAATAACTCTTGACATTGTTTGGAAATGACAGTAAACTTGGGAATGCCCTAGTGGGTGAGTGTCTACCGGCTCCTTAGCTGAGGGAAGGCATAAGCAGGCCTTGGCAGGCAGGGGCCTGCTGGCAGACAAGTGTGAACCTTCCGTGTGTGTGTGAGTGTGTAACTAGTCTAGGCTGCATTTTGCTTAGAGGTGAGAAGGATTACAGAGCCCAGTACACTCCATCAGAGATCGTTCTCTCATTCTCTCTTAAAATCGAGCTTTTCTGGGGAGAGGATGAGTAAGGATAAGGTTCTTTGGAAATGAAGGTTCAACCTGGTTATCTCATATTTCTGTTTGAAATGGGTGACTTTTATTTCCTGGAATTACCAGCATGGGGAGTAGAAACTGAACAGGAGGGTTACTCATGCACTATATTCCTTTTCCACACATAACAAAATCTAAAAAGACCTTATTTCTTGGGTCTGATTGCATTTATAAAAGATATATGTGGTTGAATTGGCTAAGCCAGTAAGAGGGAGGTTCTTTTAAGAAAGAAATGCAATGTATTCTTCCAGTGTATTCTTGAACATCCCTTGTGCCCATGACATTGTTACTAATCTCAATCTTTTTCAATTTAGATTCTCAGTATGTAGGAGATTCCTTTGGACTTTCCTAAACATTCAGACCCAAAAGATTCTGATTTTTCTCCAGGTGAGAAACAACAGCATCATTTTTTTTTTTTTTTGTAGGCATATGATAAGTTTAGAGGGTTAATCTTGTGAGAGGCTTTTAATTGTCCTTTTAGACCGTGTTTGTTAACTAACTCTGAATCTTAATGTTAGACTCCAATCCAGAGATGCATTTGAAGTTAACGCTTTTTTGGGGGAGGGACACATCTGCGAATTGAGGTTATAGTATGATGGTATATACCTGATGGCTGATGGGGGCTACCTGTCTGTTTAAATTATTCTTAGACAAAATGGAGAAATAACCTTTTAGAAGCTTGCAGTTCACTTGGTTTAGAAAAATACAGTTCTGAATTGCTGTGTGATCTTTAAAATTTTTCCTTTGTGGGACCAGCATTTGGCATAATGGCTGTGTCGCTGGACTCCCATGTAGTTGACTGCCCTAGAGGAGAATGGAGAAGGGATTGCAGTGTGGCCATTCCCCCTAGGGGATGATTTCTCACTTTCTGTCTCTCTGTCTCTCTCTGTCTTTCTGGCAAGTGTACACGCACTATAGAAAAAACTGCCTCCCCCCAATTTTTTTTTTCCTTTGCATTGTAAATAGGAGACCAAGTTATATTATTGATTTGTAGGTGGAAAATGCTCACTTGCTTTCTTTTGTTTTGAGAGATATTTGCTGTAGGGTACATATGCTCACTGGAGAGACAGAGAGAGACAGAAAGTGAGAGATCACACCCCAGGGGGGATGGCCATACCACAGTCCCTTCTCCTCCATTCTTTTCTCAATATCGTAGGCACACATGCACACACGTGCCCAGAGTGAGTTTTAAGCCGCTGGGTCTGGGACTTGAACCATGGTCGACTACATGGGAGTCCAGTGACATAACCATTATGCTATCTGCTAGTCCCCTCACTTGCTTTTAATAATGACTAGGTGGACATGTTTCAATTTCTGGAGGCAAAGAGTTGGAGAGTCATAGGGTCTTGTGGGAAGTACACAGGGCCAGTTTTCCTTGCTGGTGTTATCAACTGGCTGAGTGATAGTAGCCTAATTGCTGCCTAATTTTATTATCTGTAGAAAGGGGATCTTACTTGGACCATCTGCCTCCTGTGGTTACCAAAATTCAGTGCATCAATAGGGAGAAGTTTGGGCCAGCAGCGGGAGTAGTGGTATATCACTGGACTCCCACATGGCCGACCACAGTTTGAATCCTGGACCTGGTGATTTGGGATGTATGTAATTACTCCAGGGATGTGTGTGTGTGTGTATGCCCCAAATCCCAGGAGGAGAATGGAGAGGGATTGCGGTGTGGCCATCTCCCACAGGGGGTGATTTGTCACTTTCCCTCTCACTCTCTCCTCTCTCTCTGGTGAATGCATACACCCTATTACAAAAACCTCTTAAAAAAAAAAAAAAAAAGAAAACATAGGGAGAAGTATCATAACTCTCTGAGGTCTCAACATCATCACCAACAAATCGGAGTGATTACTTGCCATGTTCACTGTGCTGGAGTGAGTCCTAATAAGAGCTTCATTGTCCAGAAAGAATATAGTATAACAATGACATAATTCTGCCCAGTGGCACCAGCCCACATAGATGTGTGCTATAGACCTTCACTAGGTAGCCACTGGTCTCAGACCTCAGTATTCCCTTAGAACTAACCACTATGGTTTGTATGTAGGCCCTATAGTGGACATGCATTTCGAAGACCCTGGGGAGGGGGAGAAGTAGGCCAAGGCCTCCCAAACAGGGTGATATTTGAGCTAAGTTTCCAATAGTAGAACACTTTTCCAGGTGGAGAAGGTGTGGGGAGGAAGAGCAGAGACTTAGAATGAGAAAGAATATATCTCAAGATAAGGAATAGCTCAGGGCAGCCTTAGAGATGGGAAGAGATAAGAGAAGAGGCTGGAAAGGTTGGCCCTATGTGCCCAGCTAACTACAATGCTTAGGAATTTGAACACTATGCTCTAGGTCATGGGGAACCCACAAAATATGTGATGGGCATGGCATGATTAGATCTTTGTTTTAGAAAAAAAACTTTTTTTTTTTTTTTTTTTTTTTTTTTAGCAATGTGGAGGTTGGAGGAGAACTAGAGAATCCTTTGCTCATTCAGTATTTATTGTGCATCTGTCAGTGACTAGGTGGAGAATGTAGTGGGTAACAAAACAAAGCCCTGTTCTCAGAAAAGTTATATTGTGATGAAGGCCAGTTAGAGAACTATCGCACCAACCAAGTACAGACAGAAGGGCTCTAACTAGACGTAGAAGATATGAAGGGGGAGAATTAACTGAGGCCAGACAGCTGGGCATGGAGTGGGCATGGAGGAGGAGGAAAAGCTATTAGCAGAGCCTGGCAGTGGTCATTTGCAGGGGAAGCCAGTGAGTTCATTTTGAACGAGGAGGCTTGTGTTGCCTGCAGGATGTCCATTTGGGCACCATCTGTCCATCAGGCAGTTGAAAACTCAGTTTGGTGCTCAGTAGAGAGATTAGGGCTGGGGAGGAAAACCTGTGTGCCATCCACATTGAGAGGCTTTCTAGAGCCACAGAATGGACTGATATTTCCAGGAAGAGACTGTGGAATGACCAGAGACAGTCTGAAGATGAAGCTTAGGAAACAGCCACACGTAAGTGTCGAGATGAGAAGTCGGTCAGGGGACTGAGGAGTTGTGCCTGCACTAATAGCATTTATTCCAAAAGCCACCCGCACATGATTCTGGCTATTGATCGCCCCCTCTGATTGGGGCATGAGACTTATTTTTATGTCATGATTAGGATAATGTTTAAGCAATCTGAATTCTGGATGCTCACACCACCTGGGTAGAAGGTTGAGCATGACCAGGAAGGAGAAAGGCTATGGTTAGGAGCATGAACATCTGCAGAGACCTGCAGAAGAGTCAGGATATTTTGTAGCTTTAACTGGGAGGAAAAAGGTAAGAGGAGAAGCAGAGTTCAGCAAGGCCACTCAGTGGCCAATGGCAGTGTCGGGTGTTCCCCCTCCTGAATATTGACTGAGTGTGATGATGGCAGCTGGGGACTCCATCTCTGCTGCCACCCTTTCCTGTGTCTTCGTGGGTACTGAGATTCTTAACGTCTACAGTGTTTGTGATGCGGGTCCTTCCTGCACAAATCCTTTGCAACCTTATCCTCGAGTCCTTCAAAGATTCAGTCTTCTCAGGCTGTCAGTTCATCTTCAAAAGGTGTGATTGTCAGAGAGCGATCCCTCTGTCACCCTACCCCCTGTGCCCAGCTCTATCACCTCTGAAGAAAGTCACTTAACCTCGCCATGCTTTGGTTTCTTCTTCTGTACATCAGGGGCAACGAGGCTTGTTCCTCTGCGCTGCACAGGGCGCAAGGTGTACAGGCATACAGGAGGCAGTGTCAGAAGGCATTTGATAAATACAACACAGCGTCATTATTGCCTGTCTGCAGGGAGACATCTCTCCACTGCGCCTAGGGCCATTTCCGTCTTTTGCTTCCCTAAGTAGGAGAGGAGAGTAAGGGAGGCTCTGCACAGCATGCAAACGCCTTCCCACGTGCAGGTCCTGACCCTGGGAAAGCTCGTTTTGTGTGGACATGATGTCAGGCAGCTGGAGGAGCTGTTTTGCTGCAAAATGGGATGTACCAGGATATGCTTGGTCCCTGCTGTTGGCACATTCAGTGAATAGTCGTGTCTGGAGATGGAGAAGGTTCTTGTGCTGTTGAGAGGAACGTCTCAATAACTATTGGCCCAAGCCCAGTTGGTTCCTTTTGTGTGCTCGTGGAAGCCTCAAGAAAAAGAAATGAAACATGTGAGGCAAGAAAGTGAATCATTCCAGGTGCTTCAGAGCAGCATGGTCTTTGAGGGAGGTTGCTCTCCGTGTCCCTTGCTCTGCCTCTTCCTTATCCAGCACGGTATTTGGGCTGCTGGACGCACATGGCACAGTGGGTCAGCCCCTGCAGGCTCAGGCAGGACAGTGGGGGTGAACTGGGAGTTGCGTTTGACTGCAGAGAATCACCGAGTGCTTATTCTTGTTGAACGCCTCCTCACGTCTAACTGCACGCTCAGGAATCCTCTTTATAGCTCTGCAGGTAGGATGTGCTGTTGGGTGTCTGTGGGCTGGAGATCCTGGGATTCCTAACCCTTTGTGGGAATGCCTGGAAATCCTGTCTGTGTTCCAGCCTCGGAACTCTGCAGAAGAGCAGCCGGTTAGCCGCCTAGGGTACCTTGCTGCAGCAGTTCTCGGCCTCTGCCTGTCCTCAGAGCTTTGCCATGCGTGGGCCTCTGGGGTGTCAGAATCTCATGTAGGGGAGGATTGTTTGCAGTGCAGCCTGACCAATGGCCTTTGAATGTATAGAGGAGGATCGTGGACGGGTTTATGAGTTAACAGGGCCTTTATCCAGCCCCTTGAGAAGGGTTTGCTCAAATCTGCCACTGCAGTTTTCATTTACATGGAAATGAATGCTCAGAGTTCTTGCCCTTTGTCATCTCCAGATAAAGGAAGACCCAGTTCTTTGGGAGCTCCCCAAACACACAGAGGATCTAAAACTGGGAGGGAACCTGCCCTCTCTCTGTAACAATTGCCTTTGTGTCTTGAGTGGAGAACTGCAGCCACTCTGAAGGGCAGATTCATGGTAGTCTGTGGTTGTTGCTGCTGTTAAAATTGTTCTCTCAGTTTTCTTCACACAGTGTGGTTACCAGGGACATTAATCAAACGCAGGGCCAGTTACTGGTCTCTACCTTCACTTTGCTGCATGGTTTGCATGCGTCTCACCTCCTATGTGCAAGGGCCTCTAATACTTAGCATTTTCTCTCGTGCCTGCTGTGTCAATGTTGTTGCTAAACTGGGTCATGTTCTCGGTGACGCTGCATGAGCTAACGTGCATGGAAAGGCAGAAGGTTGTACCAACCCATTCCTCAGTTTACCTTGAAGCCATTTTTTCAGTATCGTTATTGGATTGAGATATACGTGCCCTCATGAAGTTGAAGAGCAGGGTGGTCACGGATTCACTAAGCATTGCAGAAGAAAGCGGATGCACTGAGGATGGCCATCGACCTGGGCAAACAAGGCTGGAGTGGAATTCAAATCAGTCAGGCTGAACCTGTTCCTGTGCTCTGCCCTAA
Source organism: Tupaia tana (assembly GCA_026018925.1). NCBI lineage: Eukaryota > Metazoa > Chordata > Mammalia > Scandentia > Tupaiidae > Tupaia > Tupaia tana. Next base: position 134,986,874 of record JAKSZU010000007.1, read on the forward strand.
CCACGGTGCTCTCGTTTCCATCTGGCCATTTACGCAGCCAGGCCTCTGTCTCCTTTCTACCGTCTCAGAGCTTTCCTCGTCCTGAGAGACAGCTTCCCTCTCTCATCCCCAACCTCTGTGGTTTCTTGGATAGCCCCTGGCTGCCTTACCTCTAGGAAATGTCTCTGTTCTTAGAACCCCCCAGAACACTAGAATTGGGGTGCTGAACTGGGAAGAACCAGGAAGATGGTCTGGTCAAGAGGCTTGGCATGGAGCCTGTTACTCCTCCATAGGACCTTCCTGGACAGAGGGGACAGATGGGACCTGGCTGAGCAGGTGACTTGGGCCTACTCGCTTTCACCTGACCACACATGCCTGACGTGCTGTGCCTTCTCGTTTCCTCTCCCCAGCACATGAAGGCACTGTTCCCAGTCCAGCCACAAGGTTCTAAAGATAAGGAAAAAGACGGTCCTTATCACCCCTGTGGGCCTTGAAGATAGTCACTAAGAATGAGGGATCCGGAGACAAATACACCTCCCCATCACCACCTCCCTGAATAGAATCCCAGCTCTACTGCTCGGTTATTTTACATGTGAGGCAAATGACTTAATCGTCCCTGCCTCCATTTCCTCTTCTTTTTTCTTTTTAAAAAAATTATTATTTATTTAATTTTATTTATTCATTCATTTATTTTAATTTGACCAGAGAGAGACACACACACACACACACACAGAGAGAGAGAGAGAGAGAGAGAGAGGGAGAAAGGAAGCCGCCAGGTCCGGGACTCGAACCGTGGTCGGCCATGTGGGAGTGTCCAGCACCTTAACCACAACACCACCTGCTGGTACCCCCACCCCCGTTTCCTCTTCTTAACATGGAGTACCCGTCCATGTTGTAGGTCTGCTGAGGATTAAGTAAGTTCATACCTAGAAAGCACCCCGAGAGTGCCTGACATGTAGTAATATTTCAGGTAGGTGTTGCCCGTCAGTTCCTTCCTTACCTTCAGCATGATCGTTGTTGTGTTTTCAGTTATGCAAGCTCCTTAAGGCTAGGGTCCACAGTGAATTCATCATTTCTTATTTGACTGTGCTCTGTGTGTTCTAGATTTTATATTTTTATACCAAATGTTTACTGACTAGTGAGTGCAGAAAGGATGGGGAGAGTGACCCCGAGGCCAGCTCTCCACAGCTCAACGGTACGTTTCTGGAGGGCTGGCATTAGTCTTTTCTCGGGTTTATCTCTCAGAGCACAGCACACATCCCCAGTCTCAGGGAGGAGAAGGTGAGCTAGGTTAGACAACCGAGACCTGCTGGCCTATGAAGAAAAGATATGTTGAGCGGAGTGATTTAGTATTTCTGAGCTCGTTCCCCTCTTGCTTCCAGTGTCTGAGTCAGCTGAAGTAATGGACAGGAAGGATGAGAGGCTTGAGCTGAGGCTGCCTCCAGCCGTGGCATCCCCTTGGGAGTGGCAGCCCCTGGAGCGTTGAGCGTTGATTGTTTCACTGCTCTGATGAGAGGGCTTTGGGCTTCTGAGAGGGAGAAAGTGGGGAAGTAGTTCTAGTTTTGTGTCCTCAGATTTATTGAGTGCTCACTCTGTGCAAATAGCACTTAGTACCTGTATTAGGTATGAAGACTACAGCCTTGGCCCTCAGGGAGTCGAGTCTGTGTGGGTTGCCATCTCGGTTGGCTTGTACTGCCATAGCAAAATATCGTATGGTGGCCCAAACAGCAAAAAGTTATTTTCTCACAGTTCTGGAGCCTGGAAGTCCATGATCAAGGTGCCAGAGGGTTGGGTTCTAGTGAGGGCTATTTTCCTGCTTGTAGACAGCTGTCATCTCTCTGTGTCCTCACATGCCCTTTCCCTAGTGTATGTGCTGGAGGGAGAAGGGGAAGAGAAAGAAGAGAGAGGAGGGAGGAAGAGCTTCCGGGTGTCTCTCCAAATAAGGCCATGAATGCTATCAGATCAGTACCTCACCGTCATGACTTTATTTCATCTTAATCACCCCCTAAGGACTCTTTCTCCAAATACAATAATATTAGAGGTTTTGGCTTAACATGAATTTAGGAGGACACAATTTAGCCCTTAGCAGATAACAAAGACAGACAGATGTTAATTCTATCAGACACAGGACAGGCTCTTAGCCCAGCTAGAGGAAATCTGGGAAGCCTTCCTGGAAGATGATGCCAGAGCACAGTCTTGAAAGCACAGTGGCAATTAGGTAAAGAAGAGGAAGAACTAGTATGAGCAGAAGTGTAGTAACATGGAATTACCTGTTTGAATGTGGAGGAGAGGGGAGGGACTCCAAGCCATTCACTTGCCCATTCATGCACTTCATTAAGTCGGTCACCAAACGATCCCTAAGGCTTCCTCTGCACAGACCATGAGTGTACATGCAGACACTGATGGGGGCATCTAGGGATGATCTGGAAGCGCAGATTTGCAGTTTCCCAAATTACAGGGCCATAACATTTGCTCTAACCAAATCAACCGACTGCTAGACACTCACATTATTCGATTACAGCTACTGGCCACTAAAAATCAATTGCACGTGGCTCCCAGGCCCTCTAGTGGGCCCAGCCCTGGCTTAGGTCAGGTAAATATTGAATTATTATGAGGAGTTAGCCGGTGGGAAAGTGACAGGTTCATATATTTAGTGAAGGAGGCTGTTTCAGACTTTTAAGTCACTTTGAGTTGGGGCATTTTCTTTTCTCCTAGTCAAAACATTTTCTTTGTTCTTTTTTTCCTTCTGATATTTAAAGTTAAAACAAATAGAGCATCTGAGTGATTGGAAGCACCATTCTAGAGTGACAGAAAGGCCAGTGGCCAAGTCACTTGTGGCCTAGCTCTTTTTGTCTAGTATGCCCTAGAGGTTCTTAGCCCTGTTCCCATGAACTGGCTTCTGGAGGTCTCTGAATTACACCCCAACCCCACCTCTGAACGCATGTGAAGACGTGTGAGTATTTCTCTGAAGAATCTCACTAGCTTTTGGCGGATTCTCAGGTGGGTTCATTAACCTGAAAGGGCCTTTTTTTTTTTTTTTTTTTTTTTTTTTTTTCCAGAGAGGTTTTTGCTATAGGGCATGTGTGCTTGTCAGAGAGATAGAAAGCAAGAAATTGCTGGCCATGCCACAATCCCTCTCCTCCATTCTCTTCTCTGGATTTTGGGCATGCACGCACAAGTGCCAGGCATGAGTTTTAAGCTGCCAGGTCCAGGACTCAAACTGTGGCCGACTACATGGGAGTCCAGCGATGTAACTATTACATCATCTGCTGGTCCTAACCTGAAAGGGTTTTTAACCCACAGCTTAGAACAAACTGCTTCCAGCGAGTTTGTGAGTTTGTGGCTAACCTGCTGAGAGAGATCATGCAGAGAAGGAAACAGTTTTCAAGAGATTGGAAAATTATTTTTCCTATTTAAGATTTCTTTTTCTTTTTTTTTCCATAAGGTTTGGGGCCTGACCACATTTGGGCTAGTGTTCACAGTGTGCTGGGGAAAGAAGGGTAAAAGGGAAAGACGGGGCAGGGCTGGGTGACAAATTCATGTGTCTTCCAGAGAGCTGCCCCTTTAATTTAACCCTTCCTCCACCCTGGCGAAGGCAAACTCCATGGGATTGAGAAACCTCTCCCTGCCTTTAAGTGGTTTTTGAATGAGTAACAAAAGAATTAAATAGATTTAAAACAGGTAGAGTGATCAACAAAAGGTTTAGGAAGCCTCTGTGGCAGGCAGGGCACTGCACTAGGAGGGATAGAAGAGCCCACACGACTGATCGGCAGTCTACAAACGTCTGAATTATTATAGAAAATTATGAGTGGCAAATATTCATCTTCGAGTTTTTTTCCCTCTTGAAAATATGGGCAGAATGAGAACTATTCCAATAAACAGGCAAAAGTGATGCTTTACTCTCCGTTATCTCTGTAATTCAGCGTGGTGTTATGACATATTGAAGCATTAAGGACTTTATAACTGTGATTATGCTACTGTTTCCAGTGTTATCAACGAATGATGGCTTAGTTGCCTATGGAAAAAGAAAGTGTGTGTTTTTCCATAATGAATATTAGAAACATAATAAATATCCCAGTTGTTTAGATCTGTGGCCCACCTCGTCTGGGCTTTGGGTTTGCAGTATGAGAGCTGGAGGTGCCGTAGAGACTGCTGTAATTACTGCTGGGGAGAGAGAGTTGCTGGTTTCACAGCTGATTCGAGGCAGAGCTGGGACTGGGCCCCTGGTATCTTCTCTCAGGTGGGGTTTCTGCATAACCTCATTTGCCTTCCTTTAGGCAACTGGGGATTTCTACCACAAGACCCACTTCTAGAGGGTTATGTGGATTAAAGAAGATAATACAGGAAAAGTGTTTACCATAGGGCTTGGCCCAGATCAATGAATACCAGCCATCCTAGTTTGTATTATTCCTTACCTCTCCTCTCATGAATCTTATCTTCATAAATTCATTTGAACTCCTTCTTTTTTTTTTTTTTTTCTTTTTAATTGCCAGAGAGTACATGTAGGAAAGATGGAGAGGGGTGTGGTCAAGCTACAGTCCCTTTTCCTCCATTTCTTCATCCGATTGGGATTTGGAGTACATAAATGCCTGGCATTTTTATTTTTATTTTTTATAAGCCACATGAGGCTGGGATTTGAACTGCCACATGTGATTGGGCTCCCTTAACCACTAAGCTCTGGGCTAACCCTAAACCCTTCTTGGCTAGGCTGTTTTCCTACCTGGGTCCCCTCTTGGGCAATGTATTTCATATTCAGATGAGCTAAGTACTTCTTTTCATTTCCCTCAAATGCATTTGCCCCTCTTCTGCCTTCATGAGTTATCTGCTGGTTATTGAGGACACTCAGATAAGCCTTGTGTTTTGTTTTGTTTTGTTTGTGGAATTTCAATATGATGCTGTCCTTCAGATTTTACCTCCTGTTTGCCTCTGTCTCATGTTTTCTGTATGCCTCAGTCTTCCTTACTGGGGCCCCATGTCCCCTGAGACTTGGCTGAGGTGTGTTAGCAGTCAGCTGCCCAGATATGTGGGTCTTGGCCAAGGTTGGTGGGACAGGCTCTTTTCCGAAGTAGTCCAGAACATTGCTGCCTGCTCTGTTTCTGGTAATACATGAAGCGATGTTACTGTCAAAGAACAGAGGCCCATACTCTCAGGTCCTTCTGCAGCATACACTGATGGCCAGGAGCTCTCTCTTTCCTGAACACTGGATGGTGGGAATTGTTTTCCTGAGCCAGACACTTAGGAGGTGATGTAATGAGGAACACCTCACACTCAGAACCTCAGATCCATAGACATCAACTGTGTGGCTTTATCAAGGCTTGTGGTGGTGAAATAATTGAGGTCAACACAGAACCAAAAGTAGGACGAAACAGTAATTTACATGAGAATATTAATTCCACACCTAACATACTTAAAAAAAAAAAAGTGTCATGACTAAGACCTTGTAACTAAGAACTGTGAAAGTTTGAAAACTTTTCTGTTACAGGTATATCTTAGCAAGAATATTCAGGTCAGCCCAATGGAGGTTGACGGTTTATATGCCTTAAAATGCTTATATTAGGCAATAAACCACAATATTATGGAATAGTGCCTTAATTACTTTATATATACATTTAGGTTGGAGTTACTAAGTACTTATTCTGTTAAGGAAAATATACCAGGTCTCCTTAGAGCAGGGCTCCCCAACCTCCGGGTGGCAGGTTGGTGCTGGTCTGCCAGGTTGCAGAGCAGAAGGATGGGAGTCAGGCACACGAGCGAGACTTCATCTGTGTTCGCAGCCTCTCCCCAGTGCTGCACTGCTGACTGGGCTCCGCCTCTTGTCAGAGCAGCTACAGTGTTGGGTTCTCATGGGAGCACGAACCTTATTGTTGTGTGATTTTCTTCATTGTATATTGCAATGTAGTAGTGGTGGAAATGGGGTGCCCAGTGGATGTGGTGCGTTTGGGTCACCCCAAGACCACCCAAGCCTTATCCAATGGATGGGTTGTCTTTCACAAGGCTGACTGGTCCTTAGTGCCAAGAAGTCTGGGGACTGCGGCTCTAGAGGATGTGGTGATCCCTAAGATAGGAGTCCTACCTGTGGGGATCGAGATGAATTTAGTCAGGAAGTAATTCTATAACCTGTTATTGTGATGGAAGATGTTGAGTGCATAATCAGAGTATTGTGGATACAGGAGTGGGAAAATAGCTTCTGACTTATTTGAAGTGGGAAGGCTTTGTGGGACCAGCAGTTAGCGTAATGGCTATGTCGCTGGACTCCCACATAATCGATCGCAGTTCGTGTCCCGGACTTGGTGGCTTAAAACTCACGCCCGGCGCTTGTGCGTGCATGCCCAAGATTCCGAGAGGAGAATGGAGGAGAAGGGATTGCGGCGTGGCCATCCCCCCTGGGGGGTGATTTCTCACTTTCTGTCTCTCTGTCTCTTTCTGTCTTTCTGGTGAGCGCATGTGCCCTATAGCAAAAACCTCTAAAAATAAAAAAAGAGGGAAGGCTTTGTGACAGAGATGACATCTGAGTTAGGCCTGTAACGATGTGAGCAGTTTCAACAGGAGAAAATAGAGAGCAGAGGATTTGAGAAGAAAGAGCATGAACATGGGCATTGCTGGGGCAAGCATGACATGTGTTTATGGCCAGGGAGGAAGTGACTTTGGCCTAAGGGAGAGCATGCTTTAGAAACAGGCAACATGGCTGGAAAGTTTGTGATAATATTGATATTAGTAATGGTCATAATGGCTGACATTCATCAGTTACTTGCTTCATGCCATGTACTTTGCACATATTAACTCATTTACCCTGACAACAGCCCCATGAATTAGACAGACATTCCCATTTTCAGTTAAAGAATCTGAAACAGAGCAAGGGTAAAGGGCAGGTCTAAGGTTCTAGAATTTAGAACTGATAGGGCTGGGACCCTAATCCAGGGCATGTGGCCCTGGAGTAGCCCAACCTTATCTCACTGCTTCTAGGTCAGGGAGGTCAGCCATGGGAGCCTCAAAAGCAGAACAAGGACGGACTTGCCAGCCATTCCCCCCTAGACTGTTCTTTCCACCCCCTTTTATTTATTTATTTTAATGCTATAGGGCATGTGCACTCACCCGAGAGACAGAAGGCAAGAAATCACTGCCCCAAGGGGGAGACCACGCTGCAATCCCTTCTCCTCCATTCTCCTTTCAGGATTTTAAGCATGCATGCACATGTACCTGGTGTGAGTTTCAAGCTGCCAGGTCCAGGACTCAAACCGTGGTCAACTGTGGGAGTCCAGCAACAGAACCATTATGCCATCTGCTGGCCCCCCTTTCTTTTTTTTTAAATTTATGTATTTTTTTCATCCATGAGCAAGAGAGACAGAGAAAGAGAGAGAGAGAGATAGCACCTCCGACAGGATCTGAGTGCCACGGTCCACTCCCAGGCTCAGCTAGCCAGCCCTGGATCACCGGCAGGTACGTGCCCAATGTAGTCAGGGAAGACTCCTGATATGGACCCAGAACCCTCCCACATGGGGCAGCCTCACAGAGTGTCATGTTTCAGCAAAGCTGCCCCACTGTCCAGCACCCTAGACATTCTTTCTCCAGTACAACTTGAACCCTAGCTTAAAGGGAGTTAAGCCTAAATTTTCCTGTCAAGAAAAAGGAAGTTATAAATTGGAAAAATAATTTCTTGATCTCTTGAAAATTATTTCCTTCTGAGGAACTTATTGAGAGGCCTCGGTTTCTGAAAGCAGGCATGTGTTTGAATCGTACTTTAGGGCTGTGGTTCTCAGCTGGCATGATTTTTGCCTCCCTCCCTCCGGGGGGTGTGTTTGACTGTATCTGGAGATATTTTTGGCTGTCATATTGGGGCAAGGGGGGTAGCATGGGGAGGGCAGGGGGTGTGCTCCTGGTGTCTGAAGGGCAGAGGCCAGGGATGCAGCAGAATGACTTGCAACAGCACGGAATGTCTGCGGTGCTGAAGCTGAGTGGCCCTTCTAGGGTGACTGATCCAGCAGCTGCGGTGGGCAGGGTAGACCTGAGGCTCTTGGAGGCAGGTAAGCAGGAGGAAGTGTTCCAGGTGAGAGGCGCCGAGGGCCCACAGGAGGTGCTGGCAGCAGAGAGCTGTGTACCTGTTCAAAGGTTGAATTCGAGAGGCTAGAAGGGAAAACCAAGGGAGACTTTGCAGCCAGAGGTTCTGGGGTCAGGATTAGAGAGGAGAGTGGAATCATGTACTGTAATGGAGACGTCAGGGAGAAAAGCTTATTTTAGAAAGATGATAAGTTTGGTCTTAAGATATTTAAATTTTGACATGCAAGTGGAATTGCCCAGCAGGCATTTGAGAATGAGGATGGGAAGGGAGAAGTTGGGGTTATAAATGTGGATTGAGGAGTCATCTCATGGGAAGCAGTAATTGGGATCATGTTCAGTGATCTGGAGAGAAGGAAGATGGGGGCCTGTAAGACACTCCTGAGAGCTGGGGGGGGGGGCATCGGGGGCCTGGATTTGAACCCCCACTCCATCTCTTAATAAGCACATAGATCTCAGATCTCGGACATGTTCTTGAACCACTCTGTGCCTCAGTTCCCTTACAGGCGGCCAAAGGAATGTTTAGAGGTTGATGGGGAGACAGGATACAGCAGTGTCACCAGGGACAAGAGGGCTTCAGGGACAGGGTGGTCATCAACATGAAGCTGCAGAAATGAAGAGGATGGATGCCAACTAGACACAGCCTTGTGTTTTGTTTTTTAATAATTATTTTTATTTCACTTTATCCCTTATTATTTTGTAAGTTGACCAGAAAGAGTTACACAGAGAGAGGGAGAGGGAAAGCAAGAAAGCAAGCCGCCAAGTCCAGGACTTGAATTGCTATCAGCCATGTGGCCGTCCAGCACCTGAACCACCACACCACCTGCCGGCCCCACAGCCTTGTTTCAGGAGCTCATTAGTGACTTTGGGGATAGCATTTTCGCTGTTGGTTTGTGAGCACCTTTCCATGTAAGTTTGCCTCACTGGTATTATCACAACATCCCATGATCTTTTTTTATTAGTGGGTGACAGAGTTGAGTATATGTAGACTTAATAACAAGTTACTCATATTAACTTTATATTTCCCTTAAGTGAGAGAAATAAACAGTACAGAGGAGAGAGACAGAGCAGACTAGATACCACGTAAGTGAGAGGGGAGAGACAGCAGCAAGGACGTTGTGATAATTTCCACAGAATCTCTTTCTCCTTTGACATCCAAACTCCTAGCCTGGAGCACGTGAAGGAATGCTGAATATTCTGAACCCAGGGAAATCATCTGCCTGTCCCCCATGAGTACATATCCTCCTGGGTGGTAAGATAGGCCAACTTGGTTTAGGGAGTGCACACCCAGCCCCAAATGGAACATGTCCGTCCTGTTTAAATGAGACCCTGGGGTCCAGAGAACAGATATTATGAATTTTTCTGGGACGAGATTTGCGTCTCACTCTAGGCTAACTGAACCTACCAAGCTCATACTGATAAGAAAAGTGAACATTGTCCTTGGCAGTCCTTCAAGGCTAAGCCTTTCTCAAGGACAAACAATTCTGAGCAATTCCTTTAGTAGATTAAGTGCAAATGGGCTCTTAGCTTCAAATAAGCAGACCAATTTTATTCCCAAGGGAGCCCCCAAGAAAATGCAACGTCAGTACAGCCTTGCTGTGTTAACTATGCCAGGCAAATGTGGATACTTGAGCACTCATGAAATTTAGGTTTCAGTTGTGTAGGACTCTCACCTTAAAGATTCGATCCTGTTTTCACCACACCTCTAGCAGCCGACACTTTGATCTCCCTGGGTCTTGTCTACCTCAGATATCATGCATATTGAACACCCATAACATACACCCATTTCATTGAAATATTATAAGAATTGGGGCTGGCAGGTGGTGTGGTGGTTAAGGGCTCTGGATTCCACGTGACTGACCGCAGTTTGAGTCCTGGACTGGGCAGCTTACCTTCTCACTTTCCCTCTCTCTCTTTCTCTCACTCTGTCCCTCTCTGGTCAAATTTAAAGGAATAAATAAATAAATAAAGTTAAATAAAATAATTCTTAAAAAATAAAGAAATATTGTAAGAACGATCTTTGATGTTTAGAATTAAAACTTCCAAATCCCTTCTTAGGTGGTCAGCCTGTCCACATATATTTATTGAGAAGACAGTTCTCGAGGCTGAGCATGGACAAATTTCTAAAAAATTGTAACTCACACTCCATTTTATCTGTTTTAGGGAGCATAGCTGTTTAGTGGGAATCCGAGGTTTTCTTAAGAGGCAGTGTGCTCATATATTTGTTTTTTTTTATTTTCTGAAGATGGGTAAGTAGGGGCTTGGAGATGGCTAAACAGAGGTTAACAGGTTCACTTGGAGCTGGGCCATGTCTTTCTTTCTGCTGGTGGAAATAAAGCTGGAGGGATGGAGAAGAATGGCCATGAGAATGTGAGGAAAGGAAACCCACTGTGGTTTCTATAGCAATTGTGCAGGGACTTCATGGTTTAGAGAGGAAAACCATATCTAGTTTTAATCTTTTATTATAAAAGGCTATGTGTATATAGATTTATTGTTGAAAATTTTTTTAGAAAAGATGAAAAAACAAAAATAAGAAAATAATTGCTATAGTAACCATCAATTAAAAATGTTATGTATGTGAGGGCCTATAGGTGGCATGGAAGTTAAAGCAGCTGGATCCCACACGACTGACTGTGTAGTTCGAGTCCTAGACCCAGTGGCTTGAAAAATCACACCAGGGGTGGGTATGTGTGTGCATACCCAATGTCTCGAGGAGAGAATGGAGAAGAAGAAATTACAGTGTGGCCGTCCCTTCTTGGGGGCGATTTCTTACTTTCTCTCTCACTCTCTCTCTGTGTCTCTGGTGAGCACACATGCCCATAGCAAAAAAAAAATGATGTCTCTTTTCTATGTGTATATATTTTCTTCCCAAATGATACATACACATTATTTCATAACCTATTGGATTATCAGGAAAGTCATGACATATTTTTGCATAGAAATACATATTATGTCTTTCCTGTCAATCTACTTTTTTTAACTTAACAATATATCATATTTTCTATAATCTTGTAAATATTCATCTTTTGTGATATCATTTTAACTCACTGTATAATACTCCATTTTATGTATAACCTCTCATATATTTAACCATTGTGCTTTATATTCAATTATTCAATGGTCAAGAAAAACAGAGGCAGTTTGTGGAGACACACAGTCTGCTAACCACAAAAATAAGTGTATAATGACAAGCTGTGAAAAGTGCCATGGAGAAAAACCACTTGTGTAGAAGGTGCATATAAGGGAGGGCAGAGAGAATACTCCTTGGTCTGGCTTAGGGAAGGCTTTCCTGAGGAAATTAGCTTTGAGTAGAAAGTTGGTGGATTTAAACTTTTCAGTAGATAAAGATGGGCCGGGGGGGGGTGGGGGGGTGTTCCCAGTGGAGGAAGCAGCCAGTACAAAGATCCTGTGTCACGAGAGAGCATAGACTGTTCCAGAAACTTAAAGAGGACCAATGTGACTCGAATGCACAGAGCCTTCATATCATTTTTTGTAATTTGAGATAGGGCTTGTGTGCCCACTGGAGAGAGACAAAGAAAGGAAAGTGAGAAAGCACCTTCCCTGGGGCATGGTCATACTGCAGTCCCTTCTCCATTCTCTTAGGATTTTGGACACACACACACACACACACACACACACGTGCCCAGTGTGTTTCTTAAGCCACCAAGTCCGGCACTTGAACTGTGCTGTCAGCCATGTGGGATCCAGTGCCTTCACCACTACATCCTGGCTGCCCCGGAGCAAAGGCCATGTGTATTTATTGTTTCGAATTGTTAGTTTGTGGTCTTTGCCAGTGTTTCTACTGCTGTTTTTATCTTTTTCATATTCATTTGTAAAAAAACACTTTTCAAATATTTGCCCTTTCACATATAATATAATGATTGTTTTTGCAGTTGCCTTGTTGTTTTGTTCATTAATTGCATTTATAATTTTCCCCTGACAATATGTGCCATTTATCATCATGCTTAGAAATTGCTTTGCTAACCCCAGGTTTTGTACATATCCACCTATAGTTTCTATATTTCATGTGTTATTTTTAAACATTTAGTCAATCTGAAAATTCATTTGTGTGTATTAGAAGTAGGGATATAGTTTATTTTTATCCCAATGGCTAGCCGATTGTTTTTGCAGTATTTATCGACTAGTTCATCCTTTTCCTGCTGTGTTGAAATACCACCTTCATAATATACTAACACTGGATAGATATCCGGGTCTGTTTCTGGACCTTCTATTACAGTCCATTGATTCAGTGTCTCTTCCTGTGCCAGTCCCACACTATTTTACTACTCGGACCTTTTAAAATCTGATAGAGCAAAAATCCCCACTCATTACTCTTGTTTTCAAAATGTTCCCTGCCAGTCCCATGAAATTATTCTTCCAGATAAATTTTAGAATCATTTTGTTAATTTTTTAGATTAATTTGGGAACGAGTGACATCTATTCAATACGAGTATTCTCAGAAAAATGGCAAACCTCTCCATTATTTCAAATCTCCTTTTGGGTTAGTGAGTAGAAAGAACATTTTTAAAGACAACATCAGCCCTGAGGACACGGCAGTTTCATCTAGAAAATATCACTGACCTACAGAACATGCCTGAAGTGAAAACGAAGCAATAGCAGGACCCCAAGGACCCTCCAGGGTTCTCTCTGTACTGTGTACCCCAGGCCCGCACCTTGTCCTCCCAGCCACGGTTTCACTGGCTGGGCCCCTCCAGGACAGACCTCCAGTGGGGCAACGAGGGAGCCATGAAAGGCAAGGGGTGTTTGTTTACTGAGCTTCATCTATCCTGGGCACTCTCCTCCGTGCCTTTCATGTTACCCCAGCAATTTTGGACATGACCAACAAGTTGGGGATCCTTAGTTCAGTTTCCCACCAGACTGAGGCCATGAGAAGTTACTTAACTGGGCCAAGACAGGGGTGGTGATGGGCCGGCAGGAGGCATGGTGGTGGTGTTAGCTGGTGGTTGAAATGGGTTTCACCCAGGCCTCTCTGAACACCAAGTGCTGCCTCTTTCCATTCCCTCCACTGGGCTGAGAGCTGCTTCCACACCAGTCATTAACTGGGAGTGGGGGAGTTGCCAGCATCCCCTGCGGGCGTTGCTGCACACACTGTTGTTATCCTGCCTGGGACATGGGGAGCATTGCTGATTGTCCACCTATTTGTGTGTGTAAAAACAAAGCTAGGGCCAGCCAACACTTGCATGTCCCCATCAGCGGATGTGGGAACTGCTTTCTGCATCGAATGTTTTGCATGGGAAGACCCTTCTGCTTCCCACGTGCTGTCACAGCTGGAAAGCGGATCCGGAGGGCCTTCCGAGGGGTGGGTAGGCGGTGGGTCCCCCTCCAGGCTCTGCTGGTGGCAGCTGCTTTGCCTCGCTTGGAACCTGGGTTGGCGAGACGCAGCCACAGCTTTGCTATTTTTAAGCTGTCCGCTATGCTCTGGTGGAGGCTGCCCGCGTCTCCTGCTGAATCATGATCCAGCTTGCTAATTGCAGCAGCGCCTGTGGCTGCCAAGTACTCAGACAGGCATCTGGTTCTGCATTTCAGGTTCTCGTGATATAGTGGGGGACAGGCGGGGTGACCAACTTCCCAAGACAGGAGTGCTAGGCAGGCCCAGTACCGCCTTTGGGCTTTATACAGAAATATACAACAGCAATGAACCCAAAGCACTTCCCCAAAGAACGCTAGATTATTAGTGTCTGCTTCAAGATGAGGAAGCTAGCTTCAGGACTTTGCATATCAAACATGTATATTTTAGCAATCAAAGTTGCTTTTATTCCTTCTCTTAAAACCGTTTGCACCTTTGTGCAAACCACATTAAAAGACTATGTGTAACACACAGGGGTTGGATGTACGAGGTCAGCTATGTCTTTTTCTAGAAGTCAGTTTTGACTGGGTGCTTATATTTCCAAAACAAGAGAGGTGTAAGAAGTGTTCCTCCAGGGAGCATAGCAACCTTGACATATTCCCTCATGCTGAGGGTCTGTTCGTGGGTGTCCCTGTCTCCCTACCTACCTGACTAACTAGGTCACAGGGCAGAGAGGGCCGCAGTCCCTCTCCTGAGTAGCTTACCTGACCTCTGGCCCTGGTCTTTGCCTGGAACCTCTCAGACCCAGCTCTGCAGAGTCCAAGTAGGCTAAATATCGTGGTCTGCAAACAGAGCCACCTTTGGAGGGGCTGGGACTTAAAGGACTGGGGGTCATCGCCCTTTGCTTTCCTCTGATGGTGGCATCTACTCACAAAGCCGTCTGTGCTCCAGGACTTTTCGTGCCTCTTTTCTAACCCGAAGGTGACTGGTTTTGATCCTAGCTGCAGAAGTGTTCACCCAGCTCTGCACCCCAAGCAGAGGCCTCACTGGGTCAGGAAGTCCTCTGTGTCTGTCAGACGCTCTTGTGTTCGCTCTGCCCGCTCAGTAAGACTGACAGGCCAGAGCCCGAATTGTTGTCCAACCCAGGAAACTGGACAGGGTTATAAGAGCTGAGTCTCCAGGGAAGATGTGATGGTTCTCAGACAAATAGGGTGTTTGGCTTGGTATTGCTCCATCTGTTTCAGGGTATCGGACTTACCACTAGAGCCCATGGCACAGCCAGCATACTCTTCCAGGATCTGGCTGTGTGTTGTCATCTTCCAAGAAATTTGAGCAGCCTGGTTGTGGGGCTCTATTACCTATGGTTCTTCCTACCTATGGAGTAAAGGAAGGCAGCTTTAAGGAGATGAGGGGTTGTATGCCATTGCTCTGTCAGGAGAGGACCAGTGGGCCATTCTCTTAGCCATTAGTGTCTGCCTCTTAGGACAGCTAGGAACCACCTGCACTGTGTGAGGGTAGTGGCGGTGGGTAGGCCTTGGGACCAGCAGTTCTGAGAGAGCAATGGCCCCTGTTTCGTGTGGGGCCCCAGCTGTACAACTTGCAAGGGTTATTAAGTTAGTGGTATCTGAATGCTTCAGAAATCATGGGGGGATTTTGTGCAAAGCCAGATTCCTTGGCTTTTCTCCATAGACTCTGAGGGGTAAATCTGGGTGGAGCACAAGACTGCTATATTTAACAGCTGCCATGTGGTTCCGATGGATAACGTACTGGCACGGTAACCCTGCTGTGGTGATTTCCTCAATCTCATACCAGATCAGGGGTGGATCAGACCTGATCAGGGACATGGCAGGAAGGGTGGCTGATGGCGAATTGGGAGTATGGGGCCCTCCATTCCATCCCCCACCATCTCACCTGGGTCTTTCTCAACATACAGACATTTCTAGCCTCTCCCCTCTCAAAACCCTTACTTGATCCTTGCCCTGCCCTCACATTTTCCTCCCTCTCCAGCTAAGCTCCCAGAGATAATAGTCCATATTTAGTCTCTCTCCTCATCTCTAGCTCGTTCTTCAGCCCACAGCAATATGGTTCCACCCCCACCATTCCACTGAAATGATCCTGGTAAATGTCACCTCTGAACACCAGTTCCATGTACACAGTGGGTCTTGTCAGTTCTCATCCTCCTCAGGCTCTTCGTAGCGCTTTATTACTGCTCTTTCTTGGCACTCTCTCCTCCCATGACCGCTCGGTGATTACACTCTTCCGGTGTTTTCTTCCTCTAACCTCCTTTTCCTGGTCTCTTGTCTTGACCACCTGCTCTCTCTCCAGAGTTGTGTCATGGCTGCTTCTCTTCTCATGCCGTAGTGTGCCTGTGTCCTCATCTACTTCTTGGTTAGAATTACCACCAGGAGCGGGTTGATTCTCCCACTTAGAGTTTTTCCTACACCAGATGAGGATACGCGAGTTCCTGCTGGACATCTCTTCTGCCTTGTACCCTACATACCTCAACTTGCCTGAAATGGAATTCTATTCTCCCCTCAAATCGTTTCTCCTTCCAAGTTCCCCATCTGTGGTAGTCAGGGTTCCTTGGGGAGACAGAACCATAGGTTTGTGCAGATATGCAAGAGGGAATTTACTGGGGAAGTAGCTCTTGCAATTATAACCGAAGTCCCACAGCAGTCCTTCTGGAGATCCTAGGATTTTGGCAGTCTGGTTTAGTCCAAGTCCCAAGGCCTCTGAGGCAGGGAAGCTGTTGATGGAACTCACAGTTCAAGACTGAAAGCTTGAGAACCCGTGGAGCTGCTGGTTTAAGTCCTGGAGTCCAAAGGCTGTCAAGCCTTGAGTTCTGATGTCCAAGGCAACAGAAGAAGGTGGTCCTGCTCTGTCTCACAAGAGACTCATCTCTCTTCTGTATTTATCCTCTCCAGGCCCTTGGTGATTGGATAGTACCTGCCCACTCTGAGGGTGTCTCTTCCACATCGAGCCTATTCAGACTCCCATTTTAATCTCTTCTGGAAACACCCCTATGGATACACTCAATAATGCTTTATCAGGTTTCTAGATAGTCCTTAGTCCAGTCAAGTTGACACCTAGAACAAACCAGCACACCATCTCCATGGGTGGCAGTATTGTCTGTCTTGCTCTCAGACCTGAGTCCTGGGACCACTCTGTACTTCCATGTCTCAGCAGTTCCGCACCGTGAACACCTCAGTATGCCTTCTTCCGTCTCTGCCTCCCACATGGCTGGCTCTTCCAATCATGTCTGAATATTGGAAACCCATCTCAGCAGGTTCTCTGCCTCTGGGATAGGCCCTTCCAAACTGCCCTCCCTGTGGCTAACAGAGCTGTTCCAACACACATATCTGAGTGCATTGTTTGTTTTATGGCTCCAGTTCCACCTGCTGCAGGTAGAAGGCCAATCTCGAAAGCACGATGCAAGAAGCCCCCTGCGACAGACACCTTGCCCTCTCCTGCCTCTGTTTCTGCTGCTTTTTCATTTCTCTCCCTTCTTCTATTATGCTAAATGCTGAAGGTTCCCTGGATACTCTGTGCAGTCTGATAGGTCTGATGGCAAAGCAAAGGACTCAGCGAGTCCTCTAGGAACAAGGGCTCCCAGCCTCTCACTGGGAACCCCTTTTTAATATTTCCAGTCCACTGACCTATATGTTTTTACAAGACTACCTTTATGAAGCAATAACCCATTTCTCCATTCTGGGTAAAAGGTAGACATACATGTATCACTGTGTTCAGCATGAACTCAATCTTTTCACTGCACTGTAGTTCCAATCCAACCAGAGAAACCTGAATTTTTACTTTAGCCTGTGTGGATCTGTCCTGGATAAATGTACTATTTCCATTCATCTTTTTAAAGAAATGAAAAATAGTTCAAGCATTCCCCAGGAGCCTAGGTACCTTAGTGGAACCGATCAAGTCTTGCTTGAGAAATAGATTTCTGCCCAGAGGGCCAGGTAGCCCCCAGTGGAGCAGGCTCTGAGGGGTGCCTCAGACCTTTCTTAAGGGAGTTTCTGCGCTTTGGGCTCATTTCTGTAAGCCTCTCTTTTGCCTCTGTTTATGCTAAAAACAATAGTGTTTCCCCTTGAGAATGAAAGCCACCCTGAGAGATGACTGTAAACTGACTCTGTAGCAGGTAATTGTGCAGCTGACACAGATGAGGGAGGGGACTGCTGTGTCCCCTCGATTTTACACTCAGCTCACAGATGCAGGCACGTGGCTCTGGGCTTTCAGGCTGCTGTGTCTTAATTGCCATCTTCTGAGCAGATGGCTTGCTCCAACGGTGTGAAGGTTGCGGCAGAGCTGCTTCTGTTAACACCTAGATGCAACCAGAGCTCCCATTGCCTCCCCCCTTATTCACAAACGTCCCTTACCTGGATCCTTATAATTCACCCTCAAACCACAAGCTAATCTTAGACCCTTGAGGTTCCAGCCACTTAACAGAGTCTGTGGGCAGGCTCCATGGAGTGTCATTCATTCACTTCTTCATGCATTCTGCTAAGATGTAAGCACAAGGGAACTGTGGTGACTACAGGAGATACAGTATCGGCTTGTACTTGGTGTATACTATGATAAAACAAGTTAACAATGATGACCTGTGAAGAGTACTTTAAAGAAAGTAATGGAAAGAGGGAGAATCACAAGAAGGCTGGTGTTGTTCTTTCCCACCATCTTGGTGGCCAACCCTCGCCAGATTGCAAGTTCTTTGGGGAGTGTTTCTGGGCAGCACAGGGTGGACTGGAGTCATAGGCTATGAGGAATAATGATCACACTTTCACCCACACTCTTTGAACACCTCTAATGTGCCAGGTACCGGAATAGGAATTGATGACATAGAGCTAATATGAGGTCTGGAGTTGGAAAGCTCAATTTCAAATGCACTTGGACCATTAGCTGTATTAATTTTGTCAGGTCTCTCAAAAATGAAAAAAAAAAAAAAAGTCAGACTAAACCCCTCTTTTGCAATCATTCAGATGTTACTGGATACACGAAGCAGATTCTTATCAGTCCTTAGGTCTATTTATCAAAATGATTATTATTTAGATTTTTGCCATATTGCATGTATGTTTGTTGCAGGGGGGGGGGGGAGAGAGAGAGAGAGAGAGAGAGAGAGAGAGAGAGAATGAATCACTTCCCCCTCCACCAGAAGGGGATGGCCATGCCACAATTCCTTGTCCTCCATTGTCCCCTTGGGATTTTGGGCACTCATGCAGATGTGCCTGGTGTGTTTTTCAAGGCACCAGACCCGAGACTCAAACCATGGAGTTGGCCATATGGGACCCAGTGCCATAACCACCATGCCAGCTGCTGGCCTCCATCAAAATTATTTTTTATAAAGTTTTGATATTTATTTCTTCCATGAGTGGGAGAAACAGACAGGCATCCCCAAAAGAGGTTGATGCTACAATCCATCCCCAGCCTGAGCCAACCCCATGTCACAGACACACATGTGCCTGGCATCCTTGGGGAGGTCTCTGAAAGTGAGCCAGAGCCCTCCCATGTGCGTCAGCCTCTCAGAGTGTCATGTTTTACTGCTGTGCCACCATCCAGTCCCCTTTATCAAAATTCTCACCTGTTAAATAAGACAGACAAGAATTATGTAAGTACAGAAACTGACCACTTGGCAGAGGTTTCATGAGAACTGTCCCTTCTAGCCGTGACCGACCTACTCCTCAGTGACAGCCACTTTCAATACTTCTAATTAGTCACATGGCCACATTCATATTTCTACATAGTTGCTTATACTAAAGTTTCTTGATTTATGAGTTTTGATAGTAAAAATTTTAGATATTACCTATTGAGTTTTTAACATAGAGAACGGTGACAATTTTCTTCCTCAATTCACATTCTTCCTTCTCTCAAGGTAGTTGTCTCCCATTCTGGTTTACACTGATGGTCGTCACATTTACATTATGACTTTAAATCTCATTCTCTGCTGAGCCAAAAAATATCAGACTAAGAAGATATTTCCTTTTTGTTTTAACAGTTTTTTTTTTTCATTCAGCAATTAATAATCACTTGGTCATCATTTCATGTTGTTTTGCAGTATTTCCTGGGTCTTGGAATTAATTCTTCTCTAAATCTCCAAAAGAATTACAAATCTTTCTTAATACTATTCTCCATGTGATCAAATGCAGCCAGTAGTCGACCAGTGGCATTTTTCCCTGTGTACCTGTCTGTCCTGGTGCCTTTTGATCACCGCTCTAATTTTATTCTCTCTTTTAGGTTTGCTGCCCAGTTATCTTGGTATTTGTCTGCTCTTTGTTAAAGTCCCTCTTTCTGAATCTGTGTCTTCCATTTCCTGGATTATGCCCTAAGTTTGATGGAGCACATCCTTCAGTAGCCTCCTGAGTAAGGGGGCGCAGGATAACTATTTTTACATTTGATTGCTTGAAAGTGTCATTTTTCCCAGTACGCTTACTTAACTGATAGTTTGGCAAAGCATAGAATTGAGGTTAAAAATAATTTCTCTCAGAATTTTGAAAGTACCACTCTTTAGTCTTTCAGCTTCTAATATTGGCAATAAGAAGTCTGATGCCACTCTGATTCCTAGTCTTTTTTTTTTTTTTTTTTTTTTTTTTTCAGTTTTTGAGTTTTTGCTATAGGGTGTGTGCACGAGAGAGAGAGAGAGAGAGAGAGAGAGAGAGAGAGAGAGAGAGAGAGAGGACGTGAGAAATCTACCCCCAAAGCGAATGGCCACACAGAAGTCTCCTCTCCTCCATTCTCCTCTCAGGATTTGGGGCACACATGCCCCTGGCACCTGGTGTATCTTTCAGGCTGGGGTCTGGGACTCCAGTCACTCTGTGGACCGTGTAGGATCCAGCACCTTAACCTTCCCACCACCGACTGGTCCTGATTCCTAATCTTTGTGGCTTGGCCTTTCTCTTCACATCTCTTTCTGAAGCTTAGGATCTTCTTTTTTCCTCTGGTTCTCTGAAATTGACTGGTAATGCACATAACATGGGGGTTTATTTATTTATCGTGGCCTCATCTGTTTGGAGACCCATGCCTTTCATTTTAGGGAATTTTTCTCATATTAATTATTTCTTCCTCTTTATGTTTTCTCTTCTTTCTGGATTTTCTATATATAGGATGCTGGAACTCCTAGATAGACGCTTAAATATTCTACTCTTTTTTTTTTTTTTTTTCATTATAGTGCATGTGCACTCACCAGAAAGACAGAGATAGACAGAGCGAGAAATAACCCCCCAGGGGGGATGGCCACACCACAATCCCTTCTCCATTCTTCTCTCAGGATCTTGGGCACGCACGCACATGCACCCTGCGTGAGTTTGAGCTACCAGGTCCAGAACTCGAACCATAGTTGACTACATGGGAGTCAGTGACATAGCTATTACATCAACTGCTGGTCCCAAAATATTCTAATCTTTTCACTGCAGTTTTTTCTCTCTTTGCCTTTTTGTTATCTTTTCTGAGAGCTTTCCATAACGTTTCTTCCAGATGTTTTGGTTGCGTTTTTTTCAGCTACCGTATTTTAATTACTAAGAACTCTCCTTGGTTTCTTTTTAAAACAGCAATCCGTTGTTTTGTGGGTGTATTATATTCTCCTAAATCTCTGAAGATATTAATTGCAGTATTTTGTCTGCATTGTTTCATACCACCTCATGCTTTGCCTTTCAAATCAAGGGCTTTCTTGGCCATTCACAGTTAAGACTGAGACAAGAAGGGATGCTTCATGTTTATAGGTGTGGCTTGTCAAATCCTGGGTATTGCTGGAAATTGACTGGGCTAGAATTTAGCATTTTCACTGAGGAGGGGTGTTCGGGGGATGTGGAGAGTGGCCCCCAACTACCCACATCTGTGAATCTTTTTTCTGAGATTGTTCATTTTCTCCAAATCTCAGGCTTCTACTGAGTGAATCTCTCCTTTCTCACTGTGGTGAGGAGTGGGGGGGATGGTCACCTAGAGGTCCCAGCAAGGAGAGGAGACCTAAGTTTTAGTCCTTAACATATTTCAGTTGTTCTATTTACAGCCCCCCTCCATCCTTTGCAAAACCTGGAGCTCAATTCTTCAGCCTTTCTGGGGCTCTGTGCTCAGCCAGGGTGCCCTGTACTGAACTCTTCTTGCTTCTGCTCACTACTTTATTCACGTCCCATTTTATATAAAAAGCAGAGACATCTTTTGCATTGTCGCATCTCCTATTCTCTGTGTTGTTAGGGGTTTGTGCCACTTCTTAATCCTTCTCATTCCAGTAGTTACAGGAAGGAGAAAAATGACCCCACGTGCCAAGCTCAGCAGGAAGCCCCAGTCCATTGTCTCCTTCGAGTGGATGACAGGACCAGGCACTATCCAAGGTTGTTCATATGTATAATCTCGTCGAGTTCTCACGCTTGCTCTCCAAGGAGGTGCTGATGACCTCTGTTTACAAGAGTAGAAGCTTAGGCAGAGAGGTTTAGTGTCTTTCCACTCCGGGGAACACCTGCAGAGCCTAAGCTTCTCCTCAATGCTCTCTCATGGGAAGGAGGACATGTGCCTGTGTGTCTGTGTGAACTGGAACAGATTCGCTGTAACAGGTTAGGTTACAGTTGCTACTTGGTGGGCACAGGCTTATTTTATAGAGCCGAGGAAGAAAGGCCATGCTGGGCTATGGAAGGGGAGACTTGAGGAAAGCGAGCTGACCAAGAGACTTGGAGCACTCCTGTGCCTGACGCCATGGCTGATTCCCCAGGATAGCAGTGTGAGTCAAGGAGACACAGTGGGCTTTGGGGACAGTATCCTCCTGGGTGCTAGGAGCACACTGGGGTAGGAACATGGCAGAAGATGGCTGTTGTGAGGCCCTCCTAGCATGATTATGCCCCTCCCCAACTCCCCTTTAGCTGGAAGGAGGTAAAAAGTTCAGGAGCAGGAGGGTGAAGGATCAGGCATCAGACCATCAAGACTCGGGAGGTGATTTAACCCCTGTTTTTATTTCCCTGTTGCCCACACCTTGAAGGAGAGGGTTGTCTGCAAAGGCTCCCATCTTTCCACAACTACTTCCAATCTCAGAAAATTGTGGAATAACTCACTACGGTGTGGTCAGGCCATGATTCAGTGCCTAGCATGCATACGTACTTTAAAGTCTTGAATCTAAATTACAGCATTAAAAATAACTAATGACCTTTAGTTTAAATGGACAGATCCTGAGAAACTTTATATATCTTTGTGCAATGAACTAGGCAGGCTGGTGTTAGGTAGTGCTAGTGCCTGAAAATTGTTACAGATACCAGGAGCAGTAAATATCCAGTTTTCACAAGAGAGCTCACTGAAGTAATTTAATCCCTTTGATGCTTGTTGGAATTCAGGTACCGTGTCTGAATATAGATATGTCATTTATACATATACTGTAATATTTTCTGTAGATATGTGTGTATATGAGCACGTATAAAACAAGTTGCTTTGAGGTAGCCTAGCCATGCTTCCTAATAGCACCCTCCAAATATTTTATGAACTGCATCTTATGTATTTTATGGCCACACAGAGAGTTCTTGACACACCACCCTAACTGCTGTTTCACTTAGCCATTGGCATTTGCCCTAAAGGACTAGAATTCAGAAACTGGCAAATAGGGGGCTTTGTAACCATCACCACACCACCCTCTATTCCTCAGCGCTCTCTGCATGGGTTCAAGGAAACTCTCTAGCATGCCAGGTTGGTATTCCATGAAGCAGAACCAGGTGGGAGGGAAGCATGGTGAGGGGGGTGAGAAGCTGGTATTTTAAAATGTCCCGTTAGGATTAAGAAGGACTCGCTTGCTTTCTCATCCAGTAGTTGCCTTGTTACTCTAACTGTTGTTCCCAGTACAACTTGGACAGTTCATCATGGCCCTTTGGTGGGTTTGGGGGGTGATTTCTTGGGGAAGACGGAGGAGAACACATGTCTTCCTTAACATCTCTGGGTCGGCACTGTGAGGCTGGGGCACAGGCTCATAGACTACCTCAGCCCCAAGCCCTGCTTGTGGGAACAGATGGTTTGGTCAGATGGAGTCTTCTCTGCCTGATTAGTCATAGAAGAGCCCAGCCGCCGCCGTGTGGTGGTAACACAAATGCCCCGCAGTGCTGGAAGCCATGTGACAGGTGCAGGTTCTGATCCTGGGTCAACCTAAAGACATGCTGTATGTGCTCAAGTGCCCAGGATCCTGAGAAGCTGGAGGGCTGGACACAGGGGATCGCAGTGTGATGAGCCCCTGTCCAGGGTGTTTTCTCTCCCTTACTCTCACTCTAACTCTCTATCATAAGCAAAGAAAAAGAAGAAGCACAAAAAGTCATTTGAGTTGATGTTTCACACATTGCCTGAGTTTGTCAGGCAAGTTGCTATTTGCAAGTCTCGGGCCCCAAGAACCTCATTTTCTGCCTTCTGCAGATAATATCAAAGGCGTTGGAAATCAACTGAGGGCTTTTAAGCAGGCAGTGTGGCATGACTGTAATTGCCAGGCCGTGCTCGCGTTTGCTTTTCGGAAGCCCTTTTAGTCGTGCTCAACCTTATCCACATGGGGACACAGGTTCAGCTGTGCTTTTGCTGGAGATGAGAGCTCTGTTGGCACACACGGTTTCACAGCTGGCATGGGATGAGAAGAAGGAGGAAAAAAGGAAAAACTTGCATGTGCGACCCAGAGGCCCAGAGTGATGATTCTAGGCTAAGGAGCCAGTCTCCCTGTGATGCTGGAAAGTGAGCCCACTTTGTGAACTATGAGGCTCCCCTAGACCAAACCTAAGTGATTATTCATAGCACTCTTTTGATTATTAGCAGTCATCACTGCTCTGAGCAGTTAGTATCACTAATGTGAGCAGAGAACACAATACGAATCTGATGTTGAAGTTAAGCATGTGCCTTTAGTAGGTGACCTTTGAGTGGTTCCATCAAAGGGCTTGGAGGGGCCTGTCATGGGGAGACGCTCTCACCAGCAGCCAGTCAGGGAGACAGTTGGCACTTCTCTAGCATTGATTATGACCATGGGAGGTCAGAGGAGGGTGCAGTAAAGCTATAGTATGTGGGTACAAGGCATTTTTATTAGCATAAAGCTCCCAAATTATCACTTGGCAGCCCTCTTCATTTTCTTCCTCTCTCCCTGCCATTCTTCCATTTTTTTCTTTTCTAATGGGTAAATACTTCTGTGATGTGGAGGCCCTAGTAGGTTACATGGGACTGTTCCACCATAGGACTCTCCTGTTTTTACATGGAACCCACCAGCTATAGTGAATGGTACCATGAGACTAAATGCTGCAATCAATTGTGTCTACAATCTGTTTACTTGAATTTGTCTCCACTGTACTTGAACTCTGTGGCTCCTACTGCCTGGGGTGTTAACTGTACATTAGCTGCATGAGGCCGGAGACATGCAGTTTTATTTCTATTAATGCCAGGAGAGAGAGAAAGTTAAAAGCAGTAACTAAGACAAATGGTGTTGTTATTGGCAGATATTCCTTTTGCTGTCGACTAACCTATTTTATTTTTCTTAGCGTGGACTTTATTTTTTCCTTTGTCATTTTCTGAATCGCCTTGTTTAAGACTTAAAATTTGATGAAAATAAGCAATGAGGGTCTTAGGAAAGAAGAAAAATATTTCAGCAGAACTTGAAAGGCGTATTAAGCAGGTGAGAGAAAGAAGGCTTGGGGAATTTTCCAAACAGAAAACTTTTTATTTCTTAACTATGAAGTGAGAACAGTGATATGTGGGTTGTGGTTTAGTCAGAAATCTAGCCCTTCAAGTTTTGGACCTTTTATGGCTTTTTTCTTGCTACACTATGCCAGTGTGCTTTTAATTTAGTGGTGGCAGTAGAGGAATTGCAAAGCCTCCTTGGTGGAGAACGTGCTTAGGAATCAAATGAGTGTGATAACGAGGATGAATGTGAGGTGTTCTTCTAAAGAAATACAAAAGGAGAATGTAGTAGCATGCACAAAGGAAGAGTGTCTCTTCTTTCCTCCCTCCTTCTACCTGTTCATCCATCTACACTGCCAACCATCTATCCATCCATCCATCCGTCCATCCACTAAATCAACTGTCGCTGAGTTCCACTCATGAGAAAGACCCAGCAGCAAGAACTTCAGGGATGCAAACCTACATACATCAGGAGTGTGCGCCTTCCAGGAGCTTCAAGTAAGAGACAAGTGCAGAGCACAGATGACTGTAAAACAGAGAAAACACAAAAGGAATATGTAGACAGAATGCAGGAGAACATCAGAGGAAGAAAGTGACAACCTTGGGGAAGGGGGCATTGGGCTTGGACTTCGTAAGTGTGAACATATTGGGAAAGGCAGGCAGTTTCAGGCAAAGGTTTCAAGTTTTTGTGTGGAATGAGATTATAAATGATTAAA
The DNA here is from genome assembly GCA_026018925.1 of Tupaia tana. NCBI lineage: Eukaryota > Metazoa > Chordata > Mammalia > Scandentia > Tupaiidae > Tupaia > Tupaia tana. Next base: position 135,012,533 of record JAKSZU010000007.1, read on the forward strand.
TCAGTACTGACAAGTCACAGTAATATCTTTGTTCATTATTGATCAAGAATGGGATAACTTGGATAAAGGAAGGCCATTGATAATCCCAAAATGTTACTTGCATGTGGGGAATTTCAGTCTGCTCCCTAATTATAAATATGGAACTGGATTTGGAAACCCTCTTTTCTCACTCTTTATACCCGTTGATAAGGCTACTGAATGAAAGTGAAAATTTTCCCAGAGAGTACAGTAAACTGGAGAGGGAGGGATGATGCTAGGGAGGAGAAGCACACCAACTACTAGGACAGGACCAGCGGGGACATTTGAGAGCCAGTGGCCAGGACTGAACACGATGCCTGGTTTTTGCTTATTTGCACTCAGCTGTCCCAGGACAGATGGATTTGGAAGCTTTGTGCTAATAGTCATCAAAATCCAGGCCATAACAGGAGTGTGCGGAGTAGTGATTCGGGCAGATATTTTTACCACCACCAGGAAGTCAAATTTGACCCTGAATGACAAAGTCTCTGATAGATTCTGGGGAGCCAGCTGGTCTACTAGCCAAGGAAGCAGAGCCCACCTGAGGGGCAGCTGTGGACATTGGGCTCAACAGCATTGGCTAAATCAGGCTCCTGGAGTCAGGACTTGGGACGGGGTTGATGAATACCAAAGACAAGAGCACTCGGTCTTCCTTCACCTGAACAGGTGCACTGCACCCTTGTCTGGTGTAGGCAGTAAGGTGGAAAAAATAAACATGGAGCTACATTTTCACAGGGATCCTGTTCCTAATAAGTCTCAGCAAAGAACTCAGAAACTTTTCTGCTCCAAAATAGATGGATTCCTTATTAGGAGCAATTTAGACATCCTTGCTGTAAATATTGGGTGACCAGCATAGGAGGGGACTGTGAGACTATAAACAAGTCACTTAATACTCCAGAGCCCCAGATTCCTTATCCCTAAAATAGGGCACGTGAGGACGCAGTAGGAAGGAAGTACTATGTGAGACATTGCCCCTGAGAGCCCTTTGTAAAACATAAGGAGTCCAACGAAGGTAAGATACTATTACTGATAGTCTCACTTGGACATTTCGACATTGTGATTATCATGTCCAGAGGTGAGAAATGCCATTTTCTTTAAAAAGCATATTTTAAAAAAGAGAACACTAATTACTAATGACAGATGACATTACCCTTACAGTGTTCTGTCTCTCTCCGATCTTAAGTACAGAGGAAAAGATTGCCTTTGTGGATAAAGAAATTGGAGGCAGCTATTGAGAACACTCTTCTCTCTCCTGTGCTCTTCCCTGTGGACCAGAGCCAAAGAAGAAATTACCCCTCAAGAAGATATATTTTCAGCAAACTGGTGCTTTCCAAATGATTAGATGGGTGGCCAAGGAGACTTAGTATGTAAATGCAACATCGAATTGAGGCTTGGAGGCCAGTGACAACTCTCTTTGATGGGGTTATGCAGATGGCATCCAGCCCAAGGGCACCAGACAAGGACAGGCTCTGCTCACTGTGCTTGGGCCCTGGCCTGGGACATACCTTCCTTTTTCTAAAAGGATGAGGATTCCCTAGGGGTTACCAGTGGGCTTGGGCCCTGGCCTGGGACATACCTTCCTTTTTCTAAAAGGATGAGGATTCCCTAGGGGTTACCAGTGGGCTTGTGACCCTCCTGAGTTCTTGGAACCGTGAAATAAGCAGGGTCTGGGGCCATTCTCCAGAAACTCCCTAAGCCTTGTGGCTCCAAGCATGGTAGGGCCTCATTGATTGGTTTGAAGCATATGATAGGAAAGTCATTTTCTCTTGTTCTCTGTGCTGAATGGGTGAAAATCGTAGGATGAATTAAACCGGTGTGAAGAAGTTGTGTGCGTTGATAAAGCTCAATATGAATTACAAATTGTCTTTCCTTACAACATCGTAGAGTGTTGTTATTTCCGGAATTAATCTCCCTGTCACTCTCAATATATTTCTGTTAGAGTCATGTTTCTTTCTGAGTTTTTTCCTTATAGTTAAATTCAACCAAATGATGGTATTATTTGGGCATTTTTATTTTGTATTTTGCTTGGCTTTTGTTGTTTGTTTTTGTTTAAAGACCTCAGCATGTGGGAGGGTTTTTCTTGCCTTCTGGAGAAGACAGGAGAGAAGGGATACTGATGCCAAACCAACCACACAATGAGAGCCTGCATTCATGCCTGCCCTATTCATTGCAATTTCCAGATGCCTTGGTTCCTTCCATCTTGGCAAAATGTAGGCAGAGTAGTCATAGGTCCATGTTAATTGCACTGTGAAGTGAATGTCAGAGGGACACACAAGAAAAATCACCAACACTGGAATGCAGAGCATTGGTCTTGGGGTGTGGGGGGGGGAGTGAGGACATGGATGTGTTTACAATAAAAACCGTGCTGGCGAGAACAGCAAATATAGTGACAAATGGCCATCCTTGCTGGTTCCCCTCTTCTCTTTACTCATTCACACAGAGCCTGGGTTCGGTCCTTGCACTCTGAGGACTGATATGGGTGGTATGTTGTCAACCGGAGGAAGCCCACAGACCAGTGCAGAGAAGGTTTTCTATCCTACTAGAGCTGGGTATCCTTTAAAGTCACGGGAGGCGGATCCTGGGAAGGGAAATAACTGTGTTTCTGGACTGATCTTGAGAGAGGAGAAGCAAAGTGTGGTTGTGTCATATTGATCCAGCATCTTTGGAGGAGTGGTAGGTTCCATGGAAATTAATTTTTCATTAGGAAAAGTTTAACCCTATACAGTACAGTTAAAAAACAACCACTGGGGTGAAAATCCTTTCTTTTCCTTCAAAGTATCGCTTTTAAATTTTTTATTTTTATTCCTTTTTATGTGTTACTTTATTTACTGGAGGGCAGATGTGTTTGCCAGAGAGAACTGGGCATACAGAGAAAGAGGGAAAAGGAAAAAGCCCCCACTCCAGTGTGGCACGGTCATGCTGCAGTCCCCTCTCCATTTCTCTGTCCTGTCAGGATTTGGGGCACGCACACGCTTGAGCCTGGCAAATTTTTTAAGCCACTGGGTCTGGAATTCACACTGCAGTTAGCAATGTGGAATCTGATTCCTTTAACTATGAGGGCTGGCCCAAAGGATGGGAATCCTTTAAAATATTATTTCCTCATTTCTTAAATAGAGAAATCCTGATATCTTGGTCTTCATCCTGAACAGTCACTTTGTGAGAGCCTCTGCAGACATCTGCCTGTACACTGCACGGCCTCAGGAAGATCTGCTATGTCTAGTCTTCATATCTTTGATCCTGTGTTTTGCTTTCCTTCATCTTCACAGCCACCTGTTAGCTGTCGTCTGTCATTGCTTCCTATGTCCCTAAGCTCAGTTCACCTCCATAAGCATTTTCTGCACACCTACTGTGTGCCAGACTTACCAGGTGACTTACTAAGTACTGAAATTATAGATGGGATGTGGAGAAAGTTGAAGCCCGTCACATTCAGATGTGCCAGAAGAGAAAAATGAAGGTGTGTCTGTTACTTCCTGTGGCTGTTCATGTGAGAATGAAGCCCCACATCCACAGATGCACAGACCCCTTAAACATGTCTCCTTAGGCTAAGTTTGCTACTTCAGGTAAGCACAGTCTCTTTTTGGGAAATATTTGGTCACATAGTTCCAGGTTCAGACTTCCTACTGGGCTGTTTCTGCCTGCTCAGATGTTCTCACTTCCCCTTTCTCACTCAATGGCACCTGGAGGAGGGGAAGCCTCATGTCCTCATGGCAATGGGAGGATCAGGCTCTTCCTGAGCTTGTCTCCCAGAGTCCTTGCCCTCTGGTCTCTGGACATCCTGCTGGCCTTCAGACCTAGCATCCACATCTGGTATGATTCTTGGTGTCCAGGCATTTCAGCAAGGCCACCTGCGAACAGGTCTCTACTCTCTGAGTCTTCTTCTCCCTCTCTGTCCTGTCCTTGGTCTGAGTGGTCCACCCTGCAGTTTAGCCATGATGCCCCTTCGTTCTCCTCTGCAATCTTCTGGCCCCCCATTTCAACCACTTTTCTTATCTCCCATGAGATCCTTTCCACTGCCCGGAAGCCCAGGGACTCCCTGTAGTTGCTCTCCAGGGTCCCTGCCCATGGAACCCTACACATCGCCCTTTCCTTTCTGCGTGACCCTCTTGTGCTGCTGCTGAGACATTTGTGACATGGTCTGTAACCTGAGTCTGGAAGGGATGCAGGAGAGAAGCACTCTCACTTTCAGCTTCTTCCTTTAACTTCTCTTCTTTGTTTCTTTTTCCTCCCTCTCTTCCTCCTTCCCTTCTTTCTTTGTCCCTCCCTCATTTTGAGGATCAGCCCCAGGGACAAGAAGAGCAGGGTCATGGCGCTGCCCTTTAGATACCCCGTTCTGTTTCCCCAGCCTCCTTCTGAAGGTGAGGGCAGAAGGGCCATCTACCTCCTCTGCCCCTTGGATTGCCTTTCCTTTCAAACTCTCCTTCCTTCTCTGTGGCCTGGCCCATGCTGTGCTCCTCTTCCTGGGGGAAAGGCTTAGCTGTAATTGTGTGAAGGCTGCAGGAAACATGATTATACAAGAATGACAAATCATCAGTGTAACATTTTCAGAATACCATTCTCTTTACATAAACATAAAATGTCATCTCTGTCCATGAAAAGCTTGTTCTAGGCTCATCCATGATGACACACACTGCTAAGACGCTGCTACTGGGAGGCTGAACCCACGTGGGAGGCCCAGGTTCGGTTCCTAGTCCACCCTAAACAGGCCTGCTGTGGTGGAGCATGCCTATAGCCCCAGCTAGCGGGGAGACCTGGGGAGACCTGTCAGAAATCAACCAGTCTCTCTCTCATAAACAGCTAAACTTAAAAAAGCTCACTCTAGTCAAGGAGAGCGAGCCATCACCAGCAATTTCAGAATAGTTTGGTAAGTGCACGATCCCTATTGCAGTCTTTTGCTCTCTTCCTCACACATAGTTGCCTATGCACATGGGCACACATGCACACCCACCACACACCCACATGCACATGCATGCACGCACACACAGCCCCCAGGCCATGTGGCCTTCTAATCTACATTATGGCATTTGCCACCCCTTGTATCACAGTTACTTGTGTATGGATTTTAGCTTCTAGAGGCCAAGAGCTTTGTCTGTTTTGTGGGATGTGGCATGTGTCCTAAATTCATTAATTAAAAAAAAAATGCGTTAAGTCCTTCCCGCATACCAAGCTCTATGCTAGACACTGAGGTTCCAAAGACAAATATTAATAGAACACGAGTGCTTAGAAACTCACAAGATCAAGGTTCTCAATAGAATTCAAAAGGCCTGTAAGTTTAGATGAGAAGAAAGTTACCTTTTTATTTTTGCTAGTCCTTACCTGGAGTTTAGCATTTCCTTTACGGATGGAGGTGGGAAACTGACCAGCACGATGCTGGCGGTCCCTGTGGCTTCCTCACCAGTAGAAGTCCCAGGTGTTTTCATATCACTTACAGTTACAAATATCTCCACGTATCACTTATGTTCATCAGTGATAGAACGATTAGGCCCAGCAGCAAGTCTTGTCTGATATGTTACTAGTGAAGCATATATGTTAGCATATTACAGATCCGTGTCTGGTCCTGTTTTCTTGTTTTGTTTCGTTTTGAAGTCAGGGTCTTGCCACGTCCTCAACTTCCTGCCTCAGTCTCCCAGGTGGGGCGACAGGCATGTGCCACCATGCCAGGCTCTGTGTTCCCCAGGCGAGCCCCAAGAGATCTTGCATTTTCTCCCGGAGTCAGTCTTCGTAATGACTTATTGGTGAATTCTTATGTGGATCCTGTAGACCTTGGGGGCGGGGTCTTTTTCCCAGTAGCTTGCCTGCCATCAGCAGGACCGTGGTAAAGTGAAGGAAGAGATGGTTAGAACGTGAGAGGCCTTTGTGAAGTTTTCTTCTGACCCGAGTACCCCTCTTTCTGCCCTCAAACTCTCATGTTCTCATTGAGAAGCTCCAACTCCTTCAACACACAGGAGAAGCACTGCCTCCTCCTCCAGAAAGCTCTCTCAGTCAACCCTTCGGCCCCTGTCCACGATGCCCAGCCCCAGCGGTTCCCACCACACGGGACTGCAGCTTTCTGGCAGGGATCCAGGTAGAGCAGATGTGGACTTGGAAAAGCCTGTGCGTGTGTTGACTGTCAGAGCCCAGCCAGGTGCAGGACCAGCCCATCGGCAATTTGCTCAGAGGTCCTTGGAGAAAATCAGGAAATGGATCCCTTAGGCCCTATCCTTTTTATTCTTCAGCTGGGACACCTTGCTCTAGAAGCTTCATTTCATCTGGAAATAGGAGAGGCAGGGTCCCCAGTCCTTTCCAGGCACCCGCGTTGTCCTCCCTCCCCTCTGCTTCCCCTTCCCTGCCAACCTTTGCAAGCCTGTGCCCTGCACCCCAACCCCACAGTGCCTGTTTCAGATGCTGCCTAGCAGGGCTCTGGGAACCCTGAGGTCATGCCCTTAGGCCTTTTCAGCACTCTAAGACATCAAAGCTGCCTTTCCATCTTAATCATTTTTAACATTTTTTCATTTGTTTATTTATTTGTTACTTATTTTAAGACAGGCTCTCACAGTGTCTTGATTCTCCTGCCTCAGCCTCCCAGCTAGGACTGCGGCTAGAGCCAGGCATGGTCGCATGCTCCTGTAGTCCTGGCTGGGAATGATGCTGCTCAGGCGCACCTCCAGCTCACGATCCTCTGCCCCAGCTCCAGGGTCCTTGGGACTACTGGTGCAGGCTTCTCTCCCCCAGCCCTTAGGTTAGACTAGGAATCAAACCCAGATAACCCATGCAGTCCCAGTCTGCTGGATCTGTTTTTTGTGTGTTTTGTTTTGTTTTGTTTATTTTTTTGTTTTATATTTTGGGGGCGAGCAGATGGTGTGGTGGTTAAAGTGCTGGATTCCCACATGGCTGACTGTGGTTCAAATCCTGGACCCAGGGGCTTGAAAATCTTGCCAGATGTGTGTACATGCCCAAAATCCTAAGAGGAGAATGTAGGAGAGGGGCCTGGAGTATGGCCGTTTCTCCCAGAGATTGATTTTTTACTTTCCCTGTGTTTGTCCTTCTCCAGTAAGTGCATGTGCCCTATGGAAAAAATCTAAATTAAACAAAAAATATTTTTTGGGGAATGAATTAGACAGTGGCATAGTGGAAAAATACAAAGTTCTGTGAGGCTGACTAACATGGGAAGGGTCTGAACTCATGTCTAGAGACCTCCCTGAACACACTGGGCATGTGTGTGCCCATGATCAGGGCTGGCTAAAGCTTGGGGTGGGTCATACCATCAAGACCCTGTTGGGGAGCTATCTTTCTCTCACTCGTGGAAGAAATAAATAAACTTCTGAAGCATCCAATATAAATTTTGGCAACACTTTATTTCAGTATGACCAGCGTCTCCAAAATCCTGTGTAGTTTATTTTATCCATTTAAAAACATCGTTTTGAGAAAGGTGCATGGGCTTCACCAGATTGCCAATGGGAACCATGGTACAAAGAGATTTGGATCAAAAACACATAATGAAATAGTTCCAGCAATGTGGGAAGTTGTAGGCTAGTGATACGGACGGCGTTAGGGAGGCACAGAGAAAGAGACCCGTGTACTGCCCAGAGAAGTCAGCAGTCTCCCAGAAGAGAAGGAGGGTGCTCAGTGGCGATGATGGCACGGTCAGCCCATGTCGATTGCTCGCCACACGCGGGCAGAGATGGAGTGCTCTGTGCTCCCTATCCCTTTTCAACTTCCCAAATGCCCGGGAGCTAAGCACTGTGTTATCTCTGTTTACAGAAAAGGAAACTGAGGCCTGGGGAGGTGAACTGGCTTGTCCCAAGTCACGCAGCTAGAAACTGGCTGACTCGGGGTGGCACGCTGGTCCCTGTGTTTTTATCTGTAGTGTATCTATGGCCTCCTCTGAAAGGAAAGCTCAGGGCTGGTACCTGCTCCTGGAGTGGGCACTGTGCACCTCTGGCAGCTCAGCTTGGCTGATGTCCTGCAGTGGTTGCTCCAGTACGACCACCCGTGTCAGGACTGATGCCCTCCTCTGAGTTTTGCTGGCTGCGCAGCATCAGTGCTTCTGTCAGAGCAGGGGCGATTCTGGTGGAGTCTGGCAGTGGGCAGTGAGGCTGTTATGGAGATGACAGCTGTGACCACTAGGACTCTTTGGTCTGGGAAAGTGAGATGTGAGAGGTCGTGACCAAAATCGATAATGTCATGCCCCATGTGGAATGGTGGCTGTCAGGGTGAGGGGGGCACCTTTCAGACTCGGAAGGAGTACATTTAGGACACACTTGAAGGAAATGACCCTCCAGGAAGAAGCCCAAGGGAGGTTTAAGTGGTTCCAAAGAGTTTGGGCCAATTCAGGAATGACAGAGTTGTTCATAGAGCCGGGTCCATGACCTGGGACACAGGCTTGTGGAGAAGAGGATCTGTCCCAGGACAGCTGTTCCTGGGCTCAGGCAGCAGGCAAGGAAAGACATTTTATTTATTTATTTATTTTGTAGAGATTTTTGGTATAGTGCGCATGCACTCACCAGACAGACAGAGAAAGACAGACAGACAGAAAGCAAGAAGTCACTCCCCAGGGGAGAGGGCCATGCCGCAGTCCCTTTTCCTCTGTTTGCCTCTCGGGATTGTGGGGACTCATGTACATGCACCTGGCATGAGTTTTAAGTCACTGGGTCTGGGATTCAAACCATGGTCAGCCACGTGGGAGTCCAGAGACATAACCATTATGCCATCTGCTGGTCCCTGAAAGACACTTCTATAACATTAGTGCTTCAAGACCCTCACCTGCAAGAGTATTCTGCTCTCCTGGGTGACGAGTAGAGAGCTAAAGACTAGATTCAACAGTTTTTAAAATTACTGTTTTTGTTTTTTGTTTTAAGAACTCTCTGCATGTCTATCTGCTGTCCCACTGGTCTATTCCATTATGTTAGCAGGCAAACTCATTGCCCCCACTCCCTGACCTGTGTTCAGCCAGTTGCCCATGGGGCCTCTGTGCAGTGCCCCCAGAGGCAGAGGGACACAGCTGCTTAGGGCTACCTGAATGGGAGGCCAGCAGCCAGCTCTGGCCCGGGGGCCCTCAGCATTCTGGCCCTGGTCTATGGGCTGAGCACATTCTAGCTCTCAGGCACAGGACTTCTTCAGGACCGCCCCATTTCCTCCTTCCCTCCCTCATGACATCACCACAGACAGAACAGGGCTGGAACCAGGTGACCCGCTGCTGTCTCTTTTCAGATGTGTGGTAATTAAGGAGTTGGAGGGTCAGAGAAAGAAAGAGATGATAGTTGCTTTTCGTACATTCACCTCCCTTATACAAAAGGTTTCTCTCTCTCGTGAGTGAGCAACATGAGAAAGAGAGACAGTGACAGTACTCTTGACAGGGTCCCAAAACTGTAACCCACCCCCAAGCTCAGTCAGTCCCAGATCACAGGCACACGCATACCTAGTGCACTCAGGGAGGTCTCTGGGTATGAACCCGGAACCCTCCCACGTGGGGCAGCCTCAGTGTTTTACCACTGTCTGTCCTTACCCTATGTTTTTTTAAAGGACAAAAGTGAAACTTGTAGGTCCAGCCTGAGTGGCATGCATTGCTAGGACACCATGCTCCATGGGTTGGGACCATATAGTAAGCTAGGGTTTGATTCCCAGTCTACCCTACAGACTGAATGTGGTATGGGCCTGTAATCCCAGCGACTCAGAAGGTTGGGGCAGGAGAGCTACAAAAAAGTAAGACTCTGTCTAAAAGATTTCTTTTTTGGGAAACAGCAGTTAGCGTAATGGCTATGTCGCTGAACTCCCATGTAGTCGACCGCGGTTTGCGTCCCAGACCCAGTGGCTTAGAACTCACGCCGGGTGCGTGTGCATGCGTGCCCAAGATCCCGAGAGGAGAATGGAGGAGAAGGGATTGCGGCGTGACCATCCCCTCTGGGGGGTGATTTCTTGCTTTCTGTCTCTATGTCTCTCTCTATCTGTCTGGCGAGCGCACGCGCCCTATAGCGAAAACCTCTCAAAAAAAAAAAAAAAAAAAAGATTTCTTTTTTCAACATAAACTTCTAGAAGAAATCATTAAAAACAAATCTCCTGGGGGCTAACAGGTGGTGTGGTGGTTAAGGTGCAGGATTCCCACTTGGCCAACCATGGTTCATCCTAGACCTGGTGGCTTAAAAATCACAGAAGGAGAATGAAGGAGAAGGGACTGCAGCATGGCCATCCCCCATAGGGGATGATTTCTCATTTTCCCTCTCTCGGTCCCTCTCTGGTGAGTGCACATGCCTTATGGCAAAACCTAAAAACAAAACAAAACAAAATAAAAAAACAACAAAAAACCAAAACCCAGAAACCTCCTGGATGAACCTTCAAGGCAGACAAGTACAAGGCATGATGCTAGGTCCTACATGATACTTCACTTCATCTTCACTACAACTCAGTGGGTATTCACCTGGTCTTTCTGATTAAAAAAAAAAAAAATGAAGTCATAGAAGGAAAGTAATTTGTCCAGCCCAGACCACCTTGCTAATAAGCAGCAGAGCTGGATTCCAACCCAAATCTAATTGGCTTCCAGCCCTTCCCTTCCAACCATCCCTCTCTCCCACCAACACTTCTGCAATGAAAATAGTAAGGAAGGGGGATGCGTCTAAGCATATGACATCTTGACTCTCTTTGTTGGTCAGTGTAAAACTCTGGATTTTGTTGCTGCCTTTGGCTAGTCAAAACATACAGTTCAAGCCCTCTACAAGTGGTCCCATAAGAAGACAGAGGGGGCCAGATGGGCCTGCATTTAGGTGTTTGCCCTGTGACCTGCTGACTCTGTGTTCTTGGGCAAGTTACTTAATTCTTGAGCCTTAGTTCCCTCAGTTGTAAAATGGGTGTGTGACCATAAGTCCCAAATCAGCCTCACTTTTGTTCTCCACTGAGCATGTGTTTAGCTGGCAGGAGTCTATTTGAATGGGGGATTGAAGAGCCTCCTGGAACACATTCATCCTTGGAGAAGAAGGAGGCAATTCGGTGTGCTCATCTGTGTGGGCTATCAGGAGCAATGAGAGTCTCAGTCCAGCATGGATCTGTCCTCGCTCTTCCCTCGTCTTTTCTCCAGGTGTTCCTCTGGTTGGGAATGTGGAGGAGGACTCAGATCCAAGCCTTGAGGTGCGAGTCTTGGGGTTATTTCAGTGCCTCCCATCAGAATGGGATAGAAGGTGAGATGTTCTCCCCAGAAGCACCTGGCCTTGTGCCTGGTGTCTGGTTGCTGGATAAATGCACAGAGTCCCTTCCAGTCCGCACCAGCCTGCCTTTTTCGGTGCACTTCTGTGATTCTGGTGAAACTTCCTGTCCATTTACTGATCCAGGTCATTTTCTTTTTTCTCTCTTTACTTTAAAGAACTATTTTATTTAACTTTTTTTTTTTTTTTTTACTATTATTATTTTTTATTTTGACCAGAGAGAGACAGAGTGAGAGAGGGAAAGCAAGAAAGCAAGCCACTGGGTCCGAGACTCGAACCACGGTAGGCCATGTGGGAGTCCAGCACTCCTATCTACAATGCCACCTGCCAGCCCCAATCCAGGTCATTTTCTAATCGTGCTTGAATAGCCTTTTGGAGCTTTCAAAACACCTTGAGATCCTTGCCTCCTGGGTGTCCCAGCTGTGAGTGGTGGACTGAGTAACTCCAAATCCCTTCTTCTTTCCATAAAGTGACAAGGCTCTGGATGCTTCAGTCATTTGCTGAAGGTCATGTGTCACTGAGGTGAGGAAGCCAGCCTAGCTGGGATTTAGAGCCAGATATTCTTCCCTCAGCCCCAGCCTGTCTAACCCCATCCCTAGAGAGCCTAAGTGAGTGATTTGCTGGGATCACTTTTTATCTCTTATGCAGAGTTGAGGCCTAGGCTGCTTTTAGTTCTCGGCCTATCCTATTTGCCAGCTAATGAGACAAATTGTAGGCTCCATAAAAAATTAAATAGCAGCTGCTTCATTTTCTCGCTATCGAACTTTGAAATTATGATGATCTCATTTGCATGGCAGCTCAAGGTCTGACTATCTGAGCCTTCAGCATCCAAGAGTCCTGGAATTTAACCAGAATCATATGTTTTTCTCAGATTGGCTGGTATCAAATATTTTGAGCACCATTCATGAACTGAACCATTAGCCGTGTAAATGGAGCACGCAGTTCCCACTCACCCTGTTGGCTGCTAATTAATAATACCTTACAAGTGGAGGTACTACCTGCAACTTCTCACTGGAATAATATCAAAGAGATGAAATTAGAGAATGAACTGAGTTTAGAGCAAATTAGCTGAATGCTAGAGCGTGACATTCTGTGCCATTCTTTCAGTAATGCAGGGAAACAGACAGATGGTGCAAACCTCAATCCTACCTAAGACCTTAGTGCCATTCTTTTGGTTGTCTGTCTTCTGGCCTATCGTAACAATTTGGGCTGCATTTTGACACTAGAGAAAGACTTATCTGCTGCTGTGTCAGAGATTTGAGGATTTTATAATATTTTACAAGAAAAACAACAAGAAATATAAGCCTATTTCTGAGTAAAATAGTGTATTTCTGAGTAAGTAAGAACCATGTGCAATGTTTCTCTTGCGTTCATCTTAAATGAATGGAGTCCCACATTTGACCGTTCACAAATACCCTAACCTTCGTCTATCCTGTAACAGGCTGTTCAAATCCTAAGTTAGAAAGGAAATCGGCAGGTGAAGAGAGCCAACGCTTTCATGCCCTTTAGTGACTTTTTTTTTTTTTTAGGGCAAAGCTGCTCAGCAGCCACTCGGGCTCCCGGAGAGCATCTGACGTCATTTGTGGCAGAGCCCTTTATCCTCCAGGTAGTGTTTAGGCTAAGATTAGGAAGAAGGATATTTGTTTTGGGGACTGATGGTATTTCATCGACCCATTTCTGATTCATCTCCTTTCTTTGCAAACCAACTAACTCCATTGACAGCATATTTATAATACAGTGTTTCGGAAATTAAGTAGCTTCAGATAGGATGTAACGGTTCATTATCAGGCCCGACCAGACGGCTGCTTTCCTCGGCATCCATCTGTGTTGTTTTTCTCTGAGTCTCATGGTACCTGCCCAGTGCGAGCACCATTTATTTTCAGCATGCAGGTGACCCTGGTGGGAAGGAGAGCTGTAAAGCACACCGGCGGCATTCGAGATGTCAACAGCCTCTAGACGTCCACTGCAGACCTTCAGAGTCTCGGGTGCCTCAGAGTTAATGCCACCGCTCAGGCAGGGAGGTGATTTAGAGGAACTGCTAAAGGGATGTTATGTTATTTGCAGGCTCCTCTAGAATCTAATACCCACCAAAGCAGAGCTAGTCTTCTGTGCTACACTTCTCTAGAGGTATCCCGCTGTTTTCATTGGAAACTGTGTGAGTGTGCATGTCTGTAGGGAGCCACCTGGTCTTTCTCACGTCCCCTCAATTTTACAGTCCCATGCTATTAAACTTTATTTTTAAAAAATCATTTCTTTATTTCAAATGTAAATTGTAGTGAATTTAGGAAGAAACAGAAAAGCATAAAGAAGAATACATAAATCACCTATTAACGTTCAGTTCAAAAATAACACAATATTTAGATCTATTTCTTTTCATTCTTTTTTTTCATGTACATACTTCCTTTTTGTTCCCCACCCCCCCCAAGAAAAAAAATCAAGCTATATACATTGCTTTATGTATTTTGGTTTTGGCCTTTTTTTTAAAGTTAATATATATGTTATGACTTGTTCCATAATCATTAACATTTAATGATTAGAAAATCTTCAAAAACATCAATGTCATGGTTTCAAAGCATTTTATCATGTGAACAGATCATCAGCAGTTGTTTTGGCTCAAATGCTTCATGAATAGGTGCTCTTGAGAAAGTGTTGTCTGGCCAATGTGTTTGAGAATTAGGGAGCCATGAGATTCCATATTAGGGTAGAAGAATAGCAGGGAGTCTGGGACTAGCAGATGGCATAATGGTTATGTTGCTGGATTCCCACATAGGTGACTGCAGTTCAAGTCCTGAACCCAGCATCTTAAAACTCAGGCTGGGCACGTTTGTGTGTGTGCCCAAAATCACAACAGAAGAATGGAGGAGAAGGGATTGTGGCATGACCATTTCCCCTGGGGGGGGGGGGGTGATTTCTCACTTTCTGTCTCTGTTTCTCTCTGTCTCTCTAGCAAGTACACGTGTCCTATACTAAAAATCTCTAAAAAAAATAAAGAAAGGAGTCTGATGCCAAGGTCATAGCATCATAGCTGTACTCATGTAGGAACTGTGGCACTAGGCTTTGGAGGCTGGTTTTTGTACAGAACAACGTCCGGATTCACTGGTCTCTCTGTTTAGTTAAAGGCACTGGCCCAGGGCTGTTAGCCTAAGGAGAGGACTGGCCTTGCAGGACCATGCATCTCAGTACATATAAAATGGGCAGCACTCTAGAATGTCCACCTAGTGACTGGGGGGCCATAAGCGCACTGCTGGGTCATCCCTTTAGTCCCGGCACTTTAGTCCTTTGCTGCTGTTCAAGCGGGGTCCTGGAGTTCTCGGGTAGACCAGATGTTGGAACTTAGTGATGAAACACTGTTGGAGTTGACATGGCACCTGATAAACAGTAGAAGTCACATGGTAGAAACCAGATGACCTATGCTTTGTGAATGATTAAATAAGGTCAGAAAACTGCTAGTTGAAGATACATTAGGATTATTGAAAAACATTAGCTCTGGGGCTGGCAGTTGGCATGGTGGTTAAGGGTGCTGGACTCCCACATGGCTGACTGGTGTGAGTCCTGGACCTGGTGGCTTGCTTTTTCACTTTTCCTCTCTCTCTGTCCCTCTCTGGTCAAATTAAAATAAATAAATAAATAAAGTTGGATAAAGTAATCATTTTTTTAAAACCAACACTAGCTTTGGCAGAATGTATCTTGTCTTTGTGTATTCTAGAATTGCTGCAACCAGGGTAGCACCTCCCTGTTCACACCAGACATACATACCTACCAAGAACGAGGCCTAGTGTACAGGCAAGGAATGTCACATTCCTGTATTTTTCTAAGTTAAATGTAATTCAGCCAGGGAGATTCTCCCTCAAAACCCCCACTCCTACTCACCGAGCTCCCTTCCCGAATCTGGGCACTACTCTAGGCACAGGATTTTGACCTATGAAGAGAATCCCTTGGAGGCCCAACTGTCCCCTTCCTATGCCTGCAGGAACTTTCCAGAATCTGTCTTCCCCGACACTGGCCCCATTCTACTTCCTCCACATTACCAAAGATAAGTAGTCATGAATAGGTAGACAGTGCAGTACACGGTGTAAATAGGAAGCTTTGCAGCCGTTCAAAAGAAGGAGGCTGACCTACACATGGTGGTGTGCAGAGGTCTTCGAGATGGTTGGGGATAGTGTATGAACTATGTTTCATCTTTTATTTTGCTTGGAATCCCTATTCTTCTGTTGTAGAAAATTTGTTTTCTTTCTTCCTACTGTCTTAACCTGCTATGCTCTGAGCTGGCTTGTTGAAAAGGGAAAGAAAAACAATTCTGTTCATCAGGAATATAATGTTGCCCTTTTTTTTTTTTTTTTTCAGTCAGAAAAGAACTACATACTCTATATGGGTTTGCTTGAAAGAATTCATATATGAGGAAATCCTTAATGTTTCATTCTTAAGTAAATGAAATCCTTTGTATTTCACAATCCTGATACATTTTCCTGAAGATGAATTTTGGTAGCGGTCCTAGGTATCAGTGCATTGGTAAAACACCCTTCCAGCAGAGGGGAAGTACTGTAGCCCCTCTCCGAGGTGCGTTAGCTGCCCTCAGAGTACAAGGAAACAGGAAGAAGGACCCTGGCTCCTTCCTCCCTTAGAGCTGCATGAGCTTGCACAGTAGTTTAAGTTTTTTAGTTTGAAATTTCTCAGTGATAAACATGAAGGAAATAGTTGAGGTGAATTCTAAGATTCCATCTAGCAATAACCTCTGTAATTTCTGTATTCCTGAAAAACTTCACTTTACATGTACTTGCAGATTATTTTGTAGTTTTTGGAATACTTTTATAAAAATCCCATTTGATTTATTATAAATAGCCCTGTAAAAGAGATAGGTAATACGATATTGCATTTGAAATAGATTACTGTTTAATTAAATTATCCCAGTAGATTCGGATAAAGGATTCTGTAGGCATAAATTCCGATAATCGATCAAAGTAGCCACGCTTCATTGCCCAAAATTGAAAATTCACAGGGGGCAGAACAGAAAAGTTGGCTGCTGGAACATCTGGGCAAGTTTTGTATGGTAACTTTTTTTTTCTTTTAAACTCTACTTATTTCTTCAATGAGAGAGACCAAAAGACAAAGACAGAGAGATAGGATTCTCAATAATGTCGTTCATTTATTTATTTTACCAGGGGGTGCATGTACTTGCCAGAGACAGAGAGAAAGAGAAGGAGAGGTAGAAATCCCCCCACCCCCCATGGATATGGTCACACTGCAATTCATCCTGCTCCATTTTTCTATCCTGTTGAGATTTGGGGCATGGCATATGTGTTTTTCAAATCACCATGGCTGGGATTTGAACTGTAGTCAGTCATGTGGGATTCTGCTCCCTTAACCACCTGACTGTGGGACCAGCCTCCCAATAGGACCATGATGCCATGCTCCACCCCCAGCCTCAGGCAGCCCTGGATCATGGGCAAAAGCATGTTTGATGTACTCAGAGAGCTCTCTGAATGCAAACCCAGGAGCTTTCCATGTGAAATGATCTCTCAGAGCATCACATTTTACCACCATGCCACTGTCTGAGCCCCTTTCATATAAATTGATACAGGGGAATGGAAGTAACACTTTCCTCAAGCTAATCATTCTTAGAAACAAAGAAATGAAAAACCCTCAACAGAGCCCTCATCGCTTTGTGACTTACTAAACACATCCTGAGATTCACTGGTCAGTGGGATCACAGATAACCCCGTGGGGAGAGAGAACAGTCCTCTTGTATACACCGTCCTAAGTCAGCTGGTGGTTTCTTTCCCACCTGCTGCTTCTCATAGTACCTTGCCCTTCTTCCCTATCTCTAACCCCTCACCCCAACAAGAGTCCCAGTGGCACTTGGGAATGTAAATGAGATGGAAAGCTTCACTTGTCATCTAGAGTCTAGTTTATGAATGAACTATTGAGGGAGAGAATATACAGTATCGCTAAAAACGATGACTTGAAAGTGGTGACTATTAGCAGTGGGATTTTCATAAAGTGACTGTGAGGACTAATCCTCTCAAACTGTTATATTGATCTCATGGGGTGGTTGTGTGGATGAAACGAGATGGTGTGTGTGTGTGAAACGCTTGGTAAACTGTGAAGTCGTATCCATGTGGAAAACATGTTTTAATATTGCTCTAAAGCTGTTACTCCCAGAAAAGAAGTTTGATTTAAAATATATTTTAAAAAAATAGATAAAGAACAGACATTTTGAGACTGGGTTCTAGGAATGTTTTGAAGTTTATTTATTTATTTCATGAGAGATTGAGAGATAATTATTCCTAAAGGAGTCTCCATGCCACAACCCACCCCTTCTCCTTCCCCCCACCCCACCTTAAATCTCCATCAGAGCGAATCACATGCCTGTGTGGACACAGACTCAGGGCGGTTACCACTGCACCATTGCCTGGCCCCTAGGGTTTTTTTTTTTTTTTTTTTTTTTTTCCTTTTCTTTTCTTTCTTTTTTTTTAAAGCTATTCATAGATTGTAATCTGGGCTTTCAGTCTAAGTGCTTATGCTTTGGGAGGTTGCTACCAATCTTTATCAAAAAGGGACTAGGAATGTAGAAGAAGAAGGACCTGAGAAATCATCCAATTACCTCAGAGATAAGATAATAAAATCCAGAAAGATCAAGTTACATGTCCAATGTCATAGAGCGAGCTAGGCAGACAACTTCATTTTACTCTATAAGGATTTGCTTTAGAGAAGAGCCACATCTTTCGCCATACCAATCAGTTTTTCAAAATTTATCCATGCCTTATTCAAATGTTTTAACAATGGATAATCCTAAAATATACATCAACTGCGGCATTTTCTGCCAGCATCTTCCTGTGGATAGAAGAACTCCTCGTTTTTTTCTGATGAATGGTTTCCTGTGTTTGCTTTATTTCAAAGAGATAAAAGTTTATTCTGTTTTTCCATGTTATAATATCACAATCTGGAATAATTTTGTTATGTTGCTGGGCATGCTTTTATGGAGCAGTATCATGAGACTGGAGTAAAAATCACATTATGAGTTAGCTTTGTTATCAGTTTTATTGGAGCTGAAACTGAGTGAAAGGATTTAGGAATAATTGGGTAATCAAAGCAAATTAAATCAAGAGGGGGAAAATATCAGTTCTGGCATCAAATGGGGACTGCTATGACTTCCACATCTGTGGTCTTTATCCATTTTAATCAAGTCTAAATTATGCTATTAAGACTTATTTTTGCAACGTTTACTTGCTCAGACGAAGCAGACTTATATATATATATCTCTGGATATTTCTTGAAACATTAAAACAGTCTTGCTATTTCTAGGGAAAAGTTACCTAACTTGATTAGCATCCAAATATTCAGAGTTGATATTGTGCTTATAACCATGGGTGCAGTGTTCAATGTTGTTTCTGGGTAATAGAATTCAGATACCAAGCCTTCAACCCACATAGATGCATTCCACATCCCTCAGCTCCTTGTGTCTTAAAAAAATGAGGTTTAAGTGGTGTCTCGTTAGTATAAATTCGCTGTAATAAATAGGATATCATGCTATTGGTATGGAAAAAATATTACTATAGTAACTAGCCCGGCCTTGCTTTCTGGTGTTCATTTGCTGTGCTTCCCAAGGGATATGACTTTTGCAGTGGGAAAAAATCTGTTTAGCATAATAAATGGTAACAGCTCCCCCCGTATTTCTCAAATATGTAACTAATAATACACTGTATTATAGACTGACAAAACATTAAGTTCAAGAATAAGAAAATTAATTTTGAAAGCTTTGATTTCCTTTGTTACAATTTTTTGTGTTGTTTCTTATTGGGAATTTTGTCTTACACCTCTTTGTTTGCTCTGAGCTCTTTTCCCATACATCTTAGAATCCTTGGTGTTTCCTTTTGTTGGTTTTGGTTTGATCCCTTGGTGTCCAAGAGCATACACATATCCCTGTGCTTGAATCAAGGGGTGCTTCAGAGCCTCATTGCTCACCCCCAATAGAGACCACTGGAGAGGTTCTACCAGGAACCAGCCTGCTGTCTCGTAGAACAAAAGCCAGAGCTCTCTGTGTACTGAAAGCTGCAGGCCCACAGATTTCCTCTCCAAGCTTGGCTCTTAAAGAAATTGGAGTTCAATTCTCCAGAGGTTTGTGTTTTACCATTGACTGTTTCACAACTTAATAGCTTGACCAAGAGGAAGACTCTATTGAGAAGCATTAATTGATCTTAGGTTTAACAGTCACTTTTAAAGATACTTAATTCTAGGGTAAGTCAGGAAAAAGGATAGCTCTAAATATTTTCTGAAATGAAGGTGACTGTAGAAAGTGAGGAGATTGCTTCTATGTGAGGCTATGCATTTTCATTCTTTTTTTTTTTTTTGAGACTTTTTTGCTATAGGGTGTGTGCATTGGCCTCTCAGACAGAGAGAGATCTAGACATAAAAAGTGATAAATCTCCCCCCACCCCGGGAGGAGATAGCCACACTACAATCCCTTCTCCATTCTCCTCTTGGGATTCTGGGCATATACACACCTGTACCTGGCCTGAGTCTCAAGCCTCTGGGTCTGGCACTTGAACTGCAACAGCCATGTGAGAGTCCAGCACTTTAACCACTACATCATGTGCTGGCTCCGTTTTCATTCTTTAGGGACCTGGTCAAATGTTAATAGTACCACAGCTGGTAGACATTTATTGTGCATTTGCCATGTGCCAGTCATACCCTTAGATGTATTTATAGCTCACTTAAGTGTCACAATAGCCCTAACAGTAGATACTATTCTTATAATCCCCATTATCTATGTAAAGAAACCTGAGACACAGAGGTTAAATAATTTACCCAAGGTTAGACAGCTAGAAAATGACAGAATTGGGATTCAAATCACGCAGCCTCATTCCAGAACCTGTGTCCTTAAGCATGAGCTACATTATTTTTTAAAAGAATTATTTTATTTATTATTATTATTATTTTTTTTAAATTTGATATAGGGCACATGCACTCACCAGAGAGAGAGAGAGAGAGAGAGAGAGAGAGAGAGAGAGAGAAATGAGAAAGCAAGTCAACAGGTCCGGAACTAGAACCACAGTTGGCCATGTGGGAGTCTAGCCCCTTAACCACCATGCCTCCTGCTGGCCCAACCACTAGCTACATTATTTGAAATAAATGTGTTTTCAGCTATTGGGTTGTTGGAAAGTTATGATGTATTTTTTTTTTCTATACAAAAGTGCATGATGACTTCCAACAACTCAATATCATGACAAGGTAGAGTATATTGAAAGCTGCATTTTTCAAGCTTGGATTGTGACCCACTGAAAGAAATACACTTTGCAAACTATCATGTGTGCAGTACAACTAATAAAATCACACAAAATGATACTCATCCATGTACGATGCACTCTGACTTTTCCTTTCTGTTTCATTTCTAAAGAGTGCTAGTTGTGGCCCTTAAAATTGATTTGAGGGCTTACTGTATGGTCAGGACTTACAGTTCAAAAACTACCTAGATGCAAGTTCCCCCTTTGAGAGGCTCAGGGTCCAGTCATTTGTTGAATGAATGCATGTCAGCAACTTCCTCCCCAGTGGCCAGCACTTTGAGCTGACAGAGTAAAGGTATAAACAGATTATAATTTTCCTTTCCTCACTTATGTTTTCCTAAAATACCTTTTCCTCTGCTTCCCTTTCCTTTTTAAAAATGAAGAGCTAAAATTTTGTCAAACATAGGAACAGAGTTTGACTAGAACAGAGAAGGTCAAGAAAAATTTAATTATGATCTTAGTATGGAAATATTTGTCACTTTTATGCATTTTCCCATTGGTTTTAGTTGCAATTTTCACACAGTGTCTAAATCTTCTCCTGTTTCTACCACATGTTGGTCCTGGGACCCCCTCTTATTCCTGCAAGGGTTCCCTCTGGTCCTTGCTGGATTCTCCTCTAGAGCAGGTTAGTTCAGATGAGTTTTCCTCCAATTCTGTCTCTACTCGAGGCAAGGCATTTCCCAGCAGTCCCAGGGCCCAGTTTAATCGATCCTTCTGATATTTCCCAGAAGATTATTGGCAGCCCCTAAACTGTCTGTTACTGGGGAGAAGTTTGAACCCACCCTGAGGGTTTGAACCCAACCTTGGCTCAGATGGGCCTCCAGGACATGTAGAACTTTTCTAGAAGCTCTGGCTTCTGATGGGCTGGTGGTCAGGGCATGGGTAGCCCAGATGTACTGTTGGCTGTAGGCTGGCTGGAAAGTTCCGGCATGCCAGGTAGTTCAGTCCTATCAGATTACTTACATTTGTGTTAGAGACTTAATGGATTTGGCCAAGGATAATGTCTGTGATGTTGCCTTTCTCTTCCTTTTCCTTTCATTGCTGATGGCTTGTTACAGATGCAATGCTAGCTCAGATGGTTTTGGGTATTTATCTTTTCCTAGATAAGATAGAATATCACTACTTAGAAAAATAGGGTATTTTTTTAAGAGCAAGGGCTTTTTGAGGTGGCGGAGAAATTCCAGGCAGTAGATGGTGAGGTGAATGCTGGTAATGAGGAGATGGTTGAAAAGCCCCTCATCAGTAGATTTTAGGATTAACATCATTCATTTTAGTTTATGCTCTTTATTCAACAAACCCAGGTGACTAAACTTCCACAGTCTTTAAAAATGGAAAACTTTTTTTTAAAAATTTTTCTCTCATGGGACAGAAGATTCCCTCCCCAGTACAAAGGTTTATTGAAGAGATATTCTACAAGTTGTATAGCTTAAAAGAAACATTATCAGCTTTACTGGTAATGATAAAAAGGCAGATTTCATCCTGTGGGAAGCTGGAATTAGAATGTTTAGCACTGATGGAGAAAAGTCCTGAAGTGGTCAAGTTCAAGACGTCTGTCTGTCTTTATTATTTTACTGTTGAGGGCAATATGTACTTCAGTCTCTAGGACTAACTCTATTTAATGAAACCGATATCTGAGGCTAGGTTGTGTTTTTCTCCAAGAGCATCTTTCATCACCAGAAATGTACTTCATATCATGCCATGGTCAGTAGAGTTTTGATGACTGGCTGCCTGGATTCTTGAAGGTTTTAAGTGACAAGTTGTGTTCTCTGGCCCATCATGTCAAGATTTTGTGCTTGGAGATAGTGGCTTTGAGGGAGCTGTGAGGATTGATTTTTTTTTTTTTTTTGAGAGATTTTTGCTATAGGGCACATGTGCTCACCAGAGAGACAGAGAGAGGGACAAAGAGATGAAAAGCATGGAATAACCCCCCAGGGGGGTAGCTATGCCATAATCCCTTCTCTTCCATTCTCCTCTCAGGATTTTGGGCTCACATGCACACGCACCTGGCATGAATTTTAAGTGGCCAGGTCTGGGACTCAAACCGTGGTCGATGACATGGGAGTCCAGTGACGTAACTATTACACCATCTACTGGTCCCATGAGAATTGATTCTTATCAAATCATTAAACATTTCATTCAGCATTGCTATTTGCTTAGCCCTGTTTTTTATTTTCTTTATTTTTTCCATTTTTAAGTCTATAATTTATTTCCATGAGAGAGAGACTCACACAGGGTCGAGGAGGATCCCAACAGGGTCTTCATGTTGCCATCCATCCCTAGTCTTGGCCGGCCTGGATCACGGGCAAGCGTACATCCGGTATGTATAGAGCAGTCCCAGAACATGAACCCAGGACCTTCCCCAGGTGGATCCAGTTGCGTTGTTTCTGCATCACCACCTGGCCTCTCAGCCCTGTTTAAACAGGTTTGGGGACTCAAAAATGTTTATAAATGTTCTTTTCTTCAAAGAGGTTATATTATCATGCAGACTTGAGCATTCATAAAATGAAATATGCCAGGGAAATGCTGTGGGAGATAGCACTGTTAGCAGCAGGAGCGCGGAAGTGTGAGTCAGAGACCCCGGTTTTAGTCTCAGGCCGGCAATTAGCTATTGCGATAACTGGACTAATCTCTCAACTTCTCATTGCCCTGGCGTCCTCCTCTGGGAGAAAGGGATAGGAACAGTGACCTCTAAGGTGGTTTTAATACCCCCCCGTGGAAGACTGATAGCAAGGGCTATGGGAGGGGGCAAGGCTTGGGGCTGCTCTGGATTCTCGTTAGAATTTGCAGACATGTCGGTTTAACCTTTTGCTGGAATGGCACTTTCTCACTATCTCTAGGACCCTTTCACTAAGTAAATGCATACAAAATCAATTTTTGTGTCTATATCCTGTGTCTTCTCCCAAAGACTCATATGGAAGTTTACAGAAGAATGGAAACCCAGCCCTAATTCTAAATTGATTTCACTACATTTGATACACTCTTCCTTTCTAGAATAAGAATTTTCAGTTATAATAAGCCAAAAGATTGCTTTTCACACCTCTTTCATTTTTATGATTCTTTTCAAAGACTTCTTACGTTGCTCACGGTAAAACTGTCTGGTAGGTTTCAGCAGGCTCAAAAGTAACCAAACCAGAGGTGTCAAGACCTCATAATGAGACTGAGGGTTTGATGCATTCACTTCTTTGTGTAGAAGAGAGAGGCACTCTCAATCCCTGTCACTCATGCTGTGTTTGGTTAGGAGAAAAGAGAAAGAGGGTGTCTTGGCCTTCATTAAGAACCAAAGTCCCAATCACAACATTGTCTTTGACTTGTTCCTGGGGTCACCAGTGCCAGTGATGGGGATGCTAGTACCTGAGAGAATGATGCTGGCTGAGAGAGTGGCCTCTTAGTGCCAGTACCAAAGGGGACTGCAGGCTGGGACTATACATCTGGGCTGTTCAGGTCTCAGGCCCAAGCACCGTCCCTACCTGAACTTAAGGGTCCAAGAGAAATGACATTCTCTGGTGTCAGGGACAGTGTCTGTGCCAGAGCTGGTAGTGTAGCTTAGTTCCCATTCAAAGGCCTAAGTCCAGGAACACCAGGGATCTAAGTTCTGAGTCCAAGTCACAAGGCAGGAGAAGACCAGATATCCTAGCCTAAAGACAGTGAGGCAGAGGAAGAATCCTTTCATACTCTGCCATTTTGTTCATAGTCTCCAGGGGATTGCATTCAGGATGAGACCCACCCACAGTGTGGATGGTCATCTGCTTTATCCAGTCTACCAGTTCAGGTGCACACCCAGAATAGCATTTAGCCAAATATCCGGGCACTCCTTGGCCTGGTCAACTTGATCCATAAAATTAGCCATTGCAAAGTCTGCCCCTTGTATGTAAGTGTGACACACTGAATTGAACTTAGAAAGCCCTGCTAGGGTATGCCACTTCCAAGGACTGACTAAAGTGGAATGTTCCCTTTGCCTCTCACTGCCCCCCGCCAAAAGTTGGAAATCGTTTTGTGAATGCTTTTCTCCAAGCTGTGATTACTTAGTCCCAAAGCATCAGATTTTGAAGAATGGGAAGAAGATAGATTGGAACTTCAAGAATACAGGTTCCTAGGATAAGATTATTTGAGTGGGCCTGCATGCAAATTGTTTCCCACTCTTCTTTCCTAGCACCTAAACTGGCCTAGTCTTTAATGAATATGTTATCTTATGGGGCTGACCGTCATCGTTATAGAAGGACACTAACAGAACAGCTCTACAGAAAAAATGACCCAGGCTGGGAATTGATCCTCTAGGGGATAATTTAAAAAGTGAATCTGAAGCTCTGGTAGGCCCTAGAAAATTACTATCTTGCTCAATGGGATTAGTTGTCCAAAATGAAGAATATTTTCTTCTCGTGCCATCCCATCTTCTGATTGCTCTCTTTTCACCACCTGATCTTAGTCCCCGCTAACCCATTGGCTGTGTGCCATTGGCCAGCCGCATTTCTGCTCATCCACGCTCTGTCAGGCGTGGAACACAGAGGCTAACTACGGTTACCTCAAAGCAGAGAGGTGGACGGCAGTGCTTCTTTAAAAGGAAAGAGATACACAAAGAGTACAGAATTGGATCCATGAGGAAATTCTACTGTTCTCATGTCATAATTTTTATGAAGCTTTCATCACTATTTTAGCAGGAGACATTTTTTAGTGAATTTGGGGCTAGATCTTCTGCTGTCCCTTGAATAATCTTAGGAGAAGGTTATAAAAAATTAAGGAATCAAGTTCACTCATATTAGGAGAAGGGAAGAAGGTGAAAGGATGTTAGAGGGGAACTGGACGTTAGAGGGGGACACAGATGGCTCAACCAAATCTCTAGTGTAGACCTACCGCTGGCCCTCACATTGGAGGCTGAGGTGTTTAGAGTTGTGGATTAGGAAAAGGTTATAAAAAATTAAGGAATCCAGTTCACTCATATTCGGAGAAGGGAAGAATGTGAAAGGTGTTAG
Organism: Tupaia tana; assembly: GCA_026018925.1. Lineage (NCBI taxonomy): Eukaryota > Metazoa > Chordata > Mammalia > Scandentia > Tupaiidae > Tupaia > Tupaia tana. Next base: position 135,037,964 of record JAKSZU010000007.1, read on the forward strand.
AGGGGAACACATCTGGGCTGTGAGAGAGCACATCACACCTCTCTCGTCTGTGGAATCCATAAGCTTCTGGGACTTAGGGGGGTCATGAGCATTACTATTTGGTGGGTAAGGACAGTGTTTGATGAGTGCAGCAGAGCAGTTGGCATGTGGCCTCATCTGTTTCTCCACCCATCTACCCATCCACCCATTTACCATCTACCCATCTGGCCATCCACCCATCTCTCCATCTTTTATTAGCAGGACTGTGGAATGACCACTGTGCACCATGTAAGGTCCTGAGGAGGTGAGGAATAATACTAATCTCCCTCTCCTGGAGTTCCCAGCCCAGAGGAGAAGATAGCTAGGTAGATCAAGGATGATAGAGTTAGGTGACTTGAGCCAGGGTGGGAAGAGGCCTCCTCTTCAGAGTCTGATAGGGAGGGCAGGCTTTCTGGAAGAGGTGCTCTCTCAGCTGAATCTTAGAGGATAAGTACATTATGGGGAAAACCCTTCCATCAGTAGAGGCTCAGACATGACTTTCCTTCCTGTTTGAGTGGAAGACAAGTCCCTCCTCCTGGGTTTAGGTCCCCTCCTTCTCAGGTGGTAGCAAATTACCATGCCTGCCTCCCCTCACTTGTCCTCCTCCACAACCCTTTATTCTCCAATGTATTCTCCCTATTGCATAGAAGCATCTTTAGATCTGTTTCATCTGAAACAGATGAAAAAATTCAAATTTTTTTAAGTTTGTTTATTCCATGAGAGAGACAGAGAAAGAGAGACAGAGATACAGCATCCTTGACAGAGTCTCGATGCCACCATCCAACCCCAGCCTCCATCAGCCAGGATCATGGGTGCAAGCATGTCCTGCCTACTCAGGGAGGTCTCCTGATGTGAACTGGCAACCTTCCTCTGTGAGTCTGCCTTGCAGACTGCGGCACCACTCTGGCTCCCATCTAGAAATTTTACTACAACAGCGGCTTATCTACCCAGGTCCTAGTTCCTGGGTAGCTACCTCCCTGTGTGCTTCCATTCATGTAAGAAGACACTGCCCCCCCTCCCCCCGGGACAGTGCCTTCCTGGCCTAAAGCCTCCTTAGCAGAAGACCCCGTATTCTCTCTCTTCAGCCATCTTTGCTCAACTGATCAGAACAGTGAGTGTGGTCTGTCTGACCCAGCCTCCTGTCATCTGTCTGACCCAGCCTCCTTGCTTCTGGAAACTCTTTCCCTTGTTTCGGGGACACCAGTCAGATCCTCCTCCCCCTTGGCCCTCGTTCTGCTATGTCCTTTGTGGGTGTCCCTTAATTATGTGTCCTTAGCAGTTCCTGCTCTTCTCCCATGCTGCCCCCAGGAGAGTGCACCCACTCATATCTTCAGCCACTGCAGATGCAGGGCCTGGGCAGTGTGGGGGCTCAGGCTTGTTCTCCATCTGATCACCGGGCATCTCTACCTGGGTGTCCCCAAGAACTCAGACTCACTGAGCCCCACACTTGACTCCTCGTGTTTTTCTCTGGTCATTCTTCATCTTGTCCTGTCAGCCCTGCTGCATGTCACCACCAGCTCTCTCGTCCTCCACAGCAGCGCCTGAGAGGTATCTGGCTGCCCCTCTGTTAACTTCCCCCCAGCCCAGCCCCCATCTAGTCAGTCACCAGGCTTGGTGGCTATGTCCTTCACATCTCTCCTGGCCCTTCCCATTCCACTGCCTCTGCCTTATTTCTGAGTCACTAGTTGTCCCCTGGATGACTGCAGGGGCCTTTCAATTCCACAGTTCCCAAAGGCTGGTCCTTGCACAGGGGGCTAGTCTGGCTGCCCTAGTCATTTGGAGAGATTTTTAAGAAAACAGGCCTAAGAGTTCTCCAACTACTACAGTAACAAGCTGGATGATTTCTAAGGACATGATATGATATTGTAAAGATAATAATAAAAGAAAACAACTGACTTGAAACCTTAAAAAAAAAAAAAAGAGTATAGGCCCTAGGCCCACCCCACGCAGACAAAACCAGGGTCAATGGGTCTGTCTTTCTACAAAGCTGTCCCCATGATTGTGATGTGTGGCTAGCGGCCTGGGAGCTGTTTCGAATGGTCTCCTTACCCATGTCTGGTTGTATTCATCAGTCCTGGACATGGGTGCCAAAGAGATCACTTTAAAATCCAAATCTGAGCCTAATCTTGCCCCTGTTCAAAACTCAGTCCTATCTCCCCATGCTCCCATCCCATGCATGAAGTCCAAACTCTGAGCTAACATGGCCTTCCGGGTCTGCCTCCATCTCTTTCCCTTTCTTTATCCCAAGCCCCCCCTCCAGCAGGCACCCTGGCAGGACCCCTCATTTCCACTGCTGTGCCTTCTGGCCTGTATCTGCAGCTCCCTTCTCCCCTCTGGCTGGCCAGTGCCTGCGCGTTATAAGGATTCAGCCCCAGGCCTTCTGAAGGGTTATTCTGTACTCTGTTTCAGCACGCTTACCTTGTCCTTGTCCTTCTGTGACCACCCAGAAACCAGATAAATCCTCCAAGAGCCTCAGCGATCCTTACTGCCTTGTGGGACTTGGTTGAGATTTTTTTCTTTTTTGATTTTTGCAATAGAGCATGTGCCCTCGCCAGGAAGAGACAAAGAGAGTGGAAGTGAGAAATCACCACCCAGGAAGATGGCCATGCTGCAATCCCTTCTCCTCTCTTCTCTCAGGATTTTGGGCATGACACACAGGCACCTGGTGTGATTTTCGAGCCACTGAGTCTGGGACTCAAACCATGATCGGCCATATGGGAATCCAGTGCCCTAACCCCCATGACACCTGCTGGCCCCTCAGTTGAGATTATTTGATGGCAACTAGCCCATCCCAGCACTAGCAGACTATGCTGGGGGCAGGGGTAAAGGGAGTATCAACCCTCCGCTAGATAGAGCTACGGACGTGTCATACATTGCTTCACAACAAGGACGTTCGGAGGACTGCGTTGTTAGGCAATTTCATCTCTACAAACAACAGAGCGTACACAAACCTCGCTGGTATAGCTAGTTACACACTTCGGCCATGTGGTACAGCCTATTATAATATAGGACCACTGTTGTACATGCAGCCCATTGTTGACCAAAACATTGTTTTGCAGCCCATGACTGTATTTGTTTTCAGTATCTATTCAGCAAGGATTTGTTGATTGACTTTGTGAGTAAAACGGTGGGGTAGCATGCCTTTGTGAAACTCAAGAGTTTGCTTTCTCTGGGATACATTGATGCACCCAGAAACCCTCCTTCATCCCTGGGCTCTCCTAGTCAGCTCACGACATCCATATGTGTTTCAAGAATGTGCCTTCACCCCAGCCACCTGGGCACAAAATCTCAGACCTTATCCCAACATCCTATTGGTTGGCAAGGGGATCCTGAAACCGAGGTGTCTCACACACTCGTGTCCTCCTGGCTGTCTGCTTCACTCTTGTGCCCTTCCGGTCCCCATCACCTCTTGCCTACACCACTGCCTTGGTCTCCTGACTGAGCTTTAGAACTCTCTTTTTTTAGTTCATCCCTCTGCCTTTGTGCCATCAACCTCATTTATTCATTCGGCAAACATTTATGGAGCACTTTTGTTGCACAACACTGGTGTAGCTTCTGGTGACACAGAGATGAAATAACCCCCGGACCTATCCTTGACAGGGCCCATAGTTAGGTACCAGAGGCAGTCATTCTACAAATTATTCAAGCGTTGTTTTTGCTCCAGTGGTGGAATAAAGTGGGGATGAGGTGTGAGGAGAGCAGGATGAAGGCAGCTGGGAGGATGAGAAACATGATCTGGGGCCTGGGGAGTGGGTGTTCCTCTGACAGAAGGGATGGGACAAGGGAAGGGGAAATGTGGGCATTCACAGCCCACCTGGGCTATAACCATCACACCCACTTGTTGCTCCCTGAACACGCCCTGCCGTCCCTCTGTCCTGGTCATGGCTGTTACATTGTTGCTGACAGGACGTGCCCATGCCTACCACCAGAGAGCTGTCTTTAAATTTTACTAGACCTTCAAGGCCAGCTCGAATTTTATCTCCCTGGCCTCTCTGGACTACTTCTGTCTTTTTGCGCTAGCCAGCGGTTTTGTGCCTCTGTGTGGCACCGGTTACTCTCTATTCCTTTTGTTTACTTTTCCTTTTCTCCCTCCTACTAGAACTTCCTTGAAAGGCTAACCTGGCCATTGGACTGAAAACTCTAATGAGTGCTTTTGTAAGCAGAGAGCAAAGAGCAGAATGAAATGTGCACTAGAGTATGTATGGTCTTGGCTTTGTAGTTGGTATGGTTGGAGGGCTCTAAGGTGTGTGCAGTAAACAGTATCTGCCCTTTGTCTGGGAAGGCCCTTGCCATTAGATGAGTATACTCAGGCACCTTTTCCTCTCTCTGTCAATGTAGGTTTCGATGACCTTCACGTGTGTGCTGACCCAGGAGTCCCTGAGAATGGCTTCAGGACCCCCAGTGGAGGGGTTTTCTTTGAAAGCTCTGTAGCCCGATTTCACTGCCAAGACGGATTCAAGCTGAAAGGCTCTACAAAGAGACTGTGTATGAAACATCTTAATGGAACCCTAGGCTGGATCCCAAGTGATAGATCCGTCTGTGTGCAAGAAGGTAAAGTAAAGCGCTTAACCTCTCCTCAGAAGCCAGGCGTGTGGCTCAGCGTGCACAGCCATGGGGTGTGGGGCCGTGTGTGACAGAGGCTGGGCTCTGTGTTTCAGGGCTAACCCTGCCTGTTGGTGGAGAAGCATGAGTGTATGATGAGGATGGGGCGGGGGTGGGGGATAAGTTCATCTCAGCATTAGAAGGAATAGTCTTCCTTTTCCATCTCAATTACAATTCAATTTATCACCATTTTTGTCAATGCGAGAGAGAGCAGTCCTGATAACATTAGGGCTATTTATTATCAGGCTGCCAGCTCAGCACCCATCTCCATGTTACTCAATAAACAGCGAAGTAAATATATTGTGCAAAAACAGTATTTAGTGACATGGAAGATTTATGTTACTCAGGATTAAATCAATTACTACTACTTATCAGTTCTGTGTTAGACATGATTCATTTAAGAATAAAACCAGCTGTGACAAGCAGTGACAGATTGACAAGGTAGACATTTATTTCTAGCAATTATCTCTAAATTTATTGGTTGTGATAAGATATTCATTTACTTCTAGTAATTATGCTAAATCCATTGGTTGAAACAAAATATACATACACACAAGTATATTTGTATGTGTGTTTGTATATATGTGTGTATATGTATATATAGTTGTAGTATATACATATACACACATATGTATATGTGTATATACATACACACACACACACACACACACACACACATATATTTGTTTTTACCCTTCAGCATATTTGAGTTATAAAAAAATGAATCGAGTAACTAATTGGAATGCCAAATTGTTGATTATATATCTCAGAAGATCAGCAAGGCTGAAGTTGGAATAGCCATGAATCAAGAATTAATTCAAACTCCAGATTTCAATGAGGCATGGAACTTATATTTCATTGAGTTCATTAGAAATTAGTTTTAGTTTCTTCAACATGGTTATTGATTTTATTTTGTAATGATTTTATTTCAGAATGAAGCTTTTATAATAATGATATATAAACTATTACTATGATTAAATGCTTATTTTCTTTATGAAAGTTTTAAATAATTAAATTAGACAAGAATTTCTTGAGTTTATGGAAATGACAAAAGGATGAGTAAGACGGTATCTTGCCCTTAACGTACTTGTTATCTTTGCTTTTATATTCAAGGTATAATAAAAAAGCTGAAATCAATACAATAAGAATTATATCATTATAATTTATTTTTTTAACAAATTCGTTTTTAAGGAATTGCTTATTTAATTTTATTTGTCATTATTATTATTTTTTATTTGCTACGGGGCATGTGCACTCACAAAAGAGAGAGAAAGAAAGAGAGAGGGAGGGAAGGTGAGAAAGCAAGCCACCAGGTCTGGGACTCTAACTGCTGTCAGTCACAGGCTGTCCAGCGCCTTAAGCACCATGCTACCTGCTGGCCCCATAAATTCATTTTTTACTCCTCTGTGTAGACTGTACAGGTGTGGTTTTCATAGATTCTATTTAATTACAAGTTTTGTGTCAGCTCTGTAGCATAGTAGTCAAGCCCCATGCATACGGAGACAGATCCCACACGGCAGGCTGAAAACATGCTGGGTGTGTTCATGTCCTGACAGGATGGAGCGGTGGATTTTGGCATGACCATGCTGCATCGGGGAGTACTGTTTCTGGCTCTCTTTGGTGAGCACACATGCCTTCTAGCAATACATTTTTTAAAGTTTATTTCTTTTATATGTAAATACACATTGGGTCGTTGGAAAAGTTATGACATATTTTTCTATGCAAAAATGCGTCATGACTTTTGTAATGACCCAATACATAAAATAAAGATATATGCATATAATAATAAATATATAAAGTAATAGATATATAATATAGTATGTGTGCATATATATGTATGTGTGTATACACACACACACACACTTCTATGCTAAAACCTATGACCTAAGTTATCCAGTGCATGCTTAAAAACCAGTCAGGCTTGGGACTAGCAGATGGCATAATGGTTACATTGCTAGACTCCCACGTAGTTGACCGTGATTCAAGTCCTGGACCTGGTAGCTTAAAACTCACGCTGGGCGCATGTGCATGCATGCCCAAAATCCCAAGAGGAGACTGAAGGAGAAAGGATTGTGGTCTGGCTATACCCTCTGGAAGGGGATTTCTCACTTTCTGTCTCTCTGACTCTCCAGCAAGTACACGTGGCCCGTAGCAAAAATCTCTCTAAAAAAACAAACAAACAAACAAAACCAGTCAGGTTCAGGGACGTAAGAGAACAAAGAAAAGCCAAAATAAGCCTCCTAATTATTGTCCAGAGATGAAGGCCCTTTTTAATTTTATTATCCTGGAGGAAAAAAAGAATTTATTACTTTTTAGATGAGCTTCCACCCAACCCCGTGCATAAAAATACAGTAGGTAGTAATTTCAAGAAAGGGAATGAGAAGTCACTTGGAGTAGGTGGTGTCTTCCATTGTGCAGGTGTGGGTGCATGGTTCTTAGCATTTAGCCTCAGTTGTGTGGGAGGGGCTGTGTATGTGGGATATAGTGAGGAGCTAGCTTTCCCGGTATGTAACCTAACGCAAGGCCGCAAGGCCGTGTGTTTCCAAAGCCGGGTCCACATCTCCAGATCCAGTCATGACATTGTGCTCTGGTGGTTATTTTGGAAAGTTTGGAAGAACAGCTGTTGCCTCTCTAAGTGCCATGGTGTATTTGTTTTTAATCTTCATAGTAATTTTGTTGATCTTTGAAAGATCTGTGTAGAAAGATTGATTCTGTTGTCCTGGTGATGGAGAAAATCATCATTGTTAATGCCCTAGGTGTTCATTAGTTTCTGTAGTTTGCAGGGAGGAGGGAGCGCCTAGAAGCCTAGACCAGGATATGGCAGTGAAGAAGCTAAATTGTTTCTTCTTGCTTTGTAACTAGCCTTTGCTCCCCAGTCAGGATTTATGCTGGGTGAAAAATAAGGGCTGCTGAATTAATTTATTTCTCTGCTAGGTCATTCTTAGAAGGCTAGTGGATTTTTATAGTGGAAGTAATAATGATAACAACAATGGTTTATTTTTTGATAGGTTGTTGAAGTTTAAAAGTGCTGTCAGTTTCTCTATTCACATGGGTAATCACTGGACTCCTCTTGTCCAGAGGAGTCTTATTCTCATTTCCTGATTAAGAGACTGAGGTTCAGAGGGGTTCTCTCATTTTGTCAAGGTCACACAGCAATTAATCCTAAACCAGCATTTAATCCTAAACCAACATGTTTATCCTCTATAAGGAATTAATTAAGTAAACCGAAACCAGGATTTTTATCCTCTATAAGGTTGGGTCTGACCTTTGTGTCACAGAAACCCCATTCTAATCTGTTACATAAGAGCACATTGTCAACATAAATGACATCATCCAGGTTCAGGGTTGCAAAAAATTTATAGTAGGGCCAGCCCATAACAGAGTGGTGAGGGAGCCAGATCTTACATAGCCACTGGGAGTTCAAATCCCAGCTCCAGAGGTTTGAAAAACCTACTGGGCACATGTGTGTGTGTGCCCAAAGTCCCTGATGGAGAAATGGAGGAGAAGGGATTGCAGTGTGACTAATCCCCATTGAAGGATGCCTTCTCTCTATATATATTTCTCTCATTCTCTCTCCCCAACAAGTGCATGTACCCTCTGGCAAAAAGAAAAGACTAATAGTAATCATTTAATTCAAACCCTCATTATGATTTAGTCCCCCCCCCCCCCCCCCCCAGTAGAGAAACGGTTATCAGGGAACTTAAGAGCCTTTCCTGAATTAAATGATGATTCAGAGACAAAGCTGCTCTAGCCCAAGGGCTTGTCACTGCTACCTGGATTCCTTCCAGTCTTTCATCCTGCTGGGCAGTTCTGTTGAGATGCAAACTAAGAGGGAAAACTAAGTTGTGCTTATTAAAATGCTTTATAGCTGCAAAGTGTACTGCAGAAGCAAGATGATATTAGGCCAATGTTCTCCTGGGCATTCACACAGATTCCCTGTCACTTATTCTCTACCTCATTCTGTCACAGGTGCCATCTACCCTCCCTTCTCACATGGCCCCTTTATTCCAGTCTAAATTGCTTATTTCAGGTAACTCAATTTATACAAGTTTAGACTTATTAGAACCAATTCTGCAGGGAATTAAGTCATTTTATGGCACTCAAAGTCTTTGCCATGAGAAGTGTCTATGCTTCTCCAAGCTCCTTCCATACGACTGGAGCCTGCTTGGCCCAAGTGTGAGTGAAAATATCTGCGGTCCCGGGAGCAGGGGAGGTGACTGTATGGTGGGGAGGAGACCCTGCAAATGACAAAGGACTGAAAATCCCACAGACACAGGGCTGCTGATGGAGCAAGTACATCCGCTGACTCAAGTCAGCGTGCCGGCCATCACATGAGCCTCTTCCTTTCCGAAACCACTTAGCAAGGTCCCCTCGGCACGGTATCTCTGGGTTAAATATTGGGTCTTTGGGAAAATCATGACTTATTTTTCTATGCAAAAATGTGCCATGACTTTTCTGATGACCCAACATATCCCTTTCCCACCTTTCATGGGAAAAGGTAGAGGGTAAATAAGATTGACTTCGCATGAATTTACAAACGCTCAGTGCTGGTTTCCATTTTAGGACATGGAAAGATGCTGCTCCCTTCCTGAAATCTTTGCAAGGATTGGTGGTAGGGGAAGTCAGTGTTGTGTTAATTCAGGCTTTGTTTTGCACATCATAAAAAGGCAGTGTGTTTTGGGGGCCAACAGGTGGAGTGGTGGTTAAGACACTAAATCCCATATGGTCAACTCTGTGGTTCAAGTCCTAGGCCTAGTGGCTTGAAAAACACACTGGGCATGTATGTGTGCATGCCCAAAATCCCAAGAGGAGAATGGAGAAAAAAGAATTGTGTCATGGCCTCCCCCCCCCCCCGCCCCCCGGGGGTGATTTCTTACTTTCCCTCTCCAGTGAGTGTACACACCCTATGGCAAAAATGTCAAATATATATTTAAAGTAAATATCCCTAAGAGACTAAAATAAAATCAGTTCAAGGGGCCAGCAGGTGGCATGGTGGTTAAAGGTGCTGGATTCCCACATGGCTGGCTGTGGTTCAAGTCCCGGACCTGGCGGCTTGCTTTCTTGCTTTCCCTTTGTTGCTTTCTCTCTCTGTGTGTCTCTGTCTGGTAAAATGAAAAAATAATAATAACAAATTGAATTAAATAAATAAATAATTCTTTTGAAAAATCAGTTCAGGGTCCATATGTATTATGAACAATTATTATATGGGAGATGGGGACAAAGAATCAGCCATTATTGTCTTGTCAAAATATGTACATTGTCAATACTAGTGACAATATTTCCTAACTTAAACCATTTTTTGGTACACCTGGGCTACAGAATACATCTCAGTTCCTGTGGCATTGTTTATACCAGCTGGATAGGAGTTTGTGTATTGCCTTTTTAAATGAAGAACTAAATAACTTATTGCACATAGTTCCAGGGTACGGTGAGAGTCTAAATTCCTCCTCCCTCTGGATTCTCATTCCTGGGAAGGCCTTTTTGACACTTTTAAAAGTCAGCTCCCTCTAGCAGGAGCTTCAATATCTATGTGGCTACAGTGCGTCCCTTGAGCACCTTTGGGTGTAGACAACATAAACAATGCTATCTTTTCTTCTTTGAATTTCCTTTTCTGGAATACGTCCTTTTTCAAGTGAAAGGAGACTAAACTAGAGCCACGGCAGATTTAAATTTTAGGGAACAGGGAAATGGAGTTTCAACATCTGAAGACTTCTTCACAGAGGACTCTTTCTCTACAGGGTAGAGGAGGGACCTTGCTCTCTCTGTCTTTCTTGAGCAGCTCTGAGAATAGTCATGGTTGCATTGGTCAGTTGGTTTCAAGTCAACTTCAGGTATGACCATATTAAGCTGTATAGTGTTTTCATGAAGCCGAGTGTCCACAGATGAAACAGAACTTGCCAGAACAACTTAAAACCACTGGATTTCTCTTCTTTATCCCAGCATAATGCCATCAAGAGAGCTTACGTGTGTCTCGATGCCTCTGTGGAGCGTCACGTGTGCTGAATGAACTCACTGAGCAGGAGACTGTCCCAGGAAATTCTCCCTCTGTAGTTGGCCTGTCAGTTCCTTTGAGCTAGAGAGGAGCAGGTGGCCACGCTGAAGATGGGATTGTTTAATCCACACTTTTAATGTACCCTTGAAGTGCACATCTCTAAGTAAAGCCCCATCTTTGGGATGGTTCTCCTCATTGTGAGAAAAACTCGTCTTTTGCTTGAAACTCAGGGAACAACCTCCAGTCCTAAATGAAGAGTAAGGTTTCAGGGTGAATCTGTGGCACGGGAGTGAAGGGAAACACGGACCTGTGAAATCTGCCCAACACTCAAAGAACAGCCTCATCTGATCTTTCAGAGCATCTGTAAGGAAAGAGCCCTGGATTGAGGTGGAACATGCCTGTACAAATACCATGCTGTGGCCATTTTGCAGCGGTGACCAGCCCAGGCTCTCACTAGGTGGTACCGTTTATTACCTGCATGTCCAAGCAGGTGCTTCTCATCCATGAGGGTCACGGGCCTAATGCACTGGCAGCCCCATTGTCCTGCCTATCTTCTTAGTCACTTGGCCATTGGCCTGGTAGACACCATCTGCCTTTGTCTTCACCTGGTGCTCCCCATAGCTTTTTGGCAACTGGTCTGATTAAGATCCACATTCTGTAGGTCTGTCTTGGTCCACCAATATTCAGTGAGTCTTTCCGGAGCTGCTGGGGAGTTTTGTTGGCCTTTTCTTTTATTGATGTTTGAGTTCTAGGCGCAGTTGGCTTCAACCATTTTTTTTTTTAAGTTTATTTATTTCTTCTATGAGAGAGGGACAGACACAAGTACCCCAACAGTCCCCATGCTGTAATCCACTCCTGCTCTTAGCCATTCGGGATCCTGGGTATATGCATGTGTGCCCTGCATGCATAGAGAGGAATTCAAACCCTGGACCCTTCCATGTGGGTCCAGTTGCATTACCCGGTGCCACTGCCTGGCACCAGTTTTAATCATTCACATATAAGGGAAGCACGTGGGCATTCTTTTATTCTACACTTCCGATTGGCTTAGTACATACTTTATAACTGTTTTACCACAATTGATGTTGTTAGTAGAGTTGAGCATTGAGTCATCGGGAATGCTTATGAATTGAGTTGCCCATGTCAAATCATACATGTCCGGAATACTAACAAAGATAAAGAGGGATTCAGAGAGACAGCAGTTGAATGAGAAGGAGGATATCCCCAGACATCAGTCTAGAATCTGCCCTCCTACCCTGATCCCTAAAGGAAAGCTTCCCTTGTAGTTCCTGCACCCTGCCCATCCCCATGCATATACTTGTTCCTGGCCTCTATGTCTCCTTTGTTTTTCTTTTCACAAGACTGCAGTTGTCCAAGGAGGTATCTATCATACGGATTGGGCACCTATGCTATAGATATAGATATAGGTATAGATATTCACAGCAACCTTACGAAATAGATTCTAGTACCTTATTTTACAGAAAGGGAAGTGGAGGTATAGGTAGTTCCCCATGGCTGCAGAGGCAGTTCGTGGCAGAGTTGGGATTCAGCTCCAAGTCTGTGCTTTCCGATATGCTCGTCTCACCTGACCAAAGATCAGGGGAGGGGCTGAGAGGGGAGGCCCCAGGTGCACAGCTATTAGGGAAGCCTCTTGCTAGCAACAGGTTTGGTAAGAACCTCTTTATGAAGGACACTAGTTCTTAAAGACAACCTGCATCAGAGGATTACATGCATTAGAACATATTAAAATACATATTCAGTGGTTAAGGGAACCGGATCCCACATGGCTGACCACAGATCAAATCCTGGCCCTGGCAACTTGAAAAATGCTCCAAGTGGCTGTGTATGTGCACGCCTCAAATCCTGTCGGGTTGGAGAAATGGAGACGGGATTGCAGTGTGACAATGACCCATTGGGCAATGCTTTCTCCCTCTTTGTCTCTTTCTGTCTGTCTGTCTCTCCCTCTAGCAAGTTGCAACTAAAAAAAAAAAAATTAAAAAATCTAGATCTTCTGCATTTGAATGTTTGAAGTGGGACCAAGGAATGTGCATTTTTAAAAAACTTTCCCCTGATTCTTATACATAAAAATGTTTGAAACCAATTTATTCAGGGATATGGTGTGATATTGCTTTGCAAGGAGGAGGGTAGGATGTGATTTTCCCCAGGTTCAGCAGAGTTCCTTGGAGATCATTCACTCTAAGAATCACAGATGTCAGTGTTATCATTTCACAAAGGGGAAACAGAGCCCTGTCGAAATTCGGGTGACATACACATGCCACTCAGCAAGTAAGCTGGGCGTCGGACCAGTGTCCAGACTCTGCCCAGTGGTGATATCTGACTCAGGTGTGTGTCAGAATCACCTGAGGAACTTTTAAAAACAAAAGTACCTGGGACTCACTCAAAGAGACTCTTTTCAATTGTCCTGGCAGTGAGAGTAGAGGCATGGGTATTTCTAGAAGCTCCCAAGGTGATTTCAATGTGCAACCGGGGCCCCTTCCCCCTGCACTTACTGTCTCACTCTCCCTGATTACCTGGTTGTAGCTAAGGATGTCACAAAGCACAGGAAAGCTGTTCCTGTCACAGCCCCAGCTTGCCAGTTTCCATACTTAACCCTTCTTTGCCCCAGCACCTCGCAGAGCACAAAGAAGGAAAAAGGTAACTCATTCATCCAGTATTGTTTTTAAGTACTTACTGAAATATCTGGCTCCCAGAAACCTGACTGCAATTGCTATAAAAGATGAATAATTTGATGTTAAGAAGGTCTTTTGAGCTTCCTGGGGGAAAAGGTGCAATGCGAGCTTAAGTATTATTATTACATTATAAATTTTTAATTAAAAGACTCATCCTGACTCATAAGCTAAAACCGGCAGTAAAGTTGGCAGCTAACTCCTTTATTCATTCGAACTGTGGGGTGCAGGCATTTGTTAAAAGCAGGGTAGTCCTACTCCTCTTTTATAGCTGCCCATATATTAAGGTGAGCTGTCTCCTAGTTCCAGAGGCTTCACCAAAACAGATGGAGGCCTTAAACATGTTTTATTGAGACTCCTTGTCTCCTCTTGTGTGTTTTCTATCATCTGAAATTCTTTCTTGTTGCCTTTGACTTGGGTTATCAGAACCGACAGCCTCTGCCCACCAGGGCGGGTATTTGCATATCTTCCCCTCAGACAGTCTCTTCTCGTTTTGCATCTTGTACAGTGAGAAGGAGCAGAGGGATCCCTCCCTATCTCCAGGACCACTGTCCTTTCTTATGTATGCCACCATCAACAGAAGTGAATGTGCTCCTTCCTCCCTCATGGCTTCCATGTGAATTTAGTTTCTGCTCTTAAAGAGATTTCTTTAACTTACATGTGGTCATGGCTTGAAAGGGGAAAAAAAAAATCCAGAGGAAATAAGGTCAGGTCAGACTGGGGCAGATCCAGCAAAGATAAGTGACAGAAATGATCAGTTATCATTGTTGCAAGATGACAGCTAGACTGCCACAGACAGGGGTTCCCAAGCCAGTGTAGCCAAGCCCCTGGTAAGTGCAGAGGCCAAGTCCAGACTGGAGCAGCTGTTCCTCCTTAACCAGCGACCTCAGATTTCTCCCACAGTGAGCGCTAGGAGCACCTCTGTGTACAGGGGCCATGGAGGGAGGGGGCTGGTTTGAGTCATGGAAATATTAGGCAAATGGTGAACGACATCACAACACGTGTCCTGATCCTTGCCAGATCATGTAGAAAGGTCGCAGGATGATTGTCAGCAACCTCGTACACCGCACTGATGGTGGAGATTCCCCGGGAAGCCGTTTTTCATACGCTCGCAACTGAAACTACCCAGAATTAGGTTGGCTGCTTATGAAAAATGCAGGGCTACCCCCACGGGTGTCCTTCTAAACCCATCGCGGATGAAATTCATCTTCTCTCCTGCCAGTCTGGAGCAGTTTGGGGCTGACTATGGTTCCCTCGTCAGCATCTTGTGGTCCTATTATTAATTCAGATCCTCAGAAGCCCATGCTGGGTCCGCAAGAGCCCCAGGCCTGGGCATGGAGAGCTGCCCCAAGCAGGATTGGATCAGTTCAGATTTTGTTCTTCATTACATTTGTCTGACATAGCTCCTAAGGGATGGGCTGGGGCCTGTTAAATTCTGAACCAGCCTTAGTGTTTTAACTGCTGTGTTGGCCAACCACCTGAACTGGCCTTGGGTATCCCATCAAGCAGTGATTCTCAACAGTCCACTTCATGGGAATTGCCTAATGGATATGCAAAAATGCAGATTTGGGGGCCCCAGGCTCAGAGATTTGTATGTAGGGAGGATTTGAATTTAGCACCCACCTCCAGGTGATTCTCATGGTTGGGGGCTTCAAAGGACTCCTTGAGATACTTACCATGAGCTTTCCAAGCAGAGCACCACGACATGGGATAGAACCTCTGTATGTAATCAGGCCCCAAGAACGGGGTTTCAAATGCCTTCTTCTATTTTTCTTACAAGCTCACCTCTGGCCACCAGGAGTTTTCCATTACTTTTTTGTTGTCAAACATAAGGGCTACTTTCCAGAAGGTGGAGAGCAACTTCAAAGTTTCTTTCAAGATAAAATAATTAAAATGCTATTTGTCAAAAGAAAAGCAAGGAATCAAGTAGGTTTGCCTTCTAGGACAAAACCTAGTTTCTCCAACAACTTACATAATCTACATTAACAGGTCACATTGTCATCTGAACATTTTCTGGCACATAATTAAGGTTTTTGTTTTTGCAAATTTCAGTGCCACCCCAATATGTATAGTCACTCATTGCCCCAAATTCTGTGAGTTGAAAAAGGTGGTTACATTTTCAGTGATTTTCCTTGTTTTTCTTTCTGGATTAATTTTAATATTCTTGTAGCCTTTTTAAAATTCACTGAGCTGACCCGTGGCCTAACAGTTAAAGTAGTTGGATCCCACGTGGGTGACCACGTGGTTCAAATCCTGAGCCCAGCAGGTTGAAAAACATCCTAGGTACATGTACGTACATGCCCCAAATCCCAAAAGGATGGAACAATGCAGGAGAAAGGATTAGGAAGTGACCATTTCTCATTGGTGGTTGCTTTTTCCTTTGCTCTCTGTCTGCCTGCCTCTGGTGAGCACATGTGTGCTCTGGAAAAGTTTTAAAAGAAAAAAATCCATAATATATAGCATGTAAAAAAAAGTGCACAAAACCAAACAGTCCCACTACCGTTCCCCCCATCCAGGTAAAGAAAGCGAACATTGCCAGTATCCCAGAATCCCTCTCCCAATCACTGCTTCCTCCCTCTCTCTGAGAGGGAAGCTCTTTTCTAAGTTGTAGAGATCACATTCTGTGGTAATCACTTAGGCCTGAAGCAAGTGTCCCTAACTATTGGGTGGTCAGAAAAGTCATGACGTATTGCATAGAAAAATACGTCACGACTTTTCTGATGACCCAATATGATACTATTTCAAGCTTCAGTTTACTTTTGCCTTATTTTTGAGTTAATGTACCTGGACTTATAAAGTAATTATAATTATAAGTAATTATAATTGGGGCCTCAGCCAGCCCCAAGTCATGGGCACACATGTCTCCACATACTCAGGGAGATCTTCAGACACACACCCAGAACATTCCCATGTGGGACAGCTTTGCAGAGTATGAGTTTTTCTGCTGTGCTGGGCTTACATTTTTATTCTCATCCTTATTGTCTTTTGATGAACAGAAGATCTTAACTTTTTAATAATTTTACCACTTGCCAGAGAGAGACAGAGATAGAGAGAGAGAAGGAGCATGGAAAAGCATTCCCCAATGGGGTGTGGTCATGCTGCAATCACTTCTCCTCCATTTTTCCATTCCGTTGGGATTTGGGGCATGCACAACATGCATTCCTGATGTAATTTCAAGTCCCTGGGTCCGGGATTTAAATTGTGCAGTCAGCAATGTGGGGATCAGCTTCCTTAACCACCACAGCATGGGGCCAGCCCAGATCTTTATTTTAATGTACTCACATTTATCAATTGTTTCCTTTGTGAGGTTTTTTTTTTCTGTCTTAGTTTAAAAAATGTTTTTCTACTCTAATATCACAAAGGCATTCTCCTATATAATCTCTTTGAAACGTCATTATTTTAACTTTAACACTTAGATCTATAATCTACTTAAACATGATTTGTGTGTATGATATAATCCAGTAGCATTTATTAGACAAACTGTTTTTTTTTTCCTACTGCTCTTCAGTGTTACTCCTGTTAGACTCTCTGTTCCATTGGTCTATTTGTCTCTGTCTCTATTTTTCTTTTTAAGAGAGATTTTTGCTATAGGGCACATATAGTTGCCAGAGCGACAGAGACAGAAAGTGAGAAATAACACCCCCTAGAGGAGAATGGGGATGGCCACACTGCAGTCCCTTCTCCTCCATTTTCCTCCTGGGATTTTGGGTGCACATGCACACACACCTGGCATGTGTTTCAAACTGCTGGGTTCAGGACTTGAATCACAGTTGGACTTGTAGAAGTCCAGTGCCTTAACCACCGTGCCACCTGCTGGTCCCTGTCTTTTATTGTTTCAATAGGGAGAGCAAGGAGACTTTGAAAATTCATATGTATTATGAAAAAACTATGCGTGGACATCAAAATTTATGTGCAAAATCAAAATAAACTCAGACTTTAATTCCATCTTTCTGTGAACTTCTAAAAAAACATTCATTTCTAAAACATTACTGATTTTCTTCTATGCTTTGTTTTCCATATTTAAGAATTTTTTGTCTTCTCTCAAACTGCAGATAGGTTCATCTACCTACTGTTTGAACTGAATCCTAACCTTTTTCCTGGCTTTACGCCTTAAGCAAATTTCTATTAACATTTTTTAAATTTTGATCTAGTAAAACTAGATCATTCTTG
This sequence comes from Tupaia tana, assembly GCA_026018925.1. Classification (NCBI taxonomy): domain Eukaryota; kingdom Metazoa; phylum Chordata; class Mammalia; order Scandentia; family Tupaiidae; genus Tupaia; species Tupaia tana. The sequence continues at coordinate 135,055,430 of JAKSZU010000007.1, forward strand.
AAATGAAAAAATACATTAGAAAATACCTATTTAATGACTGCAATAAGCTAAATAGTCCCAACTAGGTGCTACTTTATAGTATGTTCATTCTACTCACAGAGGTTTATGCCTAAAGTCAGACATGTGTGTTTATATATATATATATATACGTATATATATATATATATATATATACGTATATATATATATATATACACACACACACACACACACACACACACACATAATCAGCTGTACTTGGTATTGAAAGTATTTAGATTAAGAACTTTTGTGAATCAATAAAATGTGAAAAAAAGTTTCTTTTTTTAATGATAATGAGAGACAGAGATGGAGAGAGAGAAAAACACCTTAGACAGGGTTTCATGATCCTCACTACAGCCTTCCCAGCCAGTCTGGATCTTGGGACCATGTGCCCAGTGTATGCAGGTGTACCAGGGAACCAACCCCGTGATTTTCCATATGAATCCATATCACCTGAGCAGACTGTTACCACTGCATCACACAGCCAGCCTTTCCACAAACTCACAATTACTGTAGCCTCGTAGTAAATCTTGACTTCTAGTAAAACGAGTCTTCCCTTTGCTTTGCTTCTTTAAGACTGCCTTGGCTCCTCTTGCCCTTCTGTGTTTCCATACGCCTTTTAGAATCATGATGTCAATCATCAAAGTAAGTTTGAATTTTTAGTACAATTGTAACAAATGAATAGTTCCATTCTAGGGGGAAGTAATGTCTTTAGAGTATTGAATTTTCCGATCAAAGATCATGGACTACTTCCCCATTTATGTAGGTCTTTTACAGTTTGGTTCAACAATGTCTTTGAGTTTTCTATATGGAGGTCTTACATACGTTTTGTAGATTTATGTCTAGGAAGTGAAGGTTTTTTTTTAAAATGCTATTGATAATAAACACTTTACATTTTGTTTGTTCAATTGATGATGTGAAAAATTCACACATGACAAACTATCCATTTTACTATTCATCTGTGTGAATTCCTTGGGGCATTTACTACACAGACAATCATATCATGTGTGACTGATACAACTTGTCTTTCTTTGTCATCCTAACAACTTGTGTTTCCTTTTTCATTTCTGCTTTGGTTAGAAGCCCCAGCACAGTGCTCAATGTGAGTGGAAAGAGTGAGCACCGTTGTCTTGTTCCCAGTCTCAAATGGAGTGCCTTCAATATTTTTGCTATAGGTATTTTAAAAGATATCTTTTACTTTATTAAGTGTGTTTCCTTCAAATAACATGTATAGTATTCTCAACTGGACTGGTCTGAGAAGTATTTCATGTTAGATGAATTTTCTTTACAAGCCAAATGATGTATAGCGATTGACTGCCCTTATTAAGAGGTCCCCCCTCCTTTCTGGGGCCAGTAGGTAGAATGGTGGTTAAGGTATTGGGCTCCCACATGACTGACTGCAGTTTGAGTCCTGGACCCGACGGGTTGAGGATCACACCAAGAATCCCAAGAGGAGAATGGAGAAGAGGAGATTGTGGTGTGGCCATAATGTCTCCCCTTGGAAGATGATTTATCACTTTCCCTCTCTGTGTCTCTCTGTCTCTCTCCGGGGAGCATATGTGTCCTATAGCAAAAATGTAATAAAAAATAAATAAGTAAATAAAAAGGTTTTTTTCTTCTTAATATCATGAATAGATGTTGAATTTAATGAATGCTTTTTTAAAAAAGAATTATTTATTTAATTATATTTATTCATTCATTTGTTTTACTTTGACCAGAGAGAGAGACAGAGAGAAAGAGAGGGAAAGTGAGAAAGCAAGCCACCAGATCCAGGACTCGAACCGTGGTCAGCCATGTGGGAGTGTCCAGCACCTTAACCACCTCACCACCTGCTGGCCTCACAAGTGCTTTTTCAGATCTATTAAAATGATATTTTTATCCTTTATTCTGTTAAAGTAGTGAGTTATGTTGGTTGATTGTCAAATGATGAACTAACCTAGCATTCTTGAAATAAACTTAATTTGTTTGTGATGCATTTTCTTTTCTAGTTATTGTTGGATTACATTACTAATTTCTTTCTTTTTCTCAGTTCATACTATAGGGCACGTGAACTCACCAGAGAGAGACAGAGAAAGAGAGACCATGAGAGAGGGAAAGTAAGAAATCACCCCTTGTCTGGGATGACCACACTGCAATCCCTTCCCCCTACTCCCCTCTAGGGATTTGGGGCACACATGTACACATGCCCAACATGATTTTCAAGCCACCAGGTCCAAGACTTGAACTGCAAAGTCAGCCTGTGGGACCCCAACACCTTAACATCCACACCACCTGCTGGCCTGCTAATAGCTTGTTTTTAAGTTTTTGCATCTATGTTGTAGAGATGGATTGGCCTAAATTTTTCCTTTTTCTCAGCGTAGAACCCTGAAAGTTATGGGAATCCTGAGTTTGTGTAAAACTGGTGCTATTTCTTCTTAAATATATGAGGAGACTTCAGAAAGCGTGTGGGAAAATGTAATTAACGTATGCGTGTATTTTGCTGCAAAAAAGGTGAAGTATTTTTAAATGCATTTTTAGAATAACATACGTTTTCCATGATTTTGAAGGCTCCTCATATAATAGAATTCATGGAAGTCTGCCTAGGCCTGCCGCTTCCTTGTGGGAAGGCTTTCTGTTTTGGATTCAGTTCATTTAATGTTTTGTAGGAGTATATCTATTTTCTGTTTCTTATGTCAATTTTGGCAAAATGTACAGTTCGTGTTTGTTTTTGGAGTTTGACACTCCATCTATATTTTCTAATTTCTTGGTGTGAAGTTTTTTTGGTAACATCCTCTTTATTTTTTTTAAATATAGTCTTTGTAATACCATCCCTTTTTTATTTTCCATGGTTCTGTGTGCTGTTCCTTTTCTTTTTCTTGATCAGTTTTTACCAGTGATTTATCAATTTTACTCATTTCATAGAACCAACTTCTGGTTTTATCGATCCTCTTTTAACTATACCCCTTTTCTACATCCTTAATGTTCTTATCTTTATTTATTTCCTTGCATTTTCTTTGGATCTAATTGCCTTTCCTTTTTCAAGCTTTCTAGAAGAATTCTTTGGCTATTTAATAATAAGTTTAAATTTCTGCTCATCTCATACTGTGCCTCAAAATATAGAAAGCAAAAATGAATAGAATTTTAAGGACAGATTCACAGTCAGAGCAAGAGTTTAATTTTTTTTTTATAATGGTTCAACTATGCAGGTATTTATTTCTCGCTCGGGCAGAATGCAAATGGAGGCTTTTACAGTAAGGTCAAGAAGATCTCTGCTTTTGCCAAGCAACTTCCCCCTGTGGCTCTGAAGTCCACCAGAAGGTCCATGGCACTTCCGTTTTTTTTTTTTTTTTTTAATTTTTATCTTTTATTTTTCTTTCTCAGATCAATTAAATTCACATTTTACATAAAGTCCCTATTATGATGTATACAATATACATATATATATATATATATATATATATATATATATATATGGTTTTCAACAGAGAACTCTACATTTTTTTGGTGTTAAATGTTTCTTCCGTTTGCCCCTCACGCCCACTCTCCACGACCCACTCCCCTCCCCTGCAACCTCTGGCATCCACATTCATCCTTTCCACTATCATATCTTCAGATCTTTCTCCCTTTGCCAGAGCATGGCACTTCCGTTTGAGAGGCATGGATGTAATGGTGGAGCATGTGGACACTTTTTTTTTTTTTTTTTTTTTTGGCCAGACCTTCAAGTAGTGATCATCACTTGTGTCTGTATTCCCCTGCACAGAGCTCAGTTACATGGCCCGACACACGCCAAAGGGAGGCGGAGAGCCCGAGGCTTTGTGTCCCAGAGAAAAAAGAAAGATTTTAGAAAACACATAGCCTGTCTCTGCCACACCAGTTTTCTCTCCTGTGAGGGTTCTGCCATGTTTGCTAAGATTTGATTTATAACAAAAAATGTTCCCACTCATTACATTTATAGCATTTCTCTCTCTTGTGTGAATTCTCTGATGTAATGTGAAGTGCGAGTTCTGTGAGAAAGCTTTTCCACATTCTTTACATTAACAGGGTTTCTCCCCAGTGGGAGATTTAAACGCTCCTCTCTTAGTAATTTATGGAACAAGCAAAGGGGAAAAAGTAAAGCAAAAGGATGTAGAAAACTTGAACAATATGATTAGCTTGACTTAACCAATTGCAAGATATTCATCTTTGATTTTAAAATATTTTTCTTTTTCTAATATGTGCATTTATGCTGAGAGGGAAATTTATAGCCATATTTTTATTTCCATAGAATACATTCAATCTGTAGTATTTGTATTGTTATGCAGTTCAAAATACTATCTTTTTTTTGGGGGGGGCATGGCTTATTTAGAATGGTATTCCTCAGGTTTCAAATATATGGGCATTTTCTAACCTCATTCCCAGCTTAATTTCACTATGGCTAGAAAGCAAACTCTCTAATTTCAATCCTTTGAAATTTGTTTCAACTTTCTTTAAGGCCCAAGTAGGGTCAATTTTTGTAAATATTTCATATATGCTTAGAATAATGTGTAGAAATCTCTGTCCTTTTGAGTGGATGGCTAAGAACTCAAAACAATTACTAGCCAAGTGTTTAAATATAAAACTACAGTCTTGTATCTCTTAACAACAGGGATACATTTAAAGAAATGTGTCACTAGACAATTTCATCTCTGTGCAAACATCATAACATGTATTTACACAAACACAAATGGTATAGCGGGCCAGCTGGTGGCACGGTGGTTAGCCAGTGGCATGGTGGTTAAGGAGGCTGGATCCCACATGGCTGACTATGCAGTTCAAGTCTAGCATCTGATGGCTGAAAACACATACTAGGTGCATGTATATGCATACCCAGAATCCCAACAGGAGGGAGAAATGGAGAAGAGGTTGTGCTATGACCATTCCCTATTGGAGGACTCTCACAACACCCCGCCGCCATACACATTCCCTGTCTCTCTCCCGCGAATGCACCTGCCCTCTGGCATATTGCAAAAAAAGATGGTACAGCCTACTTCACACCCAGGCTACATGGATGGTCTATTGCTCCTAGGCTGCAAACTTGTATAGCACATCACTGTATTGAACTCAACAAGTGATTATAACACAATGGTAAATATTTGTATTTCCAAACATTTATAAACATAGAAGAGGTATAATATACAACCTAGAAAATACAATCTAAAAGATTAAAAAAATGGTTTGCCCGTAAAAAGGCACTGATGATGAGTGAGCTTGCAAGACTGGAAATTGGTCAGTGAGTGGTGAGTGGATGTGAGGGTCTTGAACGTTAATGTACACTACTGTAGGTTTTATAAACACTGTTACTCAGGCTACACTACATTCATAAGAAAGTATTTTTCTTTCTCCAATAGTAAATTACCCTTACCTTACTGTAACATTTTTTTTAAAGAATTATTTTATTTAACTTCATTTTTTTGGGGGGGAGAGGTTTTTGCTATAGGGCATGTGTGCTCGCCAGACAGACAGAGACAGAGAGACAGAAAGCAAGAAATCACCCCCCAGGGGGGATGGTCACGCCACAATCCCTTCTTCTTCATTCTTCTCTCAGGGATCTTGAGCACGCACACACATGCGCCCAGTGTGAGTTTTAAGCTACTGGGTCTGGGACTCGAACCACGGTCGACTACATGGGAGTCCAGTGACATAGCTGTTACGCTAACTGCTGGTCCCTTAACTTCAATTTTTTATTTTAATTTGACCAGAGAGGGAAAGAGCGAGAATGAGAGCACGAGAGAGAGAGAGAGAAAGCAAGCTGCCTAGTCTGGGACTCAAACTGTGATAGGCCATGTGAGACTCCAGCATCCTTAGCCACCACGCCACCTGCTGGCCCTACTATAACATTTTTATAAACGTATTTTTAAAGAACTTTTTGACCTGTAATAACATTTAGTATAAAATATGAACACATTTTGGAGCTCTGTAACAATATTGTTCTTTATTCTGTAAGCTTTTTTCCTATTTTCCACATTTATTTATTTATTTATTTATTTATTTCCATTGAAACTTAAAAAACTAAGACACAGCAACACGCAGTCTAGGCCTACACGGGGTCAGGATCATCAATATCACTGTGTTCCACATCTACATTTTGTCCCACTAGAAGGGCCGCGGTGAACAAAACAATGTGAGATTGAGTCAAGCACAAGCAAAATGATGCAATCAAGAGATGCAATAAATGCCAGACATGCGAGGCTGCTGCTGGTATAACATGGCTTACCTTTTACAGTTATTTGTAAAACATAAGTAAGTATACGGGACTAGCAGATGGAGTAATGGTTGTCTTGCTGGACTCCCATGTAGTTGACTGTGGTTCAAGTTCTGGATCTGGTGGCTTAAAACTTGGCTTAAAACTCCCAGCAGGTGTGTGTGGAAAATCCCAAGAGGAGAAGGGAGGAGAAGGGATTGTGGCATGGCCATCCCCTTGGGAGGTGATTTCTTGCTTTCTGACTTTGTGTCTCTGGCAAGTGCATGCACCCTACAGCAAAAATCTCTCTCAAAAAATAAATAAATAAATAAATAAATAAATAAATAAATAAGTATATATACAGCCTAAAGTAATGATAAAAAGTGTAATACAGTAAACACGTGAGCTAGCCCCACGGTCACTTCTATCATTCTCACGTATTACACAGTGTACATGAGTAATGCAACATGAACCTGTTTTTGTTCAACTGGCAGCACTGTGGGTTTGTTTACATCCGCATCGCCACAGACTCATCAGTGATGCCTTGAACTGTGATGTTCTGATGACACTAGGCAATAGGAAATTTTCAGTTTCATTATAATCTTTTTTTTGGGGGTGGGGGGAGGTTTTTGCTATAGGGCCCGTGCACTCTCTAGAAAGATGGAGAGAGACAGAGAGACAGAAAATGAGAAATCACCCCCTGGGGGGATGGCCATGCCTCAATCCCCCCTCCTCCATTCTCCTCTCGGGATCTTGGGCATGCACGCACACGCGCCCAGCGTGAGTTTAAGCCACCGGGTCCGGGACTTGAACCGTGGTCGACTACATGGGAGTCCAGCGACGCAACCATTATGCCAACCGCTGCTCCGAGTTTCATTATAATCTTTGGGACCATGGTCACATTTGTGGTTCATCATCAACTGAAATGTCACTATATGGCACATGTCCCTAGAAACTGTAAGTAACTTTAAGTGCTTAGTATAATAACCTTACTTTGACTGACAGTCTTCCACATGGCTGTTCCTTAGTGGTTCTAAGCTAGGGACTAGTAATAATTACACAGTAGCATTCAGCCGAGAGCCACAGGGTCTTGAGTGTTCTGTTCTGATGCTTCTTCAGGTTTCATAGGCATCAATATGCTTTAAAGAAGAAGGATATACCATGGGCCAGCTTTGCTCCAGAAGCAAAGCCAGTCTGCAAGGTGGTGCCTCTTTCTATGGGAAGCACCCTCTCTCACCAGTCATCTCCTTTCTGACTGGTGTAAATTCTCACCTCTTCTTTTCTCCACCTATGGTGATTGCTCTAATGGCATCATTGCCTCACTTGATTCCATTCAGCTTCTTCAGCCTGATCCTAGTAAATTGCAGTGGTCAAGACAGTGTCCTGACTTGCGTTGGAATGGTGGGTCTTTAGAACAGCAGACGTATGGAACAGCACTGAGGTGGAACAATAATTCCAATATGGGACATTAGCAGATATTAAGTGAAAAAAGGATTTTGTGGTATAAAACCGAGGAATTCCCAAGACCACCCTCACTCTGACACCAACTTTAAAGTTTTGAGTTCCCCGAGACCACTCTCAGGTTTAGTGATTCACTAGGACTCACAGAACTCAAAAAGGCCATTATCTTCATGGTTAAGGCTTATCACCACAAAAGGGCACAGATTAAAATTAGTCAAGGGCCAGCAGGTGGCATGGCATTTAAGGCAGTGGATTCCCACATGGCTGACTGTAGTTCGAGTCTTAGACCTGGTGGCTTGAAAGTCATGACAGGTCCGTATGCGTGTGTGCCCCAAATCCTAAGACTGAAGGAGAACAGATTGTCTCATGGCCATCCTCCCTATGGGGATGATTTCTTACTTTCCCTCTTTCTGTGTATCTCTGGCCAGCATATGTGTCCTAGGGCAAAAACCTGGAAAAAAAATTAGTCAAGAGTAGAGGTGCACAGTGCAGGATGCAGGAATCAGCAGGCACGAGCTGCTTCTCCCAGTAGAAATGTGCTGACAGCATGTTTGTCTCCCAGCAATGCGTGTCACCGTGGGGTACTGGCAACAGGGAAACCTACCTTAGCTTTGGTGTCCCGAGTTTTTATTGGGGCTTGTTCACATAGTTGTGGTTGACTGCTGTGTGGCTGACCATACTCTCAGTCTCTCCAGAAGCTGAGTTAATATTGTGTGACTCAAGACCCCCAACTAAAATCACTTTGTGAGAATAGATTATCTGGCATGATGCAAGGCCCCCACCATAAATCATATTATTAGTGTAGACCATCAGGCATGACCCAAGGCCCATCATAAATCATGCTGTTAGCATAGACTATCTGGGGTGGCCCAAAGCCTTCTGGAAAATAAACAAAGACACTTATCTTAGACAGGATATTACAAGGGCTTAGATGTTAATCTCTCAAACGCTGAGGGCAAGAGCCGAACCTTTCTTTGGACAAGGTTGATCCTTTATTGTTTATATCATATGGCAAACCCTTTGAGGGTTTAGTAATCTGCTGATGTCATAGCCTTTGTTGAACAAACTCCAGTAGCTCCCATCACATGGAACTAAAACCCCAATTTCTTGCCCTAATCTGTAAGGCTCTGCATGCACCAGCTCTCCCATTCCCTTCTGGGTCACTATATTTCAAACACAGATCTTCTTTTGTGTTTTTAAGGACATCAAGCTCCTTCCTGGTCTCTGCACTTCCTGTTCCTGCTGCCTGAAATATTCTTCTCCTAGATCCTCACATAATTGGATCCTTCTTGTCATTCAAGTCTCAGCCTAATAAATGTTATTTCCTCTGAGGCCGTTTCCTGTCTACCCAAATTAAATGAGCCCCTGAATTCAATTCCCGTCATATCACCTATTCTGTGTTCATCATGGCAGTGAGCATGGCTTGTTCTTTTCTAGCTCATTTATCTGTTAATTTTCCATTAGCAGTTTCTCTCCATGCAAGTGCTTCAAAAGTACGATTCTGGACTTGTTCTCTCTCCCCAGCACCTAGAACACACTAGAGTAAGCACTCAGTAATTCACTGACTGAATATATAAACTTTTCAAGTGCTGGTTTAAACAAAATTAAGTAGATTTCTTTACAGCAAGACCCTCTGAGCCTTTAACATGGATTGTGAATCTCTGAGCATCTGCCTTGCATTTATGTTCTTGAGAATGATACTGATGTCCAAACTTGGCTTTCCTTTTTTTTTTTTTTTTTTTTGGAGATATTTTTGCTATAGGGCACATGTGCTCACCAAAGAAACAGAGTGAAATAGAGAAAGTGAGAAATCACTCCCCAGGGAGGATGGCTACACTACAACCCCTTTGGATTTTGAGCACGCATGCACACACATTACCCGGTGTGAGTTTCAAGCCACCAGGTCCGGGACCTGATCTGTGGTCGATCATGTGAAAACCCAGTGCCTTAATTACTACACCACCTGCTGGCCCCCAAATTTGTCATTTTCAAGAAATGAGATTCAGTCTCACATACAACTAAAATTTACTTTAATACCTTTATTGACATATAATGATTGTACATACTTGTGGGGATACAATAGGATTTTTCAGTACAAGAATACAATGTGTAATGATTAAATCCAGGTATTTAGTATATCCATCATGTCAACCATTTGTCATTGCTTCGTGGTGCAAGCATTCAAACTCCTTTTTAATTACTCTGAGACAATACAGTAAATTGCTGTTAACTGTTTACCCTACTGTATTTTGTAACACTGGAAATTGTCTTATCCATCTGTAACTTTGTTACCATTAATCAACACCCCTCTACCCATTTTCCCCATCCTTCCCAGCCTCTAGTACTCATTCTTTAACTCACCGTTTCGATGAGGTCTTTTTTTATTTTTCATTTTCTACATGTGAATGAAAAATTCTCTGCCTGTGCTTCGCTTGTTTCATTTAATATAACATCCTCTGGGATTAAAAGAATATTTATTTAATTTGTTATTATTATTATTATTTAAATTTTGCTATAGGGCACTTATGCACACCAGAGAGAGACAGAGAGAGAAAGAGAGAGAGAGAGAGAGAAAAGTCTCCAGGTCTGGGACTCAAACCATGGTTCGCCTGGTGAGAGCCCAGCACCTTAACCATTCACTATGCCACCTGCTGGCCCCTGAGCTTACTCATTTTACCTCAAAAAGATTTCATTATTTTGAGTGGAGTAGTGCAGTGTATGTGTGTGTGTGTGTGTGCGCGCGCGCATGTATCACGTTATTTTTGTCCATTTGTTTGTTGATAGACACTTAGGTTCATCCTATACCTTGGCTATTGTGAATAATACTGCATAGAACAAGGGATTGCAGATAACTCTGTGAGGTACTGAGGTCCTTGCCTTTGGCTATATGCCTAGTGGGATTGCTGGATCGTATGACAATTCTATTTCTCAATTTTTTGAGAATCTCCATATGTTTACCATAATTGCCATACTTACATTCCCACCAACAATGTAAAGCACTCCCCTTTGTCCACATTCTTTCTAGTATTTGTTATTTTTTTTAAGAATTTTTTAAATTATCATTATTTTTCTATTTTGACGAGAGAGAGAACGAGAGCAAACTGCCAGGTTCATGACTTAAACCATGGCCAGCCATGTGGGAGTCCAGCACCTTTAACACCTTTAACCACCATGCCACCTGTTGGCCCCAGTCTTTGTTATTTTCTGTCTCTCTGATGATAATCATTCTAACTGGGGTAAGATGCTATCTCACCATGGTTTGGATTTGCATTTCTTTAATGATTAATGATGTTAAGCATCTTTTCTTTCTTGTTCGCCATCTTTTCTTTCTGGCGCTTTCCACAGCCTGGAGTCATATCTTCTTCTTTTAAGAAATGTTTATCCAGATCATTTGCCCATTTTCAGTTGGGTTATTTGGATTTTGCTGCTGAGTTGTTAGAGTTCTTTATTTATTCTGTTAATCCTTTGTTGGCTGTCTGTTTGGCAGGTGCTTCCTCCTTTTTGGTGGGTTCATGTACATGAGTTCTGATTATTGACAGGATTCCACATGACAGAGTCAGATATTGGTATTTTTCATAGTTCTTTGTAATACTATGCTTGAAGGGGCTTTAGAAATTCTGTTCACTGGATGAATTTATGCTATAAAAAATTAAGTTGTTTCTGTTTGAAACTTTAGAGTTGATGATGATCACATGTTAATTTTCAGACACTAAAGATCCTGGGTTCTTTCTTTCCATGGAAATAAGGCCTGTGGTTGTTTTCTGTGACAGACAGCTCAGGAGGGCACGTACTTACTCCAGATGCCCAGTCCTCCTACTCTATCCTCCTTCCATAGGGTGGATTAGATACCAGACATTGTTGATTTAAAAAAAATCAGATAGGCTCTGGATGATGATTTCTCCTGTTACTGTTTTAGGATTTTTGTTAGAGCCAGTCTGCATTCATATTGTCCCTGTTCCTGCTCCAGGACCTCTTGGCCTTTCCACCTGGTGGGATTTGCCATTTGTCAATTCACTAGTGACATTTCCCACAGAGTAGACTGGCCCCGTGTCATCCCTCTGATGCCTCTTCTTTGAGCAGAGTTCACAATTACTGGGACGTGGGAGGCTGTGAGTCCCCTCTGAGACCTGCATCCTGTATTCGCCAATGGTCCCCATTGCCTGCTTGTGGAACGTGGAATTTTTTGTTTTTTGTTTTTTTATTTTTGTTGTTTTTTTTTTTTGGGTGGAACGTGGAGTTTTAATTAGAATCTCAAAGCTCTCCATGTTATAGGGCGTGTCTGCTGCTAACCAGAAGGTGTCTACACGTCCATAATGTCCAAATGGACAGTTCTGCCCATTGACTTCACTCTCTCTGGCTGGCTCTGCCTGAGGATCCTCGTTAATTCTTGATCACGTTTTATGTCAATCATGAAAACAGTTGTTTAGACATAGAAATTACTGTGGTGGGGTCTATTTACAGTCAAGATTTTACAGATGGGTACCTTGATAAATGTGCTTTTATTTGCTGTGAACAATTTCTGTATGGTGACATTGCAAAAAAAGGAAAAGATGTAATTCACTGTTTCCAGTGAGAAGGCAGCAGTGGAGGGCAAAACATCGGTGTCCTCATGACTCTGGCCAGGATTATTCTTGGATTGACTGGGGGTGAGGGGGGTTCAGCCTGCTAGCAGAGAAATGATGGGTTAAAGGAAGAGTTAGAAACTCCCTTTCCACAACCTGAAACACAAACGAGAATATGGAAACCAGAACGCAGTTCTGCGGCCAAGATTTTCTACATTGAAATCCAGAGGCAAAGGGAAGGGCTGATGACAGGTTTCCTCAGGGGACAGCGGAGCTGCCAGAGCTGTGCTGAGAGCCTGTTAACCAGATTCCCAGGGCTGTGTGCTCATAGTGCTCCTGGGCAGAGGTCCAGACAACTCCCCTCGGCAGTTCTGCCCCACCAGGTGCGCGCACGGGCCTGGAAGCCCGCAAGGACTGTCCAAGGAAGTGGGCGACACTGTCCCTGTGGTGATGACAGAGGCTGAGATAAAGGCAGACCTGGGCTTACGAGCATTTGACTTTGGATGACCCAGACAAAGCAGTGGCCGCCACCCCTCCCTCCCTGCTGGCCAGGCCTCCTCTAGTAACTAGGCTCTTTTTGCCCAAGTCTTTCCCATCACTGTCATCCTGGTGTTCGAAGTCTATTATGTCAGATTCACTGCTGCTCCCAGGAAACCCAGCCCTAACCCCATTGGATTGCTCCTGGGCTGTGTCCTTTTTAAAGCCACCAAAGGTCCCAGCTCTAGAGCTGTCTACTCAGATAGCCACTGCTCCTTCCCTTCCACCTATATCAGGGAACCCAGGGCTCAGCACCACAGAGCAGCTGCCAGTTCAAAGCTTAGGACAAACTGATGGCCAGGGTTCCTGGTAATACCATTCCAACCATGTTGTGGACTCAGTGGGCTTTGGGGAGCAGTGGGGAAAGACCAACCGTCTTTAAGAGTCTTGAGGAATTTCTGGAGGGTTTCTAAGATCGACAAAATGTTGTTCTTGGATTTTGCTTTGTTTCCAAAACATTAAGAGCCAACAGATTCAGAAAATAGCCATCTGTGGGTCATGCTTATAATAAGCACACATGCATCTAAAATGGTAAACATTAAGCAGCAATGTGCCCCTAAGAGATAGAAGAAGACACGCGGTGACCACGGTGACTGAAACCAGCTGGGGACAGCTGGGCAGTGTTTGGGGTGGGAGGGCAGGGTGAGGGACCCCAGCCTGGCAGCCAGGAGTCGATTGACAGTGGTTCGAGTTAGAGGTGAGTAATTATAACGTGTTGGTTGTATTTATCTTTTTATCACTTCATTGCATGGGCTTCCTGCTCCTTGCTGACCTCCCCAACCTTGCCCCCTCTCCTGGACCACACATCCTGCTTTTGCTCATCTTCAGGAGGCAGAACAGCTGCTTGCTCTGAGCCCTCGTGATGTTGGCAATAGCATGTGCTGCTCTATTTATTATCTTTCTAAAGACAGATAAGGCAGACGGGAAATGCTAATGGCAAACACAACGCCGCTCGTCCCCTGTGCTGTTCTGCAAAGCGTATTTTCTTATCAGGCTCAGGGAGGGCCCCCATAGGAAGCAGTGGCATGACTGGGTGGCATAGGGACCGGTTAGTCAGGCTGCATTGTGTCATTGCTGTCGACAAACACAGCAGACTATGCGCTAGATAACTTGCTCGGGTTAGTTTCCAACGATGTCTTTATTCAGTTATTTTCAAAATTGCTTATAAGGTCAGTTGTAGGGTATGACATGTCACTGCTGGAAACAAAGTTTGTGACTGGATCTTCACACTCTGGGTCCCTCTTTCTGAACCTCCTCTTCCTGTTACCCCGTGAAGCAGGCTCTGCTGTTTTTCATTGGCATCTGAGCATCATGACAAATAAGGTCCCATTTCTCAGATCGCTGTGGAGGCTGAGACCAGGTCTGAAAAGAAGAGTTTTCTTGTGAAACTATTAACTATAATCATTTTAAATTCCAAAAATAACGCTTACCTTTTACAAAATTGCAGATTGCCGTATCCCTCAAATTGAAGATGCCGAGATTCATAACAAGACATACAGGCATGGGGATAAGTTAATCATCGCCTGTCATGAAGGATTCAAGATCCGTTATCCCGACCTGTACAACATGGTTTCATTATGTCGTGATGATGGGACATGGGATAATCTCCCCATCTGTCAAGGTACGGGGACAGCAGCTAAGCTCCAGGCCGTTCTTCTCTCGGACTTCATCTGTACATATGTCTCAGGGAGTGAGGGAGAGATGGGGGAGGAAAGAGAACAAAGCCGCCCACCCCACGTGGATCTGGCTGTCTCTCACCAGTGATTGCCAAAGCTCTGTTCTCGTGGTTTCCATCAGCACTCCTCGCTGTCTGCTCAGCTCCAGCGCCCTGTTTTGAAGTATAAATGGTCAGACATATTGGATGTCCCCTTTACTCTAAAGAACCGAAAGTAGCTTAGGAATGGGGAGACTTTGTAACCGGGCTGTGAACACAATGATGAACTATTATATATTTCATGGAAATAACAGGGCTTTTATTCTTATGTCAGTAGTGGTGAGATATAGTTAAAGCCAATCTTACAAAGGCTATTTTCTCTTAATAATATTATCCTTTTTTATAATGCATGAAGAGCAGACAAATAATCAAATTCAAATTTCATCCAAACCACACAGTGACTATTTATCCTCTTACATTTTTAAAATTTGCTTGGGCTCATGTAGAGGGCCCTGTTTGTGAAAATAAGCCCTCAAGTTCACATTAATTCTGATTTTATTTTTTGACATGTGACTTGGGCCAAAAGACCAAGAAACCAATGCATAATTCATGATTTGAAGGAGGAAAGCAATCTCATTTGCTCCAACAACACTGGCAAGTTAAAGTTGCGACAATGATGAACTCTGTGCTTAGAAATCACAACTGGCAGACTCTGATATTGCTTCCCATGGCCCATCATCAGAAATAAATCTTCTCCTTACGTGAGAGTGTAGAGGTCATGACCCCTTGAAGGAACAAAGGCTTCAGGATGAGAAGGACAGCGCAGCCCAGACCGTCAGAGTCCCAGCCTTCCTGTCCAGAAACTGCCTGTGCTGTCTGGCATGTTCCATATTGCAATTTTAAAGGAGATGCATGATTTCTTTACGTCTTCAGAGACTGTCTACAAAATAAGCAGCTGGCTCTCAGCTTGGGCTACTTGTTCAAATAAACCCTCATAACTGCTGATTTGTTTCAGTCCTCCAGCCTGACCAGAGTAATGGTGAGAAAAATCATCCCAGACTCTAGCTGCTGCTTGCCTTCGTATTTTCCATGTATCTTTTTCTTTTCCTATCCTTCTGTGACACTTAAATATAGTATGCCTCTTTTTTAAAATTAACTTATTAGTATTTTAAATTTTGCTATTGGGTACATGTGCTCACCAGAGAGAGACAGACAGAGAGAGAGGGAGAGTGAGAAAGCAAGCAGCAAGGTTCAGGCCTTGAATCATAGTTAGCCATGTAGGAGTCCAGTGCCTTAACCACCACACCTGCTGGCCCCTCTTTGGTTTTATATCTATTTTCTTTCTATGAGTCAGAGAGAAAGAGAGAGAGCGAGAGACACAGAGAGACAGCACTTCCAACAAGGTTGATGCCATGGGGGCAACCCCAGCCTTAGCCAGCCCTGAATCATGGGCATCGGAATACCCAGCATCCTCAGGGAGGTCTTTGGATGTGAACCTGGAACCTTGCCATATGGACCAGCCTTGTAAAGCATCACGTTTTACTGCTGCACCACCATCTGGCCCTAGTTTTCTTCTTTAGGAATTCTTTTTTCTTAGATGATTTAAAAATATATATCCCATAGGGCCAGCAGATGGCACAGAGATTAAGATGGGTTGATCCTACATGGCCAATAGCTCTGTTCAGGACCTAGACACAGTGGCTTGGAAAACACACCAGGCACATGTGTGTGCATGTCCAAAATCCAGAGAAGAGAATGGAGGAAGGATTATGGCCTGGCCATCCCTCTGGGGGCAGGAGGGAAGGTGCTTTCTCAATTCCTTCTCTCCCTCTCTGCCTCTGTCTGTTTTCAGTGAGCACATGTGCCCTATAGCAAAAAAATATATATGATATATTATATATTATATATATAAGTTCATTGAGAAACTCATGATGTATTTTTCCATGTTTTCCTATGAAAAAATGCATCATGACTTTCCCAATGACAATATATATATATATAAAATTATTATATATTTATATCTTCAGAGACTGTCTACAAAATAAGCAGCTGGCTCTCAGGTTGGGCTACTTGTTCAAATAAACTTTGATAATTGCTGATGCGTTCCAGTCAAGAAACCTCTTCCAAAAGGTAAACCACCAATTTATACATCCCATGGTGGTATACTTTCTGGAGGAGCTCAGACACAGGTTTTCCTATTGCTCTGTCTGGCCATTCAAATCCCAGTCAAGACAGCTTCCCTAGGCCTGCAATGATAGAGTTGGCTGGCTACTCTTAAGAGGTGCGCTTTTTCAGAGCCAGCAGGTGGCGCAGTGGTTAAGGCACTGGACTCCCACATGACCAACTATATAGTCCTGGACCTGGTGGCTTGAAACTCACGCCAGGTACATGTGCATGTATGCCCAAAATTCTGAGAGGAGAATGGAAGAGGAGGGATTGCAGCATGACCATCCCCCCCCGGGGGGGAGGGGGTGATTTCTTACTTTCTGTCTCTCTGGCAAGCACATGCACCCTATAGCAAAAAATCTCTCAAGCAACCATGCAAATGCCAGCTCCACTTTCATTCCTCCTTAGCCATCTGTCCCACAGAGGAGGGCCCTGTCCTTTATCTGCCTGCATCTCCAGCATAGGCAGGATGGAGTCTTGATCCAGCTGCTATCTGGCTACCTAGCACACCACAGGGAGTGAGGAATCGAGGTTGCCTTAGACAGTTCAACACCTCTCCAAGCCCCCAGAGGGATTATAATTGGCCCTTCGAGTGACATTTCATTCTGTAACTTTTATTTGCACCTATAGATCCAGGGACTAAAGCCTGAGGAACCTTCTCTCTATTATCTAGAAGTGCAAATGGAAATCACATTGAACTATTGAGTCGAAGCCAGTATTCTACTGTTAAATTTAGGACAGGCTGTCTCCAACCAAGAGTGAGCATATCTTTCCTTCTCCCCTGATTCACTGCATGGATTATAACCCCTGCCATATCTTTTGGGGGATGGAGGCAGGGAGCTGTTCCAAGGCCATTTTTATGTGGAGATTATACATTTTGGAGAGCAGCATGCAGATGCCTCCTGCTCAGTATGGGTCAGTGTTAGTTTTTATTTGGGAGAAACCATCTTATCTGTGTGGGTGGCTCAGAGGGTAACTTCTTCCTAGGAGGAGGGGCAGGACAGTCATTTGTGGCAAGATTTGAGATATACTTACAGATTTGAATGTTCTCATTTGTTCATGTTAATAGGCTTACTTTTTCTTTCCCAATTATTGACTTCATGTGTTCCTAATTCTCTTACACTTTTCCCTGAACATTGTCAGTTTTTAGCTCAAGAAAAAGAAAAGGAAATCTAACATCATGGGATTGTCTAAAGAGATGGATGAACTCCACACCTTTTCGGATATGGTCCCTCCCAAACATTGGCCAGATCCGGGCAGTAGCCTACAGAGTCTGCAGAGCTCTGTGGCCCCGGCAGCTTAGGTTCTGCCCTGCATACCTCAGGAGTGAGCACCTCTCCAAATTCTGTACCATGGGGGCTTCGGTCATCCACATTTCACTCACTCTGATGCACAAATACTATTCAGTGGGGTGTCGGCTGAAATAACATGCAGAGATCTCCCGAAGCCCTCTGCAATATCTAACCAAGTCAGCCTAGGAGAAGCGTCTATGCACACATACAGACCATCTGTGTTTGGAGACTGCAAGGGAAGTAGGGATTTTCATTATATGTTATTTACCTCACACACAATTCTGCCCCGGAAAACACCAGCCCCTCAGTGTCATTTTTCCCTCCAGTGAAACTGCTGAAGCCAATCAGAGTTTCCATGACTATAGTGGATGCCACACGCAACAGGATTCTGTGCCGTGGGTAATGTTCTGCTGGGCTACACAGGCTTCAAGACAGAAAGGCAGCTCATGAGTTTTACAGTTATTTATCTATTCCAAGAGAGGGAGATACACACACAGAGAGAGAAAGAAAGAGAGAGAGTGAGAGAGAGAGAGAAACCACAACAGAGCCTTCACAATGCAGTCCCCCTCCCCAGGCCCAGCCAGTCTGGATCATGGGCACATGTCCCCAGCATGCATAAGGAGATCTCAGAATATGAGCCCAGGACCCTTGTGGGCTCAGTCACACCACCTCCATGCCACCGTCTGGCCCAGCAGTCAATGTTGAACAGAGGAGGAACCTGGGATCCAAGTTCCACTTCATTCTGACAGCACACAGAACTCCGTGCTGGATGCACGGGCTCACCGTGGGGTGGGCTCCGTGTGTACCTCCCAGCCCAGCAGCACAGGTGTCTAGAACACCACGGTGCCAATCTTTAGGCTCCATCCAGACCACCGAGACCGAAGCTCTGCAGGTGGGCCCAGCTGTCTGTGTTCTGACAAACCCACCGAGTCATTATCAAGTTTGAGAACCACCTCACTATAGAGTTCCCATCTACCTTACAGGAAACACAACTGGATTCTCAAAAGTTAATGGCATCTCCCCAGACAGGTGCTGTACCATAGTCTGCTACAGTGGGACTGAGTTTGAAGCATAACCGTTTCAAGTCACTCAACTCCACCACGGAAACCATTGGTGTCTCTGTCCTCTTATGGCACCCCAGTGGTTCTCAACTTGCCAACATAGTAGGATCACGTGGGAAGATTTTAAAGAAGATGGTGGTCCCACATCTCCCCAGACACTGAGCATGGGGCCTGGGCACTGGTGTTTTGTAAAAGCTCGGTGATAATCAACTAGCTGTCTGGGCCAGAACCACCAGGTATAGCTGTGCCAAGCCAGAGGCAGACTCACCCTCCCTCCCTCCCCCCCCCCCTTAACTACTCATCTGACCCTCTTGGTGCCATTTGCAAATATGGGGGGAGTCTTCAAAAAGTTCATGGAAAATTCCTATTTTAAGAAAACTACATAGATTTCAAAATATTTTGCACTTAAATAAACTTGTACTTTAATTCTGTTTTTTATGAACTTGTTGAAGTCCCCTTGTTATAAAAGCAATTCTTTTCATTAAAAATAGAATAGGTAAATAGAATAATGAGTCCAAGCTTCCTTCTTCAGAGGCAAGGCCATTTTTCCAGTGGAGGGATCCTACAGCGTTCTGGTGTTCTGTTGACCTTTTTGATGTAGAAAGATGACTGAGTGAAGCCTCGCCCTCTTTCTCTCCCATTTCACAGGCTGCCTGAGACCCCTAGCCTCTTCTAATGGCTATGTGAACATCTCCGAGTTCCAGACCTCCTTCCCAGTGGGGACTGTGATCTCCTACCGCTGCTTCCCTGGATTTAAACTCGAGGGGTCCGAGTATCTCGAGTGCTTACACAACCTTATCTGGTCGTCCAGCCCACCCCGGTGCCTTGCTTTGGAAGGTAACACATTTTATTCTTTTGGAAAACGAGTTTTGGATGATCAAAGTAGGTGCTTCAGTAGGAGGCAAAGAGCTACGAATGGCCAATGACTTTTGTTTCCTGAGTATAATTTCCTTGCCTTTCATTTGCCATGAAGCCATCCTTACAACTAGATGTAAACACGCTTCTCCCATCCTTAGGCTTAAAGGAGAGATGAGTGGAGAAGAGACAAAGTTGCATGTATCAAAGGTCAAACGGCAAAATATTGCAAAGTTAAATGAAATGTCTTCAAAAATTAATTTTCCTTGCACCAAATGAAAACAGATTGTATTATGGCGTCATTAATCTCATCCCTCGTTTTATTGTTGTGTCAATGTTTCTTCCATATTTCCATGCATTTTATTGCTTAGCTGTAAATGTTTTGCTGCAAGCATACCCTTGGAAGTCTGCAAGCAAGAGCTCTCTCCTCTCTGTTTTTATTAAGTCCATATGATCATAGAGCATGGGTCACAGAACATCATTAATCACTAGTATGAATAGTGAGGGGGACAGGACATCCATTGCCAGAATCAGGGCAGTGTCTGTGGGGTACAGTCCATAAAATCTTCTGCTGGGCAGTTGGACATGCTGGTCTCATCCCTGGCTTTAACTCAGACCCTGAGATTGTGCCCAAAGAGAACACAGAGAACATAATGTATTTGTTAGCATCTAAATACAGTGAGTGGGAGGGAGGGTCTATATGGAGAAATAAAACAAGAAAAGAAAACCTCCAGACCAGAGCCTCTCCGAAGGCTGTTGATAGCCTTGTTTGGGAAACAAAGGAAGAAATAATAGAGTGTATCAATAGAAACAAACGTATTCTTCCATGTTGACTGCATTTCTACACTGAGCACCTCGGTATAGAAGGCAGTCAGGGTAGGAAGTGTCTTTCATTGGGATGACCATGGAGGGGAACGAGAGGAGGGGTTTCTAAGGTAAAGATGTGACTGGGAAGGAGGTTGGTTGGAGCCATGGGACCTCCTTGGAGGAGAGAGAGGGATGAGATGGAAGGACAAGGGCAAGAGCAAGCCCAGCTTGGGCCATCCCTGTGGACACTGCCTAAGCCGGCCTCCAGAGGCCCCACTCACCCCCACTTTCTACTTTTTCCAAGCCCAGGAGTAGATATCAGATAAAACTCAGGTAAGAATTTCAGATACCAAACAATAATTTTTTAATATGAGCATGTCCTAATCATCACATG
Organism: Tupaia tana; assembly: GCA_026018925.1. Lineage (NCBI taxonomy): Eukaryota > Metazoa > Chordata > Mammalia > Scandentia > Tupaiidae > Tupaia > Tupaia tana. The sequence continues at coordinate 135,076,418 of JAKSZU010000007.1, forward strand.
GGACTGAAGTATGGTAAAAAAAAAATTATTCTTTAGTTATCTGAAATTCAAATGTAACTGAGCGTCTTATATTTCAATGTGCTAAATCTGGCAATCGAGCCTCAAGTGACAAGGTCATCCCCTTTGTGTCTAGTGACACAGCCTTTCTACTATCTGTACATGGCAGGTAGGCTGAACTGAGACCACCTGGCCACATGTGAAAGGGGGCTCTTTCCTCTTTTCTGGAGGTTTCTTCCTGATCTGATCATCAGAAATAGAGGGTCGTTGAAAGATAGCATTGCTATGGCTTTATCTATTTGAAATGCCTATTTTTACATCTTTTCAAATTTGTTTTAAATGCGTTTCATGCAGTCAGGTTCTGATAAGCTTCATTGTGGGACTTGAAAAGCAGTTTTCATGGAGCCTAGAGAATAAGGTATGGAGAGACATAAAACAAAATCTAACTTCAAGAGGTAACAATCCAAGGCTATAAAACAGGGAGCTGTGAGTGGTTTTGGGTTGAAAAAGGAGTCTCCCAGTTTAACCTGAGTCTTTTCCTCTGCCCGCCTCAGCTGCGGCTGAGGATGGAGGCTGAAAACCCTGGCTGACAGCTGCCTGTGCCCAAAAGACCATTAATATCTTTTCTCCCTTAATTTTTTTTTTTTTAAAAAAAACAGTAACACTTAGATTTTTGTTCTGAATTCACGTCTCTTTAAGTTATCTCATGAATTATTGGGTCGTCGGAAAAGTCGTGATGTCATTTTTGCATAGAAAAATACGTCATGTCTTTTCCGATGACCCAATAGTTTGGAGGCCCTTTAAATGTAACACCAGCTAAAGCCACAAAAGCCGTGATTCTAAACTGAGAGACGCAGAGTGGACTGAAGGATTGTTTTTCTCAAGACTTGATAGAAATTGGGTTAAATGAAGCAATGGACTAAAGTAAGAGGTAAGGATTTCTGAAAAAGTTGTCTGGATGTATCTAGGTTTACCTAGCCTTTCTTTAATAGCTACTCTAGGACTGGCCCCATGGCCTCATGGTTAAGGGAGCTGGACCCCACATGGACAACCGTGGTTTGGATCCCACATAGCCAACCACAGATTGAATCCCCACCCTGGTGGCTCATGTGGGAGCATGTGTGTGCATCCCCAAAATCTTGACAGTTGGAGAAATGGGAGAAAAGTGTGCCCACACTCCATGTGTAGGGGGGGGTACTTCCTCCCCACCCCCTGCACCCTATCTTTCTCTGTCAATATACATACCCTCTGGAAATTAATTTAAAAAGAAAGTTACTTTAATTGTATATCATATCTTTAAGAGTCGGTGCCTTGTTTGTGCAACACTGTTACGGGGTAGTCAACACAGATGAACTGTCCCAAGGAAATCTTCTCCTTTGCTATATCACTCACACTTCTCTCCTCTCAATTCCCTGTTTTCCTATCTTCCTAAACACACAATTTGAGCAATTTGATTTTTCTTGATGGCGCAGTGAAAATTATGGCATTGTGCTGTGGAACCATGGTACTCTGGGGATCGGACCCCACAGTGACTGGGTATGCACAGTTGAGCTGTGGAAGTCTTTTCCTGTTAGCTTTTGGTTCCTGTCCCTTCCCTCTCTCACTGTTTTATCTCTCGGCTGTCAGGGTACCTGTCATTCTCAGGGACCTGTCACTGCAGCTCTCCTCCTGTGCACTGCCCCCCACCCCATCTCTTTTTCCAGCCTGCTATGAGCCAGAAGAGAGGATCGCAAAGGTGATCATGGGGGCAGTGCAGTCGATTGATGAGGTGTGCAGAGACCTCAGACTGGCTGGCTTCACCCCCCCCCCCCAGGGAAAGTCACCCTATCTTCTGTCAGCCTCCATTTCTTCATCTGTAAACAAGAGTGGTGATCATACTTACATTGTACAACTGAGAATTCAGTATGATCACAAGTCCGACACATTTAGTGAAGTGCCCAGCACACAGTAAGGGATCAAGCTAGTGTCCATCACTATTAAAGCTCTTAGAGGTGTATATAAAGTCTCATAAATAACTCAGGGTAAGGGATAAAGTGTCTAGGCTTGTAGGAGGTACACTGTGTCATTATTTTGGTGGTTCAGTCCTCTTTTGGTTATGAGCATAGTTCTTAGCTATGTTCAGATTATTGGATCTTGGATAATGGGAGGAAAATACCAAACAATAAAAATAGTTCCTATCAAGGCCAGTAGATGGTGTAGCGGTTATGTCGCTGGAGTCCCACATGGCTGGCTGTAGTTCGAGTCCCAGTGGCTTAAAAGTCATGCCAGGCACGTGTGTGTGTGTGTGCCCAAGATCCCAGGAGAATGGAGGAGAAGGGTTTATGGCATGGCCATTCCCCCTGGGGGTGATTTCTCATTTTCCCTCCCACTGTCTCTGTTTCTTTCTCTCTCTCTCCAGCAAGTACACATGCCCTAAGACAAAAACCTCTAAAAAAAAAAAAAAAAAAGAAGAAGAAGAAGAAAGTCCCTATTAATGTTGCTTACTACATGTTTGCCAGGCTTTTTACCAAAATGTTTGATGCAGTATCTCAGTTAATCCTTATGATACTTTTGGGGGCTGGTAGTACTACCACTAACCCCATTTTACTGATGAGTAAACATAGGCATTACCTGCCAATCTAGCAGGGAAAATGACCTGACAATTTTACAGTTATTTCTTAACAAATCAAAACATTTCAAAGAATTTTGCATAGAAGGAAATTTGCCTTTTTGGTCTAGGTATCCGCCCAGGGGAACCCCCGTGCAGGGGACCATGAGTGCAGAAGGAGGCTCTGTTGCCCACTTGGTGACTGTGAGCTCTTACTACTGCCACCTGACAGTGCCCATTGTTCCCCTGAAGCCTCACCCTGGCCACTGAGCCAGGCCAAGACTGATGAGGACACTGACACCTCGAAGCATGATGTGACTCGGCCAGACCCTTCCACCCTCGATGCAGGATTCTTTCTGCCACAGGTGCCTACTCTCCCTAGGAGAATGGACAGTGCTTTGCGAGAGCCAGCATTTGAGTGACAGCTGTCACACTCACATGTAAATCATCCCATCACTGATGTCTGGCTTTATGAAGGAGTAGGTAGTTCAGTAGAGAAACTCTGGTCTTTTCATCAAAGCTGGCAAGAGTTCCAAGGCCCGGGACGAAGGTGTGGGTCGTGTGTTTGGATGCCTGAACTATTGCACTTGTCTTATTGAGGGTGAGAAGATTCTAGAGCATATGTATTTCTCCATAGCTGTGTTGTGGGATAAAGCCTCCAAAATTACAAAGCCGTGAACCAGAATGAGGGGTATTATATTTTTAAACAGATGATTATGTATGACTGAGCCTGGAAGGAGCTGTGTGAGTTCTGACGTGTCAGCCTGCCTTGCTATGGGTCTGTGTGTTTTTCTCATCTGTGTGTGTCTTAGTGCTTTCTATTCTCAGCCCCCCTTCATCTCTGAGGCTCTTATCCCTGTCCCTCTTACACACACACACACACTCTCACACACTGAATGGAGGAAATCTTTAAAAACAAAACAAAACAAAAAAACCTTTGCCCATGAACGTGGGCCATTTCTCATTCATAAGTGCTAAGAACTCGGTTTACGTTGTCAGCAGTGTTTATTGAGCACCTGCTAGGCCCAGAGCAACACTGAATCGGGCTCTGGGGAGTTGCAAAGAAAGAAAAGGACACAATTCCTTACTTTTAAGAGTTTACAGTCTACTGGAGAGAAAAGATGACAATGCCATTACTTAGAGAATAGATCATTGCAGATGGCATCCACGTACATACGCAGCTTCTTGGCCAAGGGGCACACGAGTGCCTCTGCATCTCAAAAAGGAAGATGGATGGTTCTAGTAGGTGCTATCACAATTGTAAAGTGAAAATTTCAACCCAGGGATTTATGACATTTTTGTTTATTTTCCCCAGAGACCAAATAGTATCGTGTTTTGGTCTCTACTTGAGCTTGGGGAAAAAAGGAAGAATTGGAACATCTCACTTACATGGAAGGATGTGCAGGCTGAAGGTCTGCAAAGCTGATCAGCACAGAGGTACCATGCTTAGTATGTGCAGGGGCACCAGCCTGAGGGCTTGAAGGGTAAGAATATGGATGGATTCTGAGGAGCACAAAAATAAGCAAACAAAGGCCAGCCAGTGGCATGGAGATTAATGTGCTGGATTCCCTCATGACCGACTCTGTGGTTGGAGTCCCAGACCCAGTGACTTGAAAAATGCACTGGATACATGTGCATGTGTGCCCCCCAAAATTCCAAGAGTAGAATGGAGGAGAAGGGATTGTAGCATGGCTAATCCTCCTGAGGGTGGTTTCTTACCTTCCCTCTCTCTCTCTCTCTCTCTGCCTCCCTCAAGCACATGTGCCCTATAGCAAACTAATTACCTCACTTTCCAGAATCTCTAGTTATTGCAATGTGAGGGGTGTAAGAGGTTGCAAAAAGAGGCTCTATTTCTACAGAAGGAAGAACCATCCAAAAGCCCTTAGTATCTGGAATGTTCTCTTCACTTTCAGGTTTTCAAGTGGCTTAGAAATTGCACCTGGGTGCTAGGTGTCTAGTTACAGACATTCCTGGGGAAGCTCTTTCAATGGCAGATTAACAACATCAGAGATCACATGATTGCATCTTTTTTTTTTTTTTTTTTTTTTGAGAGGTTTTTGCTATCGGGCGTATGCACTCATCAGACAGACAGAGACAGAGAGACAGAAAGCGAGAAATCACCCCCCGGGGGGATGGTCACGCTGCAATCTCTTCTCTATTCTCCTCTTGGGATCTTGGGCATGTATGCACATGCACCCAGCGTGAGTTTTAAGCCACGGGGTCCAGGACTCGAACCGTGGTCAACTACATGGGAGTCCAGCGACATAGCCACTATGCTAACTGCTGGTCCCACATGATTGCATCTTTGAGATAGGTATCAAGAGTCAGAGGACAGATGATTGAAGCAAAGACTTAGAATTTGGAGTCTTTGGTTGTAGCCTTCACCTACTTAAAGATTCCTCAGTTTCCCTAACCATTAAGTTAGGGGATTTAGGGATCTGCCAATAGCATAGCACAGTAGAATATGAAGCTCTGTGAGGCCAACCCACATGGATGGGTTGTCAGTTCACATCTGAAGCCCTTCCTGAATATGCTGGGTACACATACACCTGTGATCCCAGGTGGCTGAGGCTGGAAGTTGATTGCATCATTGGGAGGACCCTGTCAGGGGTGCTGTCTCTCTGCTTCTCTCTCTCTCTCTCTCTCTCTCTCTCTCTCTCTCTCTCTCTCTCGTGTTCACTGTCTCTTTTGTTTATGGAATAAATAAATAAATAAACACTATTTTAAAAAGCTAGAAGACTTAAATCCTCTAACCAGATAATCTTTTATTCAATAGCTATCTAGAAAAAAAAAAACAAAAACAAAAACAAAAAAAAACATGGAATCAGCTCTAGAAAGGACCCATCAAATATTTAGTGAGGTTAGAGTTTGGAAAGAAAGGAGCCTGAATCAGTGTTGTATTCTGCTTTACATGAGTGAACACTTTGCGTGCCTGTATGCTGAGTATTTTGCAAGGTCAACAGCGCATAGTGGCACACAAGTTATGTGAGGTCTCTGTCCCCCTCGTGTAGCTCATGAAATTTCACTCTCCTGTGAAGGTAGAGCTAGGCTAGAGCTGACTGTAGAGAAGGCTGTTACCTACTCTGACGCCACCTGCAAGGGGCTCCGAAGCGAAGGCTCCACCATTTTGGAGGAACTGGGAGGGCAGGGCAGGGAGAGCTTCTGGCTGTGTGGGGTGGTCTCCTAGACAGGATGCTCAGTCTCTACACGGAAGGTGGACAGAAACACAAGCAGGTTTTTCAGGAAAGCAGAGCAGGGACCCAGGGACCCAGAGGAGTTGGTGTGGTTATTGTTTGTTTTTTCCAAGTAGGGGAGTACATCACTCCAGGAACTGCAGGTGCCTAAGGCTCCATTTGTGATGGCGGGACAGTGGCTGCCCGGGAAGCTGACATTTTTAAGAGCCGTTTTCAGCCTCAGGGCTGGCAATTCCCCAAGGAACACTCAAACCTGACCCCATTAGATGCTGAACATCTGAAACTTTTGTTTTTTAAATTGGACCAGTCCCTGAACTCATAATGCCCACAGTGATCCCCCTCCACCTTCGACTGATCTCAGCACTCACGGAGACAGAAATGGAGGTTTAGTCTGATGGCGTCAGATTCAACCCCAGGGAATGAGACAGTGTGATTTCCTAAGAACCTGCCCGTGCCAGGGGTTCTTTTATAAGGAAAGGAGGAAAAAAAATAAGAAACCGAAGAACCCTGTTTGGCCAAATGTGAAATAACTTAAAAGGTTCCAATTTGGGATCAAAACTCAAAGGCGGCTTGGATGTGGAGAGCTCCCAGCTGCAGAGCTGCATTTGCGGTGTACTTTGTTCCTGAGTCCAAACACGTTCAGGTACAAGAGGCGCCCGGTGTAAGAGGCGCCCGACGTGATTTCTCCCTCCAGGAATCCTGCCTGCACTCAGAAGCGCCTCGGACTTCAAAGTGAATCCTGCGTAGGGAACAGGAGAGCCATGGCAGAAAATCTGGGCCTCATCAGATGAGAGACCCTGCCTTGCCTTAGGAGAGCTGGGAGGGCGCCCCCTGGAGGCAGGCTGCAGGGAAGCACTCAGGGCCACCATCAACAGCCTGCCTTGGGACTCTCTATCCATTTGACAAGTGGAAAATTCAAAGCACAAAAAGGAGTCCAGACCTGTTCCCAAGAAGTTTGCTGTAAAGTATTGTCCATGGTGGGGTCGAGAGTCGCAAGGTCACTCCCCACCCAGAACTGGGGACACACTCCCCAAGGAGCTTGTGTCCTCCTGCTGCACCTCTCAGCAGGCAGCATGGGGACTCAGGGTCTCTCACCTTCCTGCGTGGCACCCACAGTAAGAAAGCCTTGGGTTGGACCCATCCCATAATTAGCTGAAACTATTCTAGGTTGGAATTTTTTTAAGTTTATTTTGTCTGAGAGACAAGACAGAAAGAGAGAGATCTCTGTCAGGTTCTTCACATTGCAATCCACCCTGAGTCTCTGCCGGCCCAGGTCACAGGCACACACATGCCTACTGTGTGCACAGGGAGGTCCCAGGATGCAAACCCAGGACCTTTCCCATGTGGGTCCAGTATTGTTAGCACCATGCCACCACCAAGCCCCTCTGAATTAAGTAGCACAAGGGATAAGGCAGGGGAGGAGTCACAGCAGGGATTTCATGGTGCTGGTTTTGGATTGCTGATCATAGACTGCAGAGCCTGCAAGGCCTCAGACGTCCCTGGTTACCTTTCTCCCTTACTACCTTACTGTACCGCACACCTCCTTCGTAGAGGTGAATTGGCAGTGCCAGGGATGAGTGGGATCAGCCAGGGCCTTGAAGTCAGGGAGCACTAGTGGAGGTGCCTGTGTCCAGCCTGGGCTCTGGCCCCACCTGGGTTCTGCACCTAGACAGGGCCCATGCCACTTAGTCTTCTCATGCTCTCTTAACTGTTTTGTTTTTTTTTTTTAACTTTCATCTACATTTATTTTATGCTGAATTTATTCCCATGCTCTACATTTTTCTTTCTTCAGTTTCTTCGGGGATATCTTTTTCTTCTGTGCAACCTCCTCTTCTGGCTTAGGAACAATTTGTTCCTTTAGAGTAAAGAATATCTGGATGGGTCAGGGGAAGCTCCTATGTGGGTTAATACGACCCTGAGCTCTGTGAGTACAATGATGCATCTTGGGCACCTTGTTCACCTGCATCTGCTCAGTGACCAGACTGTACATCTAAACCTGTAAGCTCAGCATTACTCTGCATGTTTAAGTAAGTGCAGCAAAAATACAGTATGAGCACTTGAAGCAATGCCACAGAGCATCATCCCTCCGCTTGGGTCACCAACCCTGTGTCCAGCTCACTATTCGACCTGGGCACACCTACCAGCTCCACCACTGTAATGCCGGAATGGCGGACACTGCTTCCATAAAGTGACATCTTTCAGATACTTGGTGTCTTTTTGCATATGTATACCTTTGACGACCTGGACAGTTTCACGAGTGTTCTTAAAGTGAAAATGAAAATTTGAACCTCTTGATTCGCATGATTTTGTGAGATTCTCTGGGATAAATGAATAGCTAACCATTTTCTTTTCTTTTTTTTTTGGAGAGATTTTTGCTATAGGGAGCGTGCCAGAAAGAGAGAGACAGAGAGATAGAAAGCAAGAAATCACCCCCTAGGGGGGATGGCCATGCTGCACTCCCTTCTCCTCTATTCTCCTCTCAGGATCTTGGGCACGCACGCACACGCACCTGGCGTGAGTTTAAGCCACCGGGTCGGGGACTCAAACTGCGGTCAACTACGTGGGAGTCCAGTGACAATGACAAGGAGGGGAATGCAGGCAAGGAGTAGATGTTTGCCCTTCCAAGTAGGGTTCTCTTGGTACCAGGCACGTCATGAGTTCTCTTTACTCAGCCTCACGACAACTCCAGGTATTCCTACAGTCTCTTTACAGATAGGAAACAAGTCTGCAATAGCTCTTGGCCTTAGGGAGTAAGTTGCAGAGCCAAGATTCAAAACTTGCTTTGACCTGACCCCAAGCTGTGCTGCGCTGCCTTCGCTGGGAGACACGGGGCCCCGCCACCTGAATAATCTGCTCAGCCACACGTTGGCCACTTCCTTTTCCACCTGTGCTCCCTGAAACCTGGGTTTTTATCTTGCAAAAGGTTTGGGAGGGGGGATAGGATTTGCCCCAAGCTGCACCGCATATAGTGGTAGACAGTGTGGGAGTTTTCCCGTCTTCCTTTCCAGGAAAAGCTCTGATGCCAACCAGAGTTGCACCAAATACCACAGGGCCATTGCTGTAGGAATTCAAGTCTGCTCATCTCAGCCATAATGAGAACAGCCATGACCAACTGGTCACCCAACATCCCCCAGGCCTCCGACTGCTCCAAACAGATGGACAGGCCAAATTCATGGTCTCCGTTAGCTTCTCCTGGGCCCTTAAGCATCCTGCAGACTCACGCATGATCCCGCCAGCAGCTGGATTCCGTATGAAATTGAATCACCTGAAAATGAATAAAAGAGCAGCAAATGCCTTCCCCCACCCCTCCTTTTTATCGAATAAAGTAGTAGGGCCTCTATTCACGGCAAGGTGGGGTAGGGGGCTTCTGATGTATCTGCCGTCCCCAAGCTATCTCCTCTCTCTGTCTCTTCCTACTGCAGGAGGTTTATGCAAGGATAGGTAATGCCTGATCAGGTGTTTTGGACCACAGTCCTCAAGGCTCAGAGGCCCAGGGAGTTCCCTGGGAAGCAAAGAGGGCCCGGGTAGCTTTGTTTCAGCAAGCCACCCACACCCAGTGGCTCTGTCTTACATATTTACATATCGTATTCCCACTGAAGATTTATTTAAGGAAGTTTGCCAGTGTAAAGAATGAGAATCATTCATCTAGCTCTGCCTCCTTAGGAACTTGAGACCGGAGAAATGAAATGATTTACCTGGGTCATGCAAAAATTCTCCATCTCAGACTCCCCGTCTGCAAGTATGTAAGTGGATGGCTAATTTATATCCCTAATTAGAAACCCAGCTTACATCAGTCAATGTCTTAAGGGAGTTTTAGATCTTATTCCTGCAAACAAAAGAATCTTCAGTTCCCTTTGAAGACAAATGTGGCCTGGGAAAGAGAGAAACCTCAGACTCTCCCATCTCCTATGCTAGTGACATTAGGTAGCACAGCCCTGTCTGAGACAAAGAGAGGTCCCTGTGCAAACTGGCACATACGTCAGTACATAGCATCCCCTCTTGCTATTTTGCTCCTGTATTGCTGCTGTTTGTATGACAGCCACCTTGCCTATGACCCTGGCAGAGTGTTTTATTAGAGGGAAATGCAAAATAGCAAGCAACCCTGTTAATTTATTGTTCACAAGCAATAGTAAATTATTCTAATACCGTCTCCATGTACTGTTCATACATTACAGCACAGTGATTACAAGCAAATAGCTCTCGTGTGCCACACCAGCATTCTCGGGCATCCCTGTACTTCATTTCTTTCTATTGTACAATATGTAATTGCCACTGTAGCTTCTTCCTCTCCTTGGTCACACATCTCTCTTGTACTCAAGAGTGGATTGTGCTGTGGCATCAAGAAGCTTCATTATTCTTGCCCCCCCACCCCCGTATTGAATCTAGAAACACTGGTCTTTTTGTTCTAAGAAAACCAAGAGACCTTGTTCCTGTTTCTCGAATAGAGCCACGCTCTCGGGCTTCCCTGTTATGACTTTCTAGGCTCTTTTTCTCTTGAGTTTTATGACTGCTGACATGACAGATCATCCTGAACTCTCTCTCATCCTGTCTTCCCTTAACCCCTTGGCAGGCCCCTGCCTCAGCACCTTACCTTTCTGATAGCCTAGCCGTCAGCTGTCCATCTCCGCTGGACGCCTAGAATTATCCTTTGTTTGTTTGTTTGAACATTCTCATTTAAATGCAGAAATTTAGACTGAGGTAAAGGAAGAAGGAGATGGTTCTTCTACCCACCAAAGGGGAATGAAGCTGACGTCACTGGTTTGAACAATCGCTCCCACCAAATCAAGAAATAAAGAGAACACCAAAGCAGAACTGACTGAATCCCTTCCCCTCACAAGGCACTCACACTCAGAGTTGGCATCCCATCTGCTAGAGCCCCATCGTTGGCTCTCACCTGGGCTGCCTATCCCACCCATATGTGGGATCAGGGTGGGGCCCATGTCCCTTTCTTTCACTGGGTTCATAGTTCTCACCAAAATATATCCCAATTTTACCCTATTCTCTTATTTTTGAAAAACCCACAGCTATGCAAGCTGAGGTCTTTATTTTGTGATGTGTAAATGTCACCTTCCTGAAAGAAGTGCAGAGCTGAGCAATAGCAATGCTGGGACCAGTGGGCTGAACCCTAGCTTGTGCCAGGAGAGTGACTTCATTATGTTCAGAAAATAGATGACCAGTAGAAATGGGAAATTCTCAGTGTTTGTCCTTAAACTCTAGAATATCTCCTCCATCCCTGCTCCAGGCAGGATTTATTTCCTTCTTTCCTCTCTGGGAAGCTAGATGACTTGTATTTCATGGTAATAAAACCTCTTGCAATCAGGTGCAGCACAGAAGGTAATAAATCCGTGCAGTCACTTCGGGGCCTTCGTCAGGCTGGGTTCGCTCGACAGTCTTTGGCAGGGTAGTTTGGGGTCATTTCCTTTTTTCGTTCTCCTTAGCTCCCACCCCCATTCCCACTTTCCTTCATAAACCATTGCCAGAATTGCCTGCCTTTTCTCCCGAAGTAACTAGACATTTGGGGTGACAGGCAGGTAAAGTGGTCATGCCTTCTTGTGTCTATCTTTGTGTCTTCTGCCATTCATTTTTTTTATAGAACCTATAACCACAGTGCTTGTGTTCAAATCATGTTCTCATTTTGTACAGGAGGAAGTTTTTCCGCTCTTTTTGGTTTTGTCTTTGCAAAAGGATGATGCCCGACTCGATTCTGTGTTTAGATTCCTCTAAACTTAAGAGTGTTTAGAGAGAGCACTTCATCTCATCTCATAGCTCATCTTACTCCTGGTAACTGACTTCTGAAGGAAAGTCTAGGACGCTGCTTACATTCTTCCTTTTTATTCTTTGTTAGATAAGAACCTAATGCATCTCTTCCACTTATGGGAAGAAATTTTATAGGTCCACGCATTAAAAAGGTAAAAAAATGACTGGAGTTAAAAAAAAAAAAGTCAATTATTGTGAAATTCAGAGTTAAAACTAGTTCTTTGCTAAAGTTATCACAAGCAAACACTGTGTCTATATCAGTCTGTATTTTCACACCAGAAATATCTTATCCTGACAGGAATTTTTTTGAATCAGGAAGAAAAGTAAATGTGTAGGAAGCTGGGAAGCTAAGAATTCTATAGACGGCCATGGCCAATATAGCATGCAAGAGAACCCTTAGCCTGCCACACTGCCTGACACCTTTAAAGATGCTATACCCCTTGAGTTACTATGGATGATTCTCTACTGTCCCCAGAGCATAAGATTCTCCAACCTGGTTCTGTTGGCACTGCCCAGACAAGAATGACTGGCATCTCCCCATGGAGTACTTAGACCTGGGATTCAGTCTTCTTAGTTACTCTGACCCTACTCCATCATATCTCCATCATATCTCAGGAGTTAACCACTTTAATAGACATGGTTATTATTTACTTCAATTGGAGGAGTCTTGGTGTCTAGTTATTTCCAAGAGGCATTCTGACATCAGCCAGGAAACCCTCCTGTTCCAGCTGGCCTCTTTCCTGTGAACATAGCCCACAGTTCAGCTACCACCTCCCAGGCCAAGGATGGATTCAAGCTGTGTTCATTTGGTAGGGTTGTTGTAAGAAAGAACCACAGACCAGGTGGTTTTTAAACAAATGTATTCTCTCATGCTTCTGGAAGATGGAAGTCTAAAGTCAGCAGATCTATACTCCCTTTGAGACTTTGACTAGACAAATCCTTCCATGTCTGTCTCTAGCTTTTTCTTTTTTAATTATTTTATTTAACTTTATTTATCTATTTTAATTTGGCCAGAGAAGGGCAGAGTGAGAGAGAGAGGGAAAGTGAGAAAGCAAACCACCAGGTCCAGGACTCAAACCGCTGTTGGCTATGTGAAAGTCTAGCACCCTTAACCACCACGCCACCTGCCGGCCCCACTCTCTAGCTTTTGAAGACTGTGGTCCTTGGTGTTCCTTGGCTTGTCACTGCATCAGTCCAATTTCTGCCTCTAATCTCAGTCACTGGGTGGAGTTCCGATATGACTGTCTTCACATGGGCCTCTTCCTTTTCTGCATCTCTTTTTCTCTTCTTATAAGGGCACCAGTCACACTGGACTAAGGGCCCACTCTACTATAAAATGACCTCATCTCAACTTGCTTACATCTGCAGTATATCTTATTTCCATTTAAGGTACTGAGGGTTAGGACTCTCACATAAGCATCTGGGAAGGGGACACAATTCTATACACAACACGTGCTCTTCATGTCTTGGACTAGAAGAAGCTGACTTCCCTTCTGTCTTCCCACTACCTCTTGCTTCCTGGCTTAAAGGACTGTCTTCAGTCTTCCCCAGACCCTTTGTCAGCATCCTTTGGCCTGAGCTAGTCTTTCCTTTGGTCCAGTACTCTGCACCCTGCTTAAGCCAGCTGAACCCAATAGGGGCACTCCTGTATGTCAGAGTTCCTCCAGTTTACCTCTTCTCTCTCTAGAGGCCTCGAGGCTTTTCCAAACTCTAACTGCACAATACACATCACAGCAAATAGAGACATCATTGCTCTGACACCTGGTCCTTGGGAAGCCCCATACTCCCTTTCCCCTACACAGACTTAAAACCCCACAGCGAGACTCAGTGAAAGATCACAGCTTCAGAGTCAGCCTCAGTTAAGGTCCGAGCCCAGCTCTGCTATTTATTTTCTAGCTGACCTTGGGCTAATAACTTCACCTTTCTGAGCCTCAATCCCCTTATCTGTATAGGTGAGGCAATAACAACACCTGTTCTGCAAAGTTGCTGTTGGGATTAAGTAAAATGGTATGTGTGTGCTACCTTCACCATAAGTGCTTGTGAAATGTTGGTGTTGTAATTACGGTTTGCATTTTATCTCATTGGCTCATAATGTAGCTAATTATAGTAACTGTCTCTGTTTATTGAGTATCTACTTTTGAGGCAGGCCTTTGGTGCCTCATTTACAGATTATCTCTAATATGTATAAAAGCCTTGAAATGTAGATTTTACTATTCCTGTTTTAGAGGTGATAGAAATGAAAGTTTAGAAAGAAAATGAAAGTAAAGTAAAATGTCCAAGGTCACGTAGCGACTAAGTATTTCAGGCAGGGTTTGCATGAGGAAGGTGCACTTTGCACTCCATGTGAAGCTACTACCCCTAGAGTCTCTTATTAGTCCACTGATCTGTTACATGTCCTCTGTATCTCTTCTCTCACATTCTCTCTTCTCTCGCATTCTCAATCTCACACTTTATCTCTTTCTGTTCTCCTGCTAACTTTTCCTTTTCTTCCTCCTTTTCACTGACCATGCCTTTCTTTTTTTTAAAGAATTACTTAACTTTATTTATTAGTATTATTTCTAAAAGTTGCTACAGGGCATGTATGCTCACCAGAGAGAGACAGAGAGGGAGAGAAAGAAGGAAAGTGAGAAAGTAAGCCACCAGGTCTGGGATTCAAACCATGGTTGGCCATGTGAGAGTCTAGCACCTTAACCACCATGGTGGTTGCTCCCCCCCCCCACCCATGCCTTTTAAGCCAATGTTTCTTAAATTTGTTTAGATATTAGAAAAGTCTGGTACTTCTCATGGAACAGCATGCTTTCCTTTTTTGCAGAACACTAAGAACTATTGATAAAATCAATCCTAGTATGTAAACCTTGGAAGACTTTTGCTAGCAGAAAGTGTGACTGTTTATTTTCTTTCTTTTTAATTTTTTTAAAAAAATTTTTGCAGAAGGGCATATGCTCACCAGAGAGAAAGAGGGAGAGAGAAAGAACCTCCCATGGAGCATGGCCAAACCGCAATTTCTTCTCCTCCATTCTCTTTTCAGGATTTTGAGCCTGCACACACATGCACCTGGCATGTTTTTCAAGCCACCAGGTCCCAGACATGAATCATTCAGATGGCCAAGTGGGATCCAGCTGCCTCAACCATCATGACACTGGCTGGCCCAGTGGCTATTTCTTTTCTATTTGTAATACAGAACCAACTCATAGATGTGTGTGCACATGTTAAAAGAAACACACACACACACACACACACACATGCATATACTCACAGGTAGGAACAAAGCATGACCAATTGCTTCCTACTATTATTAAGTGACTACTCAATTATTTATTTCTCTACCTGCTAGGATTTGCCACAGATGAGAATAAGAAGGCACCAAAAATTTAAGAAAAAAGTATGTGGGACAATAACTTGAGTTTCGAAAATTCAATAAGTTAGTTCAATACGTTTATCTGTGTCCCACCGTGGTCTAGTTTGTGGAGAGATTCGAGAATTACCAGAATACACTGACAGTAGTTAACTCCAGCATCATCTCTGAGGCTCAAAAGGTTTGCTGATTGCCGAGAGGCAGAAAAAACTGATTCTGAATGCTCCTGACCTATGTGCTTTCTGGGGTGTCTGTGGAACGCTCACTCCTTTTTCATCTTCTGCCCTTGATTTCTCACTCTTGCAGAAATTAAGACTCCCTGGTTACCATCAGGGATGCCGAGTGTGGGGGGTCAGACACAGGAAGGAGTCACAGACATCAGAACACTGTGACACTGAAGATGCCTTGTGATTTATTCTCCCCTTTGATTAAGACGGTCCTCAATTTAGCCGGCGCTCCTGTCTTTGCAAGGAAAGAAGAGCAGCCTGATCAGAACACGGAAGCACGTGTCAGCTGTTGATTTCACCACCAGTCGCTCCCTGCTGCAAAAAGCTGTCAGAGTAAATCACTGGTTTACACCTGCTCTCTCACCTGTGTGCCCCTCTGTGGCCTCATGGTGGCAGAACCAAGCCCACTTCAGATTGCTAACGTGAAGCCTTTTGTTGTTGTTCGCTGACGTTTCACAGTTGTCATCAGGTGCATTCTGTATTTCTTCAGGGACCCCTCACGTGGTGACTCTGGGAAGGAAAGCAGATCCAATCCCCTCCCTCAGGGCTGCTGGGTCACATTGCTCTTAAATGTGATCTGTCAGGCCATCTCTGAGCAGGCGAACTCCATGCTCCGTCCGGCCTGCAAACAAGCAATGCCCCAGACTCATCATCATTTGCTTCCTTTTGAGAACATGTTTATTGGCCTTTTGTGTTGTTACAACAAAAGTGGAAAATGTAATGTACTGTATAATGTATATTGATTTTCTGGGAGCTGAAAGCAGAGTTTCGGACATAGCCTTGGAAACACTTGTGATTTGGGCACGGTAGGTTCTAGGCAGCTTCCTGGGATCATTACCCAGACTTAGATTGGTCAGGGGACAACCAGTGCAATGGCAGCTCTGACTAGGAAAGGCTGGCAGAAGAACTGAAGGCAGAGGTTGGATGACACTGTACAGGCCCTCACTCCTGGTCTATCTCGTAGCTACATGGCACGCTGGCTGCCTTCAGACGGTGCCTTGTACTCAGCACAGCGTCACCAGCTTTCCCTCTGTGTCTCTGTGTTCTTCGAAGCCAGCTGAGGTCAAGATTCTGGCAAAGGAGTTAGCTTTTAGGGACCAGCAGGTGGCGTGATGGTTAAGGCACTGGATTCCCACATAGTAAACCGCCATTCGAGTCTCGGACCAGGGGACTTAAAACTGATGCCAGGGGGAACCAGCAGTTAGCGTAATGGCTATGTCGCTGGACTCCCATGTAGTCGACCGCGGTTCGCATCCCGGACCCGGTGGCTTAAAACTCACGCCGGGCGCGTGTGTATGCGTGCCCAAGTTCCCAAGAGGAGAATGGAGGAGAAGGGATTGCGGCGTGACCATCTCCCCTGGGGGGTGTGATTTCTCGCTTTCTGTCTCTATGTCTCTCTCTGTCTGTCTGGTGAGCGCATGCGCCCTATAGCGAAAACCTCTCAAAAAACAAAACAAAACAAAAAACCGATGCCAGGCGCATGTGCATGCATGCCCAAGATCCCAAGAGGAGGATAGTGGAGAAGGGAGTGCAGCGTGGCCATCCCCCCCAGGAGGTGATTTCTTGCTTTCTGCCTCTCTGTCTCTCCAGCAAGCGCATGCGCCCTATAGCAAAAATCTCTCCAAAAAAAGAAAAAGAGTTAGCTTTTACGGACCAGCAGATGGCGTGATGATTAAGGCACTGGGCAGCCACACAGCCAGCCATGGTTTGAGTCCCAGACCTGATGACTTGCTTTCTCTCTTTCTCTGTTTTATTACTTTATTTTATTTATTATTATCATAATCTTTTTTATATTACATTGAATCACATATATCTTTACAGTGTATTACATTTCTTTTTCCAGCAGGAATACCATGCATATCAGTCAAGACAAAGGTATTACTCTGGTGAGCACTTGTGCCCTATAGCAAATTTTAAAAATAATAGAAATAATAAATAAAATTAAATCTTAAAAAACAAAGTTAGCTTTTGGGCCAGCCTTATAGTGGGTGGTTAAGCTCTTTGCCTTGGGAGCTGGATCCCACATGGCTGACTATGGTTTGAAACCTGACTTTAGTAGCTTGAAAAACATGCTGGGCATTTTGCATACGTGCCCAAAATCTGGGCCAATGGAGATATGGAGGGAAAAATATTTGCGGTGTGGCCATGACCTGTTGGAGGGTTGCTTTCTCTTCCTTGTATATGCACCATCTCATAATGAAAACAAAAATTAAAAATAAATAAATAAATAAATAAAGCTAGTTTTCTCATCCTCCTCACCACTGAGCTCAGTCACCAAGTTTTCTCCTGGTCAGGGGCAGCTCTCCTCAAACTGCACTGTGCGGGGGCGTCATATTGCTAAAACACCGTTTCTGATTCAGGAGGTCTGGGTGTGGCTAGAGTTGATACATTTGAACCAGATCCTAGCGGGTCCCTAAGCTGATGGCCCTCTACTGCAGTTTGAATAGCAAGGCTCTGGTGAAGGACAGATTCCATGGCAACTGAATTCCCACACTGACTGTGCTGAAAGTCGCCAGGCATTGTGGAGACCGAGGGAGTCTGAGTTTCCCCAGCTCTCTGTTTCAACCGCCCGGGGCAGTGCTTCTCAATTCTGACTACCCTCTAGGATCATCTGGAGAGGCTTTACGACCTAGCCAAGCCCAGAACCTATCCTAGACTAATTAGGCTAAGGTCCCCAAGGTGATTCTAATGTGTAGCCAGGGCTAAGGAACCACAGATTAAGTCATTAAGACACTCTTCTAAGATAGCATTAATATGGCAGAGAAGATGAATACTGGCTGTGATCGCGGCGAACATATGGACAGTGCGTGCTGGGCTGTTCACAAAGCAGGTTCATGTCTGTTATTTATTCCTTATACCAAAGGTATAGATAGACTGCTTCTTAGGAAGGCTCCCCCAAATGGATTGCAGTTCAGACAAAGCGGAAGTTATCTTTTCATGTAGTGGCATAGGGGCTCATTGGTTAGCTGGTATCCGCCATGTAGGCATTCCCCAAAAGATGGTGGAGTCTCTGCCGTCTTTGGAGTAGTTCCTAAGGTGCCCCTGTGGGGGGATCTCTATTCTAACCAGCAGAAGCTTAGAAGGGCTTCTTTTGGTATTTATCACTTCTGCTCCCATTCCATGAGCCAAAGCTCAGCAGAAAGCGGGACACTGGGCAGTGTGGGCCTGCCAGGTGCCCAAGCGGAAGAGGGGACTATGGGTTGTGAAGCAGCCAACAACCTCCGCCCCAGCCCTGTGGAGGGGGTATGGAACACACTAAGGAAGCAGTTCTTTCCTACATAGAAAACATCCCGGGCTTGTTCAAACCTCTGGGAGAAGAGTGAACATATCCAGTCAAAGCTCCTGGGCTCAGTGGCTCAGAAGGGTTTTTAAAAAGATAGAGACCCTCGATCACAGTGTTCTACATTCTTCTATCCCCCACGATAATGCGTGGCTATTCACAAGGCACAGAGACTATTTCTAAGCCTCATTTTCTTCTTTTGCACATAGCAAAGTATTCTTTAAAATGGCTTAATGACTGTAAGTGATCTGTAATTCTCAGCTCTAAGCCTCCCCTCCCGTGTCTAAGCATTGGCCTCACCTCATACTTCACTGTGAAAATGGGAGCTTTCAGAGAGCAACGTACTTATCCCTACACCTCCAGCCATGTGTCCAGCTCCAGTCCTTCCCTCCGACTCCCTCCTATCCCTGTCGGAGGCTTGCCCCTCTACTCTCCTTTCCCTCCCTCCCTCCTGCTCACCAATCACCCCCATGTAGGATCCCTCCCACCCACATAGGATAAGATCTGGAGCGCCTATATGGGGGGTGGGGGACCTCCTTGGCCTTCTGTAGCCCCACTTGCTGCATCTCTGAAGCAGACTGCTGTGGAGTCATCCAGAGCCCCTCCCCCATTCATGTGCCCTCTACCACCCTGCCAGAGTTGCTTTGCTTAAGGTCACCAAGGTCCACGTGGCCAAATCCAGGGCCTGGTCTTGCATCCCCATCTTTCTCAGCTTGCTAGGAACCATTCCTTCTCCTCGTCTTCCTCTCCATTCTGACACACCCTGTCTACCCCACCAGTCTCTCTGCCCCTGTCCGATGGCTCGGCATTCATACTGGGCCCCATTCTCCTGTCTCTCCACCCTCCCTCCTGGGTGAGCTTGTGCAATCCCAGGGCTGAAATGCTACCTCTATGCTTGCGACTCCAGAGTTCTATATTTATCCCAGACACGCTCTCCATCTCCTGATGGACACTGGGATGACTCTCATGGGCAGATTAACCCCAGCTCCCCAAAGCTAGACTCAGCACCACTCCCTCCCCACCAAACAAAATGAAACCTAATATGGTGAATGGTGCCACCATTAACCCGGGTGCTAGCATCAGACGTTGGGAAATAATCCTGAATCCCATCTCAGCCAGCCCCCGTGTGGAAATGGACGAGAAGACGTTCTCCTTCCTGCTACACCATCCTGGTCTGAGTGGCCGTCCTTTGTCAGCACCTCCTCCTGCCATGTCTGTCACTGCTCTCCAGTAGCCTGTTCACAGAACAGCCAGAGCTGGCTTTGTAAAGTAAAAATATGTCTACGACTGGCACAGCAGTAATGCACGGCTCCACATGCTGGATCTGTATGGAAGGTCATGAGTTCAGTTCCCTGGTCAACCTATACACACTGGCTCACGTGTCCCTGATCCTGGCTGGCTTAGAAGGCTTCGGGATCACAGCGTGGGACCCTATTAAGGGTCCTCTCGCTCTCTCTCTCTCAAGAAATAAACTCTTAGGAACCAGCAGTTCGCGTAATGGCTATGTCGCTGGACTCCCACGTAGTCAACCGCAGTTCACGTCCCAGACCCGGTGGCTTAAAACTCACGCCGGGCGCGTGTGCGTGCGTGCCCAAGATCCCGAGAGGAGAATGGAGGAGAAGGGATTGCGGCGTGACCATCCCCCCTGGGGGGTGATTTCTCGCTTTCTGTCTCTACGTCTCTCTCTGCCTGTCTGTTGAACGCACACGCCCTATAGCGAAAACCTCTCTAAATAAATAAATAAATAAATAAATAAATAAAAAATAAATAAATAAATAAAAACAGAAAGAAAAGAAATAAACTCTTTTTAAAAATAGGACCAGCCAGTGATTGGGGCGGCTGAGTCCCACATGGCCTTCTGTGCAGTCTGAGTCCCAGACCTGGCAGCCTGAAAAGCATGCCATGTGTACGCATGCCCAGAATTCCAAGAGGAGAATAGAGGAGGAGGAATTGTGGTATGGCCATCCTCCATGGCGGATGTTTTCTCACTTTCCCTTTCTCTTTCTCTCTCTCTCTCTCTCTCTGTCTCTCTCCAGACAGTGCATACACCTCTAGCAAATTAAAAATACACATGCACATCCATCCTGTCTCTTTATAGTGTCCCTTCACACTTAGGATAAAGTCCCAACTTCTCACCATGGGCCCTAGAATGCATTCATGCTGTCTCGTCCCTCATGTTATGCCGCTTCCTGTCTGGTCACACACAGCCACCCTCTAGGCCTCTCTTGAGTGCTGCCCAGTCACCTGAATATAAGCCATCCTCTGCCCCCAGCACCTCCTTTCCTTAGCCAGGGCCCCCCTGATTGATACATGTGATGGGATCTGTGCTTCTCCTCTGTCTATGGTGAGAGGATCTGTGGTTTGGTTATTGTTTTCCGAAATGTTGCAAACTGATACTTATAAAATACAAGGGAACCTCCGAAAGTTCATGGAGAATGGAAATGTATGAGCTTATTTTGGTGCAGAAAAGAATTCTGAGATCATTTTATTATAAAACACATTTTCCATGAACTTTCTGAAGATCCTTCATAGACAATAAAAATGGATTCTGGAAAGAAAAGACAAAGACAGAATTAAAGTCCCATTTGTAATTATTAGATTAAACTGTAGTCAAAAATTATACTATAATAAACAGAAATTGAAAACACACATGAATGTTGCAACAAGTTGATTTCTCTCTTTTCCTGTGGACTCAGAAATAATTGGTGCACCGTTCCTGGTCTAGATCCACTGTGGATAGGGCTGCTCCAGACTTGGATTTTTTTTTTTTTTTTTTTTTTTTTTTTTTATAGGTGAGGCTCGCCAGCTATAGGGCATCATCCCCCAGGGGGGATGGCCACGCAGCAATCCCTTCTCCTCCAGTGTCTTCTCAGGATCTTGGGCACGCACGCACATGCGCCCAGCGTGAATTTAAGCCACCAGGTCCGGGAATCAAACCGCAGTCAACTACATGGGAGTCCAGCAACATAGCCATTACTCTAACTGCTGGTCCCAAGACTTGGGTTTAAAAGTCATCTCCTTAGGCACGTTTTCTGATTTGCTCATCTAAAGTAGGTTCTTGTGTGCCCGTACATACACGGTACTCGGTCTCTCTTCTGAGGCTCCCGTTGGTTTCCATTCATGGCATAGAGAATTTGTGATTGGTATCACAGGAGCAGTTCCTTATCTTGAAATCAGTCTATTGCATGGCTGGTGGGCAGTTCCTCTGACTCTGTGACTACCCATGTTCCCTGTCAAAGGTTCTTCTGGTCCCTGCCTGTGAGCACCGGGAGGGGACAGGAAGAGAGCACCCTGTGTCACAAAGCAACACCTGATCCTCCACTGAAGCTCACACAGATTCGACCACCAGTTCCTAGTGGTAGAATTCAATCTGTAGGGAGGGGGCGGGATGTGGGGGCCCCTGTGTCAGCCACGGGGAATGGCTGGGATCCGTGAGGTCATCCCCACATGACCCACTCACTCCTGATGGAGACAGTTCCATCCACCACCTCTGTCTCTTCCTGAGCCATTTTTCTTTCTTGCCCTCTGCTTCCCAGCTGTACTGGCCCCTTCATCTCACTCACAGTTGTCCCCTTGAAGTCCCACCTCATTTTTCCCAGCCTAGAGCCCTTTTCCAGCCTCCTCTTAAGTCAGGAGAATCCTTGGTTTCTCCAGCATGGGGTCTGAACATTGTTCTTGTGCAATAAGGGGTGTTTGGGCTGAATGTTTCATTTTTTACGTACACTGTATTGCACCATGCTCTGCACACCAGTGTGCATTGTTTCAGAAGTATTTGGACACTGACCTCTATTTTAGTGTATGTCTCAAAGGTGAGCCTGGCAGAGCACTGTCTCACATCACTAAGACATCTATAAACGCACACAGCTTCGTGCCTGTTGTGTCCATGTGCTGAAGCTCTGATAAAACTATTCTCATGTCTCAACTTTTCTTTTTTCCCATTAAAAAAATGGGGGAGGGGGGACCAGATACATTATGATAATGGCAGCTCCTTGCTGGTGGTAGAGTAGTTGACAGGGAAGGATTCTGGTTTGTTTCGAAGACTGACGTTTTCATTCACTCTTAATAGCAAATGTTTATCAAGAATAGCGCTGAATAATACAAAAATGTAAATGATATTTAAAGGGTTTATGGATTTATGCAAGTGTAAGACATGTAAGGTGCACAGAGGGCCCAGGAATTCCAAGGCCCCTGCCTGGGCGCTCAGGGAGTGTTTCCTGAAGAAGCTGGTGTTTGTGGTAGAATTCAATCTGACTAGGAAGAAATAGCCAGTGGAGGGAAGGGAGAGGACACTGTAAGTTAGGAGGAGGCGGGACCAAGAGGGAGCTTGTTTGGGGAAGCCAGTCTGTTAGCAGCCCAGCTCAGGCCATTTCTAGCTAACACAGGGAAGGCGGAGGGTCTCTGGCACTGCACCCCACCCTCTGCACCCCCTGCAAACTAGCTCACGACCATCAAATCCCACAAGAGCGAATATGGTGACGTGGTGAAAACTGGACTCTGAGCCATTTGGTAGGAAGGCGTTCTCCTGCTGGTCTGCACTGAGCCCTAACTCTCCATCCTCAAACTGCAGTGGAGCGTGGGCAGATGGCGGACGGCAATCGTTACTAGTTTCTGGCTGGGTCTCAGCAGTGCCTTGTTTGGATTCCACCTTAACAACTGAATGTCCCGACTCCAAACTTCAAAAGCATTAACTGTTGCTAATTTCTGAAGTCATAAGAAACATTAAAAGGAAAAAAAAAAGTGGTAAAAGGACGTTTGTCCTTGCCACCCATGGCTTTCCACAGAGATATTTTGTTCAACCTAGAACTAGCTGCAGAGGGTATCCGAGTCACTGGCTGAGCCCAAAGGAGTTCTAAGGGGAAGCCATTCCTATTACTCACCAGAATCGCTGGAACACATGGGATATTTCAAAAAGCTAGCCATGTGGTCATTGTTAACAGGGCTGTTTGCCATGAACTTGAGGCCTCGTGTGTGTAGGCACCTGTCCATCTGTCTGCCTGTGTAGACTGACTGCCTCTTAGGCAAGGTGTGGAGAGGAGGGGCTAGCAGAAATCCAGTTAGCCCCAGAGCAGAGGCTGTTCTGGATGGAAGGTGGAAGCCCCCTGTGTTCTGTACTGGGACTTGTGCCTAAGCTTCCCCAAGTCTATAGTTACCAACACTTTTGCTGGGGTTTTTCTCCAAGTTAAAAGAAACACTCCCACCTTCTACCCCTATCCACCACACTGCCTGGGGGTTTCCTTTATAGCAGAGCTAATGGTCTGCCAGGTGCCACCATTAGAAACCCCGCAAGGTGTGAAGATAAATGTTTCCACTTAGGGGAAAATGTATCTCCATTACAAGCCGATTATGACAGTCTCAGAATTAAAGCTTTTACAATGGATGGCTTTTACCTGGCCTCTGAGAAAACGTGGCGATCAGATGCTTCCAGATTCTCTGAATGTTTGGGGCATCCCTGGTGCAATCCAGTTATCCTCATCATGTAAGAAGCATGGCAGTGCCTCAGTGTGGCAAGAGTGGCATGCCAGCAAGTCTGGGCTCCAGTGACACAAATAGCTTTTATTTATTTATCCATTTATTTAGGTGTATTTGTTTTCATTTTCTTTCTCTAACATCATGGGCTATAGGAGTCAGAAAAACCCTAAAACAGAATAAGTCTATATTACAGAGGAGAAAAGTCAAGGCATAAGGAGGATATGTGACCTGTTTTGGGGAATACAGTGTGTTGGTAAAAGAACCAAACCTTGGGGCCAGCAGGTGGTGTAGTGGTTGGGGCGCTGGATTCCCACGTGGTCGGCCACAGTTCGAGTCCCAAACCTGGCAGCTTGAAACTCACCCGGGGCACGTGTGTGTGCATGCCCAAAAATCCTGAGAGAATGGAAGAGAAGGGATTGTGGCATGGCCATCCCCTCTGCGGGGGAGGGGGCAGGTGATTCCTCCCTTTCTATCTCTGTGTCTCTCTGTGTCTCCAACGAGCACACACGTCCTATAGCAAACATCTCTCAAAAATAAATAATTAATAGAACCAAGCCTAAAATCCAAGACCCCTAACCCTCATCCCCTCTGGTCCCGTTGTACCACTGTACCTGTGAGCAGGAGGCTGTGGCCTTGATCTGTAAGCAGACCTGGGAGAATGGCTCCATGTTTGTCATTGGCCAAACCCCTGCAGGGAATTGGGGGGTCAAATTGGGGGCACTGCCCCATGATTTGAATAGTCCCCAATTACTACCATGGTCATAGAAACAGGCTTGGGATAGCTGTGCCATTCGGTAAAGATTGTGTCCATAAATATCTTAATTTTATTTACTAGGTTGTCTGGCACATAATAGCATGCATTATTAATAGAGTAGCTTAATACTATCTATGAAATAGGCATACTCTTTGCATTATAAAAACGAACCTCTCTTTTACAACATTCTTTAAATGCCAAGTGATAGCCACACGTGCTCGGAATATTCTTTCAGGCTCCCGTTGAACCTTACATGACAATACAAATGAAGGAACCATCTTCAGTACAACTCAGTAGTCTGGCAGTTAACACGTAAGCAGGTCATCTAGTGGCTGAGTTCTCCTAGACCAGTCTGCACCCTAAGGGCTTCCAACAGATGAGCATGTGGTTCTGAAACATTTATTCTCCCCCACTGCCCAAGTTTGTCCACTACCTCCCATGGTGAGTCACGGAGATTTCATCTGCCACCCGCGGCCTTGTGAGCGCTACAACCACGGGACTGTGGTGGAGTTTTACTGCGATCCTGGCTACAGCCTCACCAGTGACTACAAGTACATCACCTGCCAGTACGGAGAGTGGTTTCCTTCCTATCAAGTCTACTGCATCAAATCAGGTAAGACCGATGGCCTGGACCTTGGAGAAGACCAACTCTCCTTGCACAGTCTGCACAGGGCCAACGCTGGCTATGTACTGGGCTGCATGCCCCTCCCACACCCAACCTCAAAAACCGGATGCACAGAGGGGCCAGCAGGTAGTGTGGTGGTTAAGGACTCCCACATGGTTTGAATCCCAGACCCAGTGGATTAAATATCACATCAGATGCGTGTGCATGAAGGTCCCAAATTCCAAGAGCAGAGTGGAGAAGTAGGGACTGTGGTGTGGCCATTCCTGGTGGGAGGGTGATTTCTCACCTTCCCTCTCTCTCTTTCTCTCTGATGAGTACACGTGCCCTGTGGCAAAAACAAAACAGCAAACAAACGAACAAACATCCAGGATGCGTAGAAATATTCATGGCTCTCCAGGGCTGGTGTGGGACTCTGCTAGATGATTCTAGGCCCCTCTCAGAGGGTCAGGAGTTCTAACTTGACATTCCCTGGTTAAAATGCTGAACAAGGTCCCTGGGCCCTCAGCATCTTTGGAAGGGCCCCCAGCCTCTATGTCCTGTTTCTCCCTGTTTCTCTCGTGGGTGTGACCAGAATTCTGCACATTGCCCGGAGCCTCAGTGAGTCATAACTCCACCTTTCTCTTCCACTCAAGGACACACATCAGAATACAAATGATACTATCATGGGTAAGAGCTGCTCTCACTTAGAAAACTGTAGGCCATTTGCAAGCTTCAGTGCTTCGCAGTTAATAACAAGGCACTTGCAAACTAGCCTGGCCCGCTCTCAGCACACTGGGGTAGTGACCACACCATGGAGGCCTGGGTTCCAGCACATGTCCACTGTCCCCTGTGCTCCCCGTCCTGTCCAGTCTCTCTAGCTTTTTCCAGACTGTGACCACCGTGACTGCCCTAAGCAGAGATGACAACTGTGTACTTTTTCAGTGGGCACAGTATGTGGGGGGAACACTTACCATCAGGCATCTGGTGGCCCGCAGCTGGTACTGTGAGCCAGTCGGGTGGGAGCACAGAGAGGGGTTGCAGGCACCACTGAGTGTGACAAGGGCGGCAGGAGAAGCCTTCATCAAAGGAGGAAGGAGTCCGAGAGGCAGCAAGGTCTATGCCAGTAGGAGGGTCTGCTCTGGCTGTGCTTACCTGACGGACAGTCGACAACCAGAGGTGTCAGAGACTGAGGGCCACAGGGCAGGCCTGTCCCTGTTGTTCTGTGCTCCTCACTTCACCCCACTGTCCACCCCAACCAGCCATATGTCCCAGAATATACCAAGGGCTTCAGCCCAGCTTCCTGGCCCTGCTCCCCCAGCCCCCGGTTCCTTTCAGAACAACACCCACCCCTTCGTTCTCTGCCCATGAAGCAGGTATATTATTTGGATATGTGCCAGTTTCTTACTGTGGATCTGGAATGTGAACATGTGGGTCTGTGTTCAACCCAGCAGAGCCCACACAGGAGACAAGGGTTTTCAGGGTAGTGAGGATCCTAATGCAATTTACATGGATGACGCAAGGTGCTTGGTTCCCTCAGGTGAGCCTAGAGGGGTCAGGAGGCAGCACAAGTATCCCACGTGCCAGACATAGCTGGCAGATGAGCACACGGGCATCTAAGTACCCGTCTGGTCCAAAGATCTCACATGCAGCTTTGTTCTCTCCTATGGCAGAGCAAACGTGGCCCAGCACCCACGAGACCCTCCTGACCACGTGGAAGATCGTGGCGTTCACAGCAACCAGCGTGCTGCTGGTGCTGCTGCTCGTCATCCTGGCCAGGATGTTCCAGACCAAGTTCAAGGCCCACTTCCCCCCGAGGTCAGTGCATGCCTTGCAGTGCGGCTGCTCTAGTTGGGCCCAGTGTAGCAGCAGCAGAAATTAATGTGATGAGTATAACGTGAAGGTCTGAAAGGGAACAGGGAAGAGCTACAAATGCCTTCCTAGGGGCCAGCAGATGGCGTAGTGGTTACATCACTGAACTCCCACATGGCTGATTGTGGTTTGAGTCCCAGACCTAGTGACTTGAAAATCGTGCTGGGTATGTGTGCATGTGTGCCCAGGATCCTGGGAGGAGATGGAGGATGTGGTATTATAGCATGGCCGTCTCCCTTGGGGGTGACTTCTCACCTTCCCTTTTTCTGTCTCTGTCTCTTTCTCTCTCTGGCAAGTGCACATACCCTAAGACAAAACCCTCTTTTAAAAAAAATTCTTCCTACCATGTTTTGGGGTGTTTGAGGCCCGAGCACCATGCAGGAGACAGGCCCCATGTCCCTTCTGCCTGCAGGAGATCCTTATGGGAGGCATGAAGAAGGGGAGCACAGAGCCAGGGCTGCAAGCCTGCACAGCCTCTTCCAGAGGTGTCATTCACTGTTGTGTGCCAGCGTGTGGCCCTGGGATTATGTGGATAGGGCTGAGACATGTGCCCTACTGATTGGGAGACAAGGTCAAAGTGCCATGGAAGTCTCAGGAAGGAAAAAAGGTTTATAGGCTGGGGAGTCAGGAAAGGGCCAGTGAAACTCTGCCTTGAAGCTAGATCTGAACCTGCAGAGGGGGACATATGGAATAAGGTCTCCATCTTCCCTTGACTGCACCAGCGAGCTTGGGCTGGCGTCTTCATGGTAATTGTCACCAAAGAGGTCCACGCCAACCCTCAAAAACCAAGAAGAGCCACCTGGCACCACTGTGGGCAGATCACTGTTCCTGGAGGGAGAAATGGTTTAGAAAGTCAGGGGTGAGAGTGATCATTACGAGAAGGTGGTTAGGGCCACAGACATCACAGGACTGGCCATGGCCCGCTGATCCGAGCCTCCTCCCACAGAGGAACCGTGACAAATTTCCTTGGATTCTGTGCCCATGCCAGTCTTCTTATTGGGGGACCTTCTGCTTCAAAAAAGGTGTTTGCTTTTGTCTACAGGGACAACATAGCCCCCCTGAAGAGGGAAGATTGCTTAGTGGAGGTGGAGGAGGCTTCCAGAATGAACCACTTCTCTCTCTTCCCCCCAGACAAACCCTGTGTGTCTCCTACACCTCGCAGGTGGGAGGAGGGAGAGAAGTGAGCCATGGAGACAGCACCTGCCCACCTTTGCCCTCAACCTCACAGCCCCCAGGAAGGCCTCACCTTGCTTAGCAATTCTCTTCCATGGGATAGCGGGGGACTCAGATGGTCACAACCTGAGGCTCAGCCACAAAAAGTGCACTGGGCGTTTAGGTCACCCACGTCCCTAGCCAGGCCCAGAGGTGTGTCCATGCTTACCTGGTGCTGTAGCCAAACCCTCACTGAGGTGCTGGAACCTTCCTTCCTCCCAAGCCTGCCATGCACTCTCTCAGTCTGCAGCACTATTATTTATTAATCAAGGTACTGTGTTCTATCATTGAACAATTACAGTATCTAAGAAAGGCCCAAGGATTACAAAGAGAAAGCTAAATTACATGGTTGTGATTTATAGTACATTCGAGTACTTTAAAATGGCCCACAGAGCTATTTTTTGACATAGGCCTGGAAGAAAAGATTCCAGGATATCGACTAAATATTAAGATGTTTTAAAAATTATTTTAATTGCTAGAGCATTTGCCAGAGAGAGAGAAGAAGAGGGAGAAAGCACACCCCGGTGAGCACAGTCTTGCTGCAATCCCTTCTCCTCCATTTCTCCATCCTTTTAGGATATGGGTCACACACATGTACCTGGCATGTTTTTCAAGCCACCGGGGCCAGGATTTGAACCATGAGCAGCCCCATGAGGTCCAGTTCCCTTAATCACCAGGCTACAGGCTGCCCAAGATTTTTTTTAAAGTGTTCTCAGCACTTTAACTTGATACTCTTTAGCCCTCGAGTCTTGCCCTCTTATACGAGGGGACTTCAAAAAGTTCATGGGAAAAATGGAATTAAAGTACAAGTTGACTTTGTTGCAAAAATATTGAAATCCATACATAGTCTTTTCATAATCCACGTTTTCCATGAACCTTTTGAAGACCCCTTGTATTCTTCTCTTGTTGTTTTGGGAAGGTTGGTCTCATCTCTCCAGGTAGATGGTAAGAGTCTCAAGGGCAGGCCAAAACTGAATCTTCTCATCCGATCCCGCAGAGTGAACAGTGCAGAGATGTCTGATGGCTGGCATGTGAGAGCCAAGGGGCATGGTTGGGACATAGTGGCAGGGAGCTGCCACCATGGGCACTGTGGCCTGGGATGGACTCTTAGGGTGAGAAATAGAGGAGAGACATTTGCCGGGCCTGGCTTCCACAATTTGGAGATGAAGGACGACGAGGTAGGAAGTCCTAGGTGAGAAGGGGCTGGCATGAGACAGCCAAGTAGCCAGAGAGACAGGGGCCTTATTCCGTTGGGGATGCACTGGCCAGTGGCTACTGCAGAGGGACAACAGTCTGTGTCTGAGAGTGTCCTGCCCTCCCACTCTTCCAGAGAGGGTGGGCCTGGGCAGCCTCCTGCCCTGCTGGCTAACCTTGAAGAATATGAAACAGGAGCCTACCACCGTAATCTGTAAGCCTTTGCAGCATGTCTCACACAGTCGGGAACTTGAGACTGTCCCTCCAGTGTCAGTGAAAGGCACAGCGGAAGCTCCTCTTCCACCTGCGATGGCACGTCCAGACGTTTCCTTCCCTCGGGCCAGGGTCTGCCCCGCCAACCCGGTTATCTTCTCTTCCTGGTATTTCACCTGCTGGTGTCATTGCTCGGCACCAGTTCCCAGCAAGGAAAAGACACCAGTTCCCTTGGCTACTCATGAGCCATTCCAGGTCCCATCTAGGGCAGGAGCAGCGAGGTGGTCAGAGTGAGCTCGGGCACTGGTGCCACCCCGCCGTGCTGCGAGCTGACTGCGCTGGGTGTGCAGGGAGATGGGATGCGGAGGGGCTGGGCCAGGGACTGCAAGTGCACCTGTGGAGGGCCCACCCTCGGGGGCAGCCAGCGGCTTCTCAGGACCTCAGGTGGCACGGGCCTGCTTGGGTGAAAGGACTGGGGGATCGGGAGGTGACACACCATGCAACTTGAATGCGGTTGAGAGGTGACGTGCCTTTCCTTTCTTATCCCCCTGGTGCTGTTTTTTTATCTTGACTGCAAATCAGTGATCTTTGTACTGTAGCAGAAAACAAATAAGGAGCATCACAAGGACAGGGGCTGGCGATACCCTGTGGGCGCTGAGCGTCTGCAGTCGCAGTATTTTAACAGTGCTATTGTGCTTTCCATGGCCGTCAGTGGGACACGGCAGAGGCGTGTTGGGAGTCTCTGTTGAAATGGAGCACCTGCCCCCCAGGTTATGCCGTATGGACAAGCCTAGAGATCAAAGAAAGGGGAGATGGTCGAGCCCAGAGGCAACAGGAAAGAACTGAGGAGGATCCGAGAGAAGAAGGCTCCCTTCTGTCGCAGAGCTGTGGCCCTGGTGGTTGGCACCACTGCCAAGGGAGGTGTGGGAAGGAGGCTGGTTCTCCAGTACCACCATTCACACCAGGCTCTGCTGCCTGTCATGGGCCCCGAGGACCCCAGCTACGGTGGGAGCACTGGCGGCCTCGCTCCCAGGGTGTTGGGGTGCTCTGACATGTTGGCACTGCTTCCTTTTGCACAGGGGCCCTCCCAGGAGTTCCAGCAGCGACCCTGACTTCGTGGTGGTGGACGGCGTGCCCGTCATGCTCCCGTCCTATGACGAGGCTGTGAGTGGCGGCTTGAGTGCCTTAGGCCCTGGGTACCTGGCCTCCGTGGGCCAGGGCTGCCCCTTACCTGTGGACGACCAGAGCCCCCCAGCATACCCTGGCTCAGGGGACACGGACACAGGTCCGGGGGAGTCAGAAACCTGTGACAGTGTCTCGGGCTCTTCCGAGCTGCTCCAGAGTCTGTATTCACCCCCCACATGCCAAGGGGGCACCCACCCTGCTTCTGACAACCCTGACACGATTGTTAGCACGGCGGAGGAGGTGGCATCCACCAGCCCAGGCATCGACATCGCAGATGGTAAGTGCTTGCCCCAAGGCGCAAGCTCTGCTGTTCACTCCGTGCAGCAGCATCTTCCGGCCAGCCCCTTGCTGTGTGCAGTCCCCGTCCTAGCCCAGAGTCTGCTGATCTGTCTGCCTCTCACTCCATGCAATTGCGTCCTGCTCTCTCTACACGGACAGGCCGTGGGCAAGGCCAGTTATTGTAAGGAATGATCGTCAACTCACAAGTAATGAGCCCATTCATGGAAATTTCAGGAAGCACCAAAGAATCCTGAGCCATCTGGAATAAAAAGGCCACAGTGGCTGGTACTCTCTTTTCATCACATCCGTATAATTTCTTCTTTATCCCTCAATTGGACGGGACTTCTGGAAGTGGGACTGAGGAGCAGGGTATCACACACATGCACCACAGGAGGGCCTGGATGCATGCACCTGGGCCCAGCAGTGTGTTCCAGGCCCAGAGAAGTTCTTGGAACATAGAAGTTATTTTTATCCGAGGTGAATGAAGTAAAAAATGCATGTGCACCTGTCAAAAGGAAGGGCAGATTGTAGCTCATGGGAAGTAAGGAAAAGGGAGCAGATTCATTAGAGCATTGCTTCCTGGGCAGAGAGCGCCAGCACAACTTTCCAAATGACAGTGCCAATTCCAGCTTATACCGACAGTGAATGACAGTACAGTACAGACGGAGGTCTCCCACATCTCCCTTTTTTGAAAGCCACACTGCCTCTCTGTTCTTGAATTAACTTTTTGGCTTGTTCTCATTAGCACCCATGGTTTTAAAATGCAGCATTTCTTATGAACTGGGAATATAATCACAATCGGTTCCCAGAAAATAGATGTTTACGAGGGAGTTAGTTTATCTGATTATTAACTGATATGTGGAACTTAACCTTCTCCTCTTCTCACTGATTTCAGGAACTAAAGATATTTTCGTATTGTGAGGCTTGTCATTCCAGCTCCTTGTGGTGCTTTCTGGCTATACTAAGCTAATAACCATCTCTTTTACAGAGATTCCTCTCATGGAAGAAGATCCCTAGATGGGCAGAATTCTGATGATTCTTCTGTCCCTTTGGTGAAAGGAAACTTGTACCTTGGAGTGAAGCCACAGAAGGACAGAACTTGGGAGAGGGACGCCGTCTGATTTCTCTCCATGGGAACAGTGATTCTCATCCTACATCTCGGACTCCACAGCGAGGCTGACGAGCTGCAGTGGCGCTGCTTTTAGATAAGACTTGAGGATTTGCCAAGAGCAGTGGGGAGCAAAGGGCAGAGGGGAAACCCCTGTGCGGTCCCGGATGGAGGTGGTAAGTGTGTTTCACGCTGTGGAACATGGGGGAATTCCATGCATATCCCACTGAATCACACGTCCCGTTGACTTCTGTTACCAGTACTCCCTGCCCCCTCTGAAAGCATGTCACATTGTATACATTTGCTTCTAAAATCCGCTGAAACTGTCTCTGGACTCCAAATTTGGATGGGCGAGCCTCCGTGGAAAGACTGTGGCGAGCTGTCGGAAGAGCAGCAGAACCGCGTGCACCCTCAGCAAGGGGCAGGCTCCCAAAGGAGAGGTTCTCATGTGACGGGGGGACAGTCTTCCTCCACCTGGGCAACTGTG
The DNA here is from genome assembly GCA_026018925.1 of Tupaia tana. Lineage (NCBI taxonomy): Eukaryota > Metazoa > Chordata > Mammalia > Scandentia > Tupaiidae > Tupaia > Tupaia tana. The sequence continues at coordinate 135,109,189 of JAKSZU010000007.1, forward strand.
CTCAAAGCATGGCAAAGTCAGGATGTGGCCGTTCCAGCGTCAGAGGGAAGGCAAGACAGGCACACTCTGCTTTCTGGAAATCTCTTGACAAAGTAGAGTTCCTGGACTCTGCTGTCCTTCGGTGATGTAGTTGGTATGTGTATTCACGGCAGAGCACATGGATCCATGGCACTGGAGAAAGCTTGTGATTTTGCAAATGTCAGAATGTGTCCAAATACATCTCATGGTGGAGAAAGTGACCAAGCTCATGTTTTGTTTTGGCATTTTTCTGTTGTTGTTTTAAGAAGACTCTACTCGACAGTTCTTTTTATTTTTCCTCCCTAAGGTTTTTTGCCATAGGGCACGTGCACTCTCCAGAGAGGAGAGAGACAGTGAGGAATCACCCCCCAGGGGGGATGGCCATGCTGCAATCCCTTCTCCTTCATTTTCTCCCTGGGATTGTCAGCACACATCCGCACTCACCCAGTTTGAGTTTCAAGCCACCGGGTCTGGGACTCAAACCATGGTTGGCCATGTGGGAGTCCAGGGCCGTAACCACTACAATATCTGTCAGCCCCCCTCTAGACAGTTTATCTCAGAGTCATGCACCCTTATTCAGTTGGCTATTTCTTTTGCTTCCACTCCCAAACTCAATCCTACTTTTATTTTCCAAAACAGAAATGACTCCCGTAAGCATGTTCGGCCCCCACAGAAAGGACCAGCCTGGTTTCCTTCTGGCCTCCTCTTTACTTTGTCCTGCAGTGAGGAGGCTGGACGCCCCGCCCGCAGACAGCGCTACCCCTTGCCTTCAGGGCCATGGGCTGCTTCTGCTGCTTGTCATTCCTGCTCTCCTTCCAGGAGGGTCTTCTGCTACCCACTGGGTTTCGTTCCTAAGAAACTGATGGATAAAAAATATGTCCTGAGTCCCGAAGTGTCTCTTCAAATAACACGTCGATCTGTGGAGTTGATTCCTTTCCTCCTCTGGGCTTTAGACAAATATAAACAAAACTCCGATCCATAAAATTGCTATGCTGATAGAGCAGTGAGGGCTGGAAGCTTGATCAAGTCCTGTTTTTTTCCTTGACACAGACTGATTAAAAATTTAAAAGAAAATGACAGTTCAAGCATGACTTTAATAGTGGAGTGGAGACGGGTGGGCAGGGGAGAAGTGGTGACAATGATGACGGGCGATGGAAGGAAAATGTAGGATTACGGCGACGCGGCTGGGCAGATAACACGTGGAGGGTGCTCGCCTCATCCTGTGACTGACGCAGCATCCACTCTCGGCGGTGCCACGAGCCACCGGGTGCTGGGCCTGTGGGTAACAGCTTAGTAACCATCCCACCTTCAGTGATATAGCCTTACCCCACCCTGGTGCGACTTTCTACCACCAGCCCCCCTCAGAAGAGCTGCTTTTCAAGGTGTGTGGTTAAAGGTCCCCTGGTCTGCTCAGAAGCAGATACCCTGGGCTGGGTGGCCCTGAGAGGATCTGGGCCACTGAGGACAGCCCCCACCTGGCCTCCAGACATCAATGTCTCTCTCCCACACCTGCCTTCCCTCCCATGCCCCTAAACATAGGTCATGTCTCAGAGACCACCAGGCAAGGGTCTCATTTCCCTCATCACGGGTCAGAGAGGACAAGCAGGCCGTCTCTGGGACCTAGCCTTGCTTCCTTCTAGGAAATGTTCTTCTAAAGTAGCGCACAGCTGTCTCACCTGCAGACCAAGTATAGGCGTGCCTCTGCAGGCCCCGCACCTGGGGAGACAGGTAGCACAGTACCACGGGTACCATGTATGCCACGGTCTTAGTTTCAGTATCAGTCTAAGAATAGAGGCCGGCAGGGAGTCAGTGCTGCTTAACTGCAGGGTCAGACACTCAGCAAATCCCTGGGCCCCTCCCCTCGATCGCTTTCCTTTGGGACCATATCGGACTCTCATGCACAATACAGTGGACCCTTTAATGACACGGGAGTTACGGGCACCAACCCCCGGCCATCTCAAATCCATGTATAAATTTTTTTTCTTTTTTTTGAGAGGTTTTTGCTATAGGGCGGTGCGCTCGCCAGACAGACAGACAGAGACAGGGAGACAGAGAAAGTGAGAAATAACCCCCCCAGGGGGGATGACCATGCTGCAATCCCATCTCCTCCATTCTCCTCTCGGGATCTTGGGCACGCACGCACACGCACCTAGTGTGAGTTTAAGCCACCGGGTCCGGGACGCGAACTGCAGTCGACTACATGGGAGTCCAGCGACATAACCATTATGCTAACTGCTGGTCCCAATCCATAAATTTTGACTCCCCCACAAACTTAACTACTAATAGGCTACTCTTAACTAGAAGCCTTGCTAATAGCATAAACAGTTAACAAGTATTTTGTATATTATATGCTAGTACTTTATCCTTACAACAAAGTAAACTAGAGAAAAGAAAATGTTAAGAAAATCATAAGGGAGAGAAATATATCTACAGTACAGGGTTGCATTTTCCAATATGTTTATTGGGGAGAAAACAAAAACAAAAGCAAGAACACCCTGCGCGTGAGTAGGCCCATGAAGCTCAAGCCGTGTTGCTTAAGGGTCAGTGGGATTGTTTACAGTGACATTTTTTCTCAGGATAGTGAGTGGATGTGGCAGGAAAGAGTCCTCCTGCTATTTCACGCATGCCATGATCCTGAGTTTTGCTTCTTTTCAAAGTCCCCGGGGGGACGGCATGTGACTGAATGGCATCCGTCTCTCTCACGCTACCTCTGGGATGAAGAGGTAGAGCAGATCGGGTCGTACTGTGGATGGGTTCCTTTGTGGTGTGCTGAGTGAGTGAGAACCAAGCCCAAAAGGACTCTGCACTGTGCACTTTGGGAGGGGGACACCTTCAGGAGTGCAGTGGCGAAGCCCAGGATGTTCACTTAACTGTCCCCAGAAACTGCAGAGTAATGGTTTTCTGGCTGACGTGCCCCCCCCATCAGGAGCACAGCAGAAGGCACAGGCATCGTCACACATCACTCCCATGTCACTGTTTTTAATTGCAAGGCTGTGACTTGCTGGTGCGGAATTGTTAGCGCCTCTCCCACCTAATTACCCAGACTGGCAGCTGGCACACAGACATGGCTGCCTCCTACTCCTGCAGAAATCTGCCCCGAGCCCCGCAGCAGGCCCAGCACCAGCAAATGCAAAGACCCCTGGGCTATAGCATGTGGTTCCAGCTGCTGCTCCCATCCCTTCCGTCCTCCTCCATGCCCAGCAGAGGCAGTTTCCTCCCCCTAATTCGGCCCCAGCCACGAGGTACTCCTGCAGAGGCAGCTCCGATTCAGGAGAGAGTGAGCTTTGAAACGGGCACATCACCCGGCTTCATAATCCCCTGTCACCAACTGGCTATGTGCTTGGATGTGTTAGTGACCTCCCTGGGCCTCAGCTGCTCTGTGTCAAAGTTAGAGGTGGCTTACCTCGGCCATCCTCCCTGGGCCGTGGGGAGGATGAAAGCTAACGTAGGTCAAGCACCTGGCATACAGTGGGCATTGGATAAATGGCAGCTGCCGTCCCCTTGAGAGTGGAAGTGAGAGTTCGTGTGGGTGATGAACTCTGACACAAACCCAGGCACCTTGGACCTGCCTTGGCCCCTTCACCTTCTAAGGCATTGGCGGGGAAGCTTGTTTGGGGCTCCCCAAAGTGGATGGGCTGAAACATGCGATGCCCGTTCCCCTTGGGTCCTCTTCCAGAGATCCCATCCCTGGCTCCTATGTGCTAAGCTTTCTGTGCAAGGGGAACTTTTCAGGCCTTGGCTCAGAATTGCCCTTCTACCCTGTATAGCCTTCCTCTGAATGCTCCAGAAAGTTCTGCTCAGGGAGGGCAAGACAACTCAGAAATTCCCTCAAGGACTCTGAAAGACTCAGCTCATCTCCACGGGCAGCCCTATAGATTAACACTAACCTGCTTCCCTAATTTTATTGTCTATTTTGGATTTAAAGCATAAAAGTTAATGCCCATACATTTCCAAGGTGATAAAGGGGAAAGTACACAGTAAAGATGCTTGGTCTAGCAGTCAGAACAGGGCCCAGGAGAGCCGCAGTCACTTGTCAGGGCGGGCGAAGACCAAACATGGTACTGAAATCATAAAAGTTAATGCAGAGAGTGTGTGCGTCAACACGGCCGTGCTTAACTGCTGTGGCAGGCTGCGTGCCGTCTGCACGCTGGGATAGAAACCAGGCCCCAGGTGCCTGCAAAGCATTGTTTGATGTGACCAAAGGAGTGGTCCAGCTACCTGAGTAGGAGCCACAAATCCACCATGCTTGGAGGAACATCTGTGTGTTTGGAGCCATTGGGGCTCTCCTGGCTATTCGCCTATTAGAAAAAGAAATCTAGGGGCAGGCGGTAGTGCTGTGACAACATAGCTGGACCCGCATGGGGAAGGTCCTAGTCTGTGTCCTGGGATCTTGTTGAACCCTTTACATGCATGCCTGTGTGCCCGTGATCCAGGCTGAGACTGTGGGTGGACGGAGGTGTGGAGAGCCTTTGGGGGTGCCTGTCTTGCTGTCTCTGTTACTGTCTCTCTCCCAAGACAGAAATGAATGAACTTACAGAGAGAAAGCTAACTATGAACAGATCATGGAGTGCTGAGGGCAAGAGGCCTGGGACAGAGGCTCAAGGAGTGAGTCGGCTGCTCAGAGCCTGTAGGAAATACTCACAGGTCCCTTTTCAGTCTGTGAAGATCAGCGAAGCACCTGCTCCAAGCGAGGCCCTGTCTCTACTCTCTGGGCCCGGGGGAGACGGCCACAGTAGGGCAGCTGCAGGACCCTTGACTCAGCCCTGGCCTTTCTGGAAGTCTCTTAGGACTCTGGGAAGCCCAGCTAGAGGCGGGCAGACAGGGTGAGGAGCCAGAGAAGAGCATGCACTCAGTCTAGGGGAACGAGAGAGCTGAGGGGCTTGGAAATGTAGGTTTGTTAGGTGCCTCCGGGGCCCACAGGTTGGCGGTGGAGAAAAGGTTAAAGGGAGGGACTGGAGAGATGAGGAAGGGACCAGAACAGCCTGTGAGGCCCTGTCAAGGAGGTGTGTCCCCTTCGGGAACGGGAGGCCACTGAAAGGTTTGAAGCACAGAGTTGTAAGAGGAGATGGAAGAAGTAAGTCTGAGCGCTGTGTTGCAGGCTGACTCCATTTTTGTGGGGCACTGGCCTAGGAGTCTTAAAGGGACATCAGTGAGGATGGCCTCTGGGTCCTGGGAGATCCCTCCTCTTGGGATTTCGGGACATGCTTGCACATGCACTTAGCATGATGTTCAAGCTGCCAGGTCCAGGACGGGAACCACAGTTGACTATATGGGAATCCCGTGCCTTAAGTACCACACCACTTTCTGGCCCACCCTTTGCCATTTTTGTTTGTTTTTTAAGAGAGACTTTTGATATAAGGCACGTGCTTTCATCAAAGACACAGAGAGAAAATCACCCCCCGGAGGGGTGGCCATGCCACAATCCCTTCTCCTCCATTCTCTTCTTGGGATTTTGGGCACACACACCACATGTGCCCAGTGTGAGTTTTAAGCCACCAGCACTCAAAACCGCAGTTGCCCATGTGGGAAGTTCACTAATCCTATGCCACCTGTTGGCCCCTCTTTTGCCTTAAAAAAATTATTTTAATCCAGAATCAAACATCATCTCCATCCATTCCATAATATCACTGCCCTAAATATGTTCTGTGTTCTGTGTTCATCTCTCCCCACCCCCCAGTCCCCTGGCAACCACTGATCTTTTTACTCTCTAGTTTGGCCTTGCCCAAAGTTTCACACAGTTGAAATCATATAGCCTTTCCAGACTGGCTTTTTCCACTTACTAATACACTTTCAAGTTTCTTCCATGTCATCTCTATCTCCATACTTTAAAAGAAAAGGAGGGGCCAGCAGGTGGCATAGTGGTTACAGTAGGGACTCCCACATGGTGGACCATAGTTCAAGTCCTGGACCCAGTGACTTGAAACTCACCCTAGCACATGTGCGTGCATGCCCAAGATCCCAGGAGCATGGAAGAGAAAGGATAGCGGCATGCCCTCCCCCTCCAGGTGTGTGTGTGTGTGTGTGTGTGTGAGTGTACAATTTCTCACTTTCCCTCTTACTGTCTCTCTCTGGCGGGCACATATGCCCTATGGGCAAAAACCTCTAAAAAAGAGAGAGAGAGAGAGAGAAAGGAAAGTAGCTCAGTTTTCAGTTTTCAGAACTTGCTGTTCCCTGAACATCTTGGCTTATGGGGCTGGAGGAGAATGTGAGAACCAGTGAGTCTATGACCATGGTCAGCCTCTGGTCTGTCCAAGGCCCTCAGGGAAAGATCAACTTTTTTCTTTCCTTTTAAAGTTTTTTTTAATTGCCAGAAGGTACTTGTGCTCATCAGAGAAAGAGAGAGAGAGAGAGAGAACTCCCAAAGGGAGTCACACTGCAGTCCTGTTTCCTCCATTCCTCCGACCTGTCAGGATCTGGGGCACATACACATAGCCACCCAGTGTTTTTCAAGCCACCTGGGCTGAGATTTGAACCACAGTCAGCCTGCGGCATCTGGTTCCCAATGCACAAGACTTAAACTGCTGCGCTGCAGGGCTGAGCAGGGAAAGGCCATTCTAGAGGTCTCCTCACTCCAGCGTCCTGACAGGCTTCTTCCTGTCTCTTCCCTTCCTCAAGTCTTTGGTTGAGACCTTGTCATACGTGTCATCTATCCTTTGTTAGCACTCAGGCTCCACAGCCCCAGGGACATTCATTGTTCCTTTATCCTCCATCACTGAAGATGCCTTCCAGTTCCCTCCGCAACGTTTGTGGAAAGCGCCTGAATTATCACTGTGCTCTGTGTGAGGGCGTTAAATGGGTAAGATGAGCCTAGAGCTGGGAGGCAGCGTGCACGCAGGAGAGTGGAAACCCGGAGAGAGGCAGAGATGGCCTAGCGGGGTGCATGGGAGCCGTCACTGACCCCGCCGGGGAGGCAGGCTCTGTTTCCGAGGGACAGCTGGGCCCCCAGTCACATCGTGAGCATCTTCTCATGCAGGAATTAGCCACCCCTTTTCCCACCTCGGAGTAAAATCTTAGAGCGAAGTAGGACTCGGTCTCCACCATCTGCTAGCTGCAAACCCGCTCCTGCTTTGGTTTCCTTGACTATAAAATATGGGAAACAATAGAGCCTGCTTCATAGGGCTGTTGGGAGGAACAAAATGACCCAATTTATCGAGTGTGATAAGTTAGAGTGACTAGAACTGTGCCTGGCACAGGGTACCTGTTTGAAGGCATTACCCTTTACTGTTAAATCCAGGCGGTTCTGTAACACCGGCTCCCCTCACCCAGGTCTCAGACATTTCGAACCTACCTGCTTCGTGGTGCTTGCTTTTCTCCACTAGTATGTTAGTATGTCATGGTGCCACTTCCCACTCTGATTCTTGAGCCACTTCCAGTTTGCCACTGAGATTCTCTCCACGCCATGTTGGCTCATCAGGCCCCTTGGGACACAGGACTTTAGCCCACCAGAAAATACCAGCCAACTCACATTTCCAAACCCACCTCACAGATAGCAAGAGCGAGGGGAGCAGACATTCTGCTTAAGCCGTCTGCAGGGTCCCTTCCACCCCTGCCCCCAAATCATCAGAAGAGCCAAGCCTCAAAGAAGAATGGAGTGAGTCTGGAATGCTTGTTCTTTGTCCGTGTGGGATCCAACGGTGGGCTTTATCAGTCACCGCTCCAGCATCTGAGGCCTGACAAGCCGGAAGCTTAATAATGACCTAACTTCAGCCCTCAAGCCACAAGCTTGGAGGCCACGGAACACACCTCCTCCTCTCTTTCATCACAGGCTGTCTCAGAGGAGCCCCTCGGCCTCCCAGGAGTGTTCTGGCTTCTGTAGTTCCTCAGGGTCCCTGAGCCTTTGGCAATTTCAGCTCGGAGTTTTCTGGGTACTTAGAATGGGCACTTGGGCAGTGCTGCCCACTGGTTAAACTATTGGCTTTGAAAGCAGACAGATCTGGGTTTAAATGTTGGCTCTGCTGCTTACAGAAGCAAAGGCAGGTGAGGTAAGTGACACGTAAACCTCATCTTCTCCTGGGAAGTGAAGACACTGGTAGCATCTCCCTCACAGCCTGTTGTGAGGATTAAATGTGACAATGGCGTGGGCTGCCTAGAACAACGCCTGGAGCAGTGCAGACACTCAAACGCAGCAGCTGCCCTCAATAGTGTCATCTTCCCCTCCGTGTTCCAAAGGAACCCAGAAACGCCCCCTCTCTATAGTCTCCTGGTGGCCTGCACCAACCATGGGGGCAGCAGTGTGTCCTGCCGTCCTTGTTCTTCAGATCTTTCAAGGAACTAAGAGCCCTCTGAGTATGGATGGGTCAGGCATTTTCCATGCTTCTGCCCATCTGGCGTTTAACCCCGTTTTGATCTTTCGGGTAAGCAGCCCGGTTCTTGCCCCACCCAGAGGGAGCTCACCAAGGCAGGGTTCCCCAGATGTCCCTGAGAACTTCCATTGTCAGGCTACTCACACTCCAGGCACAACTTTCTTGCGGAACCTCAGGCCGAAAGACCAGTCCCCTCTTGAGCCCGAACACACTGATACCTGTGTCTTTACAATACAGGCTGAAAAGCCTCACTGAGTATGCAGGCATCCGGGCCTTATTGCCATTATCTCCCAAAGAGTCCTCTAATACCATGCACTGTGTCTGGCACAGTTCTCTACTGGGGAGACCTTGCCCTGCAGGGAACTGTGGGGGGTAGGTGGCAACGTCTGGAGGAGGCATTCTCGTTGAAACTAGGGGTGCGGTGCTACTGGCATTTCATGGGTAGAGACCAGGGGTGCTGCTGCACATCCTACAGCACACAGGATGAACCCCATGTCCACTGGGTACAGCTCACCGTCAGTGGTGCCAAGGTGAGGAAACCCTGATTTAGGACAGGCAGTCCCCCAGGTTCAATGTCCTTCACCCGGTGATTGATGCTATCTGGGTCTGGCTCGGTCATCCAGCTCTGAAACAGGGCACCTACCGTTTGTGTCTGGACCCCTTCGACAGTCTGGAGAGGCAGGCAGAGCCTTTCTCAGAACAAGTTTTTAATGCATAAAATCAAATCAGTGAATTATACTGAAGCACAGTTGTCAAGACACGTTTTGTTTGTTTACTTCTTCAATGGGGAGAGAGACCCCCAACAGGGTTTTCACTCTGGAGTCCCTCCCTAGTCCCAGCATGCTCAGGGAGGTCTGGGGACATAAACCCAGGAATTGTTCCGGGGGGTCCCTTTGAGTTGTCCCTGTGCTACCACTTGGCCCTCAAGACACTTTCGAACACCAATATGAACATTTACTTTTTGAATGAGTAACACACTAAGTAGTGCCTGCTGCAGGTCTAACAAGTTGTTGTGACAGTTATATACACAGTATTTTGAGATCTCTGTAAACACTGCCATGCGGTTCTTTGGATGACAGTCGTCAGGTACAGTTAATGCTGTGGCTTATCGCCTAGCTGGTAATTGAAGGGAGTGCTAAATCCACCTAGAGGTTTGCAAAAATGCGATGCAGGTGCTTCTCATCCCGGGCCATAAACCCCAGTTCCGTCTAGATCTCAGTTAAAAACCTTTGTTCGAAAGCTGAATCTCGAAGGCTTAAGTTGGCATCGGAACAGGCTCGATTTCTCCTCCCTGCTAGGTGTGAATTTTGTACTCGGAGTAGGTGCTATATTTTAGTCTGTAGTCAGTGGAAAAGCACAGACTTTGAAACAAGAAAACCTGAATTCGTATCCTAGCTCCACTATTCACTAACTGTAAGCTTGCATGAGTTACTTAACCTCTCCAAACCTAAGTGTCTCCAGCCATAAAATGGGGAGAATACCATCTGCTTTGCAGATTTGTGAGGAGTAATAAAACAGAAAGTGTCAGATACCTAATCCACTGCTTCATACAAAAATTAATGTTAAAAAACGGGTACTCTTTCTTTTTAGGTTTTTGTCATAGGGTGCATGTACTCACTAGAGAGAGAGAAAGAGAGACACAGTGAGAGGGAAAGTAAGAAATCACTCCCTACAGGGATGGCCACACCACAATCCCTTCTTCTCCATTCTCATCCTGGGATTTGGGGCATGCATGCGCACACACACAGCATGATTTTCAAGCCACTAGGTCCAGGACTCAAACCATAGTTGGCGATGTGGGAGTCCAGAACCTTAACCACTATGCCACCTGCTGGCCCTAAAATGAGTGGTTATTCTTTTTTTTTTTTACATTTTTGTTTTTTGGAGAGGTTTTTGTTATAGGGCACATGCGCTTACCAGACAGAGACAGAGAGACAGGAAGCAAGAAATCACCCACCCAGCAGGGATGACCACACCGCAATCCCTTCTCCTCTTGGGATCATGGGCACACATGTACATGCGCCCGGCGTGAGTTTAAGCCACCGGGTCCGGGACTCGAACTGCGGTCAACTACATGGGAGTCAAGCGACATAGCCATTACACTAACTGCTAGTCCCAACGAGTGGTTATTCTTTTTTTTTTTTTTTTTTTTTTTTTTATTAATTTATTTATTTTTGTATATACTTTCAATCATATTGTTTGGCTTACAATGAGACCATTTCGATATGTGGCGAGTGGTTATTCTTAAGGGCAGTCAAGAGCTCCATGTTTTCAGCAAGAGCCCAGAGAGTTGAAATCATGAGGACATACGGGTCTGCTCATGTCTAACGCACCATCAATTCTTCCTAGTCGAGTGACTTTTTACAAATTCTGCACCTATCCTGCTTGCCCCCTTTTCTGTTACAGCCATGGCACCTGTACCTCCAAAGCCACAAGCTGTGTGCAAGTGTGTATCTCCATACCTGCATACCTTCCCTCTGCACAGGTCCATCTCTTTGACTCTCCGTGCACCGAATCACAGGGATCACCCAAGGCTGGATGTAGTTCTCTGCACGTTGAACGATTGCGCTTTGTTTTTCAGTAACTCTGAGACTGTCTCCAATATTCTAAGCTCCGAACAACGCACTAGTTCCCACACTCAGACCTTCTTTTCCTCAGTTTAAATAAGCTCTCTCCACTCCTACTGTGGCTCTACCTAGATTTTCTAAAACAGAACTAAAAAGCTAACATTGAATTAAATCCAGCCTGAGCCTACGTCAAGTGATGTCAGGCTTGTTCCAGGTCTTTGCTAAGTGCAGCATTACTGAGAAAGACGTACCTCAGACAACCTGTTTCCCGGTGAGGAAATTTTCTGTGGGGTCCCAACTGGGGGTCGTAGGGTCGTCGTTTTCCTAAATGCAGACCTTATCAGAAGGTGGGGTAATGGGGGAAAAGTCCCATTGAACCAGTCCCTGGGATTCTTTACTGTTTTAATATGGTAGTGGCAATATGGGGTTTCCCACATGGACTGAATGGGTTCACCCAAACTCACATGTTGACAGTCCCCAGTGTGACTGCATTAGGCAGTGAGACGCCTTGGACAGGTGATTAGGGCATGGGGGTGGGCGCTTGTAAATGGGATTAATGCCCTATGCCAAGAGACCAGAAAGCTCCCTTACCCCCTTCCTACAGTGTGAAGGTAAGATGAGCTGTCAGCCCTGCAGAGACCCCTCCCCAGAACTCCACCATGGGCTGGAGCCCTGTAGAGACCCCTCCCCAGAACTCCACCATGTGGACATCCTGCCCTCAAACTTCCAGCCTCCACAAATGTGAGAAATAAATGCTTGTTGATGACAAGCCCCCCTCAGCCCCCAGTCTACAGTACTTTGTTATGGCATCCCTAAAGCACTAAGACTCCACTGGACCCTCTTATCACAGAGCATCCCGGGACCCCCCCCCCCCCCGTCTGGGAAATGCTAATCCAGGATCAGAGGGACTGACCACGAGGACCCTGAGCCCACACCTCATGGTCACACTTAACACAGGCCTTTCCGTGTCCTGAGAAGTTCTCTTTCAGGAGTGGCTAGGAAGGCCTCAGCAATCTTAGGCGGGGTGAGTCACCCTTCCCAGTGGGGTTGAGGGCTTGCAGTCCAAGCCTCCAATGGCAGAGCACCCCCTGTTTCTGGAGGACCTCACCAAGGCTCCATACACTTCGAAGGACAAAGTGCCCTGCACAGTGACCCACTCAGAGGTCACTGTGACCAGGTCTCATGGCCATGTTGTCCCCCACCCCAGGACTGACCAGCAGAGACAGGCAGGAGGCAGGTGCCTCGATGGGGAAGGTTGTAGCCCATAGGAAGCCACTCAGGGGCCACTATGAGCCGTGCAGAGCCAGAGCCCCCTCCAACCAGGACGTTCGGATGCAGCAGCACCAGAACCCAGCAGCAGAACTGAAGGAAACACGTTTTCCAGCTACTGACGATGCAAAAACCAAATTGGGATCAACCAATCTCCCTAAAGAAAGGGAATTTTCTATACAAAATAGTACTGCAAACTTATTGTCTTATGAAGAGAGATCAGCTATTCAGCTAAAACATGTAAGATGACAGTGTTAGGTTCGAGAGGCAGCGGGTGGCCAATAGTAATTTGTAAACTCTTCTGTTCCTTTTCCTGGGTTTTTGTGCTGTCTGCATTGTCAGCTCTGTGTTTCATTGTGATTTCTCATTCTAAATAAATTTTCATTTTTATAGTAACTTTGTATTTCTAGTTTTGCATTGTTTTTCTTACAGAGATACCTCCTCCCCTACCCCAAAACCCTGGACTGGCCTTGGCCAAGCTTCTGGCGAGGCAGGGGTAGTTTCTTTGGCCTGTTGGATCCTGCCCAGCCCTACCATTTTATCAGTCTCCATAAAACCCAGATGGGAAGGCCAGCCTCCGATAACAAGGTGGGAGTAAGGACTACATTTGTAGAGACTATGGAGCTTTTACACACTTTCATGTTCATTATCTGTTCAACTCTCCAACAAATCTAGGTAGGGAGTGTTCCATAGGCCTAAAGAATAAATTCTTTAAAAAAAAAAAAAAAAAAGTATACAACCAAAATGCCTTTAAACGACAGTGGTTTTTTCCAGGGCCAGAACTGCCCCCCAGCCTTTGCTGGTGTCAGCCCAGCTCCGCTTGCAGCCTGGCTCCTCCACACCCAGCAACGGCCCCAAGGTACTGCGTGCTCTGGTACATTGCTGTCCTTTTCTCAAGAGTTTATACACTAGGAAACGACGTCATCCAGAGAGACCAGGAGCCTCGGCTTCTGGGCCTGAGTCTGTCACCAAATGTATGTGCGCTCTTCAAAAGTTTGTGGACAAGTCATGTTATGAAAAAATTATGCATGGGTTTTAATTTTTTTTGTTTGTTTGCATCAAAAGGAACTCATACCAAGCAAGGCCCCACAGCCCTGTGGTTAAGTGAACCGGATCCCACATGGCCTACCATGGTTCAAATTCCAGCCTCAGTGGCTTGAAAAATACGATAGACATGTGTGCAGGTGCCCAAGAGCCTGACAGGAGACACAGGGGAGAAGGGATTGTGACGAGTCCAGTTCCCACTGGAGGGTGCTTTCTCCCTCTCCCTCTCTTTCTGTCTCACTGTTTCCCTTTCTGGTGAACACACATGCCCTCTGTTCATTTTCTTTTTATTAGAGAGTTTTGCTATAGGGCACATGTGTTCACCAGAGAGACAGAGAGACAGAAAGCGAGAAATCTCCCACACACCTGTGGCTTGAGTTTCAAACCACCAGGTCCAGGACTTAAACCACAGTCGACCAAATGGGAGTACAATGCCGTGACCACTACTCCTGCTGCTAACCCCTCTGGTAAATTATTTTTTAAAAAGAAAAAGAAAAAAAAAAAAAAAAAAAAAAAAACCTTTTACTTTAATTCCATTTTTCCACAAACTTTATGAAATTCCCCCACCCCCTTCTACCATCCTGAGCAGATCTTCCCCTCTCTGGACCAAAGATCTCACCCTGCTCCCCCCCCCCCAACACACACACATACAAATGAGCAAGCTGGGTAAGACTGGATGACCCTTGGGACCAGCAGATGGCATAGTGGTTACATCTCTGGACTTTCATGTAGTTGATTACAGTTCACATCCCGGACCTGGTGGCTAAAACTCATGAGAAGTGCTTGTGTGTGCATGCCCAAGATCCTGAGAGCAGAACAGAGAAGGGATTACAGCATGACCATGCCCCCTGGGGGGTGATTTCTCACTTTCTGTCTCTGCCTCTTGGGCGAGCGCACATGCCCTATAGCAAAAATCTCTCCAAAAATAAATAAATAGATAGGACTGAATGATCTAGTGTTCCTAGCATTCAGCCCCAGGGCTTCAGGGCACAAGCTTGCATCCCTGCCCTCAGAAGGTTCCAGTGTTCCAGCTCACGGGCAACAGCATCCCCTCCTCCTGGCGGCCTGTGTGCGCAGTGTGGCCAGCTGGTACCCTGGTATCAGAGCTGCTGCTCCTGGTCCCTAGGAGGATAGGACTGGACCGCCAGAATTGTGAGGGGCACAGCGATGGCTCCTGCTGCTCTTAGCAGAGGGCAGGGATGGCCTGAACTAACCCCGGGGCCACGGGCATCCTGGGGCCTGCACAGCTTTCTCTGGACAGGCCAACAGGCAGCAGAAATGGACCGACCACGTTTTTGTCCTCCCTCTCCTGCACAGAGGGCTGGCAAGGGACAGTAGGATGGCTCCAAAGGCCGAGTGCCAGGTGATGTATAGAGTCAGCCCTGGGGAGCCCAGTTGCTGGGACCAGACAGAGCCCCTGAGTCAGGAACTGGCTCCTGCCTCCCACTCCTTCCCTCAAGCAGTCATTCGCCGGGCTCAGAGTGCCCACTCTGTCCCAGGCCCATGCTACCCAGCAGCCCCATCCTCTGCCCACTGGCCGCTAGCCAGGGCCTGACTGTCCACCCAGCCCCTTCGCTCCCTGCCCACCTGCATGGCTAGACAACCTCGCCTTCCATTAGCTTCAGCTCCTGAAGGCTCTAGCAGACCTCCCCACCCCTGCCACTGTACAGGGACTCAGAGAGCTCCCTACTGTCCTCCTCACCCCACCCCTGCCTGCGCAGGGATTCAGAGAGCCCCACTGCTCTTCCCACTCCATCTCTGCCCCTGAACAGGGACTCAAAGAGCACCCCACTGCTCTCCCCACCCTTGCCCCTTCACAGAGACTCAAAGAGCCTACCACTGCCCTCCCCACCCCTGCCCCTCAATAGGGACTCAGACTGCCCACCACTGACCACCCCACCCCACCCCAGCCTCCGCACAGGGATTCTGAGAGCCCTCCCACTGCTTTCCCCACTCCATCTCTACCCCCATAGAAGCTTGGAGAGCCACGCACTGCTCTCAGGAAAGGAGGACGGCCAGCAGCACCTGGAGCTTCTCATTCAGGTGGAGGAGGAAACGGGGCCTGTGCGAAGCCTGCACCCAGGAGGGAGGAGCAAACACTTCCGAAGAGCAGCCTGGAAACCAAAGGACAGCAGCATACGGCCTGGCCAGACCAGAGGAGGGTGAGGGAGAAAGGGAGTCAGGGGAAGGGGAAGCCTGAAGAAGCAGGAGCAAGGGAGAGGAGGTGGCTCTTGTGGGGAAGAGGTGGAACGTGGCAGGGGAGCCCGCCACTCAGTAGGGTCGCCATACTCTGTTCTCATGGACTTGGCCTCCTGCCTGCTGCCTGCACCCCTGCTCTGCATCCGAGAGTGAGGGAGGGAGGGAGCAGACCCTAGAACAGCACTGCTCCTCAGGACGAGGGGGTGGGGTTGGGAGGCTGACCCCCGCCAAGACCCGTGCTCCCTTTCCCCCTCCCCAGCAAGTCAGAGCTGCCTCCCTGATTGCTGAGGGCACTGGAGGGAGAAGCAGCCCCCTCCCGTCAAACTCCTCAAGGTCGGATAGAGCCCAGCCCCATCTGTGTCTGCACTGACTTCCGCCTCCCCCACAACATGGTCAGGGTGGTTCTGGAGCCTCAGGACTGGGCTACGGAGGGAGAGAGGGGGCCTGCAGTGGGGAGGAAAGAAAATGGCTCCCATCTCACTTCACTTTCTGGGCCTCAGTTTCCCCATCTATAGGACATGGGGTGAATGTGGGTGGCTCCTGGGGTCCCCCTGGCCCTGCCACTCTCTACGTGTGTCCCCTCTATTCAGCATCTGCAGAGGTTCCAGGCCAGCTCTAGGGATGGTGAGGAGTGCACAGAGGTACAGGGAGGCAGACCACAAGCGCTGGGACAAGGCCCAGCCTCCATTATGGGGAACAGGCTGTCAGGGCTGGAGTTGAGGGTGATGTGGGGAAGCATGGGTGGGGGTGAACTTACAGGAAGCTCACCTGGGGTTCTGTACGGTCACCATCTCGCCACACCCAGCCACCCTGAGAGGGAGCGTGAGGTCCCATGGCTGCATCGAGGCCTGGCTTCTGTACCTGAACATGGCGTCTGACTCCAGACCCATGTCATCTGACTTTAGATCCATGTCTGTCAGCATTAGAAGGGGTAAAGGTAGTAAAAATTCCCATGAACTGGCAAGACCTGGGCTTTGCCTCAATCCTCAAAAGGTCTGGGCTCAGGTGCACCCAGAGGACGGTACATGACACAGGCCTGGCCTGGATGTGAAGGGCCATGACATCTCTGACCAGCTCGCCTCAGTCAGGTGTTTATTCGGTGATGGTTATGGAGTGGCTTGCTTGTGCCAGGCGTTGTGCGGGGTCCTAGAGGTGCAGGGTAAATGAGAGTGACATGGCCGATCCTCAGAACTCTTAGAGTCTGGGGGAGACAGGCAGTAGGCAAATTTGCTCATGGGGGGATGAGAGCTCTGTTTAAGGTGATCATGGGGGATGAGAGCTCTGTTTAAGGTGACCATGGGGGGATGAGAGCTCTGTTTAAGGTGACCATGGGGGGATGAGAGCTCTGTTTAAGGTGATCATGGGGGGATGAGAGCTCTGTTTAAGGTGACCATGGGGGGATGAGAGCTCTGTTTAAGGTGATCATGGGGGGATGAGAGCTCTGTTTAAGGTGATCATGGGGAGATGAGAGTTCTGTTTAAGGTGATCATGGGGGGATGAGAGCTCTGTTTAAGGTGATCATGGGGGAATGAGAGCTCTGTTTAAGGTGATCATGGGGGGGATGAGAGTTCTGTTTAAGGTGATCATGGGGGGATGAGAGCTCTGTTTAAGGTGATCATGGGGGGATGAGAGCTCTGTTTAAGGTGATCATGGGGGGATGAGAGCTCTGTTTAAGGTGATCATGGGGGGATGAGAGTTCTGTTTAAGGTGATCATGGGGGGATGAGAGTTCTGTTTAAGGTGATCATGGGGGGATGAGAGCTCTGTTTAAGGTGATCATGGGGGAATGAGAGCTCTGTTTAAGGTGATCATGGGGGGGATGAGAGTTCTGTTTAAGGTGATCATGGGGGGATGAGAGCTCTGTTTAAGGTGATCATGGGGGGATGAGAGTTCTGTTTAAGGTGATCATGGGGGGATGAGAGCTCTGTTTAAGGTGATCATGGGGAGATGAGAGTTCTGTTTAAGGTGATCATGGGGGAATGAGAGCTCTGTTTAAGGTGATCATGGGGGAATGAGAGCTCTGTTTAAGGTGATCATGGGGGGGATGAGAGTTCTGTTTAAGGTGATCATGGGGGGATGAGAGCTCTGTTTAAGGTGATCATGGGGGGATGAGAGTTCTGTTTAAGGTGATCATGGGGGGATGAGAGCTCTGTTTAAGGTGATCATGGGGAGATGAGAGTTCTGTTTAAGGTGATCATGGGGGAATGAGAGCTCTGTTTAAGGTGATCATGGGGGGATGAGAGCTCTGTTTAAGGTGATCATGGGGAGATGAGAGCTCTGTTTAAGGTGATCATGGGGGGATGAGAGCTCTGTTTAAGGTGATCATGGGGGGATGAGAGCTCTGTTTAAGGTGATCATGGGGGGATGAGAGCTCTGTTTAAGGTGATCATGGGGGGATGAGAGCTCTGTTTAAGGTGATCATGGGGGGATGAGAGCTCTGTTTAAGGTGATCATGGGGGGATGAGAGCTCTGTTTAAGGTGATCATTTTGGGTTGAGAACTCTGTTTAAGGTGATCATGGGGGGTTGAGAGCTCTGTTTAAGGTGATCATGAGAGGATGAGAGTTCTGTTTAAGGTGATCATGGGGGGGGATGAGAGTTCTGTTTAAGGTGATCATGGGGGGGGATGAGAGTTCTGTTTAAGGTGACCATGGGGGGATGAGAGCTCTGTTTAAGGTGACCATGGGGAGATGACAGCTCTGTTTAAAGTGATCATGGGGGGACGAGAGCTCTGTTTAAGGTGATCATGGGGGGACGAGAGTTCTGTTTAAGGTGATCATGGGGGGACGAGAGCTCTGTTTAAGGTGATCATGGGGGGATGACAGTTCTGTTTAAGGTGATCATGGGGGACGAGAGCTCTGTTTAAGGTGATCATGGGGGATGAGAGCTCTGTTTAAGGTGATCATGGGGGGACGAGAGTTCTGTTTAAGGTGATCATGGGGGGATGACAGTTCTGTTTAAGGTGATCATGGGGGATGAGAGTTCTGTTTAAGGTGATCATGGGGGATGAGAGTTCTGTTTAAGGTGATCATGGGGGGATGAGAGCTCTGTTTAAGGTGATCATGGGGGGATGAGAGCTCTGTTTAAGGAGCCTGCAGCAGCCTGCACAGGGCCTCGTGGCCTCTTTGGGAAAGGTGGTTTTCATCCCCAGAGCTGTGGTGAGCCATGGCAGGTTATACCAGCAGCCAGTGGTAGGGAGCGATCCCTCCTGCCTCAGTAAAGCAGGACTAGAGAAGGGAGCCCAAAGGAGGCCATGCTGAGAGACAACTCAGTGTAGACCAGGCGGGTGGGCGAGGGACTGGGCTGAGAGACCACCCAGAGGCAACACCAACAAGCTTCATTGTTCTGCTTGATTCATTGGAGGGCTGGAGTGGCAGAGGACGGGGGGACCCAGTTTTTCCTAGTATAGAGCTTAAGCAAATGGGTGGTGGGTGCCTGTCACTGTGATTGGGGGAAACGGATCAGCTGGGCTGAGACTGAAGAACTTGCAAGGCTTCGGCACAGAGACACATACAGACTAGGCAGTGGATCTGAAACAGAGCAGACAGGGCAGATGAAGGCTGGCGTCCTGTGCCTGCACATTTCAGCCAGGCAAAGGGCAAGAGGGCCCAGGGGGCATGTGAGGACGGAGGAGAGAAGCCAGTCAAGGGCTGAGCCCCCAGCAGCAGCAGCACCAGTGGGCCAGGAAGGTGAGAGCAGGACTGGGAGTACAGAGGGAGGGTTGAAGACTGGTGTATCTCCCATGGTGAGGCCATTTCTGTGAACTGTTCCTGCCCGCCCTGCCCTCATCTGGAGCTCCTAGCTGTAACGGCTGGCCTCTTGTAGCTTTATCTCTGGGGCAGGAGTCAGGAAATCCAGTTTTTCTCCTCTTCAACCATTTACTCTCTGTGGGGCCTGTGCCAAGCCACTTGTCCTCTGGGACTTCAGTTGGATCTGACCCAGACTGATCACCTACCTCCTTCCCAATGTCACAGCAGAATAAACCTTCTGAAGGGAAATAAAGCAAAACCCCTTGGGGCTTCCCATCACCTGGACCTTGGATCACAGGACCCCCATGGCCTACAATGCTGGCCTCTCCAGATGCCCCTGGTCCCTCCTTAACTCCTGCCCCAGCCAGGAATGTCCTCAGCTGCATCACCCCGGCTGTGGCTAGAGCTTTGTGTCCTGGAGGCCCCCTGCCCACTTCCTCTCCAAGGTCCCCTAACCTACCCCACAGCGTTTTATGCAGTATGTGGACGAACTTCTTTATGGACAGCGGTGGACCCCTGATCTGGAGGTCAGCGCCAGCCCCACTGCATGGTGGCGTTGGCTTCCAAACAGCAGGCAGGGAGAACTCTCCACCAGAAAAATTGTATTTGTTCAGGAATAGGCTCTGCAGTGCGGAGCACGCTTGCCGTGGGAAACTACAGATGCATTCAGGGAGGTCAGGGAGACTGGGTTTTTAAAGGAAGTGAGGAGGGCTTATCCACGCTGTTTTGAGTTGACCACCCTTGGCTACCAGGATCCATCGCAAGGGGGATGTCAGTCCAGAGTCAGATGGGCAGATGTCCTTGCGGAAACTTTGTGTGTAAGGTTTCAGTGGCCTTTGTACAAGGTTGTGGCTGTGGCAGAGTCCACGTGACAGTTAGAAGGTCAATGTGCATGAGAACCACTCCCTCTTCACCTTCCCCGGCTTTGCTTAGGCAGGGTATGACATAACTCCATTTTGACCCTGGCCATTTTTCCAACAGGCAATTCTTTTTTTTTTTTTTTTAAGAGGTTTTTACTATAGGGCGCGTGGGCTCGCCAGAAAGACAGAGAGAGACAGAGAGACAGAAAGCGAGAAATCACCCCCCGGGGGGATGGCCATGCCGCAATCCCTTCTCCTCCATTCTCCTCTCGGGATCTTGGGCACACACGTACATGCTCCCGACGTGAATTTAAGCCACTGGATCCGAGACTCGAACCACGTCAACTACATGGGAGTTCAGCGACATAGTCATTATGCCAACTGCTGGTCCCGCCAACAGGCAATTCTGACAATTTTTCCAGCACGGGGAGCCGTCTCCCACCTGTGAGTCCTAGTGTGCCTGGGCTCAGCCCAGTGCTACTGTGAGGAGCTTCACCCAAATGTCCTTGGATGCAAGTCAAAGCCCGGAGTGGTGTACACCTCTCTGTCGGTGGAACCTGGGATGGTTTACATGGTGTGTGGATAAGCTTTTTTTAATATTTAAGCTTATAACTTTCACCTTCCATTTATGGGAAATGAATTTTTTTCATTATATAATAAAAACAACACAATTTCCTCTTTAAATAAGTGTATGTAATTTAAAAGGAATCAATGTAAATGAAAAAGTCAGCTAATGATCGCATGTTCAAAGGTGAGCGTGGTCAATGAGTGACCTTCTGGCACCACTGGAGCAGACATGAACCCTGGTGCCTCCTGGCTTTGGCACACCACTCCACAGCCATGTCTGCATGTCCCACTCAAGAACCATATGCTGCTCACAGAAGCAGAATCACTTTGCCCTTGTACCATGTCAGTCAAGCCCACCTGCTGAGATGACCTGGTTGTGGAGGTAGGGGGTGGTGGGAGAGAAAGGGGGGCTGGGGACTGGCCCTGGCATAGCTGAGCTGACCCAGGATGTCCATCAGCCCACAGTCTTAGCTAAAAACCAGAACGCTGTGCTCCCAGGACACTGCATCATGTGGGGTCACAGGGACACCACCCAGGCAGGATTGCTCAAAGCAATCAGATGTTGGCTAAGCTGAAATCCCTTAAATTCCCAACCTGCTTCCACATTGCAGGCTCTGAGGTCAAGGTCTGACTCTGAGGCCCCTGCATAACAAAGCAATTCGAACAGCCTCTGCCAGCCCAGACTGGTTTGAAGGGGGAGCAAGCCAGCGCTGGGAGCTGGGAGCCTGCGAGGTGGGGCAGGAGGTTGGCTGGGCAGACTGTTGGCCTCAGGGCCAGGCTGAGAGCCCTGGCTGCCTGGCCAACTGAATGGGAGCCTGCAGTAGTTGCTTTATTTCATGGATGAAACTTCTCTGGTTACAGAAATGGCCGAGGGTTCCCTGCCTCAAACCCCACAGGGCCTTCCCAGCCAGGCCCAGCTCCCGCCCTTTCTTGCTCACAGTCCACCCTCCCAAATGCATCTTCTCTGGGATCCTCAAATGCCCCCTGCCCTTAGAACCCCGGAACATTACACGTGTCATACTTGTGCCTGCAACCCTCTTGTACACACCCCTGTTTGCCTGGCTAAGTCTGATCGATCTTCAAGTCTCAACCTGGGCTTCACTAAATATTTTTTCTATCCTCTGCGTCCAAACTTCCTCCTCTACAGAGGCCTTGCCTGCCAGGTGTCACCACCTAGCCCGCGTCCTCTCCCGCTCTGTGCCAAAAGCTGCTGGAAGGCAGTCAGGTCTGCTGGTCCCATATCTATAGCCTTGGTGCCAGTTCATGCTCTTTGAGTGAATGAATTGAATGAAGTAGGAATTCGTTACAGTAATTCAATAGCAGGGGGGACCAGCAGTTGGCGTAATGGCTATGTCGCTGGACTCCCATGGAGCCGACTACTCGGTTTGAGTCCCAGACCCGGTGGCTTAAACTCACACCGGGCGTGTGTGCGTGCGTGCCCAAGGTCCTGAGAGGAGAATGGAGGAGAAGGGATCGCGGCATGGCCATCCCCCCTGGGGGGGTGATTTCTCGCTGTCTCTCTGTCTCTGGCGAGCGCACACGCCCTATAGCAGAAACCTCTCCAAAAAAAAAAAAAAAAGAATTCAATAGCGGGACATATGTGTAAATTGCCTTAGACAGTGTTTGAAGACCGAGTCAGATCTCGCACCAGCCTATCACTCCAGGAGTAGGAGTCAGATCTCGCACCAGCCTATAACTCCAGGAGTGGGTATTTCCCCACTCTCCATTACACCTAGTAATCTAAGGATCCCAGAGTTGTGTGATTCGGATCCATATAGCTGAGCCTTTCTGCTCCTCTCCTGGCAGACATGAAAAGGATGAAACTCCAGGTGTCAGGCCTTGGAGCCCAGAGCAAGTGGGCACAGGAGAGGGACACAGACATGTGGCCTGAGCCCTCTGCCTAGCCTGGAAAGGTAGGTGTAGCAGGACCAGCTACCGCTTCCTGCACAGGCAGGCCCATTCCTCACCTCCTTTCTCACCAGCTAGAAAGAAGGGCCTGGGGAAACCCAAATATTCCTCCCCTTGCAAAGCCATCCAGGCTCAAGGCAGAGAAGTGGATTATAAAATGTTTTCTCACCCAGGAACATTTCCCCGATGCAGTGTAACCTGCACAGTTAGGGAATCATTTAAGTCAGCAACTAGGACTCAGGAGCAGGAAGAAGCAATTAGCAGACAAATTTTTCCAATTTTTTAAATTTTCCAGCAGCATTTTTGTTTAAATTTTTAATTGCAGTACAGTAAAATATGCATAACACAGGATTTACCATCTTACCCAATTTTAAGTATACAGTTCAGTGCATTAAATACACTCACACTGTCAGGCAACCATACCGTCTGCCATCCACGTAACAATTTTCATCTTGCAAAACTGAAATTCTGGTGCATTAAACAATAACTCCCCCTTTTCCCCTCCCCTTAGCCCCAACAACCATTATTCTACTTTCCGGTTTTATGAAGTTGGCTACCTTCGACTACCTAGATCTCTCGTGTAAGAGGGCCATGCAGTATCCATCCTTCGTGACTGGCTAATTGGACTTAGTGTAATGCCCCGCAGGGTCATCTCTGTGTTGCAGCATGTGCTAGTCCACTGTGTGGCTCAGTAACTGAGTATCTGGCACTGGGCAATGTATAAGAATAGAGATTTATCCAGCTCGTGGTTTCAGAGGTCCATGGTCAGTGAGCTGCATCTGGCAAGGGTCTTCCTGTTCGTAGAGTCTTGAGGTGACACAGGGCACCATCACATGGCAAAGACAAGAGCAGAGCAAGAGCGTGCATGCTTGTGTCACGTCTTTGTTCTGGTCTCTTGGTCCTTATAAAGTTATCAGGCATTAATCATAGGGTCCCACTCTCATCAACCTCCCATAGGCTCCATCTCTTAACTCCATGGTCAGACTAATTGTCCTCTTCATACTTTCATAATGCAACCAAATTTCAACACACGATTTTTGGGGGGACACATTTAAACCATAGCATAGCATATGTCAGAATTTCCTTTCTTTTTATGGCTATATCATATTCTGTTATGTGTATATTATACACAATTTTTCTGTCAATGGACTCTTGAATCCCTTTCACCTTTGTCTATAGTGAATCATGCTGCTATGAAAATGGGTATACAAATACCTCTTCTGCATTCAGTTATTTGGGGTGTATACCCAGAAGTGGAATTGCTGGGTCATATGGTAATTCTGTGTTGAATTTTTGGAGGCTACATCATACTGTGTTCTATAACGCCTCCACCAACTGAAGCATAGACTATTGTTTTTTTCTTTTTAATTTTGGCCAGAGAGTATGTGTGTCTGCCAGAGAGAGAGAGAGCCAGAGAGAGAAAGGGAAAGTGAGAAAGCATCAGTTTCCTTACCTGTGAAATGCAGATGCAAACACATTGTCAGTCCTAGTAGCCAGATGCAGAACCTACCCAGGGGCTTATCGAGAGAAGTGCGGTTCCTCCATGCAAAGGAATGCCACTCGCAATAAGACGGAATGAACTACTGATAGGTGCAATGACACTCATTCACAATGGAGGAATCTTGAAAACATTATGCTCAGTAGAGGAAACCTTAAATTAAAGAACATATTCTGTCTGATTCGACTTTTATGAAATTCTAGAACTGGTAAAAAACTAACTTACAGTGGAAAAATGAGAATAGTGGTTGCCTCTGGGAGGTTGGGGAAGGGTTGACTGAGAAAGGGCCTGAGAGAACTTTCCAGGGTGATGGTAATGTTCTGTATCTTGGTGGAGGTTTGAATCACACAGCTGATCACTTTTTTTCAAAACTCAATAAACGTTTACTTCAGATTTGAGCATCTCACTGTACGTACATTTAGCTCAAAGGAAAAATCTATAATGAAAATATTGAATTCTAGTTAATGACTGCATGCTGAACTTAGGGGGAAGTGTACTGATCTTCACAATAAAGCGTCTTAATGGATGGACTGAGGAATGAATAGAGGGATAGATTATATGACAAAGCAGATATAGTGAAATGTCAATGGTAGAATCTGGGTAGTAGACATATCAGTGTGGTGCTCACCGTAAAACTCTTCAGCCTTGGGGCCAGCAGATGGCCAGATGGCCAGCAGATTGTGAGACTCCCACATGGCTGACCATGGTTCGAGTCCCAGACCCCTTTGCTTGAAAATCATGTCAGGCATGTGTGCATATGTGCTCAAGATCCTGGAAGAAGAATGGAAGAGAAGGGATTGTGGCATGGCCATCCCCCTGGGGGGTGATTTCTCACTTTCTCTCTCACTGTCTCTGCCTCTTTCTCTCTCTGGCAAGCATATGTGCCCTCTAAGGCTAAAACCTCTTTTAAAAAATTCTTCAGGACTAGCAGATGACGTAATGGCTATGTCACTGGACTCCCACGTAGTTGACCATGGTATATGTCCCAGACCTGGTGGCTGAAACTCAGGCCGGATGCATGTGTGTGTGCCCAAAATTCCGAGAGCAGAATGGAGAAGGGATTGCAGTGTGGCCATCCCCTTGGGGATCGATTTCTTGCTTCCTATCTGTCAGTATCTCTGAGTGCATATGCCCTATAGCAAAAATCTCTCTAAAAAAATAAAAATAAAAAATAAAAACTTCAGCCTTATTGCATGTTAAAAAGTTTTTATAATATGAAGCCAGTAGGTGACATGGTGGTTAAGGGCGCTGGACTCCCACATGGTTCTAGTCCCAGACCTTGCTTTCTCACTTTCTTTCTCTTTCTCTCACTCTATCCCTCTCGAGTCAAATTAAAATAAATAAGTAAATGGATAGATAAAGTTAAATAAAATAATTTTTTAAAGAAGTTTTTATCAGGACCAGCAGTTGATGTAATGGCTATGTCGCTGGACTCCCATGTCGTCAACCGTGATTCGAGTCCCAGGCCTGGTGGCTTAAACTCAAGTTGGGTGCATGTGCACGCATGCCCAAGGTCTCGAGAGGAGAATAGAGGAGAAGAAATTGTGGCGTGGCCCTTCTCCCTGGGGAGTGATTTCTCACTTTCTGTCTCTCTGTCTCTGTCTTTCTGGTGAGCACATGCACCCTATAGCAAAAACCTCTCCAAAAAAAAAAAAAAGAAGAAGAAGAAGAAGAAGAAGAAGAAGAAGAAGAAGAAGAAGAAGAAGAAGAAGAAGAAGAAAGTTTTTATCATAAATATTACAAATGTATAGTATTTTTCTCACAGGATTGCTGAACAGATTACCTGAGATGAAGGAGCAACATGTAGAACCTAAAGTAGGTGCTGGTTTACATTATCTTCCCCCATTTTGGGGTGAATTGTATCCTTCCAAAATTCATAATAAGAGCACTAACCTTCTGGGAATTCAGAATCTGACCTTATTTTGGAAATAGGGTATCTACAGAGGTGATCAAGTCAGAACAAGGTCCTTAGGTGAAGGCTACCTTCACCCAACGTCACTGGTATCTTTGAAAAAAGGGAACATCAGGGCACAGAGACAAGCACATAGAACGTCACGTGATGATGAAAGCAGAGATCTGGGCGGTGTGATGCTTCTAGGCTAAGGAATGCAGACTGTCAGCGACCACTGCTAGTCACCAGAGCCTAGGAGAAAGGCGTGGGCAAATTCTCCTCACAACCCTCAGGAGGAAGCAACCCTGCTGAGCCTTGACCTTAGATTTCTAGTGTCCAGAACCCTTCTGGTGTTCAAGCCACCCAGTTTTTTGTGCTTTGTTATGGTTGCCCTTGCAAACGAGTGCATCCTTCCATGCCCCATAGACTCCAAGTGCACCCATGTACCTGGGATGCTCTGGTAATGATGAGCACACGGAGCTGCTAATTAAAGATGGCCGTCTCTTCTTGTTTAAAGGTCTTTCGGGGTTAACTCAATCTTACTAGGTAAATTCTTGATCCATTCAAAGTTCAAACTCAGTATTTTAGTTTTTCTTCCTTCTCTCAAGAGTAACCACCACAGTTTGCCCAGGACTGAAGGGTTTCAAAACTGGGACAAGCTGGTTACCCTAAAACTTTAGATGAACTGGGGCCAGAAAGTGGAGTGCTGGTTAAGGCACTGGATTCCCACAAGGCCAACCATATTCTGAGTCCCAGACCCAGTAGCTTGAAAAATCACACCAAGGTGCATGTGCATGTGTGCCCCAAATCCCAAAAGGAGAATGGAGAAGAGGATTGCAGTGTAGCCATCCCTGGGGGGTGATTCTCACATTCCCCCTCTCTCTAGTGAGTGCTCGCGTGCTATGCAAAAACCCAAAACAAAACTGGGTGGAATTATTACCACATTTGTTTACATCTATATTCTTTGGCAACAAGTGATGTTGCGCTTCTTTTCATGTGTATGGATTGCAAGTTGTCTGTTCATATTCCTTTACCATTTTCTTACTACATCTTAAATTTATCTTTTAAAAATACAATTTATAGACACTCGTGGTTTAAGACCTATCAACCATTTATCTATTATAGGCTGGAAGTATATGTCCTAGAACATTATTTGCTCTTTGATTTTGCTTACAAATTTTTCTTGTCATATAAAGTGTTTAATCCTTATGTTGTCAATATATATCAACTCTTTTTTTTGATGGCTTCTGGGATATCTACCTTATTCAGGAAGTGCTCTCTCCCGACATGATTATATAAATATGTCCCTCCATTATTTTTAAGGTTTATGTATTTATTTATTCCATGAGTGAAAAATACAGAGAGAGAGAGAGAGAGAGAGAGAGAGAGATGCTGAAAGACAGCATCCCCAACAGAGTCTCTAATCCATGATCAACCCACAAAGTCAGCAAGCCCGGAATCACAGGCACGCACATGCCCCACATGCTCAGAGAGGCCTCCAGGAGTGAACCCAGGACCTCTGTATGTGGGTCAGCCTTGCAGAGAATCACATTTCACCCCTCACTACAGTTCTGCCCCATCCTCCTATATTTCCTAATATGTTATTGCTTAATTTTGACATGTTACTCTTTTGTTGGCCTACAATTTGGTTTCCTATATGGTTAAGGTATAATCGTTTTTTTGTTTGTTTGTTTTTCTTATTATAGAATAACTGGTTATACTCTTTTTCTTTTATTTTTTTAAATTAATTAATTTTTATTTATTTTCCATTCATTCACTGAACATCATCACAGCATACAAAATGTGATTTATAGTGTCCTAATCATACATGTTATCATCGACAAATAATTTTCTATTTCTTGCTATATATGTGTGTGTGTGTGTGTTTCCCCCTATTTCTCACCCTTTGCCATTTCCCACCCTCCTCCCACACCATCTCTGATGTCTACAGTTGCTTTCCATTCCTTCCTCTCCCCCCACATTTTATTGAGTCACAAAATATCTTAATTAATCTAACTACTTTGAATAGCAAGTTCAGCTGATATATACAAATCTATGAAAACATGTCTGACTTAAGGCATGAAACTCTGAGTAGGATGAATATATTATAAAGTAGCACCTAGCTGATATTGCGATCATTAAATAGGTATTTTTAATATATATTTTTTAATTTCAAGAAAAGCAGTTTTAACTTTAATAAAAATAAAAGTCATAAGATTCTATTTCACCAGTTCAGTCTCATATATTTAATATATGTTCTGTTGTGGTCCCATCTTCCCATTTAAATTCTGGAAGATAACATTCAACTGCAGACTTATCCCTACCATTAAGTTGGCCATTTGCTTAGTTGTTTTTGAACTCTTATTTCTGTGTGTCTGTGTCTAGTTTTCCTGGTATAGCACACCCTTCAGAACTTATTGGAGAGCTGGCCTGGTGTCAGTAAATTCTTTCAGGTTTTGTTTGTCTGAGAATGTTCTTGTCTTTTCTTTCCATATGAAAAATAATCTTGCCAGGTACAGTATTCTTAGCTGAAATTATTTTCTCTCTAACACTTTGCATATATTTTCCCATTCTTTCCTTACTCACATTGTTTCTGATGAGAGGTCTCCATTAGCCTGATGGGAGATCCTTTGCAGATAACTTCATGTTTCTCTCTTGGCAGTCTTACTATCTTGTCTTTGTGGTTTGGATCAATCTGGCTATGATGTGTCTTAGAAAAGATCTTCTTGGGTTGGTTGTATTTGGGGTCCTTTGTATTTCTTGGGACTGGATCTTTGACTGCCTCTAAGTTTGGAAATTTTTCTTCCAAGATTTCATGGACTAGATTATCAATGTCCTATTAGTCTCTTCACCTTCTGGGATCCCAATTATCTGGATAGTTGAATGTTTAATGGTATCTAGTATTTCTCATATAATATTCTCTTTTTGGGGGCTATTTTCTCAGTCTTTGTGGTGGATTTTTCTAGGCCAGTGATTCTGTTGTCTACATCTGAGATTCGATCTTCTGTATAATCTAGTCTGCTTTTAATACTTTTGAGGGAGGTTTTGATTTCGTGTATTACAGCCTTCATCTCTAAGTTTCATTTGATTCTTTTTTATGGTGTGTATTTCCTCTTTCAGATTGTGCAAGAACTTCCTCACCTCCAGAACCCCTCGGCTCTTTTCTCCTGCCTCTCCTGGAGTTCATTGTCTCTCTTCTCTTGTATCTCTGTTAGCTTTGTCACTATGAATATTCTAAATTCTTTATCTGACATTTCCATGAGTTCCATTGTACTGTCTGTGGATGAAGAGGAGTTATTCTTTTCCCTTGGAGGAGAGGTATTTTCTTGCTTTCCCATCTTTCTTGTGCCCCTGTGGTGATTTCTGGTCATCTGATGGATTGTGCGCTTCTTCCTAATTCTTGAAGTTCAATCTGAGCATTCAGAGGCATGCAGGAGGAGGTGATCTGCAGTCTTTCTTCTGTTCCATTTTTCACCCTTTGCACATCAGATTCAGTGGGAATTGAGGAATATTCTGATCCTAATAGTATTCAGATGTTTGGATACTGTTCACTTAGACACTTAGACCTGTCTAGACACTCAGTGTGTGGAGGGATGAACGTAAAAAAAAAAAAAAAAAAAAAAAAAAAAAGGGGGGGGGGACAGAAGAGGAAAGGAAATAAAAAGAAAAAATAAAGAAAAAGAGACCATAGAAGAAGTTTTTTTTTTATTTTAAAAGGCAAAAAAATGAAAACTGCATGGCATGTGTGTGCGCACCACACGAAAACAATATTTCACAGCTCAAGCTCAGTAGCCTTCTCAGAAGGATCTGGGTTTATGCCTCTCCTTAATGGGAGGAGGGAAAGGATGAATTAGCAAGATGACGGAGGGGCTTTTGAGAGCCCAGAAAATATTTTACCTTTAAAAAAATTTTTTTTAATTAAAAGACACACAGAGAAATGGAGAGAAGGACTGTACAAGAACAGAGGTTTCCCTATCACTCTAGAAATGAATCTGGAGGGTAAGTCTCAGCAGAAAATCTTCATTTTTAGTCTCTGAAAGCAATATTTCACAGCCCAAGTTCAGTAGCCTTCTCCTTTCTTCCTTCCTTCTTTCTTTCTTTCTTTCTTTCTTTCTTTCTTTCTTTCTTTCTTTCTTTCTTTTTCTTCTTTCTTTCCTTCTTTCTTTCTTTTTTTAATTTGCCACAGGGTGTGTGCACTTGCCAGAGAGAGAGGGGAAGTGAGAAGGCACCTCAATGGGGAATGGTCCCATGCAATCCCTCCCTCTCCATTTCTCCCTCTTTTCTGAAACTCTGGGCACACATGATATATGCCCAGCATGGTTCTCAAGCCTCCAGGTCTGGGGCTTCAACATGGGAGGTCCAGTTCACCTTGAACACCAGGCCACAGGCTGGTCCTCTTTTCTTTTTTAATTTGCCAGAGGGCGTATGAGTTCACCAGAGAGTGACAGAGAGACAGAGAGACAGGGAGAGGAAGAAACCACCTCCTAATGGGCATAATCACATTTGTCTCCTCCATTTCTCCTTCCTGTTGAAATTTTGTGCATGCTTACACACCAGCATTTTTTTCCCCTTCATACCAGTATGTTTTTTAAGCTGACAGGGCTGATTCAAATGATGGTCAGCCATGTGGGATCCAGCTTCCTTAAAGGAAAGGTTACTGCCATATTTTAGGTTCTCTATTCATCTATTTTTGGGCTCTCTAATCTGCTTCCTAACTACATTGATAAGTCCCATGCCAATACAATGCTATTTGGTATTAGTAACTTGAGTCTAAGTTTTATCGTTTATTAGAGCTATCGTTTATTCCCCTCTCATCTATATTTTCTTTGCTACATTCTTATTCTCTGAATACTTATGATGTAAAATTATCTTATCCATATAAAATTAAAAATTACTTTATCCAGTTCAAAGAAGTAGGATTATAACTACAATTGCATTAAATTTATATATGAAATATCTTAAGTTTCTATATTAGTTTCTTAAGGATTAGTATTTTTAGTATGTAATAAGGATAAGTCTTTCCATACAAAAATATGACTTGTATATCTCCATTTACTGAGGGTTTTTTTTATGTTTATCAATACAATTCTATCATTTTATTTGTACAAAGAATATACCTTTTCTTGTTAAATGTATCCTTAGGAAAGGAACATCATAGTGTTTTTTGCTATTTTGAATGGACTATGCTTTTCATTTCCCTTCTCAAATGTTTATTGCTATCATAGATCAAAGTTCTATATCTATTTATTTACCTACTTACCTTCCTAAATTATCTTACTAAGCTTAATATTTTTTATTAAAATCTGCTAGATTGTCTAGGTCTATTCTCAATCATCTGTAAATAAAGATTTCCAGTGTTTATTTCAATCAATTCATTTCCCTGTTTTATTGCATTAGCTAACCCCTTCAAAACTGTGTTAATCAATAATGGCAACAATAGGCACTCTTATCTTATTCTTAAATTAGTAGAAATGACTTCAGCATTTAGTAAAATGTTACTATGTTAAATTCAGTAAAATATTTGCTCTTGGTTTTTAGTAAATCGTTTTTAATGTGTTTAAGTAGTTTCTATCTCTACACACCAAAGAATCTTTTTTAAAGGAATTATTTATTTATTTAAGTCCATTTGTTATTATTATTTTTTTTAATTTGACCAGAGAGAGAGAAAGGGAAAGCAAGAAAGCAAACTGCCAGGTCTGGGACTTGAACCGCAGTTGGTCATGTGGGAATCCAGTGCCTTTAGCCACCACGATACCTGCCGGCCCCATATCAAATAATCTTTTAAGAGAAAAAAAAATGTATATATGTACCTGCCTGATACATGATGAAACTACCAAAGAGCTATTAAATTAGCTACATAAATTGTGAAGCAATGAATCATATTTCTATTGCAGAGCAATAGTGAGAAACCCATAAATGTTCTGTGGTTAGAAAATTTAAGGCAATAGAAAACTAGGGTCATTTTGGAAATGCCAAATCCTAACTCTTCATGGGAAGAACCCCACATCCGGGCTGTGTGGGGTCACACTCTCACACCATGCACTTGCTGACCACAGGGGTCCAGCTAAGAGCTCAGAAAGACAAGCCACACCGTGGACTTCTGAATCAGCAGCGTGGAAGGTGAAGGAAAAAGGGCCATGAGAGAGAGGTGGAATGTAGCAAAGGAAAAGCATAGAAGAGGCCTACATCCTAGACAGGGTTGGTAGCTTAGAAGGAGAGACCTGCGTCAGTCAGTGGTGTGGTGGTTGATGTAGCTGGACCCCGCACCACTGACTGCATGGTTTGATGGGCTCTTGTGCATGTGTACCCAAGGTCCTGAGGGGAAAATGGAGGAGAAGCGATTGCAGAGTGGCCATAACCCCGAGGGAGTACTTAATGGCTT
Source organism: Tupaia tana (assembly GCA_026018925.1). Lineage (NCBI taxonomy): Eukaryota > Metazoa > Chordata > Mammalia > Scandentia > Tupaiidae > Tupaia > Tupaia tana. The sequence goes on from JAKSZU010000007.1 coordinate 135,141,441, forward strand.
TTCATCTGGCTTTTCATCTCTCTCTGTGTCTGTCTCTCTCTCTCTCTCCAGTGAGCTCATGTACCCTGTAGCTAATTAAGTAAATAAATAGACAAAAATAATTTAAAGAAAGGAAAGAGGCCCAAGGAGGCCAGAACACAATGTGATGGAGATTGGACAAAACCTACTACCTCTGCAGCCATCACAGTTGCCATCCAGTGCTGTTATGCTGGTAAAATAAATAAATAAATACAAACTTCCTTACTCCCAGGTAGAGCTGTGGAAATGAGCCAGAACCCTAGTCAGTAAGAATCTTGCAAATCCTATTTTCAACTGCCTAGAGATGTGCCCTTGGACTGTCCAGGCAGAAAGGGATGGGTGTTCTCTACTCTTCATCTTCCTCCTGAGCCCTCAGCACAGTGTCTCAGTGTCCTTTGTTTAATTGCCACATGAGAAGAGAGGATTGTGACCCTGTCCCCAGGAGATTCTGTCTAGCACTCAAAGGGGACACATGAGTGACGTACACAAACATCTGACCTTGGGGTTTCTAACTCATCTGCAAGTTGGCAGCCCTCAGACCCCCAGTCAAGATAGCTTGGCTCTTACTGACCCTGGGCTTGTATACAAGAGCTGATACATTTTTCAGACCAACCAAATCAGGGCCTCAAACCACAGTCAGTATGTGGCACCCAGTCCCACAGTTCCACATCCTACTAGTGTTGCCACAGAGGCTGGATCACCCATCCATCTTTCTAATGAATACTTATTGAGCACATATGTCATTCTGGACACATAAGATCACATTCTCTATTCAGTTATTTACAATGAAAAATCAAATAATTTGACTTTGTTTATGAGCAGAATTTTAAAAATTCTGTTTGATACTTTCTAGCCTTTTCAACCATTTCTACCTCTTGCCTTCCACATTCATTTTTCAAAATGTTTTAATTTTGAGATAATTATAGACTGATATGCAACTTTAAGAAACAATACAGGGAGGTCCTATGCATACTTTGTCCATTTCCCCCATGCTATCATGAGTTGATGTTGTGTTGTGATGGCATTAAAAAGGTGGAAATTTAGCCAACTATGGTGTTGCAAGGTGAGATCTTTGAGAGAGGATTAGGATTAAGGTCATTAGGTTAGGACCTCCATGATCGACTCTTGGTGGGTTTGTAAGAAGAGGAATGAAACTAGAGCAGAGACATGTGACTACAGATGTGCACCCTCCTGTCCTCTGCCATGATGCAGTGCAGCCAGGGGGGCCCCACCTGATGCGGCCCCTGGACACTGGATCTCCAAACCATGAACTCAATAAAACTCTGCTCCTATAAATTGCCCAGTTTGGGGTATTTACTGTTATTAACAATGGAGTGGACTAGAACAGCTCAATAATAACCCTTAAATAACAATAGTATGTATGGTATCAGAACCAAGATATCAACATTGATATAGTCAAGATACAGGACATGTCTGTGGCCACCAGGATCCCTCAAGCTGCTTTTTTACAGACACACTTATTTCCCTCTCATTGCCAGTGTCTTTTCTTCCCCCTTAATCTGGGAAACCACTATTCTATTTACCACCTGTATAATTTTGTACTTTTTAGGAATGTTATACAGACTCAGGTACAGTGGCATATGCTGCTAAGATGCTGTGACTCCAGCTGGGTCCACACAGTGTACCCAGGTTTGAGTCCTGGTTCAACCTAAAGGCATGGTAGTGCTTACCTGAAATCTCAGCAATTCTGGAGGCTGAGGCAGGAGGATCACAAGCTTGAGACTAGTCTGTACAACATAGCAAGATCCTGGCTAAAAAAATCTCAGTTGTGGTGGTGTGTGCATGTAATTCTTAATGGGAAGCTGAGGCAGGAAGACTACAATATGACGAGATCCTGTATTGAAGTTAAAAAAAATAAAAAGTTATACAAATGGAACCACGCACTATGCAGGCTTTGGGGACTGGCTTTTGCCACTCAGTGTAATTTTCTGGAGATTTATCCAGGTTACATGTATCAAATCTGTTCTTTTTCATTGCTGAGTAGTATTCCATGGTATGGATGAATCATGGCTTGCTTAAACATTTACCTACTTGTTTAAGAACATCTAAATTGTTCCAAGTTCTTAGGTTATTATGAATAAAATTGCTATAAACACTCAAGTATAGGCCTTCGTGAGAATATGTAATTTCATTTCCCTTGGATAAATGCCCAGGAGTGCAATTTTCTGGATCATATGGTAGTTGTATATTTAGTTTTCTAGGGAACTATGGAACAGCTTTCTGGACTGTTTTATTACATTCCTAACAGCAAAGTATGACTGGTCCAGTTTCTCCATAACTTAACTAGCATTTGATGCTGTCATTATTTTTTAAATTTATTTTTAATTTTAATTTATTCTGATAGGTGTGTGGCAGAATCTCATTCTGTTATTAACTTACATTTCCCTAATGACTAATGATGATGAACATATTCTCATGAACTTGTGGCCATCTGTATATCTTCTTCGCTGAAATGATTTTGTGCCTTTTGCCCGTTGTATTAGTTTCCTGTTGCTGTGATAACAAATTGCTGCAAACTTGGTGGCTTAAAACAATACACATTTATTATCTTACTGTTCTGGAGGCCAGAAATCCAAAGATTGCTTCACTGGGCCAAAATCAAGGTGTTAGCAGGGTCATGTACTCCCTGGCAACTCTTAAGGAGAATCCATTTCCTTCATTTTCTAACTTCTAGATCTGCATTCCTTGTTGTATAGTCTTCTTCACCTCCAGAGGCCTCCTAGTGCCTCGGAACCCCAGAGACATACCATCCTCAGTCACTCCCTAACCCACAGAGGACATAGCCTTGGTCCCCAAGACAACATTGTATCCTCAACTTTCTCTTTGCTTCCATTGTCACATTGCCTTCTGACTCCTATGTCAAATCTCTTTCTTCTTCTTCCTTCTTATTAGGATACTTGTAATTACATCTAGGGCCCACCTGGATAATTCAAGACACTTTCTCTATCTCAAAATCTGCAAAGTCCATGTTGCCATATAGGGTAACATTCACAGGTTCCACAGATTAGTACCTGAATACTCGTGGGGCCAATATTTAGCCTATGACAGACATGTTCCACTTGGATTGTTTGCCTTTTAATGTTAAATTTTGAGAGACTTTTACATGGTCTAGCTACTAGGTCTTTGTTGCTGTATTGGTCAGGGTACACTAGAGAAACAGGACCAGCAGGATATATATATAAAAGAGAGGATTTATTATAAGAATTAGTTCACATGATCACAGAGGTGGAGAAGTCCCATAGTAGGCCATTCACAAGCTGAAGAAAACACTGGACGCCTCAGAACCAGTAAAGTCAACAATGAAACCCCCAATCTGAGCTCAAAGGCCTGAGTAGCCACAGGAGGCTACTGGTATTAAGTCTTAGAGTCCAAAATTGAAGAACCTGGATTCTGGCTGGCTGGTGGTGCAGGGGCTGAAGGGCGTAGAGCCCATCACCTGCAAAAACCACAGAGGTGGGACAAAGCAGAGATGTATGGACAGCGGTAGCAAAAAAAAAAAAAAAAAAAAAAAAAAAAAAAAAACACTTTGGAAGAGATATAAAGGAAAGAGAACCTCCCCCCACTTCCGCTGTTTGTCCCTTCCATGCCCCCAGCCAGTTGGATGGTGCCCACCCACATTGAGAGCAGGCTTTCCTCTCTTAGTCTATTGATGCACATGCCAATCTTGTCTGGAAACACTCTGATGGACACACTCAGGAAATTAGGTTAAGGTTCCTTTGTTTTGCCTGTGAATACTGAATTGTTCCAGCATCATTTGTTGAAAAAGCTGTCTTTCTTTCACTGAATTACTTTTGCGACATTGTCAAAAATCAGGTGCCATACTTCTGTGTGTATATTTCTAGTTTCTGTTCAAATTTCTTTCCACCAGCATTTGAGCTGTGAGCAATCCATTTCAGGGGCTAAAACAACTGAAGAGTTTCTACTCAAACCTCACCTTCCAGACCCCAACATCTATCAGACTGGTAGGGAACCTCTGTATTCTTCTTTCTGTCTCTCTCCATCTCTCCCTGTCTGTCTGTCTCTTTAAATTTTTTATTATTTTTAATTTCTAATGTAAAGCACTGTTGGCTGTCTCATTCTCCTTTATCTTGTTAATTCTCACCTTTCTTCCATCCCAGAGAGGAGAGATAAAGCACAGACCCTTTGAGAAGTCATCTGCATTTGAGCTGTACCACATGGTTTTCATTTTTTGCTTTTTTTCCTCTTTTTTTATTGATTCTTCTTCTTTGTTTCTTTTTCTCTTTCTTTTTTCTTTTCTTTTTCCTTTTTCTTTTATCTTTATAACTTTGCTGTTTAGCCTCTACATACTGAATGTCTAGACACATCTAGGTGCACAGTAACCAAACATCTGATTACTATTAGGGTCAGAATAATCTTCAATTTCCACTGAATCTGCTGCACAAAGGGAGAAAAACAGAAGTGCAGCGAGATTGTAGATCACCTCCTTCTGCCTGCCTCTGAAGGCTCAAATTGAACTTCAAGAAATTAGGAAAAAATGTATAATTCATCAGATGTCCAGAAACCACCAGAGGCACAAGAAATATGAGAAACCAAGAAAATATCTCTCCCCCAAGGAAAAAGAATAACTCCTCATGCACAGACAATACAATGGAACTCGTGGAAATATCAGATAAAGCATTTAGAATATTAGTAGCAACAAAGCTAACAGAGATGCAAGAGAAGAGAGACAATGAACTCCCGAAGAGGCAGGAGTAAAGAGTCAACGAGTTCCAGGAGGTGTGGAAGTTCTTGCACAAGTTGAAAGAGGAAATACACACCATAAAAAAATAATCAAATGGAACTGTTAGAGGTGAAGGTTATGATACAGGAAATCAAAACCTCCCTTGAAAGTATTCAAAGCAGATTAGGTCATGCAGAAGATTGAATGTCAGATGTATAAGACAGAACCTCTGTCCTAGAAAAATTCACCAAGACTGAGAAAATAACTCAACACAATGAAAATAACATAAGAGAAATATTAGATACCATTAAATGTCCAGACATCCAGATAATCGGTATCCGAGAAGGTAAAGAAACTAAGAAGGACATTGATAATCTATTCCATGAAATCCTGGAAGAAAACTTTCCAAACCTGGAAAGGCCTTCAAATTATCCAGATCCAAGAAATACAAAGAACCCCAAATAGAATCAACCCAAGAAGATCTTTTCCAAGGCACTTCATAGCCAGATTGACCAAAACCACAGACAAAGATGAGATTCTAAAATTGGCAAGAGCGAAGTGTCAAGTTACTTATAAAGGATATTCCATGAAGCTAACATTGGACCACTCATTGGAAACAATGTGAGCAAGGCAAGAATGGGCAAATATATTCAAAATGTTGAGTGAAAAACAAATTCAATCAAGAATTCTATACCTGGCAAGATTATCCTTCAAATGGGAAGAAAAGACAAAAACATTCTCAGATAAACAAAACCTGGAAGAATTTACCAACACTATTCCAGCTCTCCAAGAAGTTCTGAAGGGAGTGCTATACCAGGAAAACTAAAGACAGACACACAGAAATAAGAGTCCAAAAAACAACCAAGAAAATAGCCATCTTATCAGTAGGAACAAGTCTGGAATTGAATGTTAACTTCCAGAATTTAAACAGAAAGATTGGACCACAAGAGAAGAGAGATTAATTACATAAGACTGAACTGGTGAAATAGAATGTACAACTTTTGACTAAATCATGACTGATTTTCTCCTATGCTTTGTTCTCCAGACTTACTTTTTTTTGTCTTCTCTTAAGCTGTTGATAGATTCATCTACCTACTGTTTGAACTGAATCCTAACCTTTTTCCTGGCTTTAAGTCTTAAGCAAATATCTCTTAAAATTTTGTGATTTCAATTTATTAAAGCTAAGACTTTTCTTGAAATTAAAAAATACATTAAAAAAATACCTATTTAATGACCATTGTAAGCTATATAGCCTCAGCTAGGTGCAACTTTATAGTATGTTCATTCTACTCACTGAGTTTTATGCCTGAAGTCAGACATGTATTCACAGATATGTCAATATCAGCTGAACTTGCTGTTAAAAGTATTTAATTAAGATTTTTTTGTACATCAGTAAAATGGGGACAAAAAAAAAAAAAAAAAAAAAAAAAAAGAGGCATGGAAAGGAACTGTAGATACCAGAGACAGTGTGAAGGAGGGTGGGAAATGGCAGAGGGTTAGAAGTAGGGAATCAAGGAGGAAAAAAAATGCAAAATATATACAAAATAATAAAAGAAAAATTATTTGTTAATGATAACATGTATGGTAATAGTATTGATTTTTTAGAATGATTTATTGTCTAATTTCATTTATTCATTCATTTATTTTAATTTGACCAGAGAGAGACACACACAGAGAGAGAGAAGAAAGAGAGAGAGAGAAAATGAGGAAGCAAGCCACCAGATCCAGGACTCAAACCATAGTCAGCCACAGGTGGGAGTGTCCAGCAGCTTAACCACCATGCCACCTGCTGGTCCCTGGTAATATTATTGATTAAGCCAATATACAGTGTATTCTGGAAGGGAAATCTCATTTTGTATGCTGTGATGGTGTACAGTGAATGAATGTAAAATAAATTCATTAAAATTAAATATTCTTCCACCAACAGCACAATAGTTTTGATTGTTAACAATTTCAGTGATTTCTGCTCTTACTTATCCCCTTCTTTCTGCTCGTTTTGGAATTATTTTGCTTTTCTTTTTTAGGTTCTTGAGGGGAAGCTTAGATTATTGACTTGAAACTTATCCTTTTTTCTAACATGTACACTTAAGGTTATAAATTTCCCTCTCAGCATTGCTTAGTTGTGTCCCACAATTGATTCGTTGTATTTTTATTTTCATTCAGTTCAGCTTATTTTTTATTTCTCTTGAGACTTCCTCTTTGACCCCTGGATTATTTAGAAGTACGTTGCTTCATTTTCATGTATTGGAGATTTCCCCTTTATCTTTGTATTGGTTTCTACATCGATTCCATTGTGGCTAGAGTTCACACTCTGTATGATTTCAATTTTTTAAAATTTACTGAGGTTTATTTTATGGCCTCTCTTGAAAATAATATATATTGTGCCCTTAAAAAAATACACATTGTGGGGACCAGCAGTTAGCGTAATGGCTATGTCGCTGGACTCCCATGTAGCCGACCGCGGTTCGAGTCCAGGACCCAGTGGCTTAAACTCACGCCGGGCGCGTGTGCATGCGTGCCCAAGATCCCAAGAGGAGAAAATAGGAGAAGGGATTGTGGCATGGCCATTCTCTCTGGAGGGTGATATCTCGCTTTCTGTCTCTCTGTCTCTCTCTGGCTTTCTGGAGAGCGTATGCGCCCTATAGTAAAAAACCTCTTCAAAGAAAAAAAAACCAGTATTGTGCCATTGTAGGGTGACGCGTTCTACGGTGTCCGTTAAATCTTGTTGGCTAATGGTATTGTTGAGTTCTACAGAATTGCTGATTTCTGTTTAATTGTTCTATCAATTGAGAGAGCACTGCTGATGCCTCCAACTATGATCATTGATATATATTTTTCTTTCCAACTCTTTCAGTTTTTGCTTTATATGTTTTTAGCTCTGATGTTTGGAAAATACACACGTAGAATTGCTACATCTCTGCTGGATCGATTCTATTGCCATTATATAGCCTTTCAGTCTCTGGTAATTTTCTTTACTCTGAAGTCTTCTTTAACTTTTAACCGAAATTAATATAACCACTCTTGCTTCTTTTCAGTTAATTTGACTCATCTATTTTTCCATTTTACTTTCAATTTGCTTATATTATTATATTTTATCATTAGTTTTTTGTAGAAGCACAGAGTTGGGTAGTAGGCAATATTTTTTAATTTACTGAGCCAATCTTTGTTTTTCAAATGGTGTATTTCGATCATTTATACATAACGTGTTCATTGGTATGTTAAGACTTAAGTCTGCCATTTTATTTTTCTTTTCTGTTTGTTCCCTGTGTTTCTTATTTCTTTTTTTTTTCTTGCCTTTCTATGATTTACATAAACATGCTTTATATTTTCATTTCAATTTATCTTTTTTTGGCTTCTGCTAACTTGCCAGAGGGCACATGTGCTCTCTGGAGACAGAGAGGAAAATGAGAAAGCACCTCCCTCTTCCCTCCCCTGAGGAATGGTCATATCACATTCCCTTCTCTATTTTTCCTTCCTTTGGGGATTTTGGGCACACAGGCACATGCACCAAATGTGTTTCTCATCCCGCCAAGTCTGAGACTTGAACCATGTAGTCGGCAATGTGGGATCCAGCTGCCTTTTTAACTACCATATTTTGGACATCCTTTTCATTTCTCTATACTGCTTTTTTTTTTTAATTGCCACAAGGTGTGTGTGTGTGTGAGAGAGAGAGAGAGAGAGAGAGAGAGAGAGAGAGAGAAAGCGAGAGAGAGAAGAATCCCCCAGTGGGATATGGCCATGTCAGAATCCTTTTTCCTCCATTTCTCTATCCCATAAGGATTTTAGGTATGCTTGCACGTATGTCCAGTATGCTTTTTAAGAGGCCTGGGCCAGGACTCAAACCACAGTTGGCCATGTAGGATCTTTTTATGCACAGCACTTAACTATTGCACTATGGGGCTGGCTCTATCTACAGTGTTCTGCAATGTTTCTCTTCAAATAGCATTTTTTTTGAGAGAGAGATTTTTGCTATAGGGTATGTGCACTTGCCAGAGAGACAAAGAGAGACTGAAAGCAAGAAATCACCCTCCAGGGGGGATGGTCACACTACAATTCCTTCTCCTCCATTTTCCTCTTGGGATTTTGGGCACACATGCACAAGTGCCCAGTGTAAGTTTTAAGCCACCGGGTCCAGGACTCAAACCATGGTTGACTACATGGGAGTCCAGCAACATAACTATAATGCCATCTGCTGGCTCTTTTTCTATAGCATTTTTACTGGTTGCTCCAGGTTATTACATTACATTATATATTAATAAATTATCATTTTTTTCTGGTGTCTTCATTTTACCAATGGTGGTGTGGTATCTGGGAGTGCTGGACTCCCACGTGGCCAACTGTGGTTTGAGTCCTGGACCCAGTGGCTTGCTTTCTTGCTTTTCCTCTATCTCACTCTGTTCTTCTCTGGTCAAATTTTAAAAAATACATGAATGGATTAAAAAATAAAGTTCAATAAAATAATTCTTTTTTTAAAAAATAAATCTTAGTTCTTTTTATGTCCCTTCATCTTCCCCCATCTATAATAGTCTTAAATATTTTCTCTACACACATCAGAATCACATCAAACAATCTTATAAGTTTACTTCAACTATGAAATAAGTTTTAAAAACTCAGTAAGAGAAGGAAAGTCTATTGTGTTTATACATATTTTTGCTTCTTCCTGATGCTCCAAGTTTTCTTTAAACATTCTCTTTTTTTTTTTTTTTTTTGAGAAAGATTTTTCCTATAGGGCATGTGCACTTGCTGGACAGAGACAGAGACAGAAAGGGAGAAATCACCCTCCCAGGGAGGATGGCCATGCCACAATCCCTTCTCCTCCATTCTTCTCTTGGGATCTTGGGCATGCACGCACACACCCCTGGTATGAGTTTTAAGCTGCCAGGTCTGGGATTTGAACCACAGTTGACTACATGGGAGTCTAGCGACATAACCATTATGCCATCTGCTGGTCCCCATTGCCTTTATTTCTAGAGAACATCCTATAGTCATTCTTTTAAACTAGGTCTGCTGGTGACAAATTCTCCTAGGTTTTCTTCATCTGCAAATGTGTTGATTTCTCCTTTATTCATAAAGGATTTGTTGTTATTGTCGGGTACAGGATTTGGGGTTGACAGTCTTTTCTTTCAGTACTTGAAAAATATTGTCCTTCTTCTTTTTGGCTTCCATGCTTTCTGGTGAGAAATCTGCTGTCACCTGAATTGTTTTTCCTCCTATAGGTAAAGTAACTACTTCAACTGGTTGCTTTCGATATGTTTTGCTTTGACTTTAGGTTTCTGAAGTTTCACTGTGATGTTTTGGGGGTGAATTTCTTTGGTTTTATGCTGTTTAGGTTTTTCTCAGTTTCTTGGATTGGTAGATTTATGTTTCTTGCCATATTTGGGACATTTTTAGTCACTGTATTCCTGACTACATTTTTAGTCCCACCCTCTTTGTCGTCCCTTCTTAAATTTCATGACATGAGTTTAGGTTTCTGAGGCTTTGTCGTTGTTGTAGTCATTTTTTAGTCTTATTCTCTCTGTTCAGATTGTATTGAGCTGTCAGAAAAGTCATAATGTATTTTTTCTATGTTTGTCTATGCAAAAATACATCATGACTTTTCCAACGACCCAATATAATTTCTTTTTTTAAAGAATTATTTTATTTAATTTTATTCATTGTAATTATTTTATTTTTTTGAAGTTGACCAGAGAAAGACAGAAGGAAAGTGAAAAAGCAATCCACCAGGTCAGGGACTCAAATCATGTGGGAGTCCAGCTGCCTAAACCACCAAGCCACCTGCTGGCCCCAACCCAATATAATGTCTAAGTTCCAGTTTCTATGCAAGCTCTGCTTACACCACAGTGGAAAGGTCCTGGTTACCAGCTGTTGGAGATGCAAGTCCTGGCACTCTACCTGGCCTTTTCTGATCCCACCTGGCAAAGGTGTTAGAGCCCCTCATCACAGCTTCCTCATAAGGGTGGAAGTCTGATCACCACCAGGCCTTTGCTAGCATGAGTTGGGATGGGCCCCCTATTTCCTCTGCAACGTGTAGAATAGAAAGCTTATTTGCTAAAAGTTTTCTGTCTTGCTAAGCTCCCTCTTTTTTCATCTCTGGCTAGAGAGAGCAGCCTTGTTGGAAAACACTCCCCTCTCCTTTTCTTGTCTCCATCTTCCACTGCCTTCTTCAGCTTTGGATCTGAGATATATGAGTCAAAAACAAAAAATGAAACAAAATAGGAACCAGCAGATAGTGCAATGGTTATGTTACTGGATCCCCACATAGTCAGCCATGTTTACAGTCCCAGACTTGGCAACTTAAAATTCATGCTGGGCATGTGTGCATGTGTGCCCAAGATTCCTAGAGAAGAATGGAGGAGAAGGGATCATGGCATGGCCATCTTCCCTGGGGGGGGTGATTTCTTGCTTTCTGTCTCTCTAGTGAGTGCATGTGCCCTATAGCAAAAATATCTCTTAAAAAATAAAACAAAATAATAATAAAACAAAACAAAACAAACAAACAAACAAAAAAAACAACCACCCAATCATTATTGTGTCATTTTTTAGGTCCCACAGTCCCTGGCTGATTTGTTTTCTTCTCTTCACCTTTCAGAGCCTGCTTATGTTTGTTTTATAAAAACTGCTCAGAGTTTATAGTTGTCCTTAGCAGGAAGAAAAGGGGAAAGTACATCTACTCATCATTCTAGAAACAAAAGCACATACGTTCACACACACACACACACACACACACATACACACACACAGCCTTTCTTCTAAGATTGGCTCTAAGACCCTAATTTTCCTTCATCCTTTCCTTTCTCCTTTGTATTTCTCTTATTTTGTCTCATTTTTCTCTCTCTGCCCTGCCCCTACACGTTTCCTTTTTGTCTGTTCTCTTTTCTACATCTCCCACCTCCTCTTATTCTTTTTTTATTTTTTGGAGAGGTTTTCGCTATAGGGCGCATGCGCTCGCCAGACAGACAGAGAGACAGAAAGCGAGAAATCACCCCCCAGGGGGAATGGCCACGCCGCAATCCCTTCTCCTCCATTCTCCTCTCGGGATCTTGGGCACGCTCGCACACGCGCCCAGCATGAGTTTTAAGCCGCCAGGTCTGGGACTCGAACCGCAGTCGACTACGTGGGAGTCCAGTGACATAGCCATTACGCTAACTGCTGGTCTGTCTTCTTATTTTTTTAAGACTGAAGTAGAGTCTATTGAAATTAGTAGCCATTAAGCAACTATTTAAAACCTATCAATCTGGCAATCTCAATTCTACTTCGACTCTTACCTCCCACGTGATCTCCCCCCGCACGTGGACATGGGGCAGGCAGGCCTTACTGAGAGTTGCAGAAATCTCCTGTTCCTTAAGACCCACAGAAGATATCTGTGGCCCTTCTAATCAGCCTCAGTTTATCCTATGATTACACCTTTCTTGTGATCAATTTCTGTGACTCACTTCTGCTCTTATCTCCTGGTGTGTGGTGCTTTCTGCCTTCTGCATTTCATCTTTTGAAGTTCCTATTTACTTATTTTTCTTATTTTTTTTAAAGGTTTTTGGCTTATATGCTTCCCAGAGAGAGAAAGTGAGATTGTGAGAGCCTCCATTTTCCTCTCGGGATTTTGGGCATGTACACACGCACACGCACTTGGTGTGATTTCAAGCCGCCAGGTCTGGAACTTGAACTGCAATCAGCCATATGGGAACCAGTGCCTTAACTAATATACCACCTGCTAGCCTCCTCATCTGAATGGATTCTTTGTTTCAGATCCTGATTACAAAGGTCTTGCTTATAAAAGTCTTTGGCACAACCTTAGCACCTTCCAACACACCTGCCTGCCACACCCTTTCTATGAACTTACTTTAACCTTTGTCAGTGCTATTCAAAATGATGCCTTAAGGTGTAGCGACTTCGCAGACCTGGTAGTTAAGGTCTCCACACCTAACCCTGTTGTCCCTGCTGGGTTTCTGAAGTGGAAACAAATACCTAATGGTCTATTTATTTTCCTAAGAGTCTCAGGGAAAGAATTAATGCAGGACATATATCTGCGTAGAAGTAGAAGCTACATCGCCCTAGCTAAAGGGTAAAGCCACATTGGTATGCACTGCACAAAAGGAGAGGCCGACTTTAAGTCATAATTTGCATTTTCTCCTTGCAGAGCTATTTATCTGGGGAGTTAAAGTTCTCTGTATGTGGGGAACTCTCATTTAGCATTATATAAATGGGTTCTGGCTGAACCCATGTAGCTCAGGCCTATTTCAATAAGTGGGCAGCATGTCCTCTGGAATAGCTTTAATTCTATAACAACTGGCTCCTGGCATGAAGGAATAGCCGAACTTAACACCATGCTTCTTCCTGTAAGAGAATTCCAGAAGAGACAGCTTAAACCTGAATTTCAGAGACTTGGAGGAAATTTGCATCTCTAGAAGGAACTATGGAAGACAGTGTGATTCAAGGATTAGCCTCACGTTAGCAAAACAGTTGCCTCAGTTGAGAAATCTAAAGTAAATATTTAAACAAGGAAAGGAAACCAACGGGCAAGAAGACAAAACCAACTCTGCCTTCAAAATCACCCCAAGAAAGAGTTCTCAATTTGAGTTCCATTGATGGACATGAACTGGGACCACGATGTGTCTTTCCCATGTAGAGCGGTGGCCATGGGACAAGAGTTGCTGGTTTATTTTGTATGTTTCACACACGTGATGCTCACATTAAAAGCTCTTGGAAAAACTTACCCAGGCTGTAGATCTTTACGTCACCCCACTGTGGTCACACAGCTTAGCTACCAAGGGATTGGAGGAAGAAAATTGTGCGTGTGTGTGTGACAGTGCATATATTTGGTGTTGGATATCCTTGGACCAAATGTCCTCAGAATACACTGATCTGCACACAAGCCTGGCCCCATTCAGAGACCTTATATGTCTCTCTTCACCTCATGATCATTCTCGTATCATCAATCAAACCACATGTTTCTTGAAGACAGGAACAGCGTCTCAGACTTTAACATTCCCAGGTATTTAGCTCAGGGCTGGGTTCAACAAATGCTAATCCACTTGAAAGAACCTGACAATCACTGATAGGAGTTTCTACAGACCACCTGGGCCAAGGAGAGCACTGTGGACTGGAAGGAGTAAGAGGTCAAGGGACTAAGAAGCTCTGACATGCTTCAGCAGAGAAGGGGGCTTAGGATGAGGCTGGAAACGATGGAACAGCCATGAAGTAAAGCTAGTGAAGAAAATGCTTAGCATAATTGAGAGAAAAGCATCACTCCCTCAGATAGAACCCTCTCCCCAGACAAGGCCATGTGGTGAGGTGTCTCCCTGCCAGGCTCCAGGCCACAGCTCTGAGAGTGGATTTACTGACATCTTGCCCTCCTGAGGCAGATCATTGGGAAACTCCTAGGCTCTGCAGAGGACATGTTCTTCCCCCTATGAGGTCTGGTTCTGCCCTTGTTGGTGCTTCTTTAGGACCAGGCTGCTTGATTGTCCTTCCTCTCCTAACCAGCGGGACATAGGATATTAAAAGAGTCTTCTCTGCAGAGTAGCTTATAGTAATCTTTAGACATGAGAGGAGAGAAGGGTTGACGTGGAGGATGCAGGACTATGCAAACCTCTATGTAGAAGAGAATTGATTTGATTAGATTAAAAGTGGGTGCTGGTATACATATGGATGGCACAAGTCTGTCCTCTTTCACACAAATACAGACACTCACCCTGGGGCTGTTTACCTATATTATCAGTAACCTACATCTCAGTTTATCTCCCACCTGCACCCCTGTCCCTACTGATGCTTTAGCTTCTCTAGGGCCCTGCCTGCTCTCCGTTTAATTTCCCAGCCTGTCACGGTGCTGTGATTTCAAGGGAGAGGGAGGACAGAGTTATTTATAAAGCCTCTCTTGTCTGCAGCTGCTCGGCCTCCTCTCATCTCCTCCCCTGGCCTGCAGGCTCTGTGACCTTGCCATTCACACCCAGACAGGGTGGATGGGGAGTCTTCCTGGTCCTCTGAGCAGTCAGAACCCCAAGGTGGGATATGGAATTTTACACTCTTCTCTAGATTAAAAACTGTGGGAAAACCCCCACCCCCACCCCAAGTGAATACTCTGCAAAAGCTGGTTTCTCTTATAATTATGCTGGACTCGGGCTCTGGGGAACTGCCATTATTGGGGAGCAGTAAGGGTTAACCTTTTTGCCTTCTTGTTTGTAGGAGCCATTTTCCGAGTGGCCATTTTGAAAACAATGAGACACCCTCTTTGGGAGCTGGGAGCTGGACATGCCCACACTTTGGCTCAGCAGGCACTGCTTTATTTTGCTTCTCTCTGTTTCTCCTCTTCTATTCTTGGGCTTCCTTGAAAGCATTCCGGATGCATTCCTATGTGAGCATCTGTTTCCTCTATCCCACTTCCCCATTTTTTGTTCCTCGAGCCCCCAAACTCAGTGGTTGACAGCACTGGAGGCTGTCGGGTCAAGCCCAGCTCAAGTTCCAACTCTGCTGTTCATTCGCTGTGTGACCTTGGGAGAGTTACTTCACCCCTCCCATCTCTTTGGTAAAGCTGGCATAAGGACAGTGCCTGCCTCAGAGGCTTAGGCCATGCAGGCAGTGAAGCCTTGCTAGGGCCCTGGGAGCTCCCTCAATATTAGTTATTCTTTTTTTCTTTGATTTTTGTTATAGAGTGTGTGTGCTCGCCAGAGAGAGACAGAGCCAGATAGAGAAAATGAGAAATGATCTCCCAGAGGGAATGGCCATGCCACCTCATCCCCTCTCCATTCTCTTCTCAGGACTTCGGGCGTGCATGCACACATATCCAGAGTGTTTTTCAAGCCAATGGGTCAGGGACTCGAACTGTGGAACCAGCACCTTAACCTCCATACTACCTGCTGGACCACTCAGCACTTTTTAAGTTATCTGTGCTGTGACTCCCACATGCCCACTTTGCAATACAGAATTTGCAATGGGGCGCCAACTCTCTGTGTGAGAGGGACAAACACGAGGATATTATCTCTTTCCCTTAAATAGCTAACAGCAGATCCCAAGACACTTTCAGTACTTGACCTTGCCCCCAAAGGCACCAAGTCTCTCAGAGCCTGGGCAAGGTTGTCAGCCTTGCTAGGAGCAGTAGGGGGCTTTTCTTAGGCTTTGTGGGCTGCTATAACAAAATACCACCAACCGGGTGGTTTATCAATACAAACATTTACAGTTCTGGAGGCTGGAAAGTCCAAGGTGAAGGCATCGACAGATTCAGTGTCTCGAAAGGACTCTCTTCCTGGTTCATCTTCTTGCCATGTCCTCACATGGCAGAAGAAGGAAGGATACTCTCAGGGACCTCATGTATAAGGGCACTAATCTCATTCATGAGGGATCTTCTTTCATAATCAAATCACCTCCCAAAGGCTCCACCACCAAATGCCTTCACAATGGGGATTAGGTTTCATTGGTTTATTCTGCGGGTACACTAACATTCTGTCTACGGCAGAGGCAACGGAGGTGATGAGATAAGTGTCCTAGGCCTCATCCCCTGGCAGAGCCAGTCCTCACACCTGCTCCTGCAGCCCAGCCCAGGCTCTCTGCATGCTCACAACTTCAGCCCCTCTCTGGGGCTCTGCAGAAGTAGAGATCTCCCAAAGGGGTTGCTGCCTCACAGGAGTTGGAGGGGACTGGATTAGGCCAGGAGATAAATTTAGTGGTTTATAACCAACACTGTCAAAAAAGGAAATCCAATAGAACAGAACAGAAAAGAAAATTAAGTGCATTGTCCTTAAAAGGAAACATTTACATAAAACTTATCATTTGTGTGCATAGGTTTGTGTGTATTTATGCACCAAATATTCTTTTAACTTTATTTACTTATTACCTTGTGATGAGTGAGAGAGAGAGAGAGAGAGAGAGAGACAGCATCCCCAACAGGTTCCATGCTGCAATCCACCCCCAGCCATAGCCGACCTCAGATCATAGGTGTGTGAGTGCCAGTGTACTCAGGGAGGCCTCCAGATGCAAACCTAGAACCTTCCCATTTGGGTCAGCCTCACAGACTGTTGCACTTAACCACTGCACCACCCTCTGGCCCCGTACTGGGTATTGATACAAAAAGTACTTTTTGATTGAGTCAATGCCAAGGAAAGTTTAAAAGCTATTTTATTGGATATTAAATTTTATTTTTAATGATGGCTGACTACTGTATTCAGGACAATTTTTATTTCTCCCTAACCAATTACTCTACGTTGGTGAGTCAACAGATTTTGTCTCCCATTTCTTCGATCTGGTGTAATGATATGAAACAAGTTTTTCTAAATTGCTTTTATCCTATGGCAACCTCTCTTCAGCTCTGAAAACTCTGGAACTTTCTCATGTTTCTGTTGGCTTACAACCCACTGTCTTTCCAGCCATTTCTTCCTGGGCTCTTCAGTGCTTTTACTCCTGCCAGGCTTATCTTCCCAGGGTACCTGCAGTCTGCCTAAGAGTTTCCTCTTTCATACCCTCTTCCCCTCCCCATATCTCCACCTTTTGGGCCCTATCCAAGTTTTGCTTCCCTCTGATACTCTCCTCGTTTGCAGGCCATGGTGACTCTGCGTTCCTGTGAAAGCACAGCATTTCTTGTGCAATAGCCCATAAGGTCCCTGGTCATGTGTTGCTGAACTTCTGCATTAAAAACTACTCTCCCTCAGCACAATGCCTTTGAGATTCATCTATGTGTCATATGCATCAGTAGCTTGTTCCATTTTTTAATGTCTGAGCAATAAATAGTCCGTTGTATATACTAAACTTAGTTTAGCCATTTGCAATGAATTTGCCAAACTACAAAGCTTGGGGCAAAGTTCCTACAACACTGTCTTCACTTCAGATGCCAAACACAACTTTGGAGGTCCCCAGGACCACCCTCACTTCATATCATCTGGCTACAAAGTTAGGGGTCCTCACAACTGGTGTCAGACTTGGTAATGCACTAGAACAAGTCCTAGAACTCAGTAAGACACTGAGTATATACTTACAATGATATTTTTTTTTGGGGGGGGGGGGGTAGAATTATTTATTTATTTTATTTGTTGTTATTATCATTCTTATTTCATTGGACCAGAGAAAGAGAAAGGGAAAGTGAGAAAGCAAGTCACCCCGTCCAGGACTCAAATTACAGTTAGCCATGTGGGAGTCTAGTGCATTAACCACCACGCCACCTGTCAGTCCCTAGTGTTTTTTGTTTGCTTGTTTATTTGTTTCTTTTTTTTTTTTTTTTTTTTTTTTTTTGGAGAGGTTTTTCGCTATAGGGCGCGTGCGCTCGCCAGACAGACAGACAGAGACATAGAGACAGAAAGCAAGAAATCACCCCCCAGGGGGGATGGTCACACCGCAATCCCTTCTCCTCCATTCTCCTCTCGGGATCTTGGGCACGCACGCACACGCGCCCGACGTGAGTTTTAAGCCACCAGGTCCAGGACACGAACCGCGGTCGACTACGTGGGAGTCCAGCGACATAGCCATTACGCTAACTGCTGGTTCCCTTTATTTGTTTTTTAATAGTAAAAGAATACAACTTAGAACTAGCCAAAAGTTCTTATGCGTAGGACAAAATCTGGAAGAGTATTAAATGTGAAGCTTCTATTCCCTCAGGGATGTGTTAGCCTTACAGATCAATGTGTGGCAATATGCACACCAACTCATGAAGTTCACTGAGCTTTGGGGTTCAGAGTTTTTATGGGGACTCAATCACATACTACCCACATGGTGACCTTTAGTCTCCAGCTCCTTCCAGATAACAAAACTGATAACAAAACTGTCTCAAAGGCTCTTTATTAATTACTGTTAGACTGGTGGCGAAAGCCCCCGGGGCAAACGGTGACAGGATGCTATCACAGGACCCTTCAGAGGTCTAGAGATCATATCCCAGTAGCCAAAGGCAAAAATCAGACCTCCAGGGACCAGCAGATGGCATAATGTTTATGTCGCTGGACTCCCACACAGTCAACAACGGTCAAGTCCCAGACCTGGCAGCTCAAAACTCACACCAGGCATGTGTGCATGCATGTCCAAAATCCTGAGAGGAGATTGGAGGAGAAGGGATTGCAGTATGACCATCCCCGCAGGGGGTGATTTCTCACTTTCTGTCTTTCTAACCCTCTCTCAAGTGCACATGCTCTATAGCAAAAATCTCTCTAAAAAAAAAAAAAAAAAAAAAAAAAACAGACCTCTGTTTAGTTCATTTTTCTTTTTTTGGGAGAGTTTTTGTTCTTTTGTTTTGTTTTGTTTTGTTTTGTTTTGTTTTGTTTTTGTTGTAGTGCATGTGCATTTGCCAGAGAGACAGAGAGAGGGAGAGAAAGTAAGAAATCATCCTCCAGGTAGAATGGCCACGCCACAATCCCTTCTCCTCCATTCTTCTCTCAGGATTTGGGGCATGCACACACACGCCTGGCATGAGTTTGAAGCCACCGGCTCTGGCACTTGAACCACGGTCGGCCATGTGGGAGTGCAGCACGTTAACCACTACACCACCTGCTGGCCCCCAAGTTAATTCTTTACCATACACGTTATCCACCTGCTAATGACACTTGAAGTGTTGCCAGTTTTTGACTGTACGGTATGAAGATGATGATTCATGCAATAGCACAAGTGAATCTCAAACATATTAGGCCAAATGAAAGAAGCACATACTTAGGATTCCATTTAAGAAAAGGCAAACCTAGTTTATGGTCATGCTAGAATCAGCTACAACTACATAATTTGTGGGGCCCAGTGCATTTTACTGTGTGCAAGTTAGACCTCTATAAAGTTGACATTTTCAAATTTTCTATTTACTGAGCTCTTACTATATTCTAGCCTTCTTGCCAAGCACTTTACAGTATCAGTACATTTATACCCAGGTAATACTGCAGGGTGGGCATTATATATCTGTTCTACAGATAAAGAAATTTAGGCTTAGAGAAGGAAAGTCACTTGTTCCAAGTTTCATCTACTAAATGACATTATCTGGACATTACCTGTTAGACATCAAAAGCCATGTGCTTAACCAATGCATACCAGTATCCCTGTTCTCTGTTGAACTCCTTCCTAAGTTGTGATCTGGCTTTTCCTATGTGTTCTCCTGGTCTTCTCATCCAATACCAGAAATGGCTTCGACAGGGAGGAGAGTGGCGCCCTCTGCCAAAAACATACCCACTTCTCCGACCATTTCTTCATATGCATAGACCCTCATGCACTGATGTGTAGCTTTCGGGTTTTTTTTTTTTTAATTCTAATTTCTGGTTTACATATAATCTTACATCTTTGTACAAAACAGCTTTTTAAAGCATGTATACAGTATGTAGTCATCAGATTAAGGATATACGTATTCTTGTGTCTGTTAGTCATTTTCTCCTACCCACCCCCACTGCCATGCCACCTCTACTGAGAGAGATTTTACTGCACACTTGATTTTGTAACTTGATTTTGTTTTAATTTAATAATGTTACATGAGTTAATATTTCCTCAGCTCTTGCTGTTCATTGATTTACTGGTTGATCTTTTGGAGGAAGGAAGGAGATGAAGTTTTCAAGTTTTTTAAAGTGTTAGTGGCATGTCATTTTGCATAAGGTCCTCTTAGTGCAATTTAGGATGGTTGTTTCCTTTTTCTTTCTTTTTTTTCTTTTTTTCCATAGAGCATGTGGGTTCACTGGAGAGACAGACAGAGACAGAGAGAGGGAAAGTGAGAAATCACCCCCCACCTGGGGGGCTAGCCACACCACAATCCCCTCCTCCATTCTCTTCTCAGGATTTTGGGCATGCATGGGTTGTTCCCTCTACATAAGTACACTAAAGAAGAACTTGTAAGAAAAAAATCCTTTCTCTAGTACATTTGGCTCTAAAAATAGTTACATTTTCTAAGGGCAGCACTAAAGGGTAAAATATGAAATGTTTGCATACATATATGTATGTATGTAATTTACAACGACAATGAACCATCCTTCAAGAATGTGATCTTTAATGGCAGATGTATTTCAGGATGTAGATTTACCAAAATTTATTTAGCCAATTCCCCATAGTTAGGTAACTCACCTCCCCCATTCTTTCAGAATTATAAACAATGCTGCAATGGACCCACCCACATATAATCTCTGTGATTTCACTTTCAGCACTAGCTAAAATTTATGTGACGTTTGTCAGAAAAAGACTCAGAATTTTTAAGTTCAGGAGGAGGCTGTCTCAGGTTAGGTGCTGGCTTCCTGCAGGCCAGAACACCAGGTGCTCCTGTGCAGTTGTGCGTCTCGGCACTAAGCAGAGACCAAGTTGGTATTGCGCACCTTGTCGTCCCACAGTGATGCAGTTGTGGTCTCCCAGGCAGATTGCCACCACCAACCTGCCGTTGGTCTAAGGAAGATGCTCAATCTGTTGCTGCAAGGAGAAATCACAGAAGTGTATCAAATTTCACAGCTCTACTTTCATTTTCCTTAAGGGAACATTTTACAATATTGTCGATATGACAATACATGGAATACATCACTGAGCTTCAAATTCTCTCTTGAATCAGACGTTGATGAGAAGGGATGGAGTTCAATCAAGTCCACAGGGGGAAACGGTATAGAAGTATCTGGCCACAGTCAAAAATACAAAAACTCCTCTTCTCGTGGCCCTGTGGAGACAGGGTTGACACCTGGTGGGAACACATGGCTGCCAGGCCTTCCACGCATGTGACAGACACTGGGAGTTGATCAGCCTGGATTCCCTTGGATCACTTAGGATCTCTTTTCCTGCTTTGCACACTTCTTTCCAGGCCTCTGTCTCCAACAGCTCTTACCCGTGACCCTTCTGGTGAGAACCATTTCCCAGGGGTAACTTACACTCCAGAGCTCTTCTGCACCAATAGGATGGGCTTTGCCAGAAGCTGCTCCTGCTGGGCATTTTCTCCTTCCAGTCCATAACTTTTACTCATTTCTCCAGGAAGCACTTTAATAAATGATTATTAATCCAATTCTATTTATCATCATTATCACTTCTTTTTAAATTTGCTACAGGGCACATGGGCTCACCAGAGAGAGACAGAGGGAAAGTGAGAAAGTGAGAAAGTGAGAAAGCAAGCCATCAGGTCCAGGACTTAAACTGTGGTCTGCCATGTGGGAGTCTAGCACCTTAGCCACTATGCTACCCTGCTGGCCCAAGCACTTTCTTAATACATCATTTACACATGGGTACCTATCTCAGTGCCTGTTGCAAGAGAACCAGGCCTAAGGCACTGTGTGATGTAAAAACTGAACTAGAAAAAATATTTAAAGAATTTTCTGTGACCTGAATTAGCAGTCCCGGAATAGAGTATGGTCAAAGGAGAGAAATGGCTCAGAGAGGCATGTGCTGGCAAAAGGCTGACAGATTGCACCAGGTGTTCTGGAGAGGCATGGAAATAAATTGAAATCCCTAACTCATCTCCTTCAATAGTTAAAAAAATCTTCCACATTAACACTCCTGATTGTGCTTCTTGGTGGACCATTCATTCCCCACCCAGGCATGTGTGCAGGTGTGTTAGGAGTGAAAGAAATAAGAGAATAAGAAATCTTTATGAAGCATGGATTTTACTTAAAAGTTCCTGGGAAGAAAGTGAAACACTGAGACCAGTAAGTAATTTGAAAAGCTGGCTTTATTTTAAAGCAAGCAGATATGGAATTGAATATATAATCCAAATGAATTTTTAAAATTAAACATCCAGTGTTATGGACTACTCAACATGCTCCAGGGTAAAAGTTTTCTCTCCTTCCCCACTGGGGGATTTCAGTGCTATTGGGTTGTCCAAGTTCTGAGCCAGTTAGAAAATAAGACATGACTCAGCAGATGGAGAGGTTTTTTTCCTTAGGGCATGTGTACTCACTGGAGAGAGAGAGAGACATAGACAGTGAGCGAGAAAGTGAGAAATCACCCCCTGGGGGGATGGCCATGCAGCAATTCCTTCTCCTCCATTCTCCTCCCAGGATTTTGGGCATGCACACACACATGCCCAGCATATGTCCAGGACTCAAACTGTGGTTGGCCATGTGGACATCCAGCAATGTCATCTGGTGGCCCCTAAAACTTGGCTTTTATCAGTGACAAAGTTGAGTTAGAGTGAGGGCCTAAAAGGGGTTGCTTGGTCTTGGCACAGCACACTTCTGAAGTGATTGAATCTTTAGTGCAATCACACTTACCTGGGCTGCTGGATCATGCTGGCACAAGTGATCAGAGGGAGAAAGAAACCAACCCTCTTGCATTCAGGATCTTCCAACTAGGATAAAAAAGTGAGCCAAAAGCCCCCAGCCAAGGAACTCATTCCATCTCCACAGAGAGAAAAATGGGTAGAAGAAGAAGCCGTGAGTTTTTAGGGGAAATCTCCCTTCCTGAAAAAAACATCAGGAGCAGGGAAGAACATTTTTCTTCCAGCCAATACGAACTGACATCTCATTGTTTTTTGTTGCATTTCTCTGATTACTACCAAGGTTGAGCAAATTTACATAACTTTATTGGCTATTGCAGCTTTCTCTTCTGGAAATGGAATATTTATATTCTTTGTCCGTTTTTCTAATGTGTTGTCTTTAGCTTATAGGTGTGTAGGCATTATATATAGATTCTGAACAACAAACTTTTGTCAGCAATACACATTGATAATATATTCTCTGTCTTTGAGTTGTGTCTTCACTTACTTATGGTGAAATAGAGGTGTGTGAAAACTAAAATATTTTTGTTTTAATGTATTCAAATCTTTTACTAATTCTCTCCTTTAAGGTTCATGGTTTTTATATCTTGTTTAAGAAATGTTTTGCTACCTTGTAGGCTGGAGTAGCAAGAGTTTCAGGATGTGTACACTTGCTAAGCTTCCTGGGCCATATCCCAAGGAGAGAAAATGAAATGGTTTTGAGGGCCAACCTGCTGAGAAGGAAAGGTAAGGAAGAAAGAGCTGGAGGACTTCCTACCTCCCCACACCTCAGCTGGTCCTGAGCAGCTCAACTTGCTAGACTTTCTCCTGGCCCAGGTCCCACAGCCCCAGAAGGCTCCTGGAGTGAGGGGACGTGATTTTTGGCTCCTGGGGTAAAAGAGCTCCTATGGCCACAGCAACCAACAGGCCAAGAAAGATAGTTGCCTTCAGGGAAAGTGAGGAGCCTCCCAAGACAGCAAGTCCAAGACTCAAGTGGAACATGGTGAGAACCACCCACAGGAGAAGGTCTGGGTATACTAGAGGATACTCTAAATCTTGGTTTAGTATGATCCACCTTTATTTATTTGTTTGTTTGTTTATGCATTTATTTCTTTATGTATTTATTTAGGAGGACTGAGTTTGTCCCACTCTACCTTTTCCATTCAGGTTTCTATAACAAAGTACCTTAGATGGGGTAATTTATAAAGAACAGAAATTAATTGTTTACAGTTCTGGAGGCTGAGATGTCCAAGATCAAAACACTGGCAAATTTGATGTCTGTCAAGGGCCCATTCCTCATAGAGAGCAGTACCTTCTTGCCTCATCATCACATGGTATAAGGACAAAAAGGCTCAAGCCTCTCTTGTAAGGACACTAATCCCATTCAGGAGATCAGTGTCCTCATGTCCTAATTACCTGCTCAAGGCCCCAAGTCCTACTGCTATTACATTGGTGATTAGGTTTCAACATATGAATTTTACTGAATGGTCTGAACTGGGCTCAGCCCCATAGCCCTAGGTGGCTCCTTGGCAGCAACTCCCAGCTGGGAATTGTCTTCCCATAACCAGTGTTAGGAACTGTCCTCCCATGACCTGGCTCTGAGACTCGGAGATGAACTAGCTGAGGCTTAGTAGGTCCTGTCTCCATCCAGGTAAGAAGCGGCCTAGGACAACCTGGGTGGGCTGATGAGTTAGAAGGGCTGCAAAGATGAGCCAGCTCCTGGAAGAAGTTGCAATAAGGAATAATGCTCTGAGCTGACATTTGAAGGGGGGTGATCTCCTCCAAATCATCACCCACGCTCACACATTCCCTGAGGTGCCTATTTCTCTCTGAAGCTTCTGTGTCCTAGAGACACCTGGGTTATGAACTGTGTTACCACCTCTTTTACAACAAGGGTGAGCTTGATTAGCAGCTGAACTTACATGAATCTTCAGGATGTAGCAGGACAATTCTTGGGTGCCTTCATCACCCAGTCTAGGCTAGCCTCCACCAAGCCATCCTCTGATGCTTTATAGTCTCTCCAGTCTCTGTCTCTGACCTGACCATCTCAGCTTATAGGTTTTCTCTTACTTGCTGCATTTAGCATATCATTGGCACCATTACTTCCCAGGGACATGATAGTCTCACCCCTCTCTGTTCCCACCAGCTGTGGCCCACCTTCCCTGGTCCTGTTCCCTCTCAGTGCACCTGATCTGACCATGTCAGGTGGTATTAATGTTCTGTGAACTGTGCTGGGCTTCCCAAAGGTGATGGAAGTTGAATGAGTTTCCCTCACATAATGAGAAGAAATAACGAACACAGTTTAGTGTAATGAAAGCGTATTTTTGTAAAGCGAGATTGTGTCTTATTCCACATCAGAGTGCCCACCGGAGCTCTGCCTTCCCTTCCTCATCCTCTCTCTCCCATCTTCATCCTACAGTCTATCACGACACCCAGTATGTGGCCATCATTGCATGCACATGGATATCAACATGGACGCACCCACACTTCAAGCGATTCATTTTCATTTGCACAGTTGCCCAAAATAAATGAGTGTGTGGGTGGATGGATGGATGTGTGTGAATAACCAAATGAATGAATGCGTGAGTAAATGATTGAGGACAATAGAGAGGACTGTTGCCAGGAAGCCGCTCAGTAGCCATGAATGCTAAAAACGACTAGAAATTTAATATACTCTAGCCATCCAGAATGTCAAGGATCTAGTCTATGGGAGCCAGAAAAATGTGTCATGTCAGCCCAGCAGTACAGAGTATCTGAAATAACAAAAAAAAAAAAAAAAAAAAAAAAAAAAAAGGAGAAGAAAAGGCAGAAAAAGAATAGTGGGAGCATAAAGGTAAAAAAGAAAGGACAGGACAGGATTTTTTTAAAAGGGAGGGAAAGAAAAGAACAGAGTATGTCTAATTCCAGGACCAGGTCTACATTAGTAGATATAAATACAAATTTAGATTAAAATATTTCTGGATGCCTTGCTTGTGTTAGGCACTGAGCAAAACATACTTGCACATGCATACTCATCTAATGCTCACCTCAACCTTGAAACCTTGGGAGCCATTATTCTTTTTACTTTGCAGATCATTAAACCAAAGCTTTAAGAAAGCGAGACCTGTCAGACCTCACAGCCAGGTGTCTGGGGCACTGTGTTTCAGGAAGGTATGTGGGGAGCACAAGGTAGGCGGCAGCTGCAGGGGACACAGCATGTGGCCACAGGTCCCACATCAGAGGAGGACCCCCACTGGTCTTAAGGTCAGGGAGTCATTTGCCATTTCCCCTCCTAGCCGACTCCTGCAGCCGTCAGAAACACCAAACTCAGTGGCTCTGGGCTGAACCCTCCGGGCTCTGGAGGGCTAGAAGGGCTGGGAAGGCTGGGAGAGCTCAAAGAGAAGAGCTGTCCTTGTTTTCAGAGAGTTCAGTCCAGGAGACAAAGCTGACGCCAGGAAGCCCCGAAGCCAAGCAGATCTAGAATGAGGAACTGAAGCTGTGGTTCAGACACTGAAGCGTACAGGAAATCCGGAAAAAGAAGGACCTGGGAGGGAAACATCCTGAGAGGAGAGAGGGATACCTTGAGGATTTAGGTGAGTGGAGGAAGGGGATTCCAGGGGAAGGGGACCAAGTGAGGAGAAGAAGGATGTGCCTGTGTTTGTAACACAATGAAGATGTCATCCTGACCCCAGTGGAAAGGGCTGAGGTGTAGGGGAAATTGAATGGGTATGAATTAGGGTTGGACTCCAAGGCCTTCCATAGTCTGGTGGAAGGAATCCAACGTAATCAGGATAACAGCCGCTGACACATGGTCTTAACTTCCCGCTGCAGTATTGAAGAAGATGGGGAGGGGAGAGGGCATTGACTAAAAACCAGGCCTCACAGCCAGTCTATCCCCAGAGTTCACTAGCTAGAGTTTACACAACTGGGCCAAAAGGCCCCATCAATAGATAGAAGGACTCTGATCCATTTCCTTGCTGCCTGACCTTGATTCCAAAACAAAATCTGTACTGACCAGAAAATCGGCAGTCGGGTCACAGAGTAGCTAGTACAGAAGGAGGCAAAGACTCATGTTCCTCCTCTGCCCTGTCCTTCCCACTCACTTTCAAAACCAGTGAGGAAGGCGTGAGGGAGGAGGGAAGAGGGGACACATCGGGAAGAGCCCTGGTATCCATGAACTCTGAGACTGGACTTCCGAGAACCAGGCAGGAGGGGTGGAGAAGAGGCCATTTCAGTCCAGTGGAATTTGCTCCATGTGGGGATTGGACTAGGAGCTCTGCTGCCTGGTTGGCTGTCCGGAGATGGAGCTGGAAAGGGAATTTGGTAAGTAACTAAGTGAACAAAGAGCAAGCTGCCACAGTGAGCCACACGTCCATCTGTGGACACGCACCAGGGGCTGGGCAGATCCCTACTGCTTTGAAGAGGAGTCAGTCAACATCTGAGGCAGGAGCTATGAAAATATGCTGTTGAATATGGGACGGGAGCCAACACCCTGAAGACTTAGAGAACATCCAGATCACTGGGAGTGATTTTCTACAGAAACCTAAGGGAGAATTGAAACAGGTCTAGATACTCTCTAAAGGGTACAAAGAGCAGAGAAAAAAGAAAAAATGATCTGTGATGAAAGAATAGCAGATATTATTATATGAAAGGGAAGATAAAATATTACAGGGAAATTGAATATCCAATAACAGATTTAAAAGTCACATTGGTGCCAAGTATCACCCCCCTGATAACCTGCTAATTACATGAGGGGGGACTTAGAGTTTTGCAACAGAGAGCCCTGATTGTTACTACCTTAACCATATGATCAAACTTAGCATCATTAATAATGGAACAGGGGAGAATATAAAGAATATGGTATCAGGGGACCAGTAGGTGGCATGGTGGTTAAGGCACTAGACTCCCACACGGCTGACACAGTTCAAGTCCCAGACCTGATGGCTTGAAAATCCTGCCGGGCCCATGTACATGCATACCCAAAATCCCAAGAGGAGAATGGAGGAGAAGGGATTGCAATGTGGCTATCCCCAGGTGATTCCTTGCTTTCCCTCTCTCTGACTCTCTCTAGCAAGTGCACACACCCAATGACAGAAACCTTAAAATACACACACACACACATATATAGTATCAGGCTGACCCCCATATTGTAGTAATTAAGGGCTATGTCTTGGGAGCTTAGGGGGCTAGCTTTTAGTCAATGCCCACCCCCCTCCCCATCTTCATAACTGTGGCTTGAGTCTGAGTGGCTTGAAAAACACATGGGGTGTGTATGTGTGCATGGAGGAAAAGGGTTGTGGTGTGACTATAGGGACTTCTCTCTCTCTCTCTCTCTCTCTCTCTCTGTCTCTGTCTCTGTCACCTCCTCCAGTCTCCAGTTTATCAGACCCTGGGCTCTCATACAAGTACCCAGAGGGTTTCCTTGACTGGGTCAAGGATTCAAACTGCAGTTGCCATGTGGGATCCACCTTCTTCTAAGCGGTGCGTTACTGCTGTGCCATAGTTCTAAACTTTAAAGACTGTTTTTAATTATAAGGCTACGAAAAAAGTATTACAAGCCTCCATGCAGGGGAAATTTTTTATTTGCATTACAAGCAAAGGAACAGATTTTATGTTGCAGACTTTTCAGCAATGCTAAAAACAATTTTTAAAACTCATATCCAGAACATTTTGAGTGAAGAAAGTGAGGATTCAATCATTTTATTCCCAGCCAGATTGTTTGTGATATGTGAAGGCACCCTGAAGATGCTCTTAGGTATGGACATGGAAAACAGCTTTTATGGGAAAAAAATGACATGAACATATGTTTCATTCAATGAAGAGAGAAATTTAAAACACAAGACTGATGAAATCACATCCAAAAGTATGTGTGGATCTTTCCTTCTTGGATTTTGATCCCAATCTTTTTTGTTTCATTTTTAAGAGGTTTTTGCCTTAGGGTGTGTGTGCTCACTGGAGGAGTGGGAGAGAGAGAGACAGACAGACAGACAGACAGATAGACAGACAGTGAGAGTGAGAGGGAAAGTGAGAAATCACTCTCCCACTCAGGGAGGATGGCCATGCCACAATCTCTTCTCTTCTTTTCACCTCCTGGGATCTTGGGCATGCACGCACATGATCTCAACACAGGTTCAAGCCACAGGGTCCAGGACTCAAACCTCAGTCAGCATATCGGAGTCCAACGTTATAACCACTATGCCATCTGCTGGCCCCTGGTCCCAGTCTTAATAATCCAGTCTAATGATGTGTCTACCTGCAGCAAAGCTTGGCCATGCAGTTGCCTCAACACTTTCTGTTCTGTGAATGCATCTTTGCAGCATGAGGCTGTGGTTTTAAGTTACAGGCATCACTCCATAAATACAGGGTATTTCTTGCCATGCTCCATAGGCAACAATAGCAATAACTGGGCTGTTTTGTTTCAACAGTTACAAACCATTTTCAGGGTAGAAGGCTATGCCAGGAGAATTACTAACCCAAGAATCTTTTTTTTTTTTTTTTTAAGGTTTTTGCTACACCACAGGAGCACTCACCAGAGAGAGACAGACAGCAGCAAGAGGGAAAATAATAAATCACCCCCTCCCCTGGGGGGGGGGGGGGATGGCCCTGCAGCAATCCCTTATCTTCCATTCTCCCTCTGGGAATTTGGGCATGCACACACACGTGCTCAGCATGATTTTCAAGCCATTAGGTCTGATCACTCTAACAGTGGTCAACTATATGGCAGTCTATCACCTTAACCACCACACTATCTGTGGCCTCCTTTTTGCCTTATTAAAAAAAAAATACATACATAT
Organism: Tupaia tana; assembly: GCA_026018925.1. NCBI lineage: Eukaryota > Metazoa > Chordata > Mammalia > Scandentia > Tupaiidae > Tupaia > Tupaia tana. Next base: position 135,171,025 of record JAKSZU010000007.1, read on the forward strand.
ATATGTGTGTGTGTGTGTGTGTGTGTGTGTATACACATACATATATATATATATTAAAGAGGGACCAGCAGATGGCATACCGGTTACAACAAAGTTGACAACAATTCGAATCTGGACTCAGCAGCTTTAAACTCATGCTAAGCTTGTGTGTGTGTGTTTGTGTGTGTGTGTGTGTATGTATTGTGTGTGTGTGTTGTGTGTGTGCCCAAAATCCTGAGAGGAGAATGGAGAAGAGACTGTGGAGTGGCCATTCTCCCTGGGGGGTGATTTCTCACTTTCTGTCTCTCTGGCAAGCACATGCGCCCTAAAGCAAAAATCTCTCTTAAAAAAAAAAAAAAAAGATGTTAAAGAGTCCCCAGTAATAATAACTAAATAAATAAATAAATAAATAAAATAGTGATTTTTCTACTCTTAGGTAGTACAAAATTGTTTTTTAGAAAGTAATAAAATACCAAGAGGCAGATATTGATGTCATTACCCCCTATTTATATCATCTTCCATCTAAGACATGTGAATATTCTTCTGTTAATTATCCTTTAAAAAGAATCTATGCAGTGCGCTCTTGACTATGCAATCTATGCAAGTACATACAAATGCACACATGTTCTATAAAAAGTGTTTGATAGAGTGTAACTGAGAAAGCAAGACAAAACTGGATCCTATTTTCCAAACAACAGAAATCCTCTCTAGGAAAATATTCGTTCATACCGGAAGTGTACCTTGAGGTCACAACTGATGGTTGTAGTTTTGCCGGTCAGTGACCATTTTCTTGCTGAGTGGGGGATGCAAAATGGAGTGATAATAGAATTGTTCCCAAGCATAGAAAATATTTAATAAGACTAAATTGGTAACAACTCTGCAAGATGGGTACTACTATTATCCCCACTTTACAGATGAGGAAACAGAGGCACATGAGTTAAGTAACTCATCCAAGATTTACAGCTAGGAAGTAGTAGAACTTGGGGAACAAACCAACAATTCTGGCAGCATATTTTGTATTCACAGTCTTTACCACACTACTCACCACCCTCCCCTGCTCAGGAGAGAGAGCTAGGGCAGAAAGCATAAGGGAAACCTGAGTATGTTTCTGATAGGTAAGATGTGAGGTGGATTCATTTTACTGTCTTCCAACAAAATCTTTTATAAAATGTTCAGGTACTCTTAATGTGCTAAAAGTTGAATTTATTTGTGACATACAATGAAATGCCAATTACGGAATATGTCTGTGTGTGTGCATCAGAACACAGAGGACGTAAGACTGTAGAAGAATCTGGGTACTTTTTTCCTTCATTGCATTTTCGTTTTCTGTAATATTCTACAATTGAATGTAAACTTTAATAATCAGAAAATAAGGTTTTTAAAAATCAATTTATACCATTTCATGTTTGCCATTTGATGATTGCATTTAAAATATTCATAGCAAATAGCCTGGAAAGAAATCCATAGAAATGTTAGCAATGAGTATAACTAGATGAAAGAGAACCATACGTGATAGCTTTTCCCTCCTTACTTGCCTGAATTTTCCAATCTTTCTACAGTGACAAGATGTCAATTTTGAAATGAAAAAAAAAAAAAAACACATGAACACAAATTATTTTAAATCAAATCAAGGATAATAATTTTTGACGCAATGAATAATGGGATGTTATCAAAGAGAAGTGACAAGAAGACAGCAGGTTTTAGGAAAGCTGGACTGTATTGGAGTTAACCAGATCATGGCAAGAAGCCAGTGATTAAGACATGGAAGGTCCCACCCATCCAACCTTGTCAGCCTTCCAGCCACAAAGAGATTTTCATGGCTTATTAACGTATTCAACAATTGTTGAACACCAACCATGGACCAAACAATATGGACAAGAATGTAGACTGGATGGGGGAAAATATACACTCATCAAGTAAGTCAATAAATACACTGCTAATCTGAGATAGTGATAGGGGACACCGAGGGGACTAGATATGATACTGACCAGGAAATATGGGGGTGGGATGAACAAAGGGCTCTGATTTAGATAAGGCAGGCAGGGAAGGGCTCCAAGGGGAGTTACAGTTTGAGCTGAGATGTGAAAGATGAGAAGGAGGTACCTGGAGAAGGCATTCCAGGCAGTGTGTGCTGCAAGGATGAAAGCTAGGAAGAGGAACAGAAAAGATACCTGTGTCATCAGAGCACCACGGAGAGGGGGAGAGGTATGGAAGCTGAGCTTGGAGAAAGCAGGGGCCAGTTACATGGGGCTTTGTGGACCACGCAAAGGAGGTTGGGTCATATTCCAAGTGCAAGTAGTAGCCATAGGGAAGTTTAAACTGTGGAATGACATGACCTGAATTATGCTTTACTGCTCATGGAGAATGAGTTGAAGAGAAGCAAGAGAAGTGCCACAGAGACCAGTTAGGAGGTCGGCGCAATTGCTGGTGGGGGATGATGGGGCCTGACTATGGTGGAGTCTGGAAAATGCGACTCAGCTTTTTGTCTTTTTAGATAGGCCAGTGGCCCACTTGCAATGGTGTGATGGCAAAGACGCTGCTCCTCTGCAGGCTGAGGCCACACAGGAGCCCAGGTTTGAGTCCCAGCCCATCTAGAATGTTCAGGTGCAGTGGCAAAAGCCTGTAGTCTCAGCTGCTCAGGAGGCTGAGGCAAGAGCATCATGGGTTCAAGGCTGGCCCAGGGAACATAGCGGCCCATCTGAATGAGCTGGGCATGGAATGTGCATGAATGATACCAGTATCTTGGGCAGCTGGGGCAGAAGGGTTGCAAAGAGCAACACTCTGACTTTTAATTTTTAAAAATCATTAATTTAATTTAATTTAAAAAAAAGAATTAGGCAACTGTTGCCTCTGTTCAAGCCTTTTTCCTGACCCTTTCCAGGTGAGCTTTGACACCACATATCCCCTGCCAGGGCTCTTACTGCAACTGTAGCACTTGCTTCTTTGCACGTCCATCTCATACTTGTCAACAGGCAGGCTCCTCACACTCCTAACTGGGGCCCAACACAGCAGCCGGTTTTTGGCAATAGCCATAACTAGGGTGCTGAGTGCTGAAAACCTGCCGGGCTTCTGCTAAGTGATTTACATACTATGATGGTTCATTTCATTTCCCATTCATGATGGAGTGTGTGCCCACCCTCCACAGAGCTCAGTCATGCCATGATCTCCAATGCCTAGTTCTTCGGCCTACCAGGATAGTGGGTATGCACACATGTACTTAGCATGTTTTCAGGCCAGCTGGGCTGGGGACTTGAGCCATGGTTGGCACATGGCTTCCAGCTTCACAGTCTGGAATGCTACTGACTGCATCACAGAGCCTGGGCCTGTGACAGTTAATTACAGGTCTCAAATTGACTGGATTAAGGGAACCCCAGGTGGCTGGCAAGTACTATTTCTGGGTACGTCTGTGATAGAATATCTGGAAGAGAAGAGATTGGCATTTGGATCAGTGAACTGAGTAAGGAAGACCCACTCTCACTCAATGTGGGCACATACCATTCAGTTGGCTGAGGGCTCAGAGAGAATAAAAATGCAGACAAAGCTGTTCTCTCTGTCTCTCCATTCCTGTTTCTATCTCTCTCTCTTCTTGAGCTGGGCCACTCATGCTTCCTTCCTTTAACATTAGAACTCCAGGTTCGTGAGTTTTCAGACTCTGGGACTTGCACCTCGGCCCCTCAGATTCTCAGGCCTTCAGTCTCAGACTGAGCTACACCATCAGCTCCCCTGGTTCTCAGGCCTTTGAACTCGGACAGAGTCATGTCACTAGCTTCCTGGGTTCTCCAGCTGCCTGGCAGTATATCGTGGGACTCAGCCTTCATAATCTTGTGAGTCAATTTTCCTGATAAATCTCTTTTCTCCTCTCTCTCTTGTTTTATTTCATTGGAAAACCCTGACTAATATGCATGCATTACGTTATTTTCATCCTGATAACAGCCTGATAATGTAGATATTATGCTTTCTATTTTACACAGTAAATTACACAAGGATTTATAAAGATTAAAAACTTGGGGCTGGCAGGTGGCATGATTAAGAGCACTGGGCTCCCACATAGCTGACCATGGTTTGAGTCCTGAATTTGGTGGCTTGCTTTCTCACTTTCTCTGTCTCTCTCTCTTCTCTCTCTCTCTGTCCCTCTCTCACTCTGTCCCTCTCTGGTGGTCAAATTAAAATTAATTAATTAATTAATAAAGTTAAATAAAATAATTCTAGGTTAAAAAAGAAAGAAAGAAAGAAAGATTGAAGAACTCACCTAAGTCACTCAGCTAGGATACAAGAACCTGGGCCTTCAATGCAGGTCCAGCAGGCCCTCCAGCTCCTGTCACTGCTGAGCAGGTATATAGTAAATAGGTGTTGAATGAATGAATGAATGGATGGATGGATGAAGAGACAAGGGCCTGGATGAGGGCAGTGTTGCTGAGACTAGATGAAGAACTGGCTTTGAGAGAAATCCTAAAGGAAAGTCTGGATAACCCTTTGTGTCTTTTAACTGTGGGAAGAGAAGCTGTCACCCAGAAGGGCCTCAAGGTGGCCCAGCGTTAAGACTGAAAGAGCCCAGGGACCACCAGGTCATGGAGGTGGGGCGGGGAGCTGACTGAAGAGAGAAGTTGTTATTTCTGGGTCTCAGGAGGAGCTGATAAAAAGGTCAGGTGTGAATGTTACTTCACAGAAACAAAGGGAGAAGACAGCTTGGAAGAGATGGCCAAATACAGGGTCAAACAGCTTATAGCTCAAGTGGATTAAAAACAAAACTAAAAACATTTTTTTTTTTGAACCACAGCGTGTTTTTTGAGGAACTAAAAGTATAACCACCTTAGGCTATTTTGCAACCTGATTGTTGAGAAGAGAGCCAAGCCTGAGTGAAGGGAGGTCACAGAGTCCACATCCAGTCCCCATCTTCCCTTCACTGGTAGTTACAGGAAGGAGGCTGCACACAGCCATGAGGCTTCTGGCCACGGCGGGCAGATTTCCCCCATGACCCAGACAGACGAGGACCCGAGTCTAACAGTTGCTCATCCAACAGGAGAGACTACCTCCAACATGCACGAGAACACAACTGCACTCCAATTAGACGGTGTTCCGCTTCGCCCTTGCCCTGCAGGGAGCTGCTTTTTCACCTCCGACCAGGCCCTCGAGGGGAGCATGAATGGTAGAACACGTGTGATGTCTCACCAGGCCCTCATGCTTTTCAGAGGCATGTTCTCCAACACAGATGAGCTGGAGAGAGGAAAAGTCATTCATGCTCATGGCATAAACAGAAGAGGAAGAAAGAAGAGAACCCCTCACTTTCTCATTATGGGAATTGCCAGGCAGCACGGTGAAACATTGCTAGAAGAAAAGGCCTGCCAACACACACCTCTCTCTGAACCACACCCCTTGGCCAACTGCAGTCTGAAGAACGTGCAGCCCTCCAGTGCCCTCTCTGCAGCCTGGCAGCTGTGCTGGGAGCTACAACTTCAGATACACAGATTACAAAGAGATGGACCTTTATCACTCAAACTGCTGGGCACTCGCTAGCAAGGTAAAAGGCATTCCACCTTGCCCAGGACTCGGGAGGAAGGATAGGAAGCACTAAAAGAGGAGCATGCGGAAAGAAGCAGCCAAACTACCTGGAATCTAAAGGAGGAGTTCCACAGCAGAGTGCCTCTGATCACAGGAGGGATGGGCCTGCACAAGCTTCCTGGAAGAAAAGAATGCATTGGCAAAAAGAGAAAGAAAGCAGAGACAAGGAAGACAAAACAACCACAAAGTAAAACAAGGAGAAGGAAGCAATTAAGATCCAACAAGGCAGAAACTGAAATATTGGGCAATATGAAGGCAGGAAGAGCAGCTGTGGAGCCAGAGACAGTGTGGGAGGGGGAGGGGCATGGCAGAGGGTGGGAAAGTGGGAATCAAGGGGGAAAAAGAGAGAAAGAAAACAGTTTAAGAAACGCAAAATGAAAAAATTATTTGCTGCAGATAATATGTATAGGAATATCTTTGATTGGGCCAATACACAGTGTATTCTGCATGGGAAAATTCATTTTGTATGCTGTAATGATATACAGTGAATGAATGTTTTTTAAAAAAAGAATTCATGGAATGTGGGTTATTTTATTGCATGTAAAAAACTTAACCTGAGAGTATTATTTATGAACTTTAGAGAACTTAGAGTACAACTCTATTCATAAATTAAATGTTTTCCCCAAGTTATCTGAGTATTTTGTAACAATTATTTCCATTGCTTTAATGGGAAGAAGTAAAATCAATAAAAATTGACACTACTTTTTAAAAAATCCAATAAGGCATAGCTCTAAAAGGACAGAAAGCTGAAATCTAGCGTTGCATGAAATAAGTAACAGAACGATTCGCCTTAGCAGAGAGTGAGCCTGCAGCTCTCTTCTTTCCTCACCCAGAGCATTGCACAGGTAGGTTCAGGGACTCAAATTCTTCTGAAGTTCAGTTATACACTGGGATTACACGGGTTTCATTATGTGCCTGAGTCCTCCAACTCTTTCATGACCTCACATAATTGACAGTCCTGAAGAGCCATGAAATAACCAAGAGGCTATTAGAAACATTTTAGTTCTCAGGTCTCTGAGGCCATCAGTAGCCATGGGCACTCCAGCTGCCTTCTCTGTGGGCTCCCTTTCAGTGGCATGTAGCCAACTGGCCTTGGAGAGGGGACAACTACAGTCACCCAGAGGGTCTTCTAGGGCACTCAAATTACCTGGCATGGCAGTGGCATCACAGAACTGCAGTAGCCTGAACCTGTCACAGAGAAAGTCTGCTCCCTACATCCCCCAAAGCCTGGCTCCCAGTGGGGATAAGTGACAGGCTCCCTTACCATCCTTCGGTTCAGCCTTTACCATTTCAGCTAGCATTTATTGAGCATTGATCCCATGTCATACCTACAGCCAGGGACCAGGGACATAAAGGGGAAGATCAGGGAACTCTGGACAAGTCCTGCTTTCTTGCAGCTCGCAGCCGGGCTGGGGGCATGAACAGGACTGAATTGGAGTCAAGGAGAAAAGTACAGCCAGCGGTAGGAATGACATGGCAGCACAGGAAGGAATCTGAGCCAAATCTGTCAAGTAGCAAAGTCAGGGAGCTTTACTGAATCCACGCAGAGGAACCACCGGGGTATGGAAAGTATCATAATTCTACTTTGTTTTATTTATTTATTTCTTCCGTGAGAGAGAAAGAGACAGAGACTGGCACCCCAATAGTTTTCACACCATGATACTCCTCCAGTCTCAGTCGGCCTAGATCGTGAGCACATATGTGTGCCTGGCATGTACAGGGAGGTCCAGGGACACGAATGCAGGGCCTTCTCATACCAGCCAACTTGCATTATCCCTGAACCACTCGATCCTACCCTGTAATCCTATTCTAAAAACTGTGCATGCTTCTATCAATGACCAACTCTACCCCTTAAGTCACTCAAGTCCCACTGTCTGTTTTCTACTTGTAAGGTCTGGGGGAAGGGAAAAAAAACTTGGCAGAAACATTCCCGCCAGCAGAACTTCCCTGTTTTCCGCATCTGGCTCGCCATCACCAACAGACTTTCCTGCCCTTCAGCATTTGGCGCAACAGCCAAAGATGAACAGAAACAGTGAACTTCATTGGCCAGACAAGGACCCATGATGACCACCTATTGGACAACGGCCCTTTAAGGACGAGCAGCACCCACCCTGGGCATGACTCCCTGGGCCTCTGACCAGGCTGAGGCCTAGGGACCTCACCAGAGAGTGCAGAATAAATTATGCTGGTTTTATTAAACCCCAAGGCCTGACTCTGGTATTTTTGTCTTTGCCACTCTGACTCTGCCACCACTCCCAAATCAAACCTAACACTACTGTTACATAACAAAATGCCAGACTTTCAATAAGGTGTGATGTCTCTGTTTTGTTTGTTTTTGGAGAGGTGTTTGCTATAGGGTGCATGTGCTTGCCAGAAAGACAGAGAGAGACAGAGAGACAGAAGTGAGAAATCACCCTCCCAGGGGGGATGGTCATGTCACAATCCCTTCTCCTCCATTCTCCTCTCGGGATCCTGGGCACACATGCACACGTGGCTGGCGTGAGTTTAAGCCACCAGGTCTGGGACTTGAAATGTGGTCGACTACATGGGAGTGCAGCAAAATAGCCATTACGCTAATTGCTGGTCCCTGTTTGTTTTTTAAGAAAGAGATTTTTGCTAGAGGGCATGTGTGCTCGCTGGAGACACAGAAAGAGACAGAGAGAAAGAAAGCAGTAAACCACTCTCTGGGGAGATGGGTACACTGCATTCCCCTCGCCTTGATTCTCCTCTCAGGATTTTCGGCATGCATGTACACCTGCCCAGCGTGAGTTTCAAGCCACTGAATCCAGGACTAGAATCACAGTCGACCACGTGGGAGTCCAGCGCCATGCGGGAGTCCAGCACCGCTACGCCATTTGCTGGCCCCGTCACTCTGTTTCTTTACACTAACCAACGGATCCCCAAGTCCATGGGGAGTCAGAGCAAAACCTGAACTCCTCAGCCAGGCGTATGTGCCTGGACCTGTGATCTGGCCCTTGCCTACCTCTTCACCTGCCCCGATTCTTCAACACCGAACTCCATTTACCAAACCACTGGAAGCTCCTTAATGAGCCACATTCTTTCCCTCCTGTCCTGCCCAGAATTCTCTCCCTCTATCCTTTCTAGCTGACAAAAATCATCATTACCTTTTTACTATAGCCACTTCATCACCAAGTCCTGTATCCAGGGGCTCCCAAGCCAAGTTAAATACATGTTGTTATTATAGCATTTATCACATCACATTATAACCATTTGTTGACATCTCTCCCTCCCCTGCTGGGCTGCAAGCTCCTTATCATTGAAAAGCCGATCCTATTCAGATTTGTATTCCAGGCAAGAGCACAAGGTCTATCATAGAAGCTTAATATATGGTTATTGAGGGGCCAGCAGTGGCATGGTGGTTAAGGTGCTGGACACTCCCACATGGCTGACCACAGTTCAAGTCCTGGGCCTGGTGGCTTGCTTTATCTCTTTCCCTCTCTCTCTCTGTCTCTCTCTGATCAAATTAAAATAAAATGAATGAATAAATAAATTTAAAATGTATATATATATATATGGTTATTGAACGACGATTACTTTTAAGACATTCCTCAGTATCTGTATTTTCCCGAATCTTATTTTGGGTTGTTACTTTTTAAAAATATAAATGTTAAATAATACTTAGATTTACAAATTTGCTAAGTTCTAATTTTGTCCTTATAATGAAACCTGCTAACATCACTCGTTCATTCACCAACAACATATTGGGAGACACTGTCAACTCCTAGGTGTGAAGTGAACAAATCAGATATACGGCCTCTTCTCTCTGAGGCTAAGTCTATGAAGGTTGAAGGGGAGACTGACCTCGAACCATAAACATATCCATATGAGATTCGAATTGAGGTGAGAGTTGCAAGGGAACAAGTTACAAGGAGAGAGAATAATGAGAGGCCAATTTTCGATAAGAGGGTTAAGCAGGGCCAGGCCCCAGGGTGTAGTGGTAACGTGCTGTTTAAGAGAAGCTGGATCTTGGGGCCAGTAGGTGGCACGGTGGTTAAAGTGCTGGACATTCCCACATGGGCAACCACGGTTCAATTCCTGGACCTGGTGGCTTGCTTGCTTTCCCACTTTCCCTCCCTCTCTCTCTCTGACTCTCTCTAGTCAAATTAAAAATAAATGAATGAATAAATAAAAATTAAAATAATTCTTTAAAAAAAGAGAGAAGCTGGATCTCACATGGTGACTGCAGTTCAAATCCTGGCCTGGTCAGCCGGGCACAGGTGTGCAAGTACCCAAGGTCCGATGTGCTGGAGGACTGGAGGAAAGGGGATCAAGGTACGATCAGACCCTGTGGAGGGTGCTTCTCTCTCTCTCTTTCCTTCTTTCTCTCTCTGATTCTTTCTTTTTTCCCTCCTCTCTCTCATACATATGTAGCTGTTATGAATAAAGACAGAAATTATTTTAAAAAAAAAAGAGATAAGGCCTTCTGAGCTACTTTCTCTGTTTACTCAGGCCCACTCTTACCTCTAAGGAGTGTACTTTCACTTTTACTTAGTACACTCCCTTTTCCTTTCACTAAAAAAATGAGAGAGATAAGATAGAGACCTTAGGAAATATCTTTGAAGAAATGACCGTAGAGGGGACACTATGGGATAGACCAGAGAAGCCATGCAGTTAGGGGGATGGAGCATTCCAGGCAGCCTGTGGGAAAACTCTAAGCCAGTGAAAGGCAGCTGGGAGGCTGGGGCTGGAGGGTAGGGGCTGGAGAAGCTGCCAAGGGCCAGACCTTATGGTTTTGATCTGGAATTTGGATTTTATTCTCACCGCATTAGGAAGCCATGGAAGTTTTCAAACAGAGGAGTGACGGGAACCTCTGAGAGGCCTGTCCCTGTGAGCACCATGTACACTCTGGACTGTAGTGAGTAAAAAGCAAGTAAACCCCTTTGGCTCTGATCGGCAAAGGCTTTGATCCCCAGTCTCCTCCCCTGTGCGTGCTGGAGAAAGATAATGGACACTCACTTCAAGGGCCACAGGTGAGAAGACCCTAAGCTGTCCCAGCTACTCAGAGAGAAGTTGCTGCCACCCTCAGTGACCTCATTTGACAAAAGACAGGGCCAGGTAGACGGCACCAAACGGTTCTCCCAGGTCTGACCTGAGCCCCTGAAGCTCTGAGCTAGCAAACTAAGCCAGGGCCACACTGGGAAAGGGGTTCTGGATTGCCAGGGAGGCCATAACTCTGCCCGGCATGCTCCTCCCTCCCCTTCGTGTGGTGCTCTCGGTGCTCCCGTGAAAAGCCGGCACCTGCTGGTCTTGCCCTGTACTAGCTCTCTCCCACCCTGCCTTCGTTCCCCTGACCACTGGCTTGCCTCACACAGCAGGCATTTGTAGGTCAGAAGTGGGCCATGACTTCCAGCTCACACTCCTTGGGTGCCCTTACTGACCTCCCCTGTTAACCACCGGAATGAGAGATCCGCCTCTGACTCTACAGCCCCACCATGGGAGGGGGCATTGGTGGGGAGGCAGTCACAAACCTCTGCGCACTTAGAGTCCTACTTGAGGCAATCTGTCAGTCACTCGTGGAGCTGCCAGCCAAGGAGGGGAGCTGAGAAGATTGTAATGAGATCCTCGTGCTGTGATTAAGTGCCAGGCTTTGTTTTACACCTGTCTTTCCGCCTTGCCTGGTCAGATCACCAAGCTGCCGGGGCAGTGAGTGGGAAGAGTCAGTTGCTCTGTGACAATACCTTCCACACTGGCAGGTGAGGGCTCATCCACCTGCAGCGTCTTCCTGACCCTATGCCCACCCCCCCCAACTCTCACTCCTCTAGGGAGTCCCTTTCTTTCTTCCTTTGACGTGTTTCCACTAAAGTGCACCAGACCCCAGTAGAGGCAGGGAGGGAAAAAGAAAAGAGGAGGCAGGGCAGAAGAAACAGCACACTGGTAGGGCAGAAAGGACTGTCTTCTTCAGGGCTCTCCAGATAAAACCCGAGTTTCCCTCCTCAGACAACGCAGCTCCCAAACACACAGTTACATCCGACAACCGACTGGATTCTATCATTGAGATTTTTTTTGGAGGTTTTTGCTATAGGGTGCGTGCGATCGCCAGAAAGAAGACAGAGAGAGACAGAGAGACAGAAAGCAAGAAATCACCCCCCAGGTGGGATAGCCACGCCCCAATCCCTTTTCCTCCATTCTCCTCTCGGGATCTTGGGCACGCACGCACATGTGCCCAGTGTGACTTTAAGCCACCAGGTCCGGGACTCGAACCGTGGTCAACTACATGGGAGTCCAGCGACATGGCCATTACACCAACTGCTGCTGTAATGAAATTGAGATCTTTACGTTTTAATCTGAAGTCTGGCATGGTTAAAGGCGGATTGTATGGAGGGCGGAGGATGATAGGACAGACTTTTTCCATTGCCAGCTTCTGGCTGAGCGTCGGGATAACACTTAGGTTTGCAGGCCTAGGTTTTCTCTGTGCGATGGGAAGAAGAGGGGGCCTGGATGACCTCCATGGACATTTGGGGAGTGTGCAGGGGCTGCAGCATGACCTCCTCTCCCTGGTCCTTCCCCTGATCCAGGGTGCCGCACAGCAGCCAGCTCCCGCTTCTCAGCCCCCCGAACCTCCGAGCCCTCTGCATTTCCCCTTGGGAAACAGACATCTTGCCTGGAACTCGCAGCCGCAGAGTCCCGGCGACTAGAGCAGGAGGTCACGGGCTACCTGAGCGCGGAGCTTTGCAGGCTGAGTGGCGGGGCGGGACCGGACAGGGGGCGGGGCCTGCCGGGGGCGGGGCCTGCCGGGGGCGGGGCCGGGGGGCCTTCCGGAGACCCCGGTGGAGGTGGCCGCGGAAGCTGCGGGGAGGAGCGAGTCGCTGCGCTGGAGGCGCGGGGAGACGTCGCGAAGGGTGAGCATCCTGTGGCTGCAGGGGACCTGTCCGGGGCCACGAGTCACCGGCTGGGCACGGCGGGGACGCGGCTGCCTGCGGTGGCCTGGCACCTCTCTGCCTGGTGCTGTCCTGGGCTTTTTCCAACTCTCCTCCGGCTCCGGGCGTCCCATCCCTGGATGGCGCTCTCTGCCCCGCGGCGCCCGGAGAAGGTTGGAGCGCCTCGGCGGGGTAGGAGGGCGAGTAATATGTGAGTGCCTGACCGGTGGGACGCAGGGACACCTCGGAGTGACGACGGCACTTGCACTCCCGCCTTGAAACAGTGGTTCCCTCTTGTCGGGCAGTTTTATTTCAGCTTCGTCCCCACCCTGTGGAAGGGACAGGTGACTTATCAAAGTCAGCCTGCTCACTGTCTTCCTTGGAAAGGGAGACAGACTCCTGCCCCAGCAGGGTCACGGAAAGCCCAGAAAGTCATTGAACCACTTGACAGGGGCCCTAACTCTATGGTTCCAGGTAGTGCAGCCGGGCAAAAACTTAGTGGTAAATACCGTTGGCCTTAACGTTGAAAAAGAAAAAAAAAAAAATACTGCCTGAAGATAATCACTCAAAGGCTAAGTCCTGTAAAACCACAGTTGGAAAGACATTTTCTAAGGGGTGAGGGTGGGTTTGGGATCACATTGTGGTTTGATTGATTGGTTGATCATCTCTGGGTGAGGGTGCTACTCAAGAAGGCTGCTCGGGCAGTTGGGTGGGAATTGAGGCAGTGACTTTCCCCGCCTGCTTGCTTGCCTAGGGTTTGGAACACACCTGCCCAGCAGTGGGACCCACACACAGGCAGTTTAACCCAGTGTCCTTCACACACGGTTGCTGAGCAATGGCCCAATCCATGCGGTTTGGACGTCAAGTGCATCTGTACTGTGTCTCTTGCTCAGTGCCTGGAAGAGGGCATTAGCGATTACCTGCAGATATGAGTGGAGCTTCCATGTGGGAGTGACCGGGCCCTTGCCAGATGTGTATGGTTGGATCATTTTGCCACCACTGCTCAGCTGATCTGAGCTCCGGAAAGTCTGTCCAAGACCTCCTGAGTTCCTTGACTCTTCACCCTTGTTCTTGGGGGCAGAAACAATGGCCAAGATTTCCCCGTGTGCGATGTGCATCCAGTCAAAAGGGACACCCCAGAGTAAGACCTGGAAGAAGTTCTGTGAGGCTGGGTGCAATTCTTCAGTTGTTGGATCATGGAGAGTTTCTATGGGGGTCCAGAGGAGGGGTCCAGCCAAAGCTTATTACCAAGCAATACAAAAATAATCCATATTTTTAAATCAATAGGACCACACCTATGCATCTGGGCTTAACTTGACTAGAATTTCCATCCTAAAAATGGCACAGGATCACCCCCTTGGACATTTATAGCTGTGAGCAAAACATGAAGGGTTTAGATTTCATTGTCTAAACTCAAAGTCAGGCCTGCCTGGTTTTCAGTTTTGTTTCCAAGGAGGGAAGACCTCTCCTTAGGAAGGCATGTCCAGCACAGAATCTTCTTTGTTGATTTCTGAGCAAGTTTTCCAGGAAGTTTGGCCCTGCTGAGTATTGAAATCAGAACAGTCTTGTTTTGCAAGCACACAGACTCAGCAATAAAACACTGGAATGTCTAGCTACTGGATCCAGATGTGTTTATTTCACTCTTAATTTGGTGGCAAAGAATGCTGATGACAGACCCACATCTTCAGTCAGCTCAGAAACCTCGGCGATTCCCAGCCCTCGTTTTGAGGTCCCCTAATGTGTATGCCACATCCTACAACAGGCTCAGCTCTGAGGGACCAACACAAATTTGAGGCATAGTCTCTGCTGTTCCGAAGCTTCCAGATCTAGGTGGGAAGATAAAACCAGCACCTCTGAACCAATTAGAGAGCAAGTAAGTGCAAAACTGTATTTTCATCAGCCCAAAGAAGACAGAAAGTATGGGCTGGAAAAGGCAGCTATCTGAATAGCTATTGTAGTTGGTCTTAGGCTCAGTATGGAAACAACCATCCAGGACCAGGCCAGACTGAAGGAAGAAAGCCGATGAATAATATGAAGGTCGGACAAGAAAAGGCACTGCTGCCCAAATTCCCTGCCTCCCTTCTGTCTTCACCTCCTGCCACTCTCGTATGTCCCACCCCCCTACTGACCCCCCGTGCAGGGGTCAGCCATGACTTCTGTGTGCCTCTTTCTCTTTGTGCTTGCCCTCCTGAGCCACGAATGAGGTGCCAGGGAACACTACATTTTTAAAATTTATTTATTTCCTTTATGAGTGAGACAGACAGACAGACAGGTACCCTCAACAGGGTGTCTTGCCATAACCCATCCCAGCCTTGGCCGGCCCTGGATCATCGGCACACACATGTCTGGCAGGTTTAGGGAAGTCTCTAGATGTGCATCTGGAACCTACCCATATAGGTCAGGCTTACAGAGCATTGCCTACTGCTATACACCGTTCAGCTGCAAATCCTCTACATTGTTAAAGAAGCATCTCAAATGACACGTTCTCCCATGAAGACCTCCCTGGTTGATCCCTACCCTAATCTACAAGCAGAGCTGGAGAGCTCTTCCCTGTCTTCCTTTGCTGGTTTCATTAGCCTCTGCTGAAGCTCCTACCACCCTATAGTGCCCATAGTTGAGGGGCCTTTGTCCCATTCCCTGACACGGGGCTGTGACACTCATCCGCGGGTCACCTGAGCCAAAGTCAGTGTCTGGTACACAGGAGGATTTGGTGTAGTATTCTTGGTTAAAATTCAACCACCCATGGGAAACAGTGAAGCACCCCCTTACTTAGAACAGAAGGCTTGGGTTACATGTTCTTGAGAATCTAAGATTGGATAAATTAGGTGGAGGCAATGCCTGGAGTTCTTGAGGAGCTTGTGTTTAATGCAGCGGTAGTGCTCAAAACCCTTAGCACTTCCCACTGCCTACAGAGTGGAATTCTAGGTCTTCTCATTTGTCTCAAGGGTATCCTCTCCAGCCTATCGGCTTTCACCTTGAACTCATACTTCAACCTTCTGAGTCAGTCCAGCTCCAGGCAGCTCCCTGGGCCTGGACTCCCTCTTCCCTGTGACTGTGCTGTTCGGCAGCCTCTGCCAGGTGTGTCTGCAGCTCCCTCTGGCCAGATCCTGATCCTAAGGACTTCACATCTATATCTCCTGCATGTAGAGGACCCCCCAGGCTGAGTTCGCGGGCCCTCCTCTGTGCTGCACAGTGTCCCCACACGCATCTGTAACCTCTACGACAACCTCCTGTGGCTGCCAGTGTGATTTGGCCACCTCCCTGCTCATGACTGTTAGCTCCCTGAAGGCAGTGACTGGGATTATCCCTGATGTAACCCCATCAGCTAAGCTTGGCCCTAGGAGATGGTGCCCAGGACACGTGTATCAGATGGAAAGCTGAATCGGGGGTGAAAATGTAAGAGAGGGCAATGTAGAGACTTTGGAAGGGGAAGAGTTAAGATTTGGTGATTAGTTATAGGAAGAGAGTAAAGGCTTACTACCTGTGATGCAGGTGGAGGTGGTATGCAGTGGTGGTCAGATCCCTGGCCTGGGGGAGAGGTCCACTTATATGTCTCTGAATGCCATGCAAAAATGTTTTTGTTTCCTGGATGATTTTTCAAAGTTCAAAGTATTAAGTCATTTGGGGACTTTGTGAGTTGGATATTACACTAACACATCCAAATACACTCAGTGGAAACACACACTTGGAGTGCAAGTAAAGTCAGGGCTAGAGAGATCTTTGGAGCATCATGGGGATGGTCCAGCTCATGAATGAAAATGTGGTCCCTGACAGCAGGAACCTAATGCGGAGAACAAGGTCTGGGAGGAAACCTACAAGCCAGGGGAGTGAGAGGAGGAAAAGGAATGTGGAAAATAGAATGATAGAAGGGTGATAGGAAAATCAGGAAAGCCAGAGAGATTTCAAGAACAGGTGGCCAAAACTGCCATGTTGAGAGAGAGAGAGAGAGAGAGAGAGAGAGAGAGAGAGAGAGAGAATGAACAAGGAGCTTCAGACAAAAAAAAAAAAGAGGAGGAGGAGGTGAACTTCAAGAGGGGAGCTCCCATAGGAGAACCAGGCCTCAGGGCCTTAAAAGAGGCTATTTAATGGGCAGTGGGAACAGTGGATAGAGTCTTTAGACTTCACGTCTGAGGAATTTGGCTGTGATAGAAAGGACATTCTCAGAAAGGGAAGAATGATCAGGTCAAGAGAATTTTGATTCTCAGAAAGAAAGGAGAAGTGGTCAGATTAAGAAAATGTTCTGGGGACCAGCAGTTAGCGTAATGGCTGTCGCTGGACTCACACGTAGTTGTCTGCGGTTCGAGTCCCAGACCTGGTGGCTTAAACTCCTGCCGGGCACGTGTGCGTGTGTGCCCAAGATCCCGAGAGGAGAATTGAGGAGAAGAGATTGCGGCGTGACCATCCGCCCTGGGGGGTGATTTCTCACTTTCTGTCTCTCTGTCTCTCTCTGTCTGTCTGGTGAGCGCACACGCCCTATAGGAAAAACCTCTCAAAAAAAGAGAGAGAGAGAGAGAGAATGTTCTGTTTATTTTTATTTATTTACTTATAAGACATCTGGCCATGTTTGAACATAAGGGAAGGAGCTCATTTATGAAAAGGAATAAGTATACTTCTCTGCAAATGTCTCCTAGAACTTCCTTTGTGGGGAAGTTCCAAGGTCATGGTATTGCTAAATCCAAGGATACCATGTTGTAACGCTAACATGATTTGAGGTGGGGACCTCCCTGGTCTGTGATAAACTTCTCTCAAATGTCCCTAACCTCAGCTTGCCTTCATAATGTTACTGTCCGAACATTTTCTCTCTTATTGTGCACCAGTAATAATAGCAAAGACATAAATACAATTTAGTTGGAGCCAGATACTGTTCTGAGTATCTGTGAGGGGTAAATGCTGAGTCAGCATTTAAACTCCACATGTCTGATTTCAGGGTTCAAGTGCTTAAACCACTCTGCTACATTTCCAGTAAACAAGCCCATACTTCACTGTAGATTCATGGTCCTGTTTCTGACCCTACTGCGAGATTTTCAGTCCTGATATGACTGACAACATGGGTTGTCTGAAGTCACCAAACCTGTTTTCTATCTGGACCTGGTTTCACAGGGAGCTGGACCAGCTTTAATCGTCAATAAATAACTTAGTAGTCAGCAAAGAACCTACAAACACAAGATATTGCAAGGGACCCAAAAATAGGAGCAATATGTCTCCTCTCACTTACTGTCCGTAACCACTCCATTTTATAGACAGAGAACTCAACTAGGACTTGAACTCAGACGACAATAATAAAGGCATTATCTAAAGTCACTGTCAGCCCTGAGTTTTTGTGATCTGAGATTGCATTTCATCTTGTTCAGAGACGTCAGAGATGTAACTGGCTGTAGATAATTGTGGGGGTTTTCTTAATGTTTTATTTAACTTTATGTATTTTAATTTGACCAGAGAGGGACAGAATGAGAGAGAAAAAGAGAGGGAAAGTGAGAAAGCAAGCCACCAGGTCTGGGACTCAAACAGTAGTCAACCATTTGGGAGTCCAGCACCCTTAACCACCACGTTATTTGCCAGCCCCAGCTCTAGATAGTTTTAAGGCTTTTTCTTTCCCAACTTGGGAAACAAAAGTGTAGTGAATATGAACGTCTAACAGGAACATGCTCAGATGTGCAGGAAGTACAGCCTGCCCTCCACTTTCCAGACGTCATCTGGGTATTGATGTGGGGCCTCCTCTCACCAGGCTGGCAGCCATGGAAACTGCCCCAGGTTGTGCCACAGTTTCCGAATCCTAGGCATTGCCAGGACCACAGAGACAGGCTGGGAGTGTCTCCTGTCACCACGCTTGTCCCTGCCTCCCTGGTGGCCCCTTCAGGCCTAGGGGGTCTCTGCTGCTTCTGACCATACAGCCATTTGTCTCTGGCATCCTGCCACAGTCCTGTCTTCCTGGGACCCAGAGACCTTTATTTCTTCTCTCTTCTGTTCCTTCTAGGACTTTCTGCTTTTACCCACCTTTGGGCAAAGCTTCTGTGTCCTCAGTCCCCAGCCTAAGGCCCTGTTTGGGAAATCAAAGCCAGAAGAACTTGCCACCTGCCTGCCCTGGAGCAATGACTAGGGAGACTGCTGAGGCAGAGGTGGGCAGGGCAAGGTGGAGACGCAAGGAAGGAGAGTTTCCTAGTCTCAAAATATTATCTAGGTACAGATGCGGTCCCCTCTGACAGTGCATTCTTTTTTCTGTTTAAGTTTATTTCTTCCGAGAAAGAGACCCCCCCAAGGTCTTCATGCCATTGCCCACCCCAGTTGCAGCCAGCCTGGCTCAGGGCACGCACATGCCCGTTGTGCACAGGAAGGTCCCAGGACACAACCCAGCATCTTTCCCATTTAGTTCAAGTGCATTACCTCTGAGCCACTGTCTGGCCCAGCTAAATAAATTCCTTTATTTTTTTTCCCCTTTTAATTGCCAGAGGGTGCATGTACATGCCAGAGAAAGACAGCGAGAAAGCATCCCTGCACTGACCCCCCACATAGGTGTGGTCGCACTGCAGTCCCTTCTCTTCCACTTTCCATTCTGTTAGGGGTTGGGGCACACACACTTATGTGTCTGGCTGATTTTCAAACTGCCAGGGCTGGGATTCAAACTGTGATCAGTCATGTGGTATCTGGCTTCTTTAACCACTAGAGTCTATGGGGCCAGTCCAAGTAAATTCTTACAGGGGGAAAAAGTTGCTGTTTAAAGCCAGGAAATAGATGATAGATGGACAGATATGGACCCATTTTTGTTGGCACATTATTAACATTATTTTCCACTATTTCTTTTCACAGTCTCTGTAACAGTCTTGCAAATTTGCCAAAATGGGAGGTGAATGTTCTGTTTCAGGGAGGACAGGCTCTGTTTAGAGATAGCCATCATGACACTAACATATCCTTCGGTAATTTTAGCGTTGGTAAGGATATGAAAGTGCTTCCATTTTTGACCTGCCATTATACATATGCAGAAACTGAGGACCAGGAAAGTTGGACTTGTCTGGGATGACCAGACAGTGGCCACAGGAGAACTAGAGCCCAGATTCATTATCTCCCAGCACTTCTGCCATGACCTCGTGCATCTTAGCACTAACCAAGCAAGTCGGAGCCAAGTCACCAGCTGACCCCCTGCCCTGACCCCGAATGGAGCACAGTGACCCTAGGCAGCTGCCTAGGTCTGATGCCACGTGCACTGAAGCTCCTTCAGGGCCCAGGATTGGGCACGTAGTCGTGGTGTGTTCCCCAGCCCCTTCTGCCCCAGCTCACAAGCCTCTAGCATTCCCAGTGAAACCCTCTTTTCTCCTCTGCACCTGGAGTCTCAGGCCATCCTGTGCCAGGCCTCACTTCTCTCTCCCTCCTCACCCTCTCTGGGGCTCAATTTGTACCAGTGGTGTCTCTAATTTGCCGAAGAAGCTTTCTCTTGATGCCTTTGCTAGCCCAGCACAGACCAGAGATCCCTCCCAGGACAGTTCTCAAGTGTTTTATAACCTATATTCACATTTCCATTCTCGGCAGATAACTGATCACAGTTTAATAGGGCTTCTATTCCCTGTTCATCCACCCCCACCCCTTCTGCTTCCCATTTACGTCACAACCCAAATGATTTTTGCTGCTCTTAGCAGACTGCCTGTGTCATTAGTTTCAGGGATTGCTATATAGGACTCCCCAGCTCTCGTGGCTCCAGTTCCCTGACCTTGCAGTTCCCCATCTTTCCTAGCAATTCATTTACCCATCAATGCACCAGGTCTAGCTGAGTTGCATTCAGAGAGGCTGGCAGCACCTTAGATGTTAATTTTCTAATTGAGAATATTGGCACTGCCTGAGCCTGGAGATAGGCAAGGGCATTCAATTCCTGGGTGATTACCCTTTCCCAAGGATTTTAAATGTCATGCTAATTGCTAGTTTCTAATAATCACTCAGATGAAATAATTCTTTTTTAATCAGATACTTTAAAACTGTATGCTAAAACATGTAGGGCCAGCCTGTGGTATGATGGTTAAGGTGGCCGGATCCCACAAGATCGGCGGTTGTGACTAAGTCCTGGACCTGCTAACTTGGAAAACATGGCAGTGCGTGTGTGAGCTTGCCCAAAATCCCAAAAGGAGAAATCGAGGAGAAGGGGTTGGGTGTGACCCTTCCCCATGGTGGGTGTTTTCTCACTTTCTATCTCATGCTCTCTGATAAGCACACGTGCCCTTTGGCAAATTATTAAAGAAAAAGTTTATACTGAGCTGACGAAGGTGAAGCCCGCTCTCAGCCTAAACCATTTGGGTTTTCAACATAACGTACTTCCTGTCCTCAGAATGTCACCGCCCTTGCTCACTGTTGTTTTTATTGTTTTGTGGTGCTGGGGACTGCCACCTGAAGTTATTAAAGAAAACAGGATGCTTTTAGGTAATTCCCCAGGAATGCTAAAAAGAAAACCAGCCAATCGGCCCAGCGTATTGGGAAATTCTGTTTCCTGCTCTGCTGGTTCCCCTTCAGTGGTTTCTAAAGGGAATGCGTTTCTGGTGAGGTATACTTGCATACATGATGGCTGTCTACTTAAGCAAGCAAAAAATATGAGAGGATTAAGCAAGGGTGACTAGATTCTCTGGCTTGAGCACCCGAGGGGTCTCAGCTGTTAGGTCTGCCTGGGGAAGCAGAAGCTATTATTGTTATCTTACAGTTGATTAAAGTGAGGCCCAGAGAGGTTCAGTACTTGCCCAAGTTCGCACATCTGTTAAATCATGGCGTTGGGATTCGAATCCAGCTACAAACCTGGTAGTCGTTTTAACCGCTGACCGCACACCATTTTGCAAGCGACATGAACTTCCAACAGAATTCAGCTCAGAGTCACTTGAGGCCTGTACACCTCTGGCTCAGCCTCTCCAGCAGTGGCTCCATGGACTCCTCCCCTCAGTCTCCGCCCTTTGTGCGCCCCCTGCTGCTCTGCAGAAGAAGTGCCTCTCCTGGCACCTGAGAAATTGCACCTCGCTTGCCTATTTCCATGGTTCTGAGTAAAATTGGCAGCCTCTCCAGCTCTCCCTCCTCAGAATCCTCAGATGAATCTGCTTTGAAGGACTGTGTGATGGTTCACTCTTCAGGGAAGAGAAGGATTGGGGGTGGAAGTATTAATATAGATAGCCTCCTTCTCAAAAAGTGATGGTACAGCAGTTTGGGCATTCACACCTTAGTCCCAGGAGAATGAAGCAGCCCAGAAGGCAGAGGGCAGTGAGCAGTGAGGCAAATGACGGGCCTCTTAAGTCTTCACTACTCAAAATGTGGTCAATGGACCAACAGCATCAGCCTCACCTGGGAGCTTGTTAGGAATGCAGACTTCCCAGCTGGTGACATGGTGATTGGGGCATGGCCAATAGCACAGTTCAAGTCTCAGCCCTGGTGGCTTGAGAAGCATGCAGGGCATGTGTGTGTATGTCCAAATCCTCAAAGGAGAGAGAAATGGAGAAGAGATTGTGGTGTGACCATCCCTGGTGGGGATAGGGGGTTGCTTCCCCATTGGTGGGAATGCTTTCTCACTTTTCTTCTCTCTCTGGCAAGCACATGCTCCCACTGGCAAATCGAAAGAAAGAAAGAAAAAGAAGCAAACGAAAATGAAATACAGACTCCCAGGTCCTGACCCAGTCATGATGAACCAGGATCCCCATTTTAACACACTCTCCAGATGACTCATATGAAAGTGCTTTTGAGGCTCTGTGTTCTGCTGTGTACTCAGTGTTGATGCTGGTTAAAGATCACGATGACAACCGAGTCTGCAGCTGGATTCAGACTGTGGCTCCACACTTTAATAGACGTGAGACCTTAGGCAAGTGCTTAATCTCTATGAGTATCAGTTTAATCATCTGTAAGCTGGTGAAACACTGTGAGTCAACTCTTCAGCTCATCCTGAATCTGAGATCCAGTAATTATGCGTGGTCTTCTAGCAGCCATGATTCTCCTAGCCACACTGCTTAGAAATGTCAAACTCTGATGGCAACCTTAGCTCTATTTTTCCCTAGAAACCAGGAAGACCCATTAGTCAGCAAATTCTCTCTTCGCTGAAGAGCAGAGACAGTGGAATTGTCTCATCCTTGAGCTTGAGTTCTCAGAAACCAAATGATCATAGAAATGTCATGAAAGGGAAGTCTGGGTCCCAGAAAAAAAATTTCCTCACCACTACAGTGAATTTTTAAAGTGATTTCCCCCCTCCCTGGAGTGACAAAGAAGAAAGATGCCCATCTGAATGAATAGTTGGACCAGAGATTTCTCAAGATCCCTTCAGCTCTGATATTCCACACTTCAGTTTACAAAATGGTCTTGATCTCTGACAATTAAAATTCCATTTACTACAGACCCCAGTTGACACCCAGTTTTCAACTCTTCTACAAAGAAAAAATGCTGTATGTCACTGAAAAACATCCAGGTAATGTTTTTGTTTCTTCCTCTTAATTAGCTTTCCTCGTCTCCTTTAGGAAAACAAAAGCCCTTTTTCCTATTTCACACACACACACACAAATCCCAAAACTACTATCACCATGATCCGCTAGTCTCATGAACTGAATCATTCGGCAACCAGCCGCCCTTTGCTCTCAGAATAGGAAGAACGTATTGGAAATCTCTTATGTTATGACAGGGAGGTAAGTGCACATGATGAAAATATATCTTCTTCAAAATATTAATGGGAAAAAATATTGCTGAAGTGCTTAAGGTGTGCTAAGTACTACAGGGGAGCTCACATGAATAAAACTGAGTCCCTGCCCTTGAGATTTACAATCCAAGTGGAGAAGGCCTAATGCAGTAAAAATGCCATAATGGAGATGTGCCCAGAATATCAAGGGACGGGGAGAGAGGTGCGTGTGAGGACCGTTTCACAGAAGAGTTGGCCTCTGAGGTAGGCTTTGAAGGGGGAACTGGAACGAGATACGCAGATGATAAAGCATGAGTGTTCAAGCCCAGGTTCCAGGCTGCACAAAGAAATTGAGACAGAGTTCAGTTCTGAGAATGGCGGGTTTATCCGGAGTACAGGGCACTGATGGACAGTCAGTGTAGATACCGTGGGTAGTTCCAGGAATGTGGCTTTACGTTTACCTCTCCATAAAAATGAGATGGTTCAAGCACAAAGGGCCTCTTTAGTCAACCATTCCAGAATTATGGGGTGTGGTGGAGGAACCCAAAATCATCTCCAAGAGTTTGAACCTCATGGGCCGAAGGAGATGGAAGACTTCTGAGCCGTCTCAGGGATGCTCCGAGCAACATCAGCGATGTGCACTTTAGGGTCAGACTTACTCTGGGAGACCGGCGAGGTGGTCACTGCAGTGGTCACACAGGAGGCGGGAAGAGGGAAGGAGGCCTCTCCTCGGGCAGGATGTGAGCGAATTCGTTTATTCAGCAGATATTAGCCAATGTACATTTTCAGTGCTAGTGAAGGTGGCAGTGAACCAAAGGGAACAAAACAATACCTGGTATGGGAATGAAATCCTAATTTACAAAAAAGGACGCAGCCAAGCTTTTACACTACAAACCAGTGAGCTTGACAGCAATTATGGACAGATTTCCAGGAGAGACTTAGCAGATGATCTGCAGCTTTAAGGAAAGGCAAGGGACCCCTGCATGTAAGCATTTGTTCCCACCCAGCACGACACAGCACATTCAGCTCATTCCCATCCCGACAGGGTTACCCGTCTCTCAGTTCTGGGGATTCAGCAAGGCACTGGACAGTGTTTCCCATTATGTCCCCCACCTTCTGCCCATGCTAATGGGACAAACTCTGCACCGGGGGAAAGGTCTCAGTGGGCTAGACCTACTAGCCATGTTTGTGTAATATTAGAGAGTCATAAACACTGAGAGATGCAAACACACTCTCATGAGACCACCAAGCACCAGTAAATAAATCAACCATCCTCCTGAGATCACCCAGCAAACAGAAACCTGACCTGAGTCCTCTTAAGAGAACTGTACTTGGCTGTCAGTGTCCCTCTGATGTGCACCTCTGATGCTCAGGAAGATGCTAATGACCATGGTGCCCACGAACCACTGCTGCCCATGTGATGGGTCTAAGAAGCAGGGGTGAGGACTCGCTTTCCATGTGCATTTTCCCGGCCACAGAGTGAGCACCTTTTGTGCTTAGCTGCACTGGGCTGGGTGGTGAGCTGCTGGGGCACACCCACACCTGCCTGACTGTACAGTGCCTGGCTCAGGGGCACTGCAGGGTGCTGCATCCCAGGGCGAACCATGAGCCCTCCTATGGGGGCACTGTAGCCCTGACATGGGGAGCACATGGGGGCTGATAGAGGGCACCAGCACTCTCCAGTTTGGGAGCCCCGGCCTTCCTCTTCTGGATAGGAAGCAAGGTCAACTGCTTCTGAGAGGGCCAGGCAGGGCGGGGAAGAGCCAGGGAAGCTGGTGATGGGTGGAATCACTCCTAAGGGCCTAAGAGAAAGAGACGTGTTGCATGGAGGAGTCATGTTGGGGACGTGGTGTGATTGGACGGTGCACATTTTTGTGGGCACCAGTGTGCTCGGTGCACAGCCGTCACATGTAGGTGCTCAGAAGGCAGGCAGCAGGTACAGGCAGGTGGAGTAGAAGAGCAAGAGGGCATGGCAGGTGAGGGTGTCCAGCAGAAGGCCCATGGGGTCTAGAATGGAGGAGACGTGTAAGGACACGGTCACATTCATAGGGCAGTCATGAGGCCATCAGAGTTGGCACAGAAGTACAGGTAGGAGAGAGCTGGAAGGGAAGGGGGTGGTTGTGCCAACCTCAGAGGAGCCATCCCAGGGATGGCTGGCTGTGTGGTAAGGTGGCCCTTGAGATGGATGGAGAAAAGACCAGGGGCTGAGAGGCTAACCTACTGGGAACAGAGCCAAGCCCTCTGTGTCTGAGGAGACCACAATGACGGAGAGGTGGGCCAGAGCAGGACCACTGCACAAGAACGACATGTGTGGACACACCCAGTGTTCTCCTCAGATAACGAGTCCGCCATGCCTGGTGCTCTCGTGGTCCCCCAGGTCTGGACCCAGCACCTGCCAGATGAAACTTCTCCACAGCTGCCCCCTGACTGGCCAGCCTTGGCCCAGCACAGAATCCCAGGCCCTGCCAAGGATCCTGTTACTGGTATTATTTGTTAGGGATCAAACATTACATTAGCACAGAGCAGCCCTGACTCAGCTGGAGGCATTCACAGGCTAACTGTGGGGCCTGAGGGGCAGAGGCACCCCCAAATGCAGGCTGGTGGACTTGCTGCAGAGACACCATGGCCCATCACTCACCCAAGCTTAGGCCAGCAGCTCTACTGTCCATGCAATTAAGTCACAAAAGGAAACCTACTCAGCCAGAGCTGGGATTAACGCAAAACAAATTCAACTCAAATGAAGAAGACTGACCCTTTTCCCTCCGGCCTCATTATCTTAATTAACAGTCCTGGGCAGGAGTGGGAAGGCCTGCATTGATTGTGCTATTCCTGTTTTTCTCTCTCAAAGTCTTAGATACAAGTTAACCCGGCCTTAATAATACAAACTCAATTCTCCACAGTCCTCGAATTTTCTTACCAGTTCTTCTTCCTTAAGAGTGCCATGGGGTTGGGGCCAGCAGATGGCGTGGTCATCCACAGTTTGAGTCCCAGACCTCATGACTTAAAACTCTTGCTGGGCGTGTGTGCATTTCAAGATCCTGAGAAGAGAATGGAGGAGAAGGGATTGCAGCGTGGCCATATCCCCTGGGGGGTGATTTCTCGCTTTCTGTCTCTGTCTTTGCAGTGAGTCCACAGACCCTATAGCAAAAATATGTTTTAAAAAAAGACCATGGGATTTCTAAGGTGGAGAGGATTCTTTACTTACGGAGGAGTCATGTTGGGGACATGATGTGATTGGATATATATTTTTTAAGTTTATTTTTTCCATAAGAGACAAAGACAGACAGGCACCCATTAGGGCATCCACACCACTATCCACCCCAGTCTCAGGCTGGATCACAGGCACTCTTGCCCCGTGTCCCCAGGAAGGCCCCGTAACACAAACCCAGGACTATGGGGTCTAGTTACACATTACCACTGCACCACCACGAGGCCCTAGAGGAGATCCATGAGGTCACTGCTTTTTTCTTTTTAAGATTTTTGTTTGTTTGTTTTTGCTAGCTATAGGGTGTTTACACCTGCCAGAGAGAGAGAGAGAAATCACCCCCTGGGAGGGTTGCCACACTGCACTGCAATCCCTTCTCCATTTTCCTCCTGGGATCTTGGGCACACATGCATGCACACCCAGCATGAATTTCAAGCTGCTGGGTCCAGGACTCAAACCACAGTCAACTGCATGGGAGTCCAGTGACATAACCATTATGCCATCTGCTGGTCCCAGGTCACTGCTTTTTAAAACATGGTCTGAGAACTACTTAGATCAAAGTGCCTAAAATCTAGCTTATAAAAGGCAATTACTAGACTCCCTCCACCCCCAACCCCAACTCCCCAGCTTGTGGAACGTGAATATCCAGGAGTCAGGTATGGGTATCAGTAGCGAGTTTGTTCATTTTATTTTTTAAGTTGTGGTAAAATAAATGTAAGAAAAAGTTGGCCACTTTTAATCCGTTTTTGTTTCTCTTTTAATTGCAAAGGGTATGTGTACTTGCCCTGAGGGCTGGAGGGGGGAGACAGAGAGAGGAGGAAAGCATCCCCCCAAGTGGGGTGCAGCCACACTGCAATCCCTTCTCCTTTGGGGATTTTGGGCATGCACACATAAGTTCCCAGTGTGTTTTGTAAACCATCAGGGCTGAACTTCAAACTGTGGTTGGCCATGTGGAATCCACCTCCCTTAACCACTAGGCCATGGGGCCAGCCAGAATCATTGACCACCATCTATGTTCAGAAATTTTTCATCATCCCAAACTGAAACTCTGAACCTACTAAACAGAAACGCTCATCTCTCTCCTTTTCCACCTCTGGGAACCTCTACTCTACTTTCTACATGAAATTTTCTGTTCTAGATACTTCCTATAAGTAGACTCATACAATATCTGTTCTTTTATGACTGAATTATTTCACTTAACATAATAGTCCTCAGAATTCACCCATGTTACAACATGTGTCAGAATTTTATTTTTTAAAGGTAAATAAATTCCACTGTGTAAGTATATACACCAAATTATTTACTCATTCACTGATGGACATTTGGGTTGTTTTTACCTTAGGCTATTATGATAAATACTGCTAGGAACATGGTACATAAATATTTTCTGAATTTTTGCTATCATTTTTAGGTATATACCCAGCAGTGGAATTGCCGGGTCATGTGGTAATTCTATGTTTAATTTTTTGAGTCAGTTATATTTTTAGGCACCCCAGGTGGTTCTAAAGCACGCAGTTGCAACCAGGGAACTAGGTGATCAGATTTTCTCCAACTGGAATCACCTGAGAGATTTAATGCCTCTGCTACCCAAACCATAGTCCTGACCAACTAAATCAGCCTTTTTCAGATGGGACCCAGGCACCTGTACATTTTAAAAGTCCCCTGGTAATTCCAGTATGTGGCCGAGCTTAAGAACCATTGGTTTATACCAGTGATTCTCACATTTGAGTGTGTACAAAATTCACTTTCTAGGAATACAGATTCCCGAGAGAGCCCCACCCGAAAGAGTCTGATTTAATGGGTCTGTGGGAAGCCTGGCCTTCGTCAGTCTCAAGTCTCCCCAGGTGATTCTAGCAGGCAGCCAGGCTGAGAACTACAAGGTGACGTGATCCACCCAAGTCTCTGAGCCCTGTAGAGCCTGCATCTGCTCTAGTCCCCAGGGCTGGTCCCCAAGCCAGTCCCACCAGCTCTCCAAACTCTGCCACACAGGTGCAGGGGGTAGAATCGTGTAAAGAACCTGCATCTTTTCTACTCTTTATTTAAACCATTAGCCCTGAGTTAGGACATAGTCCCTTATGCTTGTTTTGAAATGTGAATTTGTTCCTAACATGATTGATGTATTAGAGGACAATATCAACATCCTAGGAAACAGTACTGATATATTAAGGGACAATAGGAACATGTTAGGAATGTGAATATCACAGTCGCCTTTGTGCAGTTTCTCACAAAGGCTGAAAGCTACACCGAGCTGAGCCAAGACACATGGGAACACAAACACAACCTCGATATCCAGCGACGACCTCAGCTCTCCACATCTGGTGTTACAGCTGTCCCTGTTGTATCAGTCTTTCCACCAGCTCACAGTTACTCAACCTTTCTGATGCCCTCTTCTACAAGCAAACTTGAAAATGTTCTTCAAAGTGCTATATGTATCATGGCATTTATGTATTTCTTAACCATTTAACTTGGCAAAAAAAAAAAACTGTGCGGCTGTTTGATTAGGCTTCTGTCCTTTATGTGCTGTGATGAAGTATTGCACCCTGGCCCGATTTTCCCACTAGCCCTGTGGTTTTTATTGTGATTTTGCATAGTGCCATGACTTTTAAGAAGGAAAGTGTCACCTGATAGAACCAACCATGGAAGTAACTGTACATATTTCTCTTACCAATGATTGAGGAGCACACACTGCCTGCTGCAGAATGTGAGTCCCCATCTCGTTTCTCCCTCTACCTGTGGCCACAGAGAACGTGACACCGGACAACCACTAGATGGCACACTCCTCTGACGGGGTGGAAAATTGTTCCCAGCAGGTTGGCAGCAGCCTTTACGTGGGAGAAGTAGGTGGCCCACAGCTCACAGGCTGCTGCTTCGGCGCCCTAGTCCACACACTCTAACCTAGCTTGCTCCCTTCTGGCCTCAACTCATTTAGCGTTGAGGGTTTTGGTCCCTTAGTCTCCACTGAATTCCCCTTAGGTGCATACTGGCTAATGCCCACTGTGCTCTCTCTCAAGCCCATTCCTGGACTCTCATCTCTCCAAGGTTTAACCAGGTCTCGCTTCTGCATTGCTCTCACCGTTAGATTTGCCCTGGGTCAGTCTTCGTTCAGTATTTGCTTCAACCCAATCCAGGATACTCTGTGTGAGTGGGCCTTCTTCCCAGCTTGTCTGCACCAGTTGCTCTTCAGACACCTGGGCTCACGGCTCACCAGCTTAGTCACCCGGCTCCTCTGCTCACTCACCCTGCCCTGTGACCCATAGGGATTGGTCAGAGATAAAAGTGGAGATATTTCATGCCTTTTGGTACTTTGTAAGAAACACGGCTATATGGTATCTTTGTAATACAGCAAATAATTTTCTTTAAAAATATCTGTTCAGCTAGCCTCCTCTTACTCTTTTTATTATGGACTTGAAAATATCTTGGGGGGAGCTGATGACATTGAAATGGGTAGGCTTCAGAAGGTCAGTGAACCCCTGAAACTGGATGCATACTCTGGCTTGTGATGAAAGAGTGCATTTTTGGAGGGCAAAGAATCAATGCACAATAATAAAACACAATGCTGTGAGGCAACCCCACATGAAAAGGGTCCTTGTTTGTCTGGAAACCTCCCTGGCTGCTCTGGGCAGGTGCCTGCTTGTGGTTCCGCATTGTCTGGAGTACATCACGGTGTTGAGACCCTTCTGGGGATGCTGTCTCTGTGTGTGTGTTGCTTGTAAAATAAATAAACCTTAAGGTCTAGTGGTGGCATGCATGCCTTGAAGCCCAGGTCCAGCAGCTTGAAAAATATGCCAGGCATGTGTATGTGAGTGCCCATAGTCCCAAAAGAAGAAATGAAGATGGGATTGTGGTATAACATGCCCCATGGAGCTGGGAGAGGGGATGAAAGCTCTGTCTCTTTTTCTGGCAAGCACATGTGCCCTTTGGCAAACTTTTAAAAATATTAAGATTTAGGAGGAAAAAAATAGTATATTGGAACACAGTTGTTTGGGGCTTTCATTCATTACTACCACAAATTGTGAGATCAAGCCACCTAGTTTGGTACAGGCGTTTGGAGTCTGCACTGAGTCATTCATAGAAGAATTGAAAGTAAAAAGTTTAACTCTATTCTGAGCTGGTATTCTCACTCTCACGTCTCTGCTGGGATTTCTCTGTCTGGTTACATAAGGCAAGAACTCATTCTGATGTTTGCAGAAAGCAGCAGCTGAGAAACTGTCAGCAACTTGGGGGCCAAGTGCAAATACTGATGGTTCAGTATTAGAACATGTTGATCTTACAGTCATCTAAAATACTCATTTGTGAAATCAAAGTTTCTGTTTTTCTTCTTCTGGAGTAGAGGTCAGCAAATTTGGTCTGTGTTTAGACTGTAAACCTAAAATGTTTATCGAATGGCCATTGAAAGAAAATGCTTTCAGTCTGTTCTAGAACAGAAAATATGATAGTTGTTCAATATAAATGATGTGTTCCCACCACGACATTGAGCTGGGTAGACTTCAGCAGGTCAGTGAACCCCTGAAACTGGGTGTAGACTTTGGCTTGTGATGCAAGTGTGCGTTTTTAGACAAAGAACCAATGCTATCATCCGATTCTCAAAAGGGTCCATGACCTCAAAATGTTTAAGAACCTCAAGACGTGTAAGAACTACTTCGATATGTTTGTTATCTGTTCTGGGCAGTGTGACTCAGTAGCTCACTGTGGTGTCCTCAGGTGTGAGCAGCGAGGCTGAGGTTCTGCTTTGCAGGTCACTTTAGAATCCATTTCACACTGTAGGAAACTGGAAAAGTTACATGAAACTCAGTATGAATAAGCTCTTTCTGTGACCACTTATTTTTCTCCTTAGGTTGCAAGGCCTGAATTTCCCCTATTCTTGTTTCCTCTGAAGCACATCTTCAAAATCTTTACCCTGGGTTCCACTGAAGAAGGGCTGATGCCTCCCAGGACTGTATCAGCTTCTAGAATCACAGCCCCATGATTGCATGCCAGGAAACTCACAGCTAGATTTAGGACCAGTTGCAGTAACTGCCTTTCATGTCATTCCTTGAACATCTGTCTCTCTCCTCTTAGATGTTACACTGCCCTTCTTTATCAACCATGATTTATATTTAATAATATCAAATGCTTTGGAGAAATATATAGGATGTAAACGATAAATCTGTCACTGAAGACGGCAGAGACAGAGCACAGCACTCCCCATGGCACCCGAGAAATCCAGTCCCAAATCTTCAAGGTGAAAGAAGTGTTTGCTCTTGGGGATTTCTTCTGAACTGTAACATCCTTTTCCTCCCTGACTGGTTTATACTTTATGTCAATAGTTCTCCAATTTATTGAGATCACTTTGAACTTTGACCCTATTTTCCAAAATATCACCTCTCCACCGGTGTGTGTCATTTATAAATACAAGGTCATTAAAGCTGAGGCCCATTCAAAGCCATGAGAAACTCACTGAGAAAGAAGGTGACTGCTTTGTTGGCATTACCCAATCTAACCACCCATGAAAGAAACAATCACAGATTATGCAGGAGGAGAGAGTAAACAGAATTCAAACAATTCTTGGTCATCAGGGGGCCTGTAATGAACATGGGAAGAAAGAACTGGAAGCTTCATATTTCTGAGCTGCAGGGCTGCCAGGCCCCCTTTTTTTGTAACAGATCATTGAAGTGATCCCCTTATTTTCTTTTTCTTTCTTTTTTTTTTGAGAGGTTTTCGCTATAGGGCACATGCGCTCGCCAGACAGACAGAGAGAGACATAGAGACAGAAAGCGAGAAACCACCCCCCAGGGGGGATGGTCACGCCGCAATCCCTTCTCCATTCTCCTCTTGGGATCTTGGGCACGCACGCACACGCGCCCGGCGTGAGTTTTAAGCCACTGGGTCCGGGACACGAACTGCGGTCAACTACGTGGGAGTCCAGCGACATAGTCATTACGCTAACTGCTGGTTCCCTATCCCCTTATTTTCTTGAAATGAAACTCAGAATATGATCTGTCTATACACATAATTTTAAAGGAATGGATATGATGCTCTAACTTGGATATATATAGATAAAAAAAGCAATGAAAAGGAAAGTAATTTACAATAAATTAATGTGTTTTCAATATATGAATGTTGTGTAAAACTGCACTGGACACTTGCACTTATTCAAGAGTAAGTTTGAACTCAGCCCCCTCGCCTGTGGTTAAGAGAGTCAAATCCTACATGGCTGACCATAGTTTGTATCCCAGCCCTGGCCCTTGAGAAACACACTGAATGCTTGCGCATGCAAAACATCCTGACAGGATGGAGAAGGGATCTCAGTGTGACTACCTTTACCTGCAAAGCAAGCGTTCAACCCAGATGGACCATGAACTTGCCCACTGGACTTAAGCAAGTAGGCCAGTTATTATTATTTATGTGTGATAAACTGTGTCACTCATGGTCACCCAAATGCCAGGCTTGTAGTAGGTGCTTAATAGACTGGCTCTGTGAGCAGATGACATAAATTTCTATATGATGAGAGTAGTGTGTACAGAGTAAATTTAAGTAAATGAAGAAGGACTAGTAGCCTAGACAGGTTGGGGTGGGAGGAAATCAGTGGATTATTTTCCATTTACCAGCTAAGCTTTCTATGGGCTTGTAAAGGGGTTTCTGACTGACATGAAGAAAAAGTATCACTTCCTGCTACTTTCTCCTGCTAACTTCCTTCAGCACATGATGAATGAACAAAGTAATGAACAAACAAATGCAGAATTGTAAATATCAAGTGAATTCTTAAGGTCCTAGAATAGTGCTTAGTGTGTAGAACATGCACTATAAGTCTTTGATAGAGAGTGAGAACAACTTTGTCTATAGTACCTGCCAACAGCCACATTCATGGAGTCAAATGAACAAAGAGGTTTAAGAGAACAGGAAGTCGTAGAGGAAACCCTCACCCTGTGCAATGCCTCAAGCTTAGATGCCTGTATTTTCATTCTCCTCCATAGGATCATGGGGAATCACCTTGACCTTCTCTTAGGAATGTTGCTCATGGCCAGCCCTGTGTTTGGGATTTCTTCCTGCTCCTCTGATGGTCAGATTGCCTTGTATCGTTTCTGCAACCTCACAGAGATTCCCCAGGTCCTCAACACCACGGAGAGGCTCCTACTAAGCTTCAACTATATCAGGACAGTCACCACCACGTCATTCCCCTTCCTGGAGCAGCTCTGGTTGCTAGAGCTTGGGACACAGTTTACTCCCTTGACTATTAACAAAGAGGCCTTCAGACACCTGCCTAATCTGAGAATCCTGGACCTGGGCAAAAGTGAGATAGACTTTTTGCACCCAGATGCTTTTCAAGGACTATCCCATCTGTTTGAACTTAGACTGTTTTATTGTGGTCTCTCCGATGCAGTATTAAAAGATGGTTATTTCCGAAATCTAAATTCTTTAACTCGCTTGGACCTATCCAAGAATAAGATTCAAAACCTTTACCTTCATCCTTCATTTCAGGAATTGAATTCCTTACAGTCCATAGATTTTTCCCTCAACCAAATAGTCACTGTATGTGAGAATGAGCTCAAGCCCCTCCAAGGGAAAATGCTCTCTTCCTTGAATCTTAGAGCCAATAATCTGTACAGCAGAGTCTTGGTGGACTGGGCGAAATGTATGAACCCATTCAGAAACATGGTGCTGGATACCCTGGATGTTTCTGGTAATGGCTGGTCAGTGGACATCACAAGAAACTTCAGCAACGCCATCAATGGGAGCCAGATTTCCTCTTTGATCCTTGCCCACCACACTATGGGTGCTGGGTTTGGCTTCCATAACTTGAAAGATCCTGACCAGAACACATTTGCTGGCCTGGCCAGAAGCTTGGTGAAACACCTGGATCTTTCACATGGATTTATCTTCTCCTTGAACTCTCAATCCTTTAAAACACTCAAGGACTTGAAGGCTCTGAATCTTGCCTACAACAAGATAAACAAGATTGCAGATGAAGCATTTTATGGACTCAATAATCTTCAAGTTCTCAATCTGTCATTTAACCTTCTGGGGGAACTTTACAATTCCAATTTTTATGGACTACCTAACATAGTCTATATTGACCTTCAGAGTAACCACATTGGGATCATTCAAGACCAAACATTCAGATTCCTGAAAAAATTAAATACCTTAAATCTCCAGGACAATGCTCTTAAAACCATTTACTTTATTCCAAGCATACCTAATATCTTCTTGGGCGGCAATAAACTGGTGACTTTGCCACATATCAGCCTTACAGCCAACTTAATCCAGTTATCAGAGAACAGGCTAGAAAAACTGGATGATCTCTATTTCCTTCTCCAGGTTCCTCAACTCCAGAGTCTCGGTTTAAAACAAAATCGCCTTTCCTTTTGTAACCAAAATCATCCCCCTTATCCTCCTTCAGAAAATCTCCACTTAGAGCAACTTTTTCTTGGAGAAAATATGTTGCAACTTGCCTGGGAAACCGGGTTCTGCTGGGATATCTTTAAGGGGCTTTCTCATCTCCAAATTCTATATTTAAATGACAACTACCTGAATTTCCTCCCACCAGGAGTATTTCGTGGTCTGATTGCATTACGGGGACTCAGCCTCAGCAACAACAGACTGGTGTTTCTTTCCCCTGATGATTTACCTGCTAATTTAGAGATCCTAGATATCTCCAGAAACCAGCTCCTAGCTCCTGATCCTAATTTATTTGTGTCACTGAGTACCTTGGACATTACTCATAACAAGTTCATTTGTGAATGTGAACTTAGTGCTTTTATTAATTGGCTCAATCAGACTAACGTCACTATATATGGGTCTCCTGCAGACATATACTGCACGTACCCTGATTCGTTCTTTGGGGTTTCCCTCTACTCTATTTCCACTGAAGGTTGTGATGAAGAGGAAGTCTTTAAATCCATGAAGTTTTCCCTTTTCATCTTCTTCACTGTCACATTGACTCTGTTCCTCATGATCATCATCATAGTTACAAAGCTCCGGGGGGGTTGTTTCACCTGTTACAAGACAGCCCAAGGACTCATGTGCAAGAACCATCCTCCGGGAACAGAATCTGGTAGGTACAGATATGATGCCTATTTGTGTTTCAGTAGCAAAGACTTTGAATGGGTGCAGAATGCTTTGCTCAAACACCTGGACACCCAGTACAGTGACCAAAACAGATTTAACCTGTGCTTTGAAGAAAGAGACTTTGTCCCAGGAGAAAATCACATCACCAACATCCAGGATGCTATTTGGAGCAGCAGAAAAATCATTTGTCTTGTGAGCAGACACTTCCTTAGAGATGGGTGGTGCCTTGAAGCCTTTGATTATGCCCAGAGCAGGTGTTTATCTGATCTCAATAGTGTCCTAATCATGGTGGTGGTTGGGTCCTTGTCCCAGTACCAGCTGATGAAACATCAGTCCATCCGAGGATTTGTACAGAAACAGCAGTATTTGAGGTGGCCTGAAGATGTCCAAGATGTTGGCTGGTTTCTCGATAAGCTCTCTCAACAAAT
This sequence comes from Tupaia tana, assembly GCA_026018925.1. Taxonomy (NCBI): domain Eukaryota; kingdom Metazoa; phylum Chordata; class Mammalia; order Scandentia; family Tupaiidae; genus Tupaia; species Tupaia tana. Next base: position 135,206,731 of record JAKSZU010000007.1, read on the forward strand.
AGTAAAAAAAGAAAAAGGGGAGAAGAAAGACAGTGACATTCGGTTGCAAACTATATCAACTATCTCCTAGTCAAAGGAGTTTCCGGGACCAGCAGTTAGCATGCCTCTGTCACTGGACTCCCACGTAGTCGACCGTGGTTCGCGTCCCAGACCTGGTGGCTTAAAACTCATGCCGGGCGCATGTGGGTGCGTGCCTAAGATCCTGAGAGGAGAATGGAGGAGAAGGGATTGAGGCGTGGCCATCCCCCCTGGGGGGTGATTTCTCGCTTTCTGTCTATCTCTGTCTGTCTGGCGAGCACACGCACCCTATAGCAAAAACCTCTCAAAAAAAAAAAAAAAAAAAAAAAGGAGTTTCCAACTTAAGTCAAACCACAAGTATAACTCTTCATTTTGTGTAAGCACTAAGTGACCATGCTGGGTTCTTTCCAGAGGTTTTTATCCTACGGTGAAAATAACATAAATCTCTTGATTTTCATATCAACACAATGTTTTGTCTGAATGACCTACAAATGAAAAATAATAGATCTAAAAAATTTTAAATGCCCCTAGAAGTTTCTACTCCCCATTGATTTCCTTTCAGACCCAATAACACTGTTTTCTCCTACTGGATCAATGACATCTTCTGCTCATGGGAGGGATGCCTTGATGCCCCTAGAAGTTTCTACTCCCCATTGATTTCCTTTCAGACCCAATAACACTGTTTTCTCCTACTGGATCAATGACATCTTCTGCTCATGGGAGGGATGCCTTGGGAGAAGTTACAGATGACTGGCATACTTTCTCTAGTGTTCAGTTCAAAAACAGGACGGGGTTGGTCTCATAATGCAGCAGCTAGGCACTGTGAAGAAGCCAGATCCCACATGGCTGACCAGGGTTCAAGTGCTGGCCCCATCAACTTGAAAAATACACCAGGATCCTGATGGGATGGAGAACTGGAGAAAAAAGGATTGCACTGTGACCAGGCCCCATGGGGAAGTGTTGTTTGTTTGTTTGTTTTCCTCTCTCTTTCTTACATGCATGTACCCTCTGGCATTTAAAAAAAGGGGGAAAGGGTCTAGTTAGTGATTTTAGAGTTCTCCGTGTTCCATGAAATGACAGGTAGAAAACCAAAAATAACACGTTTCCTCCTTTTGCTCTAGGAACAGTGCCACTGTTGGGTACAGGTGATACTCCATCTTAGGGATAAGAATCCCAGAAGCTGGGATGAGAATAAGTATCTCATGTGGCCATACTGCACATCTTGTCCTTACCTTCGGCTCCTCCCGGTCTAATGCTTAGGAGCCATGAACATTCTTTTGCAAGCTTCCTTTAATTCATTCAGCCCAGCAGTCAAGACCCTCTGTGATTTAGCACCAATCTACCTTCTCGGCTTTATTTTCTTCCACACATCATTTTTCAGCCACTCAGGCAGCTGCAGGGAGAGCATGGACTTTGCAAACAAATGCTGGTCTGAGTTCTGATCCTGCTGCTTGTTAGCTGTACGATCTTGAACACTTTATGCCACCAGTCTCCAGCCTTCCTGGCACCAGGGACTGGCCTCATGGAAGGCAATCCCTTTCTGGAGGGAGGGAGGTGTGGAGGGAAGGAGGTGTTGGTCCCAGGTTGACCTAAGCATACCACATCCACTGCTACCACACTGCAATATACAGTGAAACAATCACACAATCAGAGGGTTTGTGTTCCCATGAAAATCCAGTACCGCCACCGATCCAACAGGCACGGAACCCGTGTGGCAATACAAGCAGTGGAGAGCAGACTAGCACTAGTTTATAGCTACAGCCCGGGGAGGGGCAGGTTGGGATCCTTGCATTACACCCTTGCTGGGCCTCAGTCTTCTCATCTGCAGGCAAAGTAGTATCTATCCCATAGAGTTGCTATGAAGATTAATTAGCCAAGAATTTAAGGGCTTCCCAGATTTTCCTTAGCTGCCCTAATGGCCGCAAGGGAGTACACATACTAAGGGACCTTCCGGAGGCCGTCACTGTTTCTTTGTTGTATTTTTTAATCTTGAAATCGATGTGTATTTTGCATTGTATTCCTTTTTCATGTTTATTAATATAACATTTTTTTCTACAACAGCATGAAGAAAATATAAACCAAGAAAAATGTGTCAGAATCACCCCATCACTTCACCTGTGGTACTACGTGAGAGTTTCCCACCTGTATATTTTGTCCACGCTCTTTCCTTCCCCTGGAATTTCTTCTCTCATCCCACCTTCCATTTGTCTAATGAATTTTGTACCCCACTATGATGCCCATTCCTGTGACCCCCCAAAGATTTCTGTCACTGATATGTGATGTTGTGTTGCCCTGTGCATTTATACATGTGTAAGGTCTACCTAGACCATGAGACCCTTATGGCAGGACCTTGTCTTGTTCACTGTGTGTCCCAGGTCCAATATGGCACCTGGCCATAGCATGTGCCTGATAAATGCCTGGTGCATGAATGAAGAACATTGTGAAGGCCAGCCTCCCCAGTATCAATGCCAGCTACCAGATTTTCCTGGTAGTGGCAGGTGACGGCAGGGCTGAGTGAGAATAGAATATCCACAGAGGTGCTGAGTGGTGAGCTGAGGAGGCAGGAGACCCCAGACTCTAAGAAAACCACTGAAATTCATTCCAAACTATGGAGCATGGCATGGAACTCCTGGATAGTGGGACAGTTGCAATCTGAACTGGCAGCCATGAATTGACCTAGGATGAGGAAGGAAAGCAATGTACATGGATCTGCAGTGAATGAATCCTCTGGTATCTTGTACTCAGAAATGCAGCAAAACAAAGCACTGCTACTGATAAAAATCATAACCACAAATCAAGCAGGCCATTTTGTCTCAGTTCATTCTTTCCTGTCACCTCTGCCCATCAACCATGTTTTCCCCAAGCTGTAGGAAGGAAGGCAGCCATGATACTAGGAAGTCTCCCATGAAGAACATCTGGACAGGACTCTGAGGTCCTCTGTTCTGGGAGTCAGGGGTGGGCTGGGAGGGTAGTGCTATATCAAGGTTTTCTCTGGTTTGAGTGACTATCCCCAGGACTGCTTTCCAAACCAAATCTGGAAAATGTAAAACGACAAGTGCAGGCTAGTTGGTGGTATGGTGGTTAAAGTCACTGGATCTCACATATCTAACTGTGTAGTTCAATCCTGGACCCTGTGGCTTGAGGAACATTTTGAGCTCACATGTGTCCATGCCTGAAATCCCAAGAGGAGAGTGGAGAAGAAAGGACTACAGAGAGGCCTTCCTCTCTGGGGCCTGGGGGAGGGAATGAAGGCTGCACGCTCTCTGTCTCTCTCTCTCACACACTCACACACAAGCACACACACACCCCACAGCAAAACTTAAAAAAAAATAAAAAGAAAAGAAAGAAAAAGACCAGTGTATGTATAGGAACAATGAATTGGAGCTCAGGTAACTCTTGACATATGAAAGCCATCTATCACGCATCCTTTTCTAATCCTCTTATTAAAAACACAAATAACATGTAATGTTCCTAATGAAATACATTTCTGTATAGAATTTATGGAGAATCTGTTTACATCTACATTCTAGCTATTGCTAAATTCAATGTGCCACTCCAAAACTTCTCTTTTCTGGCAAAACCTAACTACAATTCCTTTCATTTGTTTTCTCTCCCATCACCAGGCCCAGCAGTTGGAATTCTTTTTGAGGCTATTTTCCCAAGTCTATATCACTTCAGAAGCATTGTGTACATATGACAAAAAAAGGACCAAGGGAACCACATTGAGAAGTGGGTAAATGAGTAGTCAGCTGAGACTGCTACTGCACTCCACCTCAATCCAAAGTCAGGCCTCAGTCCTTGGGGTCACTCTGGAATATCAGAAACTACTACTGTTCCATCTAAGAATGACTAGAAATTTCTGTATTTGAAATTAAGACTATCATGGAAAAATCTAGAACACTGGTGATGCTGAAAACATCAAAGACAATTGCACTCATCACCCTAAATGCAATTGGCTTAAAAAAATCCTTGTCAACCACATGTATCTACAGAGAACTGTATTTTAGATAGTTGATATGATGTAACATCAATGTGGTTTTAAAGCTCTAAATCATGAAATAACTAGATCAGGAGGATAAGAGACAGGAGTAACAATGTAAGATAGCTCAGTGCACATCTACCACAATATAAAATAAGTTCAGATATCTCAAATACTAAGTCCAGAAATAGCATTCTGAGTATTATTTAGAAATATGAAAATGCCAGAAGAAGAAATTAGACAAATTGATGGTATCTGTTTGAGGGAGTACTGCCCAATTCTTCCATTAGGAACATTACAAAACCTGGAGACATTATCTTTTAGAATCTACTTTAAAGCATTGGAAAGGTACAAGGCAGTAAATAGGGACAAGATCCAAGAGAAGAAATCAAGAGAGTTGACCACATTGAAATTTAGTCCTAGTCATCAAAAAAGTCCAGCCATGGAAAAAGAATATATCTGTAATACATGTACCTGAAAAGGATTCATAGCCAAAATATGAAAGAACGTCTACAAGTAAATTTAAAAAAACATCAGAAAAGAAAAATGGACAAGAGACATAAGAATTTCCCTAAGGATATCCCATGTCCAACAAGCAAATGAAGATATATTTGACCTTCTTGAGTCATCAAAGAAATGCAAATTGAGTGGACCAGCCGGTGGCATGGTGGTTAAGGTGCTGGACACTCCCACATGGCTGACCACAGTTCAAGTCCCAGATCTGGTGGCTTGCTTTCTCTTCTCTTCTCTTCTCTTCTCTTCTCTTCTCTTCTCTTCTCTTCTCTTCTCTTCTCTCTCTCTCTCTCTCTCTCTCTCTCTCTCTCTCTCTGTGCATGTGTGCGTGCGTGGTCAAATTAAAATAAGTGAATATATAAAAAATTAAATAAAATTTTTAAAAAAGATATGCAAATTGAAACCACATTGTAGTACCACTTACCACCACCAGAATGGCTACAATTAAGAAGACTGACAGTACCAAGTATTGACAAGAATATAAAGCAATTGAAAGTCTCATGTTATTAGTGAGAATGTAAATTGATATTTAAAAAAAAAAAAAAACATTTGCCATTATCTACTAAAGTTGAAGCCACACATGCCCCGTGACACTGCAGTTCCAAGCCTAGCTACACGCACCCAAGATCCATGCACTATGCACCAAAAGATACATACAAAAATGTTTGTGGTAACCACCACTGGGCACATCCCACATGCCTGTCAATATAAAATGGATCAAGAAATTGTGATAATTGAAAACTCTACAGAAAGGACAATTAATCAATTATTGCTACATGCAACAACATGAGTGAACTCACAAAAATGTTAAGTCAAAGAAATTAGGCATGATGACTGGATATTAGTGGTTCCACTTTTAGAAATTTCAGAAAGGAAAACTTCATGGTGAAATGAGGGTAATGGTCATTTTAGGGGGAGGAGGATGGGGAGTAGTGGGTGCTCTGAGCTGCTGTTTCTGTTCTATTGTTTGACTTGTGCAGTGACGATGACAATCTGTGATGATACATTTTGACTGTACCAATTAATTTGTTCACTGTTCTGTAAGGGATTATTCTTTCATTTATTTGTTTTTGTTTTTGTTTTGTTTTGTTTGGAGAGGATTTTTTGCTATAGGGTGTGTGCACTCACCAGAAAGATAGAGACAGACAGACAGAAAGCGAGAAATTACCCCCCGGGGGGATGGCCATGCTGCAATCCCTTCTCCTTCATTCTCCTCTCAGGATCCTGGGCACGCACACACACCTGCCTGGCATGAGTTTAAGCCACCAGGTCCGGGACTCAAACTGCGGTCAACTACATGGGAGTCCAGTGACACAGCCATTATGCTAACTGCTGGTCCCTATTCTTTCATTTAAAAACATAAAGAAGCAGGTAGATTTTTTTGGTTAGAGGATAGAAGACATGTAGTCAATCAAATCATGTAAAGTAATGGGACTTTCTCCCCCAAGTGTCTTATTTTTGTTAGGATAGCCACTGGTCATCCTTAATGCCCACACCAAAGGAAGACACAAGTGCTTATGCTAGGGACACCTGGGGAGATGAGGGGTGGGGAGGGGCAGGAACTGCCAGCTTTTATTATGAGTTAGTATTGTTTAATGTTTAAATCTGTGTATGCATTTTATTAGTAACACTGAAAATACACAAACATAAGAAAATACATAAGAGGTCTTAAAAAATTTCACTGAAAATGCATATTATGAGAAAACTATGCAAGAATGTCAACATTTCTTTAAGAATTATTTTTTTTAACTTTATTTCTGTATTTATTTTCATTTGACCAGAGAGGGACAGAGTGAGAGAGGGAGAGAGAGGGAAAGTGAGAAAGCAAGCTGCCAGGTCCAGGACTTGAACCACAGTTGGCCATCAGAGTCCAGTGAGAGTCCAGTGCCTTTAACCACCACGCCACCTGCCGGCCCCAAGAATGTCAACATTTCTTTGTGCCAATGTAAATTTGTACTCAAATTCCACATTTCCATGGATTTTTTTTGAAATCATATATGTAGATAAAAATGAGACCATCACTTCTGCCCTTTGCATATGATATAAAACATAGAAATTAACCGGAACTGTAAAATTAAACCACCATGGGCCAACAGATGGCAGAGCAGTTACGTCTCTAGCCTTCCACATGGCCAATGGACGTTTGAGTCTCAGGCCCAGTAGCTTGAAACTCACACCAGGCATGAGTGCATGCATGCCCAAGATCCTAGGAGAAGAGTACAGGAGAAGGGACTGTGACATGACCATCCCCCCTGTGGGGGTGATTTCTCTCTTTTCCTCTCTCTCTCTCTCTCTCTCTCTCTCTCTCTCTCTCTCTCTCTCTCGCAAATGCACATGCCCTAAGGCAAAAACCTCTTAAAACAAAAACTTCACCACCCACTACTGACAAAAATTACTTCAACAGGTGAACATGCATGTAAATGATACAGATATATGGATATATAGATAAACACTATTTGCTTAATTTTATTTTTCTTTATAGGAATTTTTAATGTTTTACTTAACAATTAAATATCTTATTTCTCAATGGCCACAATAACTTCCATTTAGTTAGACCTCTTAAGAAATTAAACATTTTTATTTTACAGAAAATTCCATGGAAAAAATTTGCTAAGTCTGCTGTGGTCTTCTCAGGCACCACCATCCAGGCAAGTCTGACAAGGTGGCTTTATTCCTGAAACACAAGGACCTGGTCCAGAAGCGTGGAAATCATGCTGCTTTGCCCAGCTCAAGCCATTCACCTCCTCGGGCCCCCGTTTTTCTGTCTCTTCTCCAGGAAGGTTGCCTCACTGAGATGTGATAAAATTCAATGACATCATGTCTCATCGGGCCCAGCCACTCTTCAGGAAGCAGGTGCTTTGGCAGATGGAGGCTGGGACATTTTTCTGCAGCATTGACCTGGGTTTGTAGCTCAAGTAGCCCTTAGGGTCTAACACTTGAGGCCACCTTCATGGTTTTTCCAGAGACCTTGGCCATTAATCCACTTGCAGCACTTTCCTCAGCCACAGCTGTCTTCCAGGCCTGAAGATTGTGCCAAGTCTGGAAGGGTTTTCAAATAAGTCACCAGTGATTTCTGTGAGCTGGTCCATGTGAAAACAGGAGAACCCTTTCAGAGAGGGAACTAGGAATCCCCAACATGCAGCCAGAGGACAGTGTACTTGGCCAGTGAATCTTCTTGTTCAACGAATTTCCTACTTGGTTATAAAAATAAGAGTGAAATAATGCCACCATCTGTAAGATGTCTTCCAAGGAAGACATTCCCGCTTAGATGTCAAGCAAAGGAGGAAAAGCTGGTGTGGATGCTTCCAGGCTGGAGGAGGCACAGCCTCTAACCTTGCTCAGGCTGCAGCCCCAACATAAGCTTTAGTGCAGAAGTTCCCCAGGTGCAGTCCCTTCCAGGTACAGCCCCTTCCAGGTACAACCAGTACACGACATTCTCGGCTTGGAGTCAGAAGACCCAAGCTGTAGTCCTAGATGTGTGTGGTTTAACCCCTTGGAGTTTCAGGTTTTGATTTGTTGTTGTTTTATGCCAGGATTAAAGGATGTCAGAACAATTCATGTATTTCCAAGCACAAAATAATTACACAGTAACACCTACTGGTGTGGACAGGAGAAGCTATGGCACGTAAGGTTTCCCTGCTTCTGCCTCCAGTTCCCCTGGTCTGGTCACTGAGTTCCTTGTCCTAGGGGTGAATCTGACCTCTTTGGACATCTAGGTGATACCTCTAAAAATCTGAGAAGGAAATTACTATGTTGTTTTAACACAATAAAATGACAGATCTTAAGTATACACTCTAATGCCCACACCCATGTGGCACTACCTCAATCAAGATACAGAACATTTTCATCGCTCCAGGAAGTTCTCCCTTTTCCTTTTCTACTAATTTAGACAACCACTGTTGTTTTTATCTACAGAAATTAATTTTGTCTTTTATTTTTTTATTTAGAAGTTCATGTAAATGGAGCCATACAATTAATTTTTGCATATGTCTTCTTTTATTTAACATATTTTTTTGAAATGCTTCTGGGCTGTTATACCAGTTTCTTTTTGATGCACTGTATGGATATTCCATGATTTGTTTATCCAGTCTCCTGTTGAGGGATACCTGGGTTGTTCCTGGCTTTTAGCTATTAGAAATAAAGCTACTAGGGACCAGCAGATGGCATAATGGTTATGCCACTAGACTGCCATGTAGTTGACGTGGTTCAAGTCCCAGATCTGTGGCTTTAAACTCATGCTGGGCACATGTGTGTGCATGCCCAAAATCCTGAGAGGAGAATGGAGGAGAAAGGGCTGCGGCCTGGCCATCCCCTGGGGGATGATTTCTCACTTTCTGTCTACCTTTCTGTGTCTCTCCAGTGAGTGCATATGCCCTATCCCAAAAATCTCTCTCAAAAAAAAAAAAAAAAAAAAAAAAGAGAAGGAAAGCTACTATGTACATTCTTTTACAAATCTTTCTGTGGACATGTTTTTGTTTCTCTTGGGTAAATATCTAGGACTGAAACTGCCAGGTAATAAAGTATGTGTTTTCCTTTGAGAGAAGTTGCCAAACTTTAAAAAAAAAAAAAAAAAAAGAAAAGAAAAAAAAAGAAAAACAACTAACATTTTACACTTCTACCAACTACCTGTGAAGTTCTAGTTGCTCCACATCTTCAACAATACTTGATAGGGTCAGTCTTTTTGCATTTTAGCCATAATAGTGGGTGTGACATCATAGCTCAAAGTGGTTTTCTTTTGTATTTCCTAATAAATAACATACTGAGTACCTTTTCACATGCTCATTAGCCAGAGAGTGAGCAAGCGACACCAATAGGGTTCTCAATACCAGCCTCGGCCAACTTGGATCATAGACACACAAGCACCCACACGCATGCCCCCCATGTGTACAGGGAGCTCTCCAAACACAAACTGTGGACCTTTCCACCTGGATCCAATTGAATCATCACTGCACCATTTCCAGCCCCATCCACAGACTTTTTTGCTATCTAGTGTACCCAGATGACAATGTACTTGGCCAATGGACCTTCTTGTTCAATGGAATTTCCAAGTTGGTTATAAAAATAAGAATAAATAATGCCATCACATAAGAGGTCACTGATTGTAAGATGCTCTTTCACTTGAAATTCCACTACTAAATTAAAACACGGCCATTTAAATGACTACTGTAGAACACATCCTGGTTGTTCAGTGTTAAATATGACAAAGTGACTTTCAGAACTGATAAGATGCCATCGTAAAAATTACTCCTTTGTGCATGAGCCCTTCAGTCTCCTTGGGCTTTGGTTCCCCTCTAATCCTACACTCATCCTCCCACCCTCTGCTGTGACAGGAGGTTCTCTACAGTTCCTTTCTGCTCCTGTGGTTTGGGTCTAATCCCTTCCTTGTGGGTAGAATCCTTTCCATGGCCCATCCCCCCACAATGGAAGACAGAATCCCTTGAGGGAGCACTTTTGTAGGTTCACTGGGTCTCTGAGACAGCAGCACCCGATTTTCTTACAAATGGAACATAGCTAAAATACTGTCATTCACGTGAAACTACAGTTGCATGTTCCTCAGTCACCAGGACTGCATGCAGCAGATTTAAGCTTAGGGCAAAGGCTGGAGAAATTGACCACAGCCTGGAGGCACCACCATTTGTCCCCTTATCAACCCAGGAAAGTTAAGCCAGCCTTTCTCCCTTGCCAGTTCACCACCTAAATATTGCAATTTGTCTATACTTCTCACCATCCTGGCTCACTTGCCTGGATTACTGTCACAGCCTCTTGCCTGCTGGGTCTCAGCCGTAGGCCCACCTCAGAATAACCCAGGCCCTTCTCCAGATTAAACCAGGTGCCCCAGAGATAGGGCCTGAGCTTTGTTTAAAGGTTCCTCCAGGTGATTCTTACATGAATTCAAAGTCATTGTTCTAACCTGGTAGTTCTCAACCTGGAGTGGAAGGTAAAATCAGCCAAGGAAGTTTTGATATTCCCATGGCTTTGGTCAGATCACAGACAAATTGCAAGGGGCTCCCTAGGGTGGGACCCAGGTCTGGAGGTTCGTAAGCTGCTTGGTCATGTCAACGTGCCCCAAATTTTTACATCCTTCTCTCTCTTCCTCCACCCAGCAGCCAGAGAGACCTCCTCAACAATAAATCCAGTCATGTCATCTCCAGTTTAAAGACTTTAAGTAGAACTGACTTCTTTCAGGGGACCAACAGGTGGTTTAGTGGTTAAGGGTGCTGGACTCCCACATGGCCAACTGTGGTTTGAGTCCTGGACCTGGTGGCTTGCTTTCTCTCTTTCTCTCTCTCACTCTATCCCTCTCTGGTCAAATTAAAATAAGTGAATGAATGAATGAATAAAGTTAAATAAAATAATTTTTTAAAAAACTGACTTCTTTCAGGATGAAATTCAGAATCCATACCTTGGCTTCTAAGGCTGTTCTTGTGTCCTACCTCCAGCAGAGGGTGTCTGGGAGGCATGCAGCAGGGAGGGTAGTTCACCTGGGCTGTTACAGTGAACTAGGAGCAGGTCATGTTACCATACCAAAGCAGGTATGGACTGTTTTCGGGCAGTTGCTCACTGCCCGAAAAGCCAAACTCTGACCCACAAAGTTTGCCAAGGAGAAAAGCTCTACTAGCATCTAAGAAACAGCTAGGTTTGTTCTAAAGGCTGCTTCCTCGAATGCATTGAGAACCAACTTACAGAAATAATTTTTGTTCTAGTCCTCACTTTAGTCCGTACATGCAAATGAAGGCTTGAAACTTCAGCTCTGATTGGCCAACTGGAGCAGCCATCCCATTGGCCTATCAGCAAAACTGGTACTAGTCTGATTGGTCACTGTGCTGCAGCCAGCAGTCATATTCCCTCCCTGCAAGCCTGATCATCCTTAGATCACTCTGCCTTCCTGGTGCATGAGTTTCTAAGCCTCACTCAGCACCAAGTGTCCACAATTCAGACTAGTCCTGATCAGTTACAGCCAGGCAGGTACAAGCGGTCCTTGGAAATGGGGGAATTAGATCAGCCATGTGCCTAGTCATTGAGTCATCTGGGAACAGACCAGTGTTTTCAAAAAGTTAATGAAAAATGCATATTAGGAAAAAAAAAATCCTGTATGGACTTCAAAGTTTTTGGTACCAGAATAAACTCATGCTTCAATTCCATTTTTTACGAATGTTTCGAAGTTCCCACATACTTGTCATACTGTATTAAAATTGTTCCAGGGGGTTAACCCTCCCTGCAGTTTGCAGGGATCTTTTGCTAGTTTGATAGTTTGTCTGTTTTATCTCTGTATTCTCAGTGGTCAGCACTGCACTTGTCTGAAGTGCACAAGAAATGTTTGTAAAGGAAGAAAAGAGGGAAGTGAGGAAGGCTGGACCGCCTCAGGGCAGGGGCACAGGTGTCTGCTGTGATTTGCAGCTGCTCCAGGAGTGGGAAGAGTGGAGGGTGGAGTAACCACCATGATCGATTTCAAGCTAAGAGTTTAGACTTTGTCCTCAGAAAAAGGAGGTGTCATTGAAGGAATTTAGGCTGAAAGGGACATGACCAAATTAGCATGTTGAAGTAATAATCCTGCTACAGTGAAGTGGATGGGTTGCAAAGATACTATCTGAGAGCAGAGCATCTTAATGATTAGATTTTCTTTTTCTTTCTTTTTTTCCCCTTAGTAATTCAAGCAGAGGGGGATGAGGGCAGAGGAGAGGAAGCCCCAGTGAGTGAGATGACACCTGAGGAATTTATTATAACAAGATTTAATAACTAACCTTTGTCTACCATTTGTTTGCCTTCCCCCAAGATGCCGCCCATAGAGACTCAAAGTCTTTTTCCTTTGTCTCATCATTGCCTTAAAATGTATTGTGCTTGGGAACCAGCAGTTAGCGTAATGGCTATGTCGCTGGACTCCCATGTAGTCGACCACGGTTCGCATCTCGGACCCGGTGGCTTACAACTCACGCCGGGCGCGTGTGCGCGCGTGCCCAAGATCCCGAGAGGAGAATGGAGGAGAAGGGATTGCGGCGTGACCATCCCCCCTGGGGGGTGATTTCTCGCTTTCTGTCTCTATGTCTCTCTCTGTCTGTCTGGCGAGCGCACGCGCCCTATAGCGAAAAACCTCTCCAAAAAAAAAAAATGTATTATGCTTTATTGAAGACGCGACGTAAGCTGGAGTTCTGAGCCACTGCTTTGACTAACCTTTCACTGAGGTTTCTCACACATGACCTGCATTGCCATGTTAGAAAATTTGCTTGTTTTTCTCTTCTTAAGCTGTCTTTTGTCACAGAAATCTGTCTCAACTACAAATGTGTGAGAGTTGAGGAGAGATTATATTTCCTCTAAAACAGCCCAAAAGGAGAGATTTGAAGTTGACCCCTAAAAGAAGGAGGAGTCAAAAATGACCTCTAGTATTCTGGAGCTGTTCTCTGAACGCAGAGTGAAGAATGGGTGCAGATAAAATGACAGCTTGGAATCACAGGCCCGGATCCACAGGAAGCCAGGGAGCGCCTAGAGCTTAAGAGAGAGGCCTGAGCTGGAGAGGCACATTCGGGAGTCATCAGTCCACTGGGAGAGGCTGGAGGAGTGGAAGAGTGTGTGAAGCCCTGGGGGTCAAGCACAGTTTCCGAACTCTGCAAAATAGCACCATTTAAGGGATTAGTAGGAGACAGTGGGTAAGGGCACCAAGGAGGGCTGTCAGGGGGCTGGGGGTGGACCAGGAGAGAGCAGTAGTACAGAACTTAGGAGGCTGGTTTCGAAAATAAAAGACATACTGAATAACAGTGATGGATGAACCGACAGATAGATGGGTGCTCAGTCACTGTCAAGTGCTGCATGGAAACCCCTCAAGGTAAGGCCCGAGAAGCACCCAGTTGACTTTGACTATGTGGAGGTCACTAGTGAACTCAGAACCATGTAGGAAACCATATGGCAGTTGTTTGGGGAATGACTTGTGCATGAGAGAGTGGAGACAGCAAGTGTAGACTGCTCTAGCAAGCAACTTGGCCTCGAAGGGCAGAAAAGACAAAGAGTGTTCAGGAGGGAGATACAGCGTCAAGAAGAGGTTCTCGTTCTCAGATGGAAGAGCCTTGAGGATGTTGAAGAGCTCGTGGAAAGGGAGGAGAGGGACCAGCAGTTAGCGTAATGGCTATGTCACTAAACTCCCATGTAGTTGACCGCGGTTTGAGTCCCGGACCCGGTGGCTTAAACTCACGCCAGGCGCATGTGTGTGCGTGCCCAAGATCCCGAGAGGAGAATGGAGGAGAAGGGATTGCAGCATGGCCATCTCCCCTGGGGCGGGGGGTGATTTCTTGCTTTCTATCTCTCTGTCTCTCTCTGTCTTTCTGGCAAGCGCATGCGCCCTACAGCAAAAACCTCTCCAAAATGAAAGAAAGAAAGGAAGGAGAGAGTGGGAGGAAGACTAGGTCCCATCAGAAAATGGGCAGGGACGAGGAGCTCCCTCAGGAACCCACAGAAAACTTAAGAGGACAAAGGAGTGAAGGGTGAGAGGAGGAGAGAGACCAATTCATAAACCTCCATACGAATCTCCACAGGTGCATTTAGAAACAAGGCCCTCAGGTCACTTTTGAACTTGGAAGAAATAGAAACCAGACAAACAGAAGAAACTCCTAGTCTTTCCAGCGGACTACAACCTTGTTGCGGTAGAAGCATTTAACCTGTTTTACATTTAGACTCTACTCCCCAGCCCACTCCCCTGCTTTTAGACGGCAAATTTGCTCATGGTTGAGCTGACTGCTCGTTTGTTTTGAGAAAACTTTCTTCATCCGAATTTTCAGAGACTATGTATGTGTGGGTGTGGGTGAGGATGTGATTTCACCTTGGTTAAAGTTTCAGCTGGAGAAACTAAGCTGCACAGATTCGTAATGGAAAGAAATACTCACTTCTCATAATAATCTGACGTGGAGGGGAGCAGGCCGCGGATCTGTTACGTGTTTTATGTGTGTGTGTCAGGCAGCAGCGTAATTGACATTACAGCGAACACTAAGGAATTCTTTCTCCCACCGGCTCCCTCATCGTTAATTGCACTTAACTTTCATGGAAAAATTTTTCCTTGAAGTGTTCCATGATCTGAGTCAGATTTGGAGTGAATCTTTTGGGGAAAAAGTGAGCTAAAATTGCCTCAACTGTTTTTGACTGATGGGATGTTGGAAAACACACATACACATTTTCTTCTTTAAAAACGAAAGAAGGAAAAAAAAAACACTGACCTATTTTTACACTCGCATAAGTCACTAACAGTGGAACTATAAACTCCATACTTGGCAAGGCTGGGGCTGACATCTTTGAAGAGGCAAACCCAGCTGGCTCAGAAGAAAAAGGCCACAGACATCACAAATGTTTAAAATCCTCTGTCTGAGCCTACAGAGGGAAATATTTCCTATCCAGAATTTCAGCAAACCTCATTATAGGTGCCCCACTAAAAAGCTTCAGGGATGTTGCCAGCTGCCATTTCTTTTCATTAAAAACAAGCCTGGAAAAAAAAAAAAAAAAGAAGCAGAAAACAAAGCAACATTTATCACCCAGCAGCACCATGGGAAAGTGGCAGACTCCTAAGCCTGCAGTTCAAAGACCTAAACTCCTGCAGACACCTTACCTGACTCTGGAGACAATTGCAAGAGTTTTTCTGGATTGATGTGAGTAATTCAAATCTGCATTTGAAGGGCTAAACAGAACAATCCCAGGCACTGGGAAACTGAATATCAAGCCCACTGAGAGGATTAAGGAGGCCAGCAGATTCCCCAAAGTGCACCTACATTTTCAAACACAGTGAATCGCCCATGAAAAAATGGCTCAGACATGCCCAAGGACAAATTGCAATGACAGTGCCAGCGACCACACAAGATCAAGTCAGACTTGACCTAATTTATCCCACCCCACGGTGGGCGGCGGAGGAGGGTTGGAAGGAGGGTGAGAGGGGTTGGGGGGAAGGGGGAATAGAGCAGATCTTATAATATGTATAGGGTTTAGAGTGAGCAACACCTTAGGGAGGGGAAGAGCCTGGGAAGTCAGAGGGTTTGCAGTCAGAGAAGCCAAGTTCAAAGCCCAGGTCTGACTATTACAGCCAGAGGAAGTTAGCTGTCCAAGTCTTGGTCTATCCTTTGCAGGGCTAATGTGAGGCCTGGCACAAAGTACGTGTTCAATCAATGGGAATGGAGTGTAGTTGTAATGGCAGTAGAGGCATCAAAGCCACACATTTTGCCTCTTCAAGCCTCAATTTTCTCATCTCTAAAGTGGAGATGGTGGTATAATGACGGCAATACTTATTCTATTCAAAGTACATTTAAGAGGTCTCGTATGTTTTCTCCTGGGCCTTGGGGGATCTACCTCACCCATGGTTAGGAATTCACTAATACATACACGAAAAAGTTTGTAAGTTGTAAAGTACCATAAAAATGTTGGTTTGGAGGGGACAGCAGACGGCATAATGGTTATGTTGCTGGACTCCCCTGTAGTCAACCATGGTTTGAGTCCCAGACCCAGCAGCTTAAAACTCACACTGAGTGCGTGTATGTGCATGCCCAAAATCCCAAGAGGAGAATGGAGGAGAAGGGATGGCAGTGTAGCCATCTCTCCTAGGGGGTAATTTTTCACTTTCTGTCTCCTGGCAAGCACATGTGCCCTATAGCAAAAATCTCTCTAAAAACAAAAATTGTTCGTTTTTTATTACCATTACATGCTAATGAATATGTAACATGGGAAGTACATGAAATGATACCTTTCCAGTGACATGAGTGTGTGAGAGCCATTTCTCTCTCCCATCTGGCCCATAGCAGAGCTCCCCACCACCTGGTGTGGTGTGAATGTGGACACTGATGACAGGTCTCACCTTTTTTTTTTTTTTTTTTAACACAGGTTTTTGCCATAGGGCACATGCACTTACCAGAGAGAGAGACAGAGACAGTGAGAGGGAAAGTGGGAAATCCCACCCTGCAGGGAGGATGGCCACACCACAATCCCTTCTCCTTCATTCGCCTCCTGGAATCTTGAGCTCGCGTGCACATGCACTGGACATGATTTTCAAGCCACCGTGTCTGGGAGTTGAACCAAGGTTGGAAATGCGGGAGTCCAGTGACATAACCACAACACCATCTGCTGGCTCCAGCTCTTGTCTTTGACCAAAACTTTAGATAGGCTCTTCAGAGTGCTCTGCCTAACTGGGGCTGACCTTGGAATGGATCTTGGGCTTCCCTTTCTGTCCTTGTAGAATCCAGTTGGGACAAGAATCCTGCTAAGCCAGTGTAATGAAAATCCCCCACCCTTGAAAATCTGCCCCCTTCCGTGTTGAGCTCCTCACCCTGACTGCCTTCAGCAAGAATTCTGTTGAGCCAGTCTAGCAAGCGTCCTCAGCCTGATCTCTCCTGCTGGTAGTTTTCTGTCCACTGATGCCCATCCAGCCACAGCGAAGAATGCTCACTTGTCTTGGAGGCGGCTGAGTCAGTCTCCCTTCCCCACTGCAGACCTCAATGGAGTCGTCCATGTACCTGTCACAATAGCCCCTTGGACAGACTCTGCCTTCTCTCTTTAACAAGTATCCCAAATGATTTTTCCTTTAATAACACCCCAGAGCTCAGAGCTTCCTGAGACCAGAGCTCTCAACACCACCAAACCCCCATGTAGCAAAGAGCAGCAGTTAGTGGTTGTTGGTTACTGACCCACTGGTCGGCACCATTGCCCTGACACACAGCAATTCACAAACCATGACTTCTTCAGACAGTCTCTAGGGGTTCTTTGGCTACCATCCGCCTGCACTCCCTTCCCTTGGTAACACCTTCTGCCCCAGCTCTCCTTCACACCCCTCAGCTCACAACATGGCCCTGATCTAGCCCTGGCTTTTTGCCTTTCCAAAGCCTCCCTCCATGTAGATGGACCATTTGTCCTTCCTGCGTGGGGCTGACTCAAAGCCCATGTCATCAGGTCTGGGGTTGTGAACCCGTTGTCCCCTAACCTGTCACAATCCATCTCGAGCACATCGTCCCTGAAACTATTATCATCTGTTTTTAACAATTTATGAAGTGGAAAAAGATTCTCAGACTATCAGGCAAATTCCACTTCTCTGGTGTCTAAAGTAAACAGCCTCTCAGCAGCCTGGTATGGATCCAACCACAGGGCCCAATGCCTCCGCCCTCTCCTTTCCTGAGATCAAAGGGAGCAGCAGCCGGCCTTGTTAAACCTGGGCCCTTCTAGTAACTTCCAAACCTTTGGGAAGGGGGAAGTCTGAAGAGGACCTTGGGGTGAATCTCTCTGAACCTGAGAAGGTGCAATGTCTGGGGCACACTTTCCATTTCCATTTCAGTCATTCAGCAAGAATTTGGGGAGCCCTGGGTGTATGTATGCATCCTGCTCGTAGGCTGGAATGAAGGGGCGCAGGGTGGGCCGGCTTTCCTGTAGCCTTCAGTTTCCAAGTACACTGTAAGTGCTTGCTGTGTGTGACGCGGTATATTAGGCACTGTGGGGTAAGGCTGGGGAAAAACTAAACTAGGCCCGGTGCTTGCTTCCTGGTTGGATGGTTCTGCACCTGTGTACCAGTACCAGCTGGAGAGGTAAGACGAGCACACACACAACTAGCCCAATGGAGTCACACGTCCGAGGAAGTCGTGGTGGAGGTGTGCGTGATGGCTCACTGTGATCTAGTTTGCTTTTGCCAGAATAAGGCGAGCTCAGGAAATACACAAGGAAGAGGGAGATCGGTCACTCCCTGAAGGGCGACTACAATTTAGGCCCTTTGAGGCTCCCCTCTCCCCAGGCCCCTGAGCAGGACCTGCTCTTGCCCTTGAGGCAGCCTGAGCATCCTCTCCTCGCATTGCCTCTCAGCTTGGATTTCATGCCCATCAATCCTCGCTAATGGTTTCCCAAGGAGCAGGAAGAAAATTTCCTCGCACCTCCCAAACGATCAGACAGACCTTCCCTCAAACCAGCTTTCACTGCGTAGCTCTCATCCTTCTCCTGTTTCTGCTCCTATAGCAGCTACCTCATCCACACCCACCTGCCCCCAAGTCTCCTCCTTGCTGTTTGCCAAGCTTCCAAGCACCTTCCATTTCAGAATTCCCATCGGGAATTCCATTCCCTAAATTTAGCTTTCATATTCCATCACCAGAAGGAAAATACAGCTGACTGGACTAGAACATACATTGCTGTGAGTGGAATTAGATCTCCCCCAAACTCACATGCTGATGTCCTAACCCCCAGTTACTCCAATGTGGCCTTATTTGGAGATAGGTAATTTAGAAAGGAAATCAGGTTTGGCGCCAGCAGTGGTATGTTGATTCAAGTGCTAGATGCCTACATGGTCAACCACAGTTCGAGTCTTGGACCTGGTGGTTTGAAAATCATGTTTGGTGCAGATGCATACATGCCCAAAATCCCAACAGGAGAATGGAGGAAAAGGGACTGTGGCATGGTCATTCCCCTGGGGGGGTGAGTTTTCATTTTCCTTCTCTCCCTAGCAAGCTCACATGCCTTATGGCAAAAACCTTAAAAAAAAAGAAAGAAAAAGAAAGGTAATCAAGTTAAAATTAAGTCACTGGGAAGAGGGAAGCCCTAATCCAGTGTAACTAGTGCCCTGATAGAACGGGAAGTATGGAGAGAGCGGCCACAGGGAGAATGTCGTGGAGAGTCACAGGGAAAAGATGGCGTCTACCTACATTCCCAGAAAAAGAAAACCAGATTCTTCCTCCCAGCCTTTAGAAGACACCAACCCTGCTGACAAATTTCTAGCCACCAGAATTGTGAGATAATAAATTAATTTTCTTAAAGTGTATTTATTCCATGAGAGAGAGTGAGAGAGAGAGAGAGAGAGCACACCCAGCAGGGTCTTGACGCTGCAATCCACCCCCAGCTTCAGCCAGCCTGGATCATTGGCACGTGCGTGCCCTCGGTATTCAGGAAGGTCTCCAGATGTGAACCTGGGACCTTCCACAGGGGTCAGCGTCCCTAAGAACAGCACTTTCCTGCTGCATCACCTGCCTGCCCCATGAGATGACGCCTGTCTGTTGCAGAAGACCTCATCTCTGGAACTTTCCTATGGCAGCCCTCGCAAAAAAGGGCTAGCTCCTAGCTCCCGCAGGAAGCTCTGGCTGTGTGCCATCCTGCTCATGTGGAGAAGAGCATGGCGGGTTCCTGGAAGGAGAAACCGCCAAAGCAAGGCCTGGAGGCAGGATACAGAGGGAGGGCAGAGGCCTGGCTCTGAGAGGCGTTTGTGATGAGACGCTTCGGGTAACAAGGTGACCACATAGGGGGCCGCATAAGAAGAGAGCTGGATGCCTGGGACCAACAGATGGTGTAATGGTTACATCACTGGACCACAGTTCAAGTCCAGCACCCGGTGGCTTAAAACTCAACCAGGCACATGTGTGTGTGTGTGTGTGTGTGTGTGCGCCCAAAATCCCAAGAGGAGAATGGAGGAAAAGGATTTGTGGCATGGCCATCCCCCCTGGGGGGTGATTTATCACTTTTCTGTCTCTCTGTCTCTGTCTCTCTGGCAAGTGCATTCACCTTATAGCAAAAATCTCTCTTACCAAAAAAAGAGAAGAGAGCCAGGTGCCCAATTTAGAGGTGACTTTTACCACCTCACTTGGTCCCTCCTGCTCTGCTGAGGTTGCAGGCAGCACTCAGGCCCTCCCGGGTGCCTCAGAGCCTCGCTTCTGTCTGGCCCAGATTTTGGTCTGTGTGTTTCACAGGAGGCGTGCTGCCTCCCTGGGTGCCAGTTGGTGTCACAGCCTCCACCTCTGTAGCCCTCCCTGCTCCATGCGCCCAGCCTGGCTTTATTCTGGGCCAGCCCCTCTCCCTCAGGCCAGATGTTACCCTGTTCTCCCCACCATCTGGCGTCCCTCTGCAGTGCCCAGCCAGGTGCTCTGTGCAGTGGGATGGACCACGCACTGCCACGCAACCAAGAAACAAGCCCTGGGCTAGGAGTCAGGCCTTTCTGAGCCTTGATTTCCTTATCAGTAAAGTGGGGCAGGCAGACTCACCTCCCCAAGTTGAATATTCTAAGGATCTTTAAGCAATGGGCACCTCTTAGTGAAACGGATATTCTGACAAGCAATAGCACGGAGGGTGGGGAATGTCTGATGGGCACTCTGGGATCCGGGGCATGGCATTTCCAACAGAAGTCTGGGCTTTCAGGGTGGGATTTTTCCCTGTCTACTGATGGGTCCCCAGTGTCTTCCAATGAAGTAGTAGGTATCCCTTGGGATCAGAGCGAGAGAGATTACCTCTGTCCTCAAACTGCAGATGCAAGACTGCTGCCGGACTTGTTGGCTCATCCTCCTCAGGACTCTGAGGCCATTCTCCTTGTGCCCCCCAGGTGGCGCTGGAGGACCACAGCCCTGGGCTCCCCAGTGCCCTTCCCTGAGCATGCAGTGGGTGGACTGAGGTATTCCCTCCTAGGTGGAGAGAAACCAAGAAGCTAGGGCTTAAATGCAAGGCTGGCCTTCCTCCAGCACGCCAAAACCCTCTAGAGCCTTCCAAATCAACCGACTCACAGGCATCTAGCGTGTCCCTGCTATCTGACGTCATAAGTGACACAGGGCTGTGAGCCCGGCTGCTGGAATTCACACTCGGCCAACACCCAGCTGGACAGGGCTGGGGGCCATCTGCCTGCATCTGTCCTGGTGCCCAGAGGGACTATGCCTCTGCCGTCTCTGGAAACCGCACAACGCCACATCCACAGACACAGTGGCTCAGGGCAGAAAGCCCTGTGAGACACAGGCTCATAGAAACAAACAATAAATAAACAAAACGAATAAGAAACACAGTCTTCTCACAGACGGAGCCATCTGTCGGGAACACAGCTCACCACCTCCACCTACGTCCCTTCTGCAGTACCTCCGCAGGACTCGAGGGAGTCCCCACACATGTCCACACATGCACCCACATACACACACACACACGCCCCGCACATATACACACCACACCCATAAACACTCAACACACAAATACACCTTCTCCATAGAGAGCACACAAATACACAGCCCCACATACACATGCACCATACATACAAACAACATATACATGCCACATACACACTATGCCCATATACCCACCACACAGGCAGTGCACACACACCAAACACAGACACACCACATACCACAAACACACATACACATGATATACAACCACATACTCACACACACCAAACCCATACGTACACCCCATAACACATAGTATATACCCACTCCATGCTACATGCCATGTATTTACCACAGTCACATGCACAACCACACATCCACTGCACCCTACCCAAATATGTTCCACATACCTCAGAGTATACATACACGCCACATATACCATATACCACACAGCACACACACACACAACTACACAGATAATACACATGCACTACAAGCTACACACCATCTACCACACATACGGCACCACCAGTGCACACTCACCACACTCCTGACACAGATGCAGTACACACTCACACACAAGGCACGGACCATCCTGGAAGTGTAATCCCAGAGTTGACCCCATGCAGAAATCCTCGCTGTTTGCAACAATCGTCTTCCTTCAGGCGAGCCGGCAGCCCCAGGGCAGGTGCCCTCTGACCTGCCTTCCCTCCCACCGGCAGCAGCAGCAGCAGCAGGACCCCCTGGAGGCAGAGGAGGACTTGGGAATACTGGGATGGCTACAGACACATTTCCTCAGATCTTCGCTGTTTGTGTCCAAGTCTGTGCTCCTACAAGTAAAGACAACCATTTCTGAGCTGATGGGAAGGAAGAGGCTGAAGCTGATTGGTCAAGACGCAGCTTTCACACATTACTTGACCCTTGGCCTGGCTATCCCCAGGGAGACTTGTCCCTCCCTTTGCTTGTGGGCCCATGTGAACCTGGAGCCCTGGGCCTCCCTCCTGGAGCTGCAGCCGGCCAATAGTGAGGGTGGAGGCCCTGAGATCACTGGAACCCATAAGGCAGGAGGCCCCACTGAGCTGCCAAGCCAGTGCAGTATGAGGGGCCGGGTCAGGCTCCCTCGCTCAAGCCTGGCTGCTCCATACAGCCAAGGTGTTATGTGAGCCTGAGAGAGAACGTGGATAGAGAAGTCAGGAATCCTTGGATCATCCCAAGAATGGAGAACTGGTAGGCCTGCCTGAGCCCGGTCTGGTGGCTGGGGACAGTGGTAAATGCCAACTTGCCAATCATCTTTCCTTAGTGTACACATTCCATCCAGGCCTCTTAAAGCAGAAATACTGGAAGCCACGTGGACCCAGCTGACTAGTTGGCCAATAACTTGGTGCCTGGTCAGTTAGGACCTTCCTTGATTGAACCAGCCACCCAGGTCCTCAACAGTGGTTACCAAATAAACTAGGGCTTGGGGCCAGCAGGTGGTGTGGTGGACTCCCACCACACCACCTGTGGCTGACTGAGGTTCGAGTCCTGAACCTGGCAGCTTGCTTTCTCATTTCCCCATTCTCTCTCTTTCTCTCTGGCCAAATTAAAAACAATGACAAATAAAAAATAAACAAATAATTCTTTTTTTTAAAAAAAAAAAAAAAAAGAAAGAAACTAAGGCTTGTCCCCCAAAATAAGGATTATTAGGACTTGCAAAATGATTATTTGTCACTGATCATTTTTATAACTAATCATTTTGGACAGTTAGAATGGAGGATGATTAAAAGTATAGGAATCTTGAGAGTTTAAAGAGTCCAGGCTCTCTGGGACCAGCAGTTAGCGTAATGGCTATGTCGCTGGACTCCCATGTAGTCGACCACGGTCCGCGTCCTGGACCCGGTGGCTTAAAAAAACTCATGCCGGGCGCGTGTGCGTGTGTGCCCAAGATCCCGAGAGGAGAATGGAGGAGAAGGGATTGCGGCGTGGGCATCCCTCCTGGGGGGTGATTTCTCACTTTCTGTCTCTCTGTCTCTCTCTGTCTGGTGAGCACACGTGCCCTATAGCAAAAAAAAGTGTCCAGGCTCTCTGTGAGTAGGGAAATTTGTTCTAATTCTTCAGATAGAGACGATCTAACTTCCACTCAAACACTTCTGGGGACAGGGGACTCATCTTTCAGAAAGGAGCCCACTCCATTATCAGAAAGTACATCCTTGTTCTTAAGAATATGAAGTCGGAACCAGCAGATGGCGTAATGGCTATGTCGCTGGACTCCCAAGTAGTCGACCACGGTTTGAGTTTCAGACCCGGTGGCTTAAACTCACACCAGGCGCATGTGCATGCGTGCCCAAGATCCAGAGAGGAGAATGGAGGAGACGGGATTGCGACGTGGCCATCCTCCCTGGATTTCTTGCTTTCTGTCTCTCTCTTTCTGGCTAGCGCACGCACCCTATAGTGAAAGCCTCTTAAAAAAAAATAAATAAATAAAAAAGAATATAAAGTCTGCCTCTGGAACTTTTTTTCCCCTCTGTATTTATTTCATGAGACAAGGAGAGAGAGGCAGTAGCCTAGCAGGCTTCTGACACCACACTCCACCCCTAGCTTCAGCCAGTCCCAGATCCCAGGCACACGTGCGCCTGGTGTACTCAGAGAGGCCTCTGGACACAAACCTGGAACCTTCTCACATGCGTTAATCTCAC
Source organism: Tupaia tana (assembly GCA_026018925.1). Taxonomy (NCBI): domain Eukaryota; kingdom Metazoa; phylum Chordata; class Mammalia; order Scandentia; family Tupaiidae; genus Tupaia; species Tupaia tana. The sequence continues at coordinate 135,230,751 of JAKSZU010000007.1, forward strand.
AGAGCATTGTGTATTAGCGCTGTGCCACCATCCAGCCCTGCCCTCTGGAGCTTCTACCCACTGGTCTGAATGCCTTCTGAGGACCTCCACTCAGGGGCCTTCTCCTTCTGTTCTGCAGGGTGATTGTAATTTGGTCATGGAACCCCTACAAAGGGGTTGTTTGAGGGAGCAAGTACTCTAGTCCAGCAGCTACCTGGATCAAGGCACCCGGCCATGCTGACTCCTGAGTGCTCACCCAGAGCACTCGGCTTGGGCTACAAGTATCTCAGAGTCTGTGGTTGGCAGGACCCAAAAACTTGCAGCCTCCCAGGAAGGGATAGTGGCTCCCTGACTGAACCATCTCACGTGGAAGGGCAGTGGCAAGCCTCATGGCTCTTGCATGGTATGCAAGTTGTGTCCAAAGATGGCCTCCAACCGTCTTTCCCCTGCTGTCTACAGATACCACTCCACAGGCAAGAGGAGGAGACTCGCTCCCTTCCCCACCTCTGGATGGGTTCTGGGACCTGCCTGGACCGATAGAAAGCAGCAGAAGTTCTAGACTCAGCTTTTAAAAGGCCTGGCAGTTTCCTCTTTTTGTCTGGAGGGAAACCAGGACCGGGCTGCAGAGACTCACAGTGTTGACCAGCCTGCTGGTGATGAGAGCCCCCAGGGGGTGGGGACGGGGCAGAAGTTTCAGTCCCCCTCTGACCAGGTGCAGCTATCGTTCATGTCCCAGTTGTACCATAGTTGGTGCCAGCCCAATCTTATAACTCTCCCCTCTGCTTAGAATAACTCTTCTGCTCCAGCCCTGCCCAGGCCTGGTTAGGGCCTCCCTCCCTTCCCTCTGGAGTCTCCTCCCCAGATTCCCACTGCCGAGGTCTTGGTGGACGAATATGCTGGTGGCCAGAGCGAGCAGACATTGTCACATGGACTGGCTTTGCCAGGTGGGACCTGGGTTTCCTACAGGTCTCAAAATGCTGATCCCGTTCCCTCCCAGCTCCTGCAGGATCAGCACTGTGGGGCTTTGTGGAGATTAGAAACGAGGCTGCAGAATCCACTCCAGTGCGTGGAGCCAGGGCCTCCTGGAGCTAGGAAGGAGAATGGAGTCAGATGGGCGCCTGACTGCAGGTCCTGACCCCTCCTGGGAGCAGGCACAGACGTTACCTCATCTCTCCAGGACGAGCTCTGGGACAGGAAGGAAGAGTGACTCCTTCCCTCCCTCCTTGCCCTGCTGCCCCACCCAGCCAGTGGGGCACCAGGAAGGCAGGGAGTGACTGGAAGGCAGAGTGGGTGCCTGTGGTGCTCACAGGAGTGAGTGGAAGTTGCCCTGACTTCTCCCCGCAGCCTGGAGAAAGGGCTCTCTGGAGCCAGAGCCCAAACCTACCTCTCCAGGATGTCAGGTGGCCCTCTCTGGCTGGGGCTTGCTGCCTGGCTCCACCTCGTGCTCAGGTGAGAGTCCCAGGCCCAGAGATCTGTGGGCCTCGTTTCTCTTCCCAGTGCCTGGCCTTTGTGGTGGCTTAGCTGCATCTGAGGTACTCACCACTCGGTCTAGAGCCTTCCAAGGAGAAGATGGTTATATTCATCTGGCTCTCTCAAAGCCTCACTGTGGGCAGTCTCTGTGACCTCTTACATAATAGCTGCTCAGTAAGTAAGAGGTTGAATGAAAGAAAAAGAGCTTCAAAAAGTTGGAGCTAATGGAGAAGGCCTCGACTTCCCCTAGAACCTAGAAGGTGGATGTCAGGCCAGAAACCCTCTATGCCAGCCCTACTGCGCCCAGGTGTGGCTGGAGACACTGCACGTGGCACAGGCCCCGATGGATGTCCATGAGGGTCCAGGCACTGCCCCCGCCACCCTATGGTTGTGCCTGATTCTTTGGGTGCAGGATGGCCCCAAGCAGCAGGGTGGGGAGGAGGGATTCCTGGAACGGAGCCCTGTCTTGGCGGCAGGATGGCCTGCTTACTCAGTCTACTGTGGTTTCCCTTCCTTCCACAAGGGCTATTATTGGTATTTCCCACTCATCTTCCAGACGAAAAAGGAATCTGTGAAAATCCAAGAAGGGGGGTGTGTAGAGAGGAGCTCCAGAAGCCAAGTCCTTCTGAAAATCACTGATCTCCAAACAGGAAGGCTGGTCTTTCCTGTTTAGACATCATGTCTGGCAAGAGGAAATCAAGACCAAAGTAACAATAATAATTACATAAACCTATGCTCTGTTAACATCACTAGTATCAAAAATGGTCCTGTTTGCATAGGGCCTGCCAAGCCCAACAGGGCACAACCTGACCGTGGGTTGTTGTGGTCAGGTGGTAAGCTATGGCCTTTGAAAGACTTAACTATCCAAGGGGATCCCTGAGGAACATCCCTAGATACCTAAAGGACACTTCAGGCTTGGGAGCGGGAGGCTTCGAGCAGAAGGACAGAGCAGTGTGAGATAGTGAAGAGAGGGTGGCTTTGCTCTCAGCCCAGGTTCAAACCCCAGCACCAGCTCGGGCCAGCTGTTCCATCTTGGGCGAGCTGCCCAACTCCTGTTTCAGCCTCCTCAACAGCGAAGTGGAGAGAGCACCCAGCTCACATCTTATTCTATGAGGATAAGAAACCAGCGGTGTGCCTGGCACGTAGTCCCTCTGCCTTTGAATGAGTAAAAGCCTCTCTGAGCCCACTCAGAGGAGAGCATAGGCTAAGCGCACAAGTGTTGCTTAATATTGAAAAGAGAAGGGTTGGGACACAGAGGTATTTGATTTCCAGTGGGAGATCTCACACAGAGGCAAATATCTAGGCCTGACTGAGTTCTTGCAAGCTGATCTCTTGGCCTAGAGCAGACCTCAGTCCTTTAGTCAGCCCTGGTTGGAGGGTGCCCACCTGGTACAGGCTGCAGTGTCGGCCCTCACCGAGCCTCACCTCCACACGCTCAGTTCAGCTACCTTAGCTGAGAGTTGACACCACACCAGCTGCGTGCTCAGCCAAATGTCTGCACGTCCAAAGAACCAGGCAAAGAGAATGGGAATGATTCTGTGGAACCCAACAGTGGCTCAGGGGGAACCCTCCCGTGGCTCTTAGCTACAAGAGCGGGCTTTCAGTTGAGCTCAGTTTCATAGAGGAGCAGAAGGACCATTGGTGAAATACCAGAAGGCACTTTCTTTTTTTTTTTTTTTTGGAGAGGTTTTTGCTGTAGGGCGCGTGCGCTCGCCAGACAGACAGAGAGAGACAGAGAGATAGAAAGCGAGAAATCACCCCCCAGGGGGGATGGCCACGCCGCAATCCCTTCTCCTCCATTCTCCTCTCGGGATCTTGGGCACGCACGCACACGCGCCCGGCGTGAGTTTAAGCCACCGGGTCTGGGACTCGAACCGCAGTCAACCACGTGGGAGTCCAGCAACATAGCCATTACGCTAACTGCTGGTCCCCCAGAAGGCACTTTCTGAATGTAAGGGTTGTGCAGATATTCGTTCAACTGTTTTCTTTCAAATCTTTTAGAATATTTCTCCTGGAACCACGTTTATAGAATGATCTAACAAAGGAGGAAATTGAGGCACGGTGGGAGGAAGACTGCAAGGGATTCGCAAAGGCAGAGAGCGAAGGTGGAGAACTCGTCAGCGCGTTGATTCGTTTTACTGCTGTCTCCTGTCTACTCGCAGGAAGCAAATGCGTTGTTCAGAGCTGTCTTGATTTTCAAATCTGATGCCTGTTTTTATTTAACTACATCTGATATCTTCATTTGAAAGACCATTAAGGCATTAAAAAACATGTTTACTGAATCTAACACACTGTGAAAAATAGATCTATATAAAGAGCTAATTGTTGAGCTATAAATTTTTAACTACTGCTGACGAACCAAGAGCCTTTTTAACAAGGACAGTTTAAATAAGCTGTTGCATTTAGAGCAGAGCTGACAAGCCAGGTGCACGTGTCTCGTACTCAGGCTGCTGTGGACACGACACGACCACACCCCCACTCACGTCCACAGACACTTGCTGTCCCCAGAGGGCTCACATGCCCCAGCAGCCCTGCACAAGCTATGACCGCCTTGCCATTTGCTGTCTTCCCGAGCCCACATAAACCAAAATATCTCTTTCTAAAGAAAGAAATGACCGCTGAGGATGGGTGTGGGGCACTTGCCACTTCTGTGGCTGTGGTCACTGTTCAGGGTGCTGTCCTTCTCCCAGAATCGTGGTCACTTCTGGTCACTCAGGCCCCTCTTCAGCACCCCTCCTTTCCACCCCTCCCCTTCCCCCACTCTGCCCACCCACCCTCTCAGACCCTGCCAACCAACAGCTTCCTCCACACATGGGGGGGGGGGGCTCTGGAGCCAGGAAGTTTGCTCTCTAGCACTTCTATTTCAGGAGCTGGACACAGCCCTGGAATTTTACAAGCCTGGGAGGAATTGGCCAGGCCATGGCACTTTTCTTTACCCCGGCCTCCCCTCCTGACAGGCCCCTTTCCTACATCCCCAGATTAGAGTGCCTGACACCCTCAGGCAGCAGGCAGACTGAAGAAAGCAAGACTCTGCCCCAAAGCCAGTGCTGGGGAGAGCTGGGGGGAGCAGTGGCAGCACCTACAGAGGAGGAACGCCTTCCTTAAACCTTCCAGAGGGCCTCATGCAGAGAGAGGCTTACAAACTGCGTGATTTTTCTGTAGCAACAGAGTAGGGCCTGTAATCTCTCAACTAGAGTATCTGGGAATATTCCCTTAGCTGATACCAATCAGCAGAAACTGAATTCCATAGAGAGGGCTCCTGACTGGAGAAATAAACTTCCCATGACTGTGTGTGTGTGTGTGTGTGTGTGTGTGTGTGTGTACTTAGCTCTCCACTACTGCGTGAGTCTGTCAGGGCTGGGATTTTTGTCTTAGTCACTGCTCTATGGCCAGCACAGAGAACAGAGCACCTGGCCTGTGTGTCAAGTCTATAGCAGGTGCTCAATAAATGTGGAGAGAAGGAGGAAAGGAAGAGATGGAGGGAGAGAGGGAAGAAAAGAGGAGAGGGCCATAGTGTACTCCTTTTCTTTCTTTCTTTCTTTTTTTTTTTTTAAAGATTTTTGCTATAGAGAGCATGTGCTCCCTGGAGAGAGACAGAGGCAGTGAGAGGAAAAGTGAGAAATTACCTTCAGTAGGGATGGCCACACCACAATCTCTTCTCCTCCATTCTTCTCTTGGGATTTTGGGCACACACACACATGTACCTGGCTTGAATTTCAAGCCACAGGGTCTGAGATCTGAACTACGGTTGGCCATGTAGGAGTTCAATGCCTTCACCACCATGCCACCTACTGCCCCACTCCCTTTTTTTAAAAATTATTTTATTTAACTTTTATTTATTATTTATTCATTTGTTTATTTAAATTTGACCAGAGAGGGACAGAGTGTGTGTGTGTGTGTGTGTGTGTGTGTGTGTGTGAGAGAGAGAGAGAGAGAGAGAGAGAGAGAAAGCAAGCCGCCAGGTCCAGGACTTGAACCACGGTCAACCATGTGGGAATCCAGCGCCTTTAACCACCATGCCACCTGCCGGCCCAAACCCCATTCCCTTTTATAAAAATTGCCAGAAGGCATGTGTGCTTCTTGGAGAGAGAGATAAAGAAACATAGAGAGAGAAGGAGACAGAGAAACTACTCTCTCAATGGGGCATAATCACACCACAACCCCTTCTCCTCCATTTCTCCATCCTATCAGGATTTCAGTCACATGTGCACATACATTCCATGTGTTTTGTTTTGTTTGTTTGTTTTGTTTGTTTGTTTGTTTTAGAGGTTTTTGCTATAGGGTGCATGCGCTCGCCAGACAGAGAGAGAGAGAGAGAGACAGAAAGTGAGATATCACCCCCCGGGGGGATGGTCACGCCGCAATCCCTTCTCCTCCACTCTCCTCTTGGGATCTTGGGCACACACGCACACGTGCCCGATGTGAGTTTTAAGCCACTGGGTCGGGGACACAAACCACGGTCGACTACGTGGGAGTCCAGCGACATAGCCATTACGCTAACTGCTGGTCCCCCATGTGTTTTTCAAGCTGCCAGAGCTGGGATTGGAATCATGGTGGGCTATGTAAGGTCCGGTTCTGCTAACCATTAAGCCATGAGGCTGGCCCCATAGTGTACTCCTCTGATTCCATCTCATAGATCTATGCCCACAGGAGACAGAGACAGTGAGCAGTGACAGATCCATGTAGACTACCCCTTCTACCATGACTAAGGAGGTAAAAGTCTAGCTTCTGCTGACCAAAACCTCAAAACCTCAAGTATACTATCTTTACATTCTTGACTCAGTTCTGTACGTTGTGTCAAAGGAAGGTAAACTGCTGCATCAAGGAAGGACTTCAGCTAGACATTAAGAACTATGGGCCCAGTGGCGGTGAAGCAGTAACACGACTGGACCCACATGGAACAGTCCTGAGTTCACATCCCAGGACCTCCCTGTACATGCCAGACTGGCTGAGACTGGGGGTGGATCATGGCATGAAGGCCCCATTGTAGGTGCCCCCCCACATGAGAAAGATGAAGAATAACACCAACTGGTTACTCCCATAAAATAGCAGCTGTTTATCAGTTTATCACTGACATGTCCCTACAATAACTTCAGAGCAGTCTAGTGGCAGAATCTGTGAGTTAGGAGAAGAGTCATTAGCAGACTTACAGAAAGCAAGTATTCCCAACTTCCCTGATTCAGGCTGGCGTACTCTTCTCTTAGAGTTAAGAGCAAGGTTTCCCAACTTGGGCGCTATTGACACTTGGGCCCAATGATTCTTTGTTGGTTGGGGATGCCCTGTGTGTTGTAGGATGTTTGAAAGTAAATCTGGCCTGTACCTACAAGATGCCAATTACACCCTCTTCTAATTCCAGTTGTGACAACCAAAAATCCTCTCTGAACATTGCTAAAGGTCCCTGGGGAGGGACAAAATTTCTCTGGTTAAAAACTACTGAGATAAGGACCAGAAGATGGCATAATGGTTACATTACTGAACTCCCATGTAGGTAATCATGGTTTGAGCCCCAGATCTGGCAGCTTAAAATTCACTCTGGGTGCATGTGCATGCATGCCCCAAATCCCAACAGAATGGAGAAGGGATTGCAGCATGGCCATACCCCCCTGGAGGGGTGATTTCTCGATTTGTCTCTCTTTGTCTCCCTGGTGAGTGCACATATTCTATTGCAAAAATCTATAAAAACAAAACAACACAAAACAAAAAAACACTACTGCGAAAAAGGGAATTTAAAGAGCTTCATTTTACAGGTAGAGGAGAAAGGGACTTGGAAAGATTGAGTGAATTGTCCAATGTCACAGTGAGCAGGCCACCAGCAGAACTCAGGGGTCCAGAAAAAGCACCTTTTCTTTATGTGACAGTACCTAGGATGTGGAAGAGACTAGAAAAAATGACTGTTGGCTAAATAAATGAAACATTGCACTCACTGGTTCTCCATAGTTTGGTCCTGGGAAATAAGAAATAGGGTAGGATAAAGCAGCTTTTCATACAATGTGGTTGTTCGTGCAAGAAGAAAAAGATACAGTGGAGACCCACTGTCCCCTGAGGACTAGCCTTTGCTTGGAATTACAGGGGTAATGGAAGAGAGAATCAAACCAGCTTTGGGGCCTATGCATCCCTTTGTTCAGAGTCTAAAAGGTTTTGCTTCAGTTGAGCCAAACCTTGGCAGTCCCACCTCTAGAATAATAGTTATTAGAAAAATGAGTCTTTTCTCCACGCCCCTTCTAAATCATCCCTTTCTCTATTTTCCTTTCCCAGGTGTTCTAGGTGTGGTGAATATTTGTGTTTCTCTCCCATTATGTAGAGTTGGTGCTGGGTGTTCATAGGACTGCGTTTCCCAGCATCCCTCCCCTCTGTAAGGCCATGCAGGTGTTCTCAGCTATGGCAGGTGTATAGAAGTAACCTACTAAAAGGTGGTGTCTTCAGTCCAAAGTAGGTCAGGGAGCTGTTTTCCCCTGGTGTCTCTCTAAACCACTGGTTGGATACGGAGGACACCAAGGACTTAGAGGAATGCAGAGCCACAAAATGGAAGGGGCCTGGATCTCTGAGCAATCACCTGCTCAGGAACACCCTCACTGGTTTGTGAAGTGAACAAGAAATAGGCTGGCATGACAAGAGAATCCACAAAGTTATCTTTGTGAAGGATGAATCAGCCTCAAAGGTGCCATCTGCTTCTCCTTTTAGAGCAGATAAAGGAAATGTGGACTACTTTTAGAATAACCCTTTTCCCTCTGCTTTCAAAGATTCAGAAATAATGAGGCTCAACCTCAGTGTGCCCAGTTATTTGAAAAAGAAAGTATTTTAATGCTTAGGAAAGGCACCTTTGCTAGACAGAAAGCTCCTATGTCAAAGGGTACCCAACAAAGCTGGATCTCTGGTGAATGGATTCTAGGCAGTCCGGGAATGGCAAGCTACACAGTCCTGGTTCCTGGACTACTGAGTGCTACACAGCCTGACGGCCATTTTTCCCAAGACTGGTGGGGTTCCTGAGAGTGAAGACTTTGTCCTCTCAACCCTGCATACTACTTGGCTCTTGATGAGTGTCTGCTGATTCAATATTGTCACTCAGAAATAAATTGATACCGTCTTCCTCAGTCACACTACCTCACTTCAAACCAGTGTCTGCTGGTATTGTATGTGGTGTAGAGTAACCTGTCTTCCTCACCTTCACACACCTAGGCTGCCACAATCATTCTCTTCCAAGTTCTTTTCACTTTTTTGAGACATGTTCATTGATATAACAAATATTTATTGAACATCTACGATATGCTAAGCACTGCGGAGGAAGAACAAATAAATCAAATGGCTTTATTTTTATGGAGGCCTGCCAAACATCATTTTTAATCAAATAATTTTTCTCCTTTTCTCTGCTTTGGCCTCATGCCATTAAACCTTCACCCTGGCTCCACTTCCAACTTAAATTCTTTTTTTTTATTTTTAAAGAATTTTAAAAATTTAACTTATTTATTGTCATTATTTTATCTTTTTGAAGTTGACTAGAGAGACACAGAAAAAGAAAAGGAAAGTGAGAAAGCAAGCTGTCAGGTCCAGGACTCGAATCGTGGTCAGCCATGTATAAGTCCAGCTGTCTTAACCACCACACTACCTGCTAGCCTCCACTTCCAGCTTCAAAGACTATCTTCTAATGGTTTTTTAAGCAGTCTAGTAAGAGAGAACTCTTCTGACCACTCAGTGCTTAAAAGTTTCCCTGTGCTCTATACATCAGCCTCTGTGAGCTTGGTTAATATGAGGGGGTGTTCTCAGTGTGCTGAGTCACAAACTAGGATTGTCAAATCATCAAGAAGGTGCCCCTGTGGATCTTTCCTGAGTTCATCCCTCCGTGTCACTTTGTTTTTCCACAAGTAGCCTCACAACTGTGAGGAAATACAGCATGCACACAGACCACTGTAGAACATACTCCTTAATATGCACAGACAGACCCCAAAGCTTTCACACTCTGATGGATTAGACCGGCTGGGGTATCGCGTGGCCTCAACCCTGAAGGGACTCAATAGGTGTTTGTTCATGAGCAAAGGGCTGACAAATGCCTGATTTAGAGGGAAAAACAACAACAACCAGAAGGTTAATTAAAAGGAGAACATGCTTTCAATGAGTTGAAAACAGTGAGTACAAGACAATTAAGTTAATCAGTCTCACTGTTTTTGTACTTAACAGAAGTGTTTTTAATTCAATTACTTCTAATTCTCTATTAACTCAGTAGAAAGAGTTTTATAATAATCAACTTATTCTAAAAAATAAGACTTTGGACAATGCTTGAGTCAAAAAAAAAAAAAAAAAAAAAAAAAGAAGAAGAAGAAAAAAATGGTAAATTGGGGTGGGAGGTGGTGCGTGGTTAAAGGCCCTGGAATTCCACATAGCCAACCGTGGTTTGGGTCCTGGACCCAGTGATTTTCTTTCTCACTTTCCCTTTTTCTCTCTCTGGTCAAATTGAAAAAATAATAATAACAAATGGAATTCGATAAATAAATAATTTTTTTTAAAAAAAGGTAAGTCTGAAGTAGAACCTGCAGAGATTCCACATGGGCTACACTTCAAGATGGTTCATCTAAACACTCAAGGTGCCAGCATCCAGCAATGCTAATTCAGTGATAAGAGCATCACCATTTTCTGTTTGTTCCTCCATATCTGCTCATTAATTGACTAATGTTGATTTTAATTTTTTTAAAAATTTATGATAGAGAGCATGTGCACAGAGGAGAGAGAAAAGGACCTTCCTCAGCAGGGTGTTGTCACACTGTGATCCCCTTTCCCCAGTTCTCCAGTTTGTCAAGATCTTGGACATGTACACATATACACCTGGTATGTTCTCAGGGCAACCCAGGGATCCTAACCCATAGTCGGCAGTGTGGCTTCCAGCACTGTGGTTCGGTTTGTTACCTAGTAACTGGGCCCCCAGATTGGGCAAGCTAATGTTAATATTTTTTATGAGCAATTAAACATTTTTTGAATTATTTATTTAACTTTATTTACTCATTCATTTATTTATTTTTAATAATTATTTATTATTTATTTTATTTATTCATTCATTTATTTTTTAATTTGACCAGAGAGAGACAGAGGGTGAGAGTGAGAGAGAGAGGAAGTGAGAAAGCAAGCCACCAGATTCAGGACTTGAACCTTGGTCAGCCACATGGGAGTGTCCAGCACCTTAACCCACCACGCCACCTGCTGGTCCCCATTCATTCATTTATTTTTAATTTGACCAGAGAGAGAGACAGAGAGAGAAAGTGAGAAAGCAAGCCACCAGGTCTGGGACTCGAACCATGGTCGGCCACGTGGGAGTGTCCAGAGCCTTAAGCACCACGCCACCAGCTGGTCCCCAGCTAATGTTAATTTTAGCCAATGTTTGGGCCTTAGCCAGACTTCAGATTTAAATATTTTTTTAAATCATCCATTTATGGGAATTCCATTTATTATACAAAATCTTTAATGCTTCTTCTAACACTGGCTTCATCTCCTTGGAAAGCTACCTCTTTCACTGCCTCCTCTTGCTCACATCATACACTGGCCTCTATCTAGAGATAAAGAGATAGGAGAAAGGGACTAGTAGATAGCATAATGGTTAAGTCACTGGACTCCCATGTAGTCAACTGTGGTACAAGTCCCAGACCCAGCAGCTTGAAACTCAGGCTAGGTATGTGCGCACCTAGATGCTGAGAGGAGAATATAGGAGAGGGGATTGTGGCATGGCCATCCATGAAATCACCTCCCAGAAGTGATTTCTTGCTTTCTGTTTCTCTGGTGAGCCAACACACCCTATAGCATAAACAAACAAACAAACAAACACCTCCAAAAACCAAAAACTTTCTAAAAGCAAAAAAAAGGGAAAGAGACTACAAGAGAAGGCAGAACTGGATGGTGGTGCCCTTTGGTCACTGCTTTGTTTTATAATGTCTGGTTGTGCCATGGCAGGACTGAAGGACCTATGTCTGCAGGACAAGGCCAAGTTGACAAAGCTGAGGGTCTCTTCCATCTGTGACCTTTTCCCAGTCTTATATGTCTCCCAGGAGATGGCATGGAAATCTAAATGATGTCTCCTGTCTAACATGAGTGTGGCACTGTGCCCTGGGATCAGTCATTCCTCTCTGGACTCCCTTCCTGGATAAGCAGAGCTACCATTCCTGCCTGAATCAGACTCAGGTGGGGAAGGCTGGCCTTAGGTCACGACTCAAAGAGCTAAGTGTTATGGTGATGACCTGAGAGCTAATGGGAGTTCTACTTTCAGTTTGGAGGGATCTAGCCAAGGGCTAAAGACCAGATCCAGGGCAAGGGTCTAAACCCAGCAGCCAGGGATGAGCTAAAGCAGTGTCAGGAGAGGGAATGGGAGCCAGGAGCACATCCAGGACTTTCTGGCGGTACTTTACAAGAAAAGGAGCGGTAACCTGTTCCAATTGTTACATTACCTGGGCCAGAAGTTGCCCTGGGGCTGGGCCTGTTATGGCATAAGCTTTATTCTAGATCTGTAGCTGCCCAGAGGAGTGTCTCTTTCCTCAACTCCCCTGCTGCCAGAGGAAATCTGCCCTGCTTGCCAGATTTGCACAGCAAATCTGTTTCCCTTGTGCTTACATCCAAATTGCCAGTGTCCGTGTTTCTTCTCCAACCAGATTATGAGCCTCTGAACAGCAAGAGCATGTTTTATTCATCTGCATATCAGCTACTCAATAACCATTTGTTGTGCTATGATAATTACATTAATAACAAGAAAAGATGAACAACTCCCCAAGTGCCAGGCACTTCGCTAGATGTTTACAGTAATGATCACACTTACTTCTCTGAACATCTACAGTCCACAGGCTCCATTTCAAAGATGAGAAAGTTAAAGGTCAAAGAGGTCAAGCAACTTGCCTATGTCCTCCAGCTGGTAAGTGTTAGATGCTGGCTTTTTTTCTTTTGGTAGATGTTTTTGCCTTAGGGTATATGCGATCCAGAGAGACAGAAACAATGAGATGAAAAGTAGAAATCACCTCCTGGGGAGGGGGTGGGTGGCCAGGCCACAATCCCTTCTCCTCCATTCTCCTTCCAGGATCCTGGGCATGCACGCATATATGCCCAGCATGAGTTTCAAGCCACTGGGTCCAGGACTCGAACTACAGTCAGCCATGTGGGAATTCAGCAATGTAACCACTACGCCATCTGCTGGTCCTGACATGGGCTTTTTAAACCCAGTAATTTGACATAAAACAGGGCTTACTCCACAGAAGAATCTTATAAACAATTGTGGGCAAAAGGGTAAAGAATCAGGCTATCTAAGAAGTGAGATGGAAATTTAAAAGGAATGTGACTTTTGAGGGGAGAATCAGGGAATTTAGGAATACAGCCATTTCCTGGCTCTGAAAAATATCTACATATGGCATTGAAACAACATGACGTGTGAGACTCTCCTTGTCTCCAGACAACCAGGCACTGCCTGGTCATTCATAATCCTATTAAAGTCACAAAAAATTCCATTTACCTATATTTCTATGAACCTATGCACTTGGAAAGAGCAGGAGAATTGGAGATCCCTCGGGTTACCTATAGCAGTTGGCCTACACATTGCAAGAGGAGGATCATCACCATCTCTGGTGAGTAGCTGGGGATCAAAAAAGAGAGCACTTTGGTTCTTGACAAAACCCTTGAATATAGGAAGAAAATGGCTCAGGCTCAAGGTAAGTCACCAGTTTGTTTTAATTCTACATGAAGATGAAGCCAGATTCTTGGCATGTGAGCCAGGCCCAGGGACAGATGGCCCATGGACCTCAGGACAGCATTGTGGCATTTGCAACAACCTTATAAGGGTTAAGAGCCTGCTTATATTTGTTATCCTATATTATAGATGCAGAAAATCAAACCCAGAGACCGTCCCAAGGTCATACAGTTCATGTCTGGATACAACTTCGAGGCTACTGATCACCCCAGAATTCTTCTGGAACAAAGCAAGGAGACATGTGGACATAGTGTTGGAATTAGAAAGCTCCCTGAGGCTATCTAAGCCACCCAGCCTATGTAGGAATCCCATGGGTACTGGGTCAAGAGTTGTCACCTAAGACCCTTGCTAAGCATTCTGAGCTGGTATGATCACCATCCAATAAGACAGCTCACACCACTTTTGGATGGCACTTGTGTTACAATGCTTGTCCTCATTCATTCATTAGGAGCAGGACTCACTTTAATCTAAGATGGGTCATTCAAAGATTCAGGCCTGACTACAAAGCTCTGGGAGAACAAAAGGAGAGACCATCAAGGATTCTTTGGAGGCCAAATTGGCTTGTACAAAAGTCTCATGCAGTGGGAAGCTCCCTGGTTGCTTCTAAATCAACAGCACTGGCTGCTTGGCCTTTTCAGTGGATGGAACATGAGGGACATGGCTGCCCTACTGCAGATGGAGGGAAATATCCCCATCAAGTACAACAGAATCATATAAATAGCCAGAAGACAGAAAGCATCCCAAGAAACAAGAGAATGCCAGTCCCATGAAATAAAAAAAGATTAATAAGAGTAGGGAAGGATTAAAAAGGAATAGGCAGAAGAAACAACCCTCAGAATGGGAGAATATATTTGCAAACTATGCCTTAGATAAGGGACTGATAACCAGAATATACAGGGAACGCAAGTAGCTTACCTGAGGGAAAAAAAAATCAATCTAATTAAAAGATGGGCAGACAGACAACTCTTCTGGGAAGACATACAAACAGCCAAAAGGCATATGAAAAAATACTCAACATGCCTTATAATAAGGAAGATACAAATCAAAACCACAGTGAGATACTACTTAACTCCAATCAGAATGGCTAAGATTTAAAAAGAAGAAGAATGATAAGTACTGGCTGAGGCTACACTGAAAAGAGAACTCTTGTACACTGTTGATATTAATTTAAATTAGTATAACCACTATGGAGAACAATATGGTGATTCCTGAAAAACCTGTAAATAGAACTATCATACAGTCCAGCGATCTCATTCCTGGGTATCTACCCAAAGGATAGGAATATACTTAGCTGGAAAAACACTTGTATATCTATATTCATTGCAGCCTTATTCACAATTGCCAAGACATGGAATCCAAATGTCCAAGAACAGATGAATAGATTGAAAAAATGTGGCATTTATACAATGTGGAATAGTACTCAGCCATAAAAAAAATGAGACTCTGGCATTTGATAGAAAATGGGTGAATATGGAAGATTTAATGCTGAGCGAAACAAGTCAGACTGCCAAAGAGAGGCACTGTATCTCCTCTTTTACATGTACTGAATGTCTGCACTCTGTGCCAGAAATTGAAATATCAGGAGACATAAAAGCCATGGAGAACAAATATGGATACAAAATACAATGTAGGAGGAGAGTGGGCAATGGGAGGGTGGGTGAAAGGGAATCAAGAGGGAAAAAAGAAAGCAAAACATTTAACAGACACAAAAATGAATGTGTTTAGTAATATCTTTGACTGGACTAATAAACAGTATTCATGCTGAGAAAATTAATTTCGTGTGTTATAAAGATGTACAGTGAATAAATGTAATAAGAATATATCAATAAAAAAGAAATAGGCACATCATGAAAGAGGAAATACACATGGTTAATACATGAAAATGTGCTCCACTTCACTAATACACAAAAAATTAATGAACGATGTGATGTGATTATTCATTCATTAGCAGAAATCAAAGTGTTGGTGAAGATGTGGGAAAACAGGTACCGTTTATGAGAAGGCATGCTCATACAGACCTTTCAGAGAACATTTTAGCTGTATTCATTAAAACTTTATATGTGGGGCCAGCAGGTTGTGTGGTGGTCAACAGCGCCGGACTCCTACATGGCCAACCATGGTTTGAGTCCCAGACCTGGTGGCTTGCCTTCTCACTTTCCCTCTTTCTCTCTCTCTCTCCCTCACACTCACTCTAACCCTCTGGTCAAATTAAAATAAATAAATGAATAAGTAAAATTAAATAAAATAATTATTTAAAAAACATTTTAAATGTAGTTTTGCTTAGACCTGAGCTGTTGAACATAGTAGCTACTGGTCAAGTGTGGCTATTTAAATATAAATTAGTTAGATTTATTTATATATTTGTTTATTTATTTTGGAGAGTTTTTTTTGCTATAGGGCGTGTGCACTCGCCAGACAGAGACAGAGAGAGACATAGAGACAGAAGCAAGAAATCACCCCCCAGGGGGGATGGTCACGCCGCAATCCCTTCTCCTCCATTCTCCTCTCGGGATCTTGGGCACGCACGCACATGCGCCCAGCGTGAGTTTTAAGCCACCGGGTCCGGGACGTAAACCGCGGTTGACTACATGGGAGTACAGCGACATAGCCATTACGCTAACTGCTGGTTCCCAAAATTAGTTAGCTTTGAAACGAAATAAATTTTAAGTCTTTAGATACTCTTACTATATTTCAAATGCTCAGAAGTCATACATGGCTACCATGGTGGATGATGAGGGGCAGAACATTTCCGTCATTGCAGAAAGTTATTGGATACATATGTCTTCCATCCAGAAATTTCACTTGAAGGTGTTAAATCTTAGAGAAATAATATCACACATCCCCAAAGTCACATACACACAGGTGTTTCCTGAAGCACTGTTTGCACAAAGAGAAAAAACAGAAAAATTGGAAACAAGGACCACTAATAAGAGAATGGTTAAGTCTTGGGACCCCTATACTGAGGAAGGTTAGGCAGCAGTAAGAAAGATGTGGTTTCCACTTGACTGACCTGAAAAGATCTCTACGATGTGTTGTTAAGAACCAGAAAGCCAATTAAAAATGGTAGTATTGTCTCATTTGTATAAAAAAATCTTGTAAGACAAAAATCACATGGTTTTGTAAGTTGTAGGTGTCTGTATGTGTGTGCGTGTGTGTGTGTGTATGTGCATGTGTGTAGACACAAAAAGAGATCTGACCACAAATGTCTATCTCTGAGTAAAAGATAGGATTGGGTGGTGGTTAGTGGGGAACTTTAACTTTAGCTGTCATTTTTTAATATTTTCAAATAAGAACACAATAAAAATATTTGCTAAAGACTATCAGGGTCTGGCCCTGCAGAGCAGTGGTTAACTACTACACATTGGGAGCTGGATTCCACATGACCAACTGGATTCCAGCTCTAGTGGTTTGAAAAATTCACCATTTCCATGTGTGCATGTGCCCCAAATCCTGGCAAGATGGAGTAATGGAGGAAAAAGCACTGTGGTGTGACCACACCTCATCAGGAGCTCTTTTCTCTCCCCTCTCCCTTCTCCTCTCCTTTCTCTTTTCTTTTCCCTCCCCTCCCCTTCCCCTCCTCTCCTCTTCTTTTTCTCTTTGGTGAGTACATGCACCCCCCGGCAATAGAAAAAAAAAAAAAAGTATCAGTGATCCAGGATTGGCAGGGGCAGCTGGGTCTGCCATCAGCACAGTGTCTTGCACTCACTGTTCTCTGTCCTAACTACACAAACCACACCACAGTCTAGGCCAAATTCCCCAAATACTGGACAAAGTCTACATGTGAAAGCACCGAGTGCACACAGTACTGCTATAGTGGCCTTGACGATCGCCAGCATCAGACCACGCCCACCACTGGGTCCAGGTGGGGACTCTGCCCCAACATCAACATGGCAATAACAAAGACCAGCAGTCCCCAGCAGAACTCGGACAGGCCAGCCGGACCCTGGGGAGCAATGGCGACAGTAGTAGCCACCCAAGCAGCACCTTCTGTCAGTGCTACCTCAGTCCACATGACTCAGGCCACGGCCCACTGAACAGGAGTAGAGAAGCAGCAACTACCAGCCCAGTAGGCTAGTACAGAGGGAAGCATATTCTTCAGACTCCTGAGAGATTCTGGAGGATTAAAGGACCATATGTGGTAGAAATGAATTTGGAGAAATAGTGGCCTATTGGTCATTAACCATCCTAAACTGGCAAATTCATTTACTCTGCTGCTATTTCAGAGTGGCCTGAGGGGGGTGTAGGGGGACCTTAAACAATAGGCCTTTATTTTTCACAGTCTGGAAGTCTGAGATCAAGGTGTTGGCAGGGTTGGCTCTTCTGAGGGCTTTCTCCTTAGCTGTAGACAGCCATCTTTTCCCTGTGTCCTCATGTGGTCATTCCTTTGTGTGTGTCTGTGTCTTAATATCCTCTTCTTATGAGGCCCTTAGGGTGGGCCCTAATCCAATCTGACTAGTTGAGCCCCCTGGATCCGGGTGGGCCCTCTAACTCAACATCAACATGGCAATAGCAAAGGCCAACAGTCCCCAGCAGACCTCAGACAGGCCAGCAGGACTCTGTGAGCAACGGGGTGCTCTGGGACTTGAACCAGGCCTCCATGTGACCTCATCCCGCTGAACAGCAGCGTCCAACATAAACTACTTCAGGCCAACTTAATCACATTTTTAAAGAGTCTTCCTCCAAATACAGTCACATTCTGATGTACTAAGGGTTTAGGACTTCCACATATGAATGTTGAAAAAAACATAGTCATAAAACTGGTATTGCTCGTCCCATCCATCATTTATTAAGAAGTATTTTTGGAGCATGGTCTCCATGGTAGGCACTGTATTTGGTGCTGAGGATACACAGATGAATTAAACATGGGCTCATGGCTCAAGAAACTCCTAACAAGAAAACCAGGGCACAGATATAATACAAGGTAAGGCTGCCCCCTGAATGGAGTCACCAGCTGTCTGCTGACCCATTCTGAGTTATCACCCACCTGGAGTCTTCTGGACTTATTTCTGCTCCATCACTGGAGATCACCCACTGCCCCTACTTTTTCTCCATGGATGATGCAAACTCATCACCTAAACTATGACTGGATATTGCCGCAGTCCCTGGGTATCATCCATGATTCATCTTCCATTCATTAACATGTATTTATTAAGCACCTACCACGTGCCCTGTCCTAGACACTGAGAAGAGACAAGGTGTTATATAGTCTGTTTTTTTCTGTCGCTGTCATTCAATACCACAAACTAATTTATAAAGAATAAAGGTTTAGTGACCACACATGGCATAATGGTTACTTCACTGGACTTCTACATGCTCAACTGTGGTTTGAGTCCTGGACCTGGTGGCTTAAAATTCACACTGGGCGCATGTGTGTGTGTGTGTACCCAAAATCCTGAGAGGAGAATGGAGGAGAAGGGATTGCGGCGAGGCCATCCCCCCAGGTGATGATTTCTCACTTTCTGTCTCTTTGTCTCTGTCTCTTTAACAAGCGTACATACCCTATAGCCAAAAATCTCTCTCAAAAAAAAAAAAGAATAAAGGTTTATTCAGCTCCTGGTTCTGGAAGTCAAGGTGAAGGGGCTACATCTGGTGAGGACGTACTTGCTGGTGGGGACACTACAGAGTCTTGAGATAGCACTGGGCATCACATGGTGAGAGGGCAAGAGCATGTATCTCAGCTCTAGTCTCTCTCCCTCTTTTACAAAGCCACCAGGACTCAATCATCCACCCTGATGACCTAGTATAATCCTAGTCCTCTCCCAAAGGCACCACCTCTTAGTACCACAGTTGGATTAAGTTTTTCGTCTCTTAATACCATTATGATAGCAACCGAATTTCAACTCATTAATTTTTTGAGGGGACACATTCAAACCACAGCACAAGTCAAGCAAATAAGTCTCTGTTCTGGAGAAGTTTACATTCTACAACAGGAAGATACACACACACGAAACAAAACAAAACAAAAAAGACAAAACAGTGTTACTGCTATGATGAAAATACAGCCTGGTGAGGGGAAATGGAGTGAGAAGAGAAGCTATTTTATGACAGTTGCCACCCTGATGAAGTGACTTTTGTGCAGAGACCTGAGGCCTGGCAGAGCGAGTCCTGCTGATAATGTCTGGAGCAGAGCATTGACTTAGGCAGATAAGAGCCAGTGCTTGAGGTGGGAACATGCATAGAATGAATATCTGAGGAATAACCAAGTGACTGTAACAGTGTGAGGAGACGTGGTCACGCACAAGAAGGGAGCAGGGAGCACTCTCCTGCAGGGCTCCATGGGCTGTGGTCATGCCACCTTGAGTCAAAGAGAAGACCAGCACGGGTCTTTGAGTGAGACCACTTGCGCTGGCTGTGTGTGGACAGGAAATGAGAGTACTAGTTGGGAGGTGATTACAGGAATCCAGGGAGAGATGTGAGGCTGGAACTTGGGGCCTAGCAGTGGGGGTGGTGAGAAATGACTAAACCGAAGAGATGTCAAAGGTAGAGCCAACAGATGACAAGATGAATGACTCTCCGACTTGCTTTCCATTTAGTCTAGAGAGGGAGAAAAGACATAAAAACAGTCAGTTTCCCTGACTCAGTTCAGCTTGTCAGTGCAAAACCAACCCCCGCATCAGCTTGAACGGAGCCAATGGTGCTGCCTTGGAAAGACATCAATGATGAGCTATGTCATTTTTATTAAATTTCATAAGCAATTTGTTAAATCACAGCAGAAACAAAGATATGGGCACTATTAAATTGCAAACAAATTTACTCCGTGACTTCAGCCAAGGACCAACTAGAAGCCCTTCCCACAGCTAAACTTACTACAAAGGACCCATGCCAAAGATATATCCCAGTCTACAAATGTGGTCAGAGAGGCCAAGCAGTATCTAGGTTCCTTATGGTGAGAGAACACTGGAAACAAAACTTTGGAGTGCCTCTGAAGTGGTGACTGTCACTAAAAAACAAGGTCATTCAACTCAGAAGTTCTGTTCACAAATTAGGCCTGAATCCAAACAAAAACCCTAGTCTACTCCTATTCATGCACCATCTTAGGACAGCCTGGCCCAGGGTCAGTAGACAGAATATTTGGATTCAGGTCCTATTCTGTTTGGATTTAATGCTGTGACCCAGTTTCCCCATCTGCAATGGTAGTAACAATATCTTCCCTTTCCTCTCTTGTTCCAAGATGAAGGACTTAGCTACAGCCAAGATACTAATGCAATGTTTGGCAGGGACCTAACAATGCTAATTCAATTGCTCTCTCACTACAAGAAAAACAAGATGATGTGGGGTCAAACGCAATTTCTTTACCTTGCACAAGAGAAGTGCTTTCATTGTCAAAGTACTTTCTAACCATTATTATTGAGAAAAAGGTAAGAATGCCACTGCCATCACTTCTATTCAGCATTATTCTATATGGCAAGAGGAGGAACAGAAATAAAACTGTCTCTGCAAGTGGACAAGTTGACTTTTTAATATAGAAAGTCCCCCCCGCCCATCCACAAACTATTAGAATTAATAAGTAAACTTAACAAGGTCACTAGATAGAGGGACAACAGAAAAAAAATTAATTGCATTTCTATGTACCAGAATTGAAAAAGGAAAGATTATAAATGTCACTTAGAAAAACAACAAAAAATGAGGACCAGCAGGTGACATAATGATTATGTTACTGGACTTATACATGGCTGACTGCAGTTCGAGTCCCGGACCCAGTGGTTTGAAACTCACTCTGGGTGTGTGTGCATATGTGCTCAAAACCCTGAGAGGAGAAGGAGAAGGGATTGCAGCGTGGCCATTCCCCCAGAGGGGGGTGGGTGTAATTTCTTGCTTTCTGTCTCTGTCTCTCTCTGTTGCTCCAGCGAGCACACACATCCTATAGCAAAAATATCTCTCTAAAAAAATGTTAAATTTATAGAAATAAGCCTAACAAAATACGTGAAAGACCGGTATGCTAAAAAATTTTCAATACATTACAGAAAGATGTTATTTCCCCCGCCGTATTTTAAGAAGAGAGTATTACATGAATCTTTATTATAGGAAGTAGAAAACACAACAAATAAAGACAGAGACATTGGGGGACCAGCACTTGGCATAATGGCTATGTCGTTGGACTCCCATGTAGTCGACCATGGTTCGAGTCCCGGACCCAGTGGCTTAAACTCACGCTGGATGCGTGTGCGTGCATATTCAAGATCCCAAGAGGAGAAGAGAGAAGAAGGGATTGCAATGTGGCCACCCTGGGGGGTGATTTCTCTCTTCTTCTCTTTCTGGCAAGCTCATGTACCCTATAGCAAAAAAAAAAAAAAAAAAAAAAAAACTCTCAAAAAAAAAAAAAAAAGAAAGAAAGAAAAAGACAGAGACATTGGAACAAGGCATGATTTGGTGATTTGGTGTATACTTTGTTTTCAGCTTTCTAATCTATCTTGCCAATAGCCATTTTAAATTGAGTGAAGTATTTTCTTCATATTAGCAAAGACATATCCTATAAATTTGATGTCAATCTGGGAACTTCCACCTTTCTGCAGAGCCTTCAAGCACACTCAAGCACTCCTACAAGAGACTTAAATGATGGCCTACTGACCACACAGGGTCTGAGCCAACAGTGGCTTTGTAATGTCACAGCAGGTGGTCAAATGTGTCCATGAGCGCCTCATAGGTACTCCATCCCCTGCCCAATCTTCAGAGTCTCCACTACACATGCACACATGAGCACTTATCGTTCCTGGCTGCCAAAAGGAAGCAGCCGGAGTCCAACCATCCTGGCCATGGGTTCCACCCTCTGTCCTGATGAAATCCTTACTTTTCTCCTTTCTGACTCTACTATCTCCCTTCCACCTATTCTAAAGTCCCAAATCATTATTCTTCAGAATACCACTCACGTTCTATGTGGAATGAGCTCTGAACACATGTGATCTGCTGGCAACAACACCTGAGACTTGTTACCACTTCATTTTTTACCATTTATGTAAAATAGATATGTTTAAATTTCTCACTGAGTGAAGGGAAGGACAGATTGGGAAAAGAGGACTACTTCTACAAGGCCCTCAGGGACTCCTGATTTCCGCAGCTGTTGCTCTAAGGACCACCACCATGAAGTTGGAGGGTGGTAGGAAGGGAGGATGAGATGCCAGTGCTAATGGTTCTGTGGAATGTAGCCCTGCCGTCTAATCCTACTACAACAACGTGACCAAGTCAGGGAGTCTGTCAGTTGCCCTGCCAACATCATCTCCTGAACAGCATTCATTAGGAAAGCCCATTGAGACTTCTCCATAATTTTTAGTTTCCACTGTATCCAAGCAAAAATGATGGAATGACATTCTTTATGTCTCCCAACCGATCCTAACTCTCAAAAGACCTCCTCCTCCATGGCTGGATAAAAACATTGCAATTGACTTAGAGTGGCTCTTCTACAAAAATCACCCATCTCAGCTAGATCTTTCCAATGGATTAGTAGAAATATGAGTCCTCCTAACCATTTGCTCCCTCAAAAGTGTATATTCATCTTTAGAAACTTCAGAACACTTAATTTATTCAGCTATGTGGAACTATGTATGGTTAAAATGCAAACGTATTTCACTACATTGTAATGTACTCCATAAATGTACACAAATTTTATTGGTCAATTTAAAAAATAAACAAAGAAGAAGGAAGAAGGGAAGGAAAAAGGGGACCAGAGAGCACAGACAGAAAGGGGGCGGGGGATCAACAAACACCAAGGCATAGCCATATTACATTTCTGGACTTGAGTGAAGAGAAAAACTCCTGAAAGGTTTCCAAGAGGCAGACAAAATAATAACAAGAAGTTCACCGCAAAGAAACCAGCAGCCACGCTGCAGTTGCATGTACTGGCTAACACTGGTAGGGTGAGGCCACGTGGTAGGCCCAGGTTGGATTCTCTGCCCACCCAAAAAAGCCAGCACCACAGTGCATATCTGTAATTCCAGCAACTCTGGAAGGATTATGATATAGCAAGACCCTGTCTTAATTTAAAGAAAGAAAGAAAAACCAGTAGTTTACTGACAAATCGCTTCCTTTCTCTATGATGGGATAATAACATAGCTTAGGAAAATTATTTTGCCCTCAGAATTCAACACCTGACAAAAGACTATTTTTGTGCAAAATAAAAAATATTATTAGACAGAGTCTTGAAAAGATTTTCATAGGAAGAAAGTTGTTTTTTAAAGAATAACTAAAGTAAATTATTTAAAATATAGAAAAGGGAACTGAGAGTGGATTTTTTTTTTGGAGAGGTTTTTGCTATAGGGCACTCGCCAGAAAGACAGAGAGATAGAAAGAGAGAAATCACCCCCCCCCCCCCCCCCCCGGGAGGATGGCCATGCTGCAATGCCTTCTCCTCCATTCTCCTCTCGGGATCTTGGGCACGCACGCACGCATACGCGCCAGGTGAGTTTAAACCACCGGATCCGGGACTCAAACTGCAGTTGACTACAGGTGAGTCCAGTGATGTAACCATTACACTAACTGCTGGTCCCAAAAGTGGATTTTAAAAATAAGATACAAGGAGGGCGTGGTGGCGCCCGCCCTATGGCAAAAACCTATGGAGGCTGGAGGATTGCGGCATCGAGTCCATCCCACTCTCTCTCTCTGTCTCTCTCGACGAGCGCACGATTTTGGGACCAGCAGTTAGCGTAATGGCTATGTCGCTGGACTCCCACGTAGTCGACCGTGGTTCGAGTCCCGGACCCGGCGGCTTAAACTCACGCCGGGCGCGTGTGCGTGCGTGCCCAAGATCCCGAGAGGAGAATGGAGGAGAAGGGATTGCGGCGTGGCCATCCCCCCTGGGGGGTGATTTCCTGCTTTCTATCTCTCTGTCTCTCTCTGTCTGTCTGGCGAGCGCACGCGCCCTATAGCAAAAACCTCTCCAAAAAAAGAAAAAAAAAAAAATAAGATACAAGGAGTATCATATGGTAAAGATAAGAAATTATGGGTAGACATAGTTAACTGTAAAAATGATATTACGATTTTTTTAGAGGTTTTTGCTATAGGATGTGTGCGCTCACCAGAGAGACAGAGAGATAGAAAGTGAGAAATCACACCCCCCAGGGGGGATGGCCATGCCACAATCCCTTCTCCTCTGTTTTCCCCTCGGGATCTTGGGCACACATGCACGCTCATGCGCCCGGCGTGAGTTTAAGCCACCGGGTTCGGGACTTGAACCATGGTCGGCTACATGGGAGTTCAGTGACATAGCCATTACTCTAACTGCTGGTCCCAATATTATGATGTTTAATGTAACTGGCAAGATAGAACTGTATTAAAATAAGTATAAAGTAAAAATAAAAATGATACAAAAGTAGGGAAATAAATAAATAAAAGACAAATAGAGCATTTGGAGTGGTTACTTAACATGCTGAGTGGAATTTACATAACAGAGGTAAGTGTGAGATGTTTAGGAGAATTTATTCTGTTAGATGTAGACTAATGGACCATGAATCAAATGACATATGAGTTTCATTTCAACACCAAATTACCCAAAATATCCTCTAAGCAACATGGTCTATTTGTTAGATTTCAAGGATGAACCCAAGGTAGGTTTCCAAATGCACATTTTGGGAAAACTGAATATTAAGGGAAAAACAGCAAACTGTAAGCATTCTTCTGCTGGCACAGGTAGGAGGAAAATACCCATTGCTGAAAAGCACCAAAATAAGTAGTCTCCAAAAGTCCCATGACCATCAGCACCCAGTGATGCCATTTGGACATCTTTCCCTTCAAGCACATCAGACCCATCTGCCTAGGCCAGGATTCTGCATCTGCGGGGACCTCTGCTGATCTTCCCTGATCCTGCCACTGCCCCTGAAGTGTCAGAGTCCAGAAGAGTAGTGGCCTCTTGGGGCAGGGCAGAGGCTAGACCTGTATGACTGGAAGGGGTAGGCAGGAGCCTTCTTGGGAGCTGCAGCATTGGATTTCTTGACCATGTGGTGGCTACCTGGGTGTTTACACCTGTACAGGGTCATCGAGCTGTACACGTAAGATTCCTGCGCTTTACTATATAAAACAAACAAACAAACAAAAAACAAAGGAAAGAGAATGGGAGGCCGTGAATGGGAGCTGATAACTGAAGGCCCTCTGGAAGAATTCGGCTGTGTGAAGGAGCGAAGAACTGGATCAGTGACTAGAGCAGATGTAAGGTCAAGGCGGTGTTGTTTAAAACAGGAACGGTTATGTTTCCGTGCAACGGAAATGATCCAGAAGGGAGATGATTACGGAGGCTAGAGTGGCACAGTGGTTAGCAGAGCATCTAACACAGAAATGCAGCAACTGGTCTTTGGTGGGCGGTTCTTCCACAGCAGCAAGAAGGAGAGGGGTTGGCATAAAGGAAGAAAGGCCGTCGCTGTGATAGTGGGGCCACGCGCTGTTCTTTTCTGATGGTCTCTTGTGTCTCAGTGTTAATGCAGGCAGTGAGTGGCCATCTGAGTGGCAGGTGAAGGAGGTGAAGGAATGAGAAAAAAAAAAAGTGTGAATGAATGTTCCAGGGAGTCGGAAAGTGAGTGGACAGGGCTTGCCCGGCAGCACAAAGGCCCAACTGAGGTTAATGGTCATGAGCTTGAGACGAGACAGCTCAGCAGGGCAGGTATCTTCAGCCAAGTTCAGTTTGTGCACTGATGGAAGCAGGCAGGGATTTGGATCAAGCCAGAGTTTATTTGCCAGGTGGTTAATATACAAGGGAGCAAGGGAGTTTAGGATATTCACAGTGGAGGGATTTTAATGATGGACCAGAACCAGAGTTGGGAAAGGAGACCACTGAGTACACAAGGAGGGTGAGGAACCAGGAAAAGGTGGTAAAATGAATGGATTTTACAATCCCTGTTCAAAGAGTAAGTGCTAGAGGGAGTGCATGGGACAGTATTGGAGAGAGGTACAACCCTCAATTGAGAGCCCACTGAGACTATGGAAGGTGCTCTCCAATCGGTAACGAGGGAGTCTAGGATATCCCATTGGAGTGTGTGACCAAGCGTCAGTGAAGGCCATCAGGAGTGAGGAGAAGAATTCGAGGAGCACAAATGTCAGTGTATAAGAATCCTCCGAGCAGCAAATCAGGGACAGTGTTCAGATTGACTGCAATTAAGGTGTAAACCTTCAAGGAATTAGAGAGAAAACTCAGGAATCTGTAAGCGACTGTACGGGACACCTCTGAAAGTTCTCCCTGCTAAAATGAGGTGACGATGTAGGTGTTGCAGGGAGAATTAGACAAGGAAATGAGCAGAGCTCTCTGGGGCTGAAAGTCTTGGGCTGAGACTGTCCTGAGAGTCATTCCCCTGAGACTTGCTTCTTTTTCAGGGTCTGACCCAAGAAGCAAGGGAAGTTCTCACTAGTTCTGGGAGGCCACTCAAACTCCTAGCCTTTTCTGGCTTTAGGAACTTCCCCCATCTCTACCCAGCCCTCACTTAAACTCTACCCCCACACCACCCTGTTCCTGCAGTGCTTCTCTCATTCGCCCATGTCTGGGAGAATGCCATTCTATCTTCTCTTCCAGGCCTTGAGCTGCAGGATGCTTTTCCTTGGGCTGTGGCTCAGAGGCCAGAGTTCAGTCTGCATCTGTGTCTGCTCTAACCAACTCTCTCCCCTACTCGGGGTAAAGGCCAAGCATACATGACACCCGTAAGGTCACCTAGAGCAGATTCATTACCCAGTGCCTCTGAGGTTATCTGGCGTGAGAACATCAGAAACCTAGTTTTCAGTTCTTGCTTTTGTCCAGCTGTGGTGGTGCAGCCTAACAAAGGCTCTGTAAATGCTGGAAGCCATGTGAAAGACCGGGGTTCGTTTTCGTCTGTCTGTACACGGCAGTTACGTGCACCTGCCTGCCATCCAGCCAGCTGAACGGCTGACGGGAATCTCAGTGTGTGACCCTGTTGGAGATGGGTAGCTTCCACATGCTCTCTCTCTCTCTCTCTCTCTCTCTCTCTTTCAAAATAAATAAATAATCTTGAAGAAAAGAACATCTGTTTTAAGAATAATCTCGGGCAACTCGCTTCTCTCTAATGAGATGATTTCCAGGTCCTTTTGGTTTTCACATCTGAGTCTGTGAGTCTGAGAACTGACTGTTTGGGGGCGTGGAGACACAGCCCACTCCGTGTCAGCTAATGCCACCCTCCTGGCCTCCCTAGGTCTGCTCTGTGGGGCAGCCACACAGGAAAACCAGCCAGTGGTCCTCAGAGCCTCTTCGGGAATTCCAGCCCCAGAATCAAAGCCACCTCCACCAAGCACGCTAACTAGCTCATAAATTAAGAAAAGGGAGAACAAACAAGCGTTTGTGAGCAAGGCAGGGCCCTGAAGCTGGCCATGTGGACTGCGCTGCTTCCTCCGAGGCCTCAGCTATAGTCAGAGCTGAACACACAACCAAAGTGGAGACCTAGCAAGGAGTGGCCTGCTGGGTGCTCCGGAAAACACGCCAAGAGCTGGTGGCCTCAGCCTGCCAGGGCGAGGAGATGGGAGGAGAAACTAAATGGGGACTTTATTGGGTGTTGGGCTTTGGACTGTGTTTGGGATTCTAGTCATAAATTAATCCTACATGTAAGTGTTCCCAAAGAGAACCTAGGAAAAAATATTTCAGTGTTAGGAGATGGAATAAATCTCTTCTCTTTCCAAGGCCCACTGGAATTCTCCCTCTCAGACTCCTCTTCTTTTCTTTCCTTCTTTCTTCCCCTCTCTCTCGATGTCCAGAGCCTGAAGACAGGCCCAGTCTTCCCAGAGAGAGAGGAGTCTTGTCAGCAAGATAAGCAGAGGCTGTGCCCTGAGAGGCAGATAGAGCTGTTTGCTTTGGCTGTACTTGACTAACCCAGGTCCCTGCCCAGACCTTCAAAAATAGACCTGCCAGGCCCTGAAAGGAGGAGGACAAACATACAGACGCACATAAACAAGTTTTAAAGGGAAACATGAGGAAGAAGCTGTGGGCCCTCAGAAGGCTGAGCTGCGGCTCCCTGCCCCTCCCTGTCACTCCCCACAGCGCCAAACTCAGGCAGCCATGCTGGGGTTTTGGGGTTTCAGCATCCACAGACGCGTGTAAAGGAGGAGCAGAGCTGAGCGGTTAGAAGCAGAAGCTGAAGTGGAAAAATTTGACTAGTAGCGTGGGTCCTCACCCACGGTTCCAATCCTGCCCCCAGTGGAAAATCTCTGCAGGGATCATAGCCACACCCACAAGAGAACCACGTTCTCTTTGTGCTAAAAGAGGCCTATGGGTCCTTTGGCCCTTAGATAAGAGGAGGGCTGTCCTAAGACCCCTGCTTTAGAGGATTCTTCTCTGCCCCTTCCCCTTTCACAGTCCTTACAGGCTGAATCTGTAAAACCAAGGGGACGCCCCTGCCCAGTGCCCAGGTTCTGCCTTCTAGAATCTAGACTATGCGCAGTGGACATAGCACTCCCCAATTTCCCTACCTGAATGACCCTATATCTGCTTCTAGGACCCACATGGGACTCTTTCCAGGTCCATCTCTCCCCAGGGATGGCCAACAAACAGCAGTTGTGGGGGACATGGGTGGAGCTAAGGCCTGTGCATCTGAGAGACCACGTGTGTGTGAGCCAGGCCCCGGGGTGGGCTGTGAACAGCTTCCTAGCACCTCTGCCTCCAACACAGACTCCAGAAGGTCCAATCCTCAGTTCAAACCTGGCACCTCCACATTGTTATGAAAGTATATTTGTCAAGGAAGGAGACTAGAACACATTAGACTTACTGGTCTATTGGCTTCATATGACTTTTTTTTTTCTTTTTTTGGAGAGGTTTTTTGTTCTAGGGCATGTGTACTCACCAGAAAGACAGAGAGACAGAGAGATAGAAAGTGAGAAATCACCCTCCGGAGGGATGGCCACACCACAATCCCTTCTCCTCCATTCTCCTCTCGGGATCTTGGGCACACATACACACGCACCCAGTGTGAGTTTAAGCCACCAGGTCCGGGACTTGAACCGTGGTCAGCTACATGGGAGTCCAGCGACATAGCCATTACGCTAACTGCTGGTCCCAGCTTCATATGACTTTCAATCATCTGGACAAACGGCACACAGTCTTCTTTGTGAGCTCCTGCTCTGGGGCCCACAAATGTCAGGGCAGGTCTGCCTGCAAGTGAGACAGCTGTGCTGTCCCTACGGAGTCGGCCACAACCCCCTTTACATTGGTTACTCCTCCAGCTGGCTTAAGGTGTCAGACTAAGGGAAAGGAGATTTCTCAAGCATTATTGATAGTTTGTGCGTGACCAGAGCAGATGTATATCTGATAGTGTCAGGAGCTTAAAGTCATCAGTGCTGGGGTCAGCAGGTGGTATAGTGGGTAAGGCACTGGACTCCCACATTCTTCACCATGGTTCGAGTCCCAGACTCAGCAGCTTGAAATCACACTGGGCATGTGTGCCCAAAATCCTGAGAGGAGAATGGAGAAGAAGGGATTGCAGCATAGCCATGCCTCCAGCGGTGACTTTTTACTTTTTCTGTCTCTCCAGCAAGCACATGCAACTTATAGCAAAAATCTATCTCTCTTTAAACAAACAAACAAACAAAACAAAACAAAAAAAACAACAACAAACAATGCCCCTCATTTTCAGGTGAAAAGGTGAAATTCTTTGGCGTTGCATTCAGGACCCTTTGTATTCTCCTTGTCTCCTCGAATTCACCCCTCTCACCCCTCACCGTCTACTTACAAACATCCAGTGTACCCCCCAAAAGTCCCATTCCCTCTTCCTTCTATAACCCCACTTTCTGACTTCTGCTTCTTCACAGGCTGCTTCCTCTCTGTCCTTCCTGACTCTGCTGAAATGCCACCTCCTTCAAGCGCTGCCTGGGTTGGGTGCTCCTGGCTCCCATCCAGTCCTCCCCAGGTTTTTGGTCTTCCTCTCTCATAAGGCAGTGAGCACGTAAGAAGATCCATGTCATCTCTGCACCTAGGCTGGGGGTCCACCTGATAAACACATAAATAAACCAAAGTCTTCGGAGCTTGTGTGTATAGGGACTTGGAGGTAAGAGAACCCTGTTCTATTAGATTGTCAGGAAAGTCATGACATATTTTTCTATGTTTTTCTATGCAACAATGCACCATGACTTTTCTGATGACCCAGTAGATTCGACATGTAACAAAGTTAGCGGAAACGTGTACCTTCCTAGGTCTTGGTCTTCCCATATTTCAGAGTCACATTAAAGTGCTCTCAAATTCTAGAGTATCTTGACATTGTTGTTCTTTCATATCCACCCCTCCCCCGATAAATACTTGGCCTTCCCCTCCCACCTCTACTGAAGTACCTGGGGCGGTGTGGATGGGATTGGACAAGATTCTTGTTGGAGTTCCCTCTAGCCCATGTGACTCCTCAAAAGGTTCATTCATCGTATCTGAATCTGGTCCCTTTGCACACTGCATAAATCTCTCACCCTAGGGAAGATAAACCCATGGCCTTCCTTTGTGCTCTCTGATTAGGGTTCTGAGTGAAATGTTAATTGGAAATTTAAAATGAAAGACGTAGAGAGTAGTTATCCTCTAAAACCAAAAGGAATCTCACAGGTCATGAAGCACTCATCAGGGCTCTGTGTCCCAAGCAATAGAAGTTGGCTGTGGTCGGTGTAAGTGGAGAAAGGCACGTCCTAATCCGCTCCATGGCTGGTAACAGAAAAACAGGGAATGGAGTGATTCACAAAGATTGAGGTTCATTCAGCTCAGAGAGGGTTACTCACTGGACTGCCAAAAAGCCAACACAGGTTCTAGTCCCAGACCCAGTAGTTTGACACTGAAACCAGCCATGTGGGCATGTGTGCCCAAAATCGGAAGAGGAGAATAGAGGAGAAGGGACTGTGACATGGCCATCCCCTCAGGGGGGTGAGTTCCCGCATTTTGTCTATATATCTTTCTGGCACGCACAAGAGCCCTATAGTAAAAATCTCTCTCGGAAAAAAAAAAAGAGAGAAAGAAAGAAAGAAAAGAAAAAAGAAAAGGAAAGAAAGAGAAAGAAAGAAAGAAAGAAAGAAAGAAAGAAAGAAAGAAAGAAAGAAAGAAAGAAAGAAAGAAAGAAAGAAAGGTCTCTAAGTGACCTGAAGTCTTAGTTTACTTCTTCAACATTCATAAAAAGTGGCAGGAGTATCTAATTGGCTGCTTAGGCGACATCCCCACAGATATGACACCTGGAGTTGAGAAAAGAATATCTTGATCCACTGCACTTTTGTAAGAAGAGGTGGTGTAATCTCCCAGACCTTGAGATCTCCTCCAAACAGGAGAGATGCCCAGATGGTTGACAGCCAAGGTGACAAAGGCCCTGTGTTAGCTTTCTCAGGCTGCCGTGATGAAGGCCACAGCCTGAGTAACTGAAAACAACGGAAACGTGCTCTCTCACATCTCTCCAGTCCAAAAGCAAGGTGTCAGAAGGGTCACGCTCCCTGTTACCTATAGAGCAATTCTTCCCGACTCTTCCTGGCTCCTGGTCGTTTGCCAGCAGTCTTGGGCATCCCTTGGCTTGAAGATACATTATTTCAATCCTCCATCCTCACATGCTTCCCCTGTCTTCACATGACTGACTTCTTACAAGAGCACCACTGACATTGCAGTGGGGGCCCTGCCTAGTCCTGTATGACTTCATCCTAACATAACGAATTACATCTGTAATGATGTCATTAACCCTGGGGGTTAGGACTTCAACAAATCATTTTTGGTGGACACAATTCAAACTGCAACACCACCAAGATCTTCCTGTTTGTACAGTTTTTTTTTTTTTTTTTACTTTGTTTCCCTCAGTTCTTATTTTGAAAAACCTAAAAGGTTCTATCGTCCTTTAATTTTCTGAATACATTTTAAGGGATTCTATGACAACATCAATAATAAGTTAGAAGTCCCCCCCATCACATTTTACAAACTCAAATCTTCCCTTGTTCCCCCTCCTTCTTGCAGACTCTGCTTTGGTTTAGAAGCAACCTTCCTCTTAAGAAAACAAAGCCCAGAACCCAAGCGATAAAGCCAGGACCTGAACCACAACTTCTAACTCCCATCGCTCACTGTTCTTTGGTAACCTCCAACCAGAGCCATACCAACATCACTTAGAGACAGAAAGTAAGGGGAATAGTCGCAAGACTGACTTGTTGGCTGAGTTTGCCCCCTGGCTAACGAGAATCTCTTACAGTACCACGGCTTTTCCCCACCCCTACAGGCAGCTCCTTCCAGCCAAGGCAGGAGGCACCTCCAGTTATCATGGGACTGAAGAGCAAATTCCAATGCAATTAACCTTATAGCCTGGGACTCTCTCCCCATAAGGAAATCTTTCCAGCCCTTAAAGCACAACTGTCTCTATAACTGTGGTGGCCTTCAAGGAACTCAGAAATTTCCTTCTGAGTGAACAGAACAGTCCCAGTTAGGATACCTTTAGTCTTCGATCTGCTGTCCAGCAAGCTGGCTTTGAACTCATCCCTTGATCTTTGGCGTGCATCCTAATCTGTCAAAGGCTTTACCTTTGATGTCTTTATGGGCCATATCTTTTTTTTAAAAGAGAGATTTTTGTTATAGGGTGTGCGTGCAACAGAGTGAAAGAGAGACGGAAAGTGAGAAATCACTCCTCAGGGAGATGGCCACACCTCAATCCCTTCCCCTCCATTCTCCTCTTGGGATTCTGGGCACACATGCACATGTGCCTGGCATGAGCTTTAAGCTGCTGGGTCTGGGACTTGAACCATGGTTGACTACATGGGAGTCCAGCAATGTAACCATCATGCCGTCTGCTAGTCCCGTATCTTGAAAAGACTTTAGAAAAAACATGAAATCCTAAATGAAAATAAGACATTCTTATTGTTGGAGCTATTACTGAATTTAGCACATGAATAACATATACATGTACACGTACATGTACACATACACATACACAAGTGGGAATGAGGAGTCCTTGGCTAAAATTTGGTAAAAGGTTTCCGTGGAGTTTCACTGCCATGTACCTCAGTGTGAATTTATATTTATCCTGCATATGATTCATTACTTTATGAATCTCAGGATTTGTGTGTTTTATCAATTTGAAAATATTCCCTGCCCCCCCCTAAAAAAAAAAAAAAATCACAGGCCAGCCAGTATGTGGTGGCTAAGGCAGTTGGATCCCACATGGCCAACTGTCCCAGCCCAGTGTCTTGAAAACCATGCTGGGCACGTGTGTGTGCCCGAAATCCTAAAAGGAAGGAGAGGTGGAGGACTACCCCCTCTGGGGTATACTTTCTCACTTTCCCTTTCTCTAACTCTGGTGAGTACATGCACCCTCTGGTGGAAACAAAAAAAATATTTTTTTTAATTTCTTCGGATATTGCCTCTCTTCCTTTCTCTATTTTCTCTTTATGGAACTTCATATAACCCATGTTTTATGGATGTTCAATCATTTTTGTTTTGGAGAGGTTTTTGCTATAGGGCACATGTGCTTGCCAGAAAGACAGAGAGAGACAGAGAGACAGAAAGTGAGAAATCACCCCCCAGGGGGGATGGCTACGCCACAATCCCTTCTCCTCCATTCTCTATGGATCTTAGGCATGCATTCACACACGCCCGGCGTGAGTTTAAGCCACCAGGTCCAGGACTCAAACTGTGGTTGACTACATGGGAGTCCAGCAACATAGCCACTACGCCAACTGCTGGTCACATGGATATTCAACCATTTGATAATATTCTTCATGTCTTTCTTTTTTATATTTTCAATTTTCTCCCTTCTTTGCACCAAATTCTGCATATTTTCTTTAGATCTACCTTCCAGGTAACTAATTGACCCTTCTGTCATCTACTATTCTTTTTTTAAGATTTTTTTTGCCATAGGATATATGTGCCTGCCAGGGAGAGAGACAGAGACAGAGAGAGGGAAAGTGAGAAATCACCACCTGGGGGGATGGTCATTTCACAATTCCTTCTCCTCCACTTTCCTCTCAGGATTTTGGGCATGCACACACATGTGCCTGGTGTGATTTTTCAAGCTGCCAGGTCTGGCACTCAGACCGTGGTTGGTCATGTGGGAGTCCAACTCCTTACCACCAAGCCACCTACTGCCCCTTCTGTTGTGTTTTTAATATTTCTGGCTATTTTTTTTTTTAATTTCTAGAAATATTTTGTTTTTCAATTGATCTACTGTTTTAATATAAAGAGCTTGTTTTATTTTTATATTTTCGACTTCACTTTTTAAGTTTCTATGATAAGTTTAAACATAGCTATCTTATAAATTATATCTGATCATTTTAATATCTGATTTGCTAGGGGATTTAATTATTCTGTTTGTTGTTTTTGCCAATTCTTGTTCTTGGTGACTTATTTTGTACTTTGGAATTTCGAGCTTATATTTATAGGCTTTCTCTAGGGGACTCTTGGCCAGGGTAGAATAATCACCCTTCAGAGAGATATATATTTGCCTCTGCCAGGCACCCCAAGAGCATTACCAACCACTGTTCATTTTTTGGTTTTAGCTTTTAGAAATTACAAGGCTACATCTTACTGGTTCTCTCATTTGTTAATGAGTGGGATAGCCTCTTTGTTCATTTTACTTTTTTTTTTTTTTTAAAGACTGTGGTCTTAACTTGTTTTATTTGTTTGTTTGTCTTGCAGTGGGGTGCATGTGTTCATGGGAGACAGCAAGAGGGAAAGTGAGAAATCACCTGCCAGAGGATGGTCACACCATCATCCCTTGTCTTTCATTCTCCTCCTGGGAGTTTGGGCACACATACACATGTGCTGGGCATGATTTTCAAGCCACCAGGTCCAGGGTTCAAACCACCATTGGCAACGTGGGAGTCTAGCACCTCAGCCATCATGCCACCTGCTGGCCCCACTTTTTAAGAATTATACTTTACATGTAGTTTTATATTATGTGTTGATTTGATTCTTACAGCATCAGAGAACTGGGCATAACCTAATTTGTCATTGTGGTGAACTAGGTAGAAAGAACTATGGTGTGTCCATTGCATGGAGTATCATTCAATCAGTGAAAAAAGTGAGATGGATCTACACATGCTTATGTGGGACACATAAAAAAGTTGTTAGTTATATGGGGGGGGGCAAGATGCAGAAGAGCCTTTTGGTGACATATCCATTTTTTAAATACTTAATATATATGTATATCTATATGTGTGCTTATTTGTGCATAAACTATCATGGAACATTTGTAGAAGAATGCTTTGTTATTGGTAGTTAACTCTGGGTAGTGAGACCAAATAGTTATTGGACATTAGATTTTTTTTTTTTTTTTTTTGGACAGGTTTTCGCTATAGGGCACGTGCACTCGCCAGACAGACAGAGACAGAGAGACAGAAAGCGAGAAATCACCCCCCAGGGGGGATGGCCACGCCGCAATCCCTTCTCCATTCTCCTCTCGGGATCTTGGGCACCCACGCACACGCGCCCAGCGTGAGTTTTAAGCCACCAGGTCCGGGACGCGAACCGTGGTCGACTACGTGGGAGTCCAGCGACATAGCCATTACGCTAACTGCTGGTCCCAGAATTTTTTTTTTTAATGAGACTATGTGTGTATCTTTAACCCAGGGTTTTTCATTCATTTTATTTGCTTGCTTGTTTAAAGATGAAAGGATAAGAGGAAAATGTAAAGAGAAGAAAATCAACCCAGGTCCAAAACATGTCTTAAACGATTGCTTCAGTTCAACACTCAAAACCAGTAACCAAATAGAGAAACTGGTACCCAAGAAGCAACTTTAACCATCTCAATAGAAGCCCTCTGACCCTCCCGGTTAAGCCTGCCCTGCCCGCCCTACCACCTTTGCCAACAGTTTTATTAGTTCTCTAATCATTCTCCCCACGAGGGCTTGAGAACAGGATTAAGACAGGTATTCTTCATCTTGGGCAAAGAGGAAGCTAAGCCCAGAGCAAGCTGAAGTCCTTGGGGAGCGAACCAGGCACAAGTGCTGTGTCCTCCTAGCTCCACTGAGACAAGCACCATTTAGGGATGGGAGGACTGCTTAGAGCAGCCTTTGCCCTTGTCAGTCAGCCTGTAGGCGTGCAATGACTTTGAGGGCAGGGCAAGTGCTCTTTCCAGTGTCGCTTGAGGAGCCCTTCCACTGAAAGCTGGACATCAGAGAGCTGTCAACATACTCTAGATTCTTGCACAGATGCCAGGCCTCATGCCTGCCCCCAGGGCAAAATTAAAACCCTGACTTTCTACAGCCTGACTGGATTCATGTCAAAAACCAGCAGTAACAAACCACAGCCCCAAGAACATGGTGGGAAGCAGGCAGGTGAGCTCTGCGTCTCATCCTCTGCCTCCTCCCAGCTTTCCCACAGGGTCATATGGACACTCCTCCGGGCAAAAGAAAAGACAGGTGAGTGGACAAAAACCTCAGGATCCCGAGACCCACTCTGCATCATTAAGAAAGCCCTCTTAGGAAAACTGTTAAGGAAACACATAACCTCTTCTATTTCCCTTTGGGGATCCCATTGCAGCCTGGCTTTCAGTGGCATTTGGACTTTGTCAAGGTAACAGCACAGGACTCACCCTGATTTCCCCGTCTCGCCTCCACATTCGACTTACTTGCGAGTCGGCACTGCAGCCAGTGCTTCCCAGGTGTGTTTACTTCTCTCCATCTCGCCGACACCACCCCATGTCATCAACCTCCCCCTCTCTCTCCCTTTCTTGTTGCCCTACAATCAATTCTACCAGTGGCCATCAGGGAAACCAGAGGAGAGAACCGCGTTATAAGCCCTCTGAAAACTTCCCAGCAACCCTCAGAATCAGATCCCAGCTGCATCTGCTGCCCTAAATTGCCCCTTGCTGCCTCCCTGCACCCTTCACCCCTACCCCTGCCCCATCCTCATGACCCTGCAGCAATAACAGGGCATCTTCTGGTCCTTGAGCTGACCAGTGTCCCAGGCCTGAGGTGCTCTTCCCAGCTGCCTCACACATGGCTGGCTCTTTGTCTTCATTCCACTCCCGGCCTCTGACCACCCCTTGGTGTCCCCTGTCACCCCTACATACATATTGCCCCATTTTATTTTCATCAAAGCATTGTAGCACCATCCACAATTAATGCATTATTTTATTTACCCATGTGTTTGGGTCCTGCCAGGGGGAAAGTTCTAAAGAACACGGACCTAACCTCGCTGGTCTTGTTCATTTTGTGTCCTCAATGGCTGGGATCTCACACAGGGAGAATGCTGCCAACAGCTATCTTTCCGGAAGTGGAAATGGCTTGAATTGCCATTCTCTTGCTGTGGGGTCAGGACTGGCGTCTCTGCTGGAGTAAGCTTTGCACCTCTCTTCAAAGCCAGCTGGCCCTGCTCGGGGCTCGTGGGAGGTGTACCTGATTCTTCTCCATCTGGACCCGACTAGCCAGCGAGAGATCTTGCCCATGTCAGATACAGGCATAGGCTCAGAGTAGGGGAACCGGAGCATGGAAATCACACACTGGTGCTGGAAGCTTCTGCTAACATGTGTCACTCCATTGACGGTTCATCATCCAAAACAAGTCGTGGTCATGTCTAGCATGACCAAAGGGCCAAAATGAAGACTCCTCCATTCTCTTCCTGTTTCTCTCTATTTCCGTGTTCCCTATCTGCTACTGTGAAGTCAGATGCCCATTTCCCTCCAGGGCTCTGTGTTCTCCTTTAGTTTTCAAGTCTGAGACCCCTGCGTCCAGGCGAAGCCATGAGATCTGCTTTAGGAAGGCCTGTCTGCTGAGTACAGGGAGTGTTCTAGAAGGGGAAGGACCCAAGGAGAGGAGACCAGGAAGGAACCTGCTGTCCAGGCGAGATGGGCCCGGGTTCACTGTCAGGATCTTTATTGAGCAACTAGGTAAGGAGAGGTGCCCTCCCCTGAGATGGGGAAGAAATTCCTGCCGGCCCATTAAGAGGTCCCACCAAGGGGCCAGCAGGTGGCAGTTGGAGTGGCTGGACTCCCACATGGCTGACCATGGTTCAAGTCCCAGACCTAGCAGCTTGCTTTCTCACTTTCCTTCTCTCTCTCTGTCTCTCTCTGGTCAACTTCAATAAAATAAAATAATGATAATGAATGAAATTAAACAAAACAATTATTATTATTTTTTTAAAAGAGGTCCCACCAAGACAGGACCCTAAAACCAGGGCAAAGACCCCACACAATCCCAGGGCCCGTGAACTCAACTCACCTGTGCTATTATGCAGAGACAAAAGACAGACAGCTGGGCCAGGATTCGAGCGAGGCAAGAGAGAGAATAAGAGTGCCGAATTGAGGAGTTGTTACCCCAGGTCCTGGGGCCTGTGAGGACAGTGACTCAGGAGGGACACCTACTTGCCTCTCATTCACCTCACTCCCGTCTTGGTCCTGACAAGAACATGGAACAAGCCTGAAATAACTTCCTGAGGTTCCTGGAGCACCATCTTCTACCTGCTAGTGTCAGACTCAGCCTTTCCGGGACCCCCTGTCTGAGGTCCCCTCAGGAGACCCTGATCTGGCCTTCCTGCTTGGATTTTCCCATCACCTACTCCTTGCAGTGGCTGCTTCATCCAACTCTGAGGTCTTGCACCTGGATCCGGGGTCCACTTGCCTCACCGTCACTAAGCTCCCTGGGCTCCACAGCTCTCTCCAGGTGCCACATGTACCCCTGTATCCCACTGATAGAGCCTTACTGCTGCTCCTGGGCCCCTGCTCAGGCCCGCCCCACTATGCTCATGGCCCAAGAGCTCTAGAAGGCCATTAGTCATACAAAGGCCCTCTGTGAAGCCCACAGAGAGCAGCTCAGGGGCAGCTGATGCCAAGCAGGGCTCTGGCACTTCTGGTTGCCCTTGTGCCAACCCATGTCATGCAACGATGGCATTTACACAGGCGGGCTGCCATCCTTTCCAGAACCTGGAAACGGGTCTGCCTGGTTACAGGAATCCCATAAACACATTGGTGCAGGGGGAAACAGAGCCAAAGACTCAGAACCCTTCAAATTTGGGGAGGAGAAACCCCCAAAGCTGCAGGGTAAATCATGAGCTTTCCCCTCCAAACAATGCAGGACTGTCTCAGGGAGAAGGAGGCACCAGTGGGTGCTATAGGGGGACTTGCCATGTCCCGGCTGGGCCCCCATACGGCACTGTCTGGGGACCTCCAAGGGCTGCCTGCCCAGGGTGTGGGCGTGCTCAGACAGGAGGGACAGTCACCTTTGGCAACGTCTCCATCCAGAAGTGATGAGACTGAGACATGGTCACATAAGCTGAGCCCTCTGCTTGGGCACTTCTCTGCCTCTCTGGACAGAGGCCCACAGAATCCTGGGTAGAATCAGGTCCCTGCACCACCTCAGAGCCCACTCTCCAGAGTAACCACCAATCTCCCCTTCTCTGGCCTCTCTCCTGAGGGCGGCCTCCTCAGGACCATGTGAAGAGGGTGGATGCACTATCTTTCCATTAGGGGGTGCCTTGCCAGCACCCCACTGTCCTCCCTGCCAGGATCGTGCCATGGGATAGACACAGAAGAATTATTCCCAGATGGGAGAGCTGGTGTCAGGCTGGACACGGGGCTGGTGCCCTTACACCGTCCTCTCTCTTACCCCCTCTCCCTTCCCTCCAGCCCTCCCTGCCGTTCTCCTTGCTGACTCTCTCTGCCTGCCCCTCACGGCCACATCCCCCCAGAACTCCAGCCTGCCAGCAGCTATGCCAGGGAGACTAGTAAAGTACAGGAGGCCCAGGTGACTTGGACTATCACATGAGCAGCGGATAATTTGTCAGCACAAGTGTGTCCCATGGTTTATTGCTAAATGTGGTAACCCTAGTTGAGAGGACTAAAGAGGCCACTAGCAGGAAGCCACAGGGCCCCAGCCCCTCTCTCCCTTGGCCAGGCCCCTGGTGACAACAGCATGGACAATGGACCTTCTAGGGATACTCTTCGTATTTTGGTGCTCTTCCTGAGATCAGGCGAGTGTGGAAAAGGAGAATAATTTGGAGGAGGGCTAGGTGGGGCAGTGAAAGAAGTCTCCTTAGAGCTTCGATATGGGAAAGGAGTGACAGTGGGTTGTGAAGACAGACACATCTCAATTCAAAATCCAGTGCCAACTCCCTGTTCTGACTTTAAGGAAGTCATTTAACCTCTCTGAGCCTCAGTCTCCTTATCTAGAGACAGAAATACTATTGCTCAGTTGGATAGTCAGAAGCAAAGATGCTGAAGTGCCAAGTAGGCAGTGAGCACTTGGCAAGCAGGAGCTGCCACCATGTGGATCATTACTGACTGCCCCGGGGTGAGCGAGTATATAAAGACCCAGACTGTCCCTTCTCCCCAGGAGTTGTTTCAATGGGAAGCTGAGGTAACTAATGGTACTGTATCGGATGCTGGTGTGGCTCCAGATCTTGGACCTCTGTGGGGACAGAGTTTAACCAGGCCTTGCTCCAGAGCAGGCCAGGGGTGGGGAGGTGCCCCTAGCCTCTATGGTTACCCAGGAGTGCTGGAAGGCAGGGCATGGTGCTCTCAGAAGAGCCCATGTGGGCCACAGCCAACTCCAGTGCATGTCTCCCAGCCCAGCGGTCTCTGAGGACAACAATTCCATTGCCTAGAGCATTAGAAAGAATGAGGGAAAAGCAATACAGCATTTGTGCTGGGTGAACAGCTCTGCGGAGCGTCATCGTGGGTCTTGGGGCCCATGGAGGTAAGGGGTCAGGCTGGCCAGGCCCACGCCTACATTTTGAGAAGCCCAGGACTCCTGGGGTGGTTTTAGAGGAAGAGAGCTCAGCTGTTCTCTGATCTGCTTGGCCTGGGCAGTGCTGGGACCAGATGTGGAATGCGCAGAGGTGTGAGAAGTGGGGTTCAGGCATGTTTTGATTGAACACAACTTCTCTCACTAACAGCCTACTTCGCTGGTTCTTCTTGGCGGTGGCAGCTGTAATTTCCTGATGCAGCACATAATTTAAACTTCGGCAAGCATCCTCCCCTCAAAATGCTTAATTATTATGTTCTTCTACAATATCGAAGGGGATCTCCTCTACCATCTGAAGTTCCCTGGAGGAGAAAAGGATAAACCAGCAATTAGTGCCATGAACTCAGATCCTCGAAACACCACGCTGACATGGCTGGGGAGTGTTGAAATCTCTGCCTTCCCTCTGCTCTGCCTGGGAACTCCAGCTTTCCCGGCCAGTCAGCTCTCTCCCTCACAACCTCCCAAGCGTGGAGGAGAGGCAACACTTTCCTTGTTTGTTTCTTCCTTTTTCAGAACATCCTCTCATTCAAAACATCTCTTCTCTGAAATCCCAGCAATCCTTGTCACAGCATCTCACGCCCTCGCATCACCAGTCCGTTCAGTGGTCTTTGGTGCCTGGCCCAGCCTGGGAGAGTCTACACCCATGAGATGACCCTGGCCCTGCCCTCACCTCATCATAAATGACAGGCCATTCCATGTGACAAGCTATCTCTTTTTTTTTTTTTTTTTTTTTTTTTTGGAGAGGTTTTTTGCTATAGGGCGCGTGCGCTCGCCAGACAGACAGAGAGAGACATAGAGACAGAAAGCAAGAAATCACCCCCCAGGGGGGATGGTCACTCCGCAATCCCTTCTCCTCCATTCTCCTCTCGGGATCTTGGGCACGCACGCACACGCGCCCGGTGTGAGTTGTACGCCACCGGGTCCGAGATGCGAACCGCGGTCGACTACGTGGGAGTCCAACGACATAGCCATTACGCTAACTGCTGGTTCCCACAAGCTATCTCTTGATGAGAAGAACATGTCACCTGGCCCATACCCTTATTTTCATATCCCTAACCAGCCTGGACTGTTTCCTCCAGGAAATGCAATGCTCTGCCTTTCCACCACATGGCTGAGCTGGAGAAAACCCAATAGCAGTCTACACAGAGCAATTTCACCTCCCTGTGGTGCCCATGAATCCTTCCACTTCCATTTAGCTAACTGGCATCTGGGCCCTGCGGCTTTTAGACAACTGGGGTTGGCCTCCTGCATGGTCAAGGAACCCAGGGCAGGGACTCCACTGGATGCCCATGAGAGATGTGGCTCACAGTCTCACTGGCACAGGCTTGCATGGGTCAAATTTGTGATCCCTCCCCAAGTCTAGGTCAGTGTTGTCGTGTTGGTGACCTGAAATACCTCGGAGAGAATATTCAGACCACAGGAACTGGCAAATGTTATGAGCTGGGTCTGTCTGTATTCCAGAGAGTGAGTTACTAGCACACCACAGCCAGCCCCTACCAAAGAGGCCAGAACTCAAAGCTCTGCAGCATGACTGCCCATGTTGGTGCTGGCAAACAAACGCAGGGCACTGCAAGTAGCTGAGGCCATGCCTTAGAAAAGAGACTGCTCCCTGCCTATAGAAGGAACCAATCAGTTTTACATATTTTAATTACCTCTCTCTTGACCAATAATTTCAAATATTTCAGTTATGTCATTTTTTCTCATTGGTGGGTACTTCAAACACCAAATGCTCAAAAATACTCTCTTATCCAAGAAACTGCTCGCTGCACTTGAACATTAAATTCCAGCTAAGAACACAAGTTAATCGGGACTTTAAATACTTAGTTCACAAGGCCTATCACATGACCTCCTAAAGCAATCACCTGGTGAGGCTGATAGCGGGTCCTCTCAGGGACACTGGCTTTTTTTTTTTTTTTTTTTTTTTTTTTTTAAGAATTATTTTATTAATGGGACCAGCAGTTGGCATAATGGCTATGTCGCTGGACTCCCATGTAGTCGACCGCGGTTCGCGTCCCAGACCCGGTGGCTTAAAACTCACGCCGGGTGCGTGTGCGTGCGTGCCCAAGATCCCAAGAGGAGAATGGAGGAGAACGGATATTGCGGCGTGGCCATCCCCCCCGGGGGGCGATT
This sequence comes from Tupaia tana, assembly GCA_026018925.1. Classification (NCBI taxonomy): domain Eukaryota; kingdom Metazoa; phylum Chordata; class Mammalia; order Scandentia; family Tupaiidae; genus Tupaia; species Tupaia tana. The sequence continues at coordinate 135,273,607 of JAKSZU010000007.1, forward strand.
TCTCGCTTTTTGTCTCTCTGTCTCTCTCCGTCTGTCTGGTGAGCGCACGCGCCCTATAGCAAAAACCTCTCAAAAAAAAAAAAAAAAAGAATTAGTTTCTTAAACTTTATTTATTTATTTATTTATTCTAATTTGACCAGAGAGGGACAGAGCATGCGCGACAGAGTGAGAAAATAAGCCACCAGGTCCAGGACTCAAACTATGGTTGGCCATGTGAGAGTCTAGCACTCTAAACCACCGTGCCACTTGCTAGTCCTGACACTGGCTTTTAAAGGCTTCTATAGAAACCTGGCTCTGGGCTCTGGGGCAGACAAGGAGAAACCAAGGCCTCAGCACTAAGTACTTCATGAGTACTTACAAGGCCTCAGGCTAAGTACTTCATGAGTCAGGCACTATTACTGTCCCTGCTTTATAGACGAGGACACCGAGCCTTTGAGAGGTTAAAGATCTGGGCCCAAATCACACAGCTTGTACGTGGAGGAGCTGGGCGTGAGCCAGGCCCCCTGGCTCCAGAGTCTGCCCAGGAATGCGCAGCTCCAGAGGAACAAGGTGAGCAAAGCCAGAGCCTGCCTGGGCCGGGAGGCCTGCAGGGCTGCTGTTCTTGACTTTCACTTTCCACAATAGGGTGAGAACATTCCTTTCCAGGAAGGAAGGGCTGCTAGGAGGTGAGCTTTAAAAATAGAATAACTTTCCTCCCATCCCTGGGGAGGAAGAAAACTGCAAGGAAATGACTGAACAAGAAGTGATCAGGCCCTGTTGGCCACTCGGATTTTTTCAACAACATGGAGCTTATTCATTTCCCAGGGCCATGAGTGGATTTGACTGGCTTCTGAGCACGTGTGCATGTGCCTCAGAGCAGGAGAGAGTGTTCTAACGACTCACTTCCAGTAACCTGGGGCCTCCAGCACCGCCCAGAATGAAAGGAAGAAACACATGGCCAGCGCCAGGAAGGTCAGTCCAATACCCAGAGGACTTGAGCTGGAGGAGAGCCGGTCGGAGCCCTTCACTGCTGCTCTTTTTTCATACGATGGAGTGACTTGGGTGTGGAAAGGAAACTTCTTGGCCAACTGCCTGGAGCCAGAAAAAACGAGCCCCATGGCTTCCATCCCAGTCCAGGATCCCGCTGCTCCATTCACTCCAGGTTAAGGCTCCAGTAGTTCCCTCTGGGAATTCACTCCCCTTTCCCTTTGCCCTCCACTGCAGGCTGGAAGGAGTGTTTACCTACTGACCCTCCAGCGCTGCCTCCCAGCTCCTGAAAAAGGGCCTTTGTTCACACTGTACCGCCTCCCTCTGTGCCCACGGCCTTTCCTGAAGGCCCAGTCCCCCTTGGCCCTCCCCTTCACCCGCCCGGGCTGCCTTAATCCATGGAGGCCACTGCGTTGCTTTGGAGGCCTTACCATTTCCATGAATTGTGCCATAAAATCAACCCCTTGCTTCCTATCTCTGTTGTCTGTTTGTGTGTGTACATTCATGGATGGGAAGCAAAGCGTTGGCGTGTTCTGTTCTTGTCTGTCCTGAAAGCCTGCCCGATGGTGGCATTTAGATGAAAGAGCAAGAGCGAACTAGTGAGTTTGAATGCCATCTCCTCCTCCAGACCCCTGTTTGCCATGCTGGAGTCACCCTAGAACTTTCAAAAAGCCTAATGCCCAGGTACATCCTGACCAATAAATCAGAGTCCAGGGTGGAAGGCCCCGGACTGGAGTATGTCTTCAAGACTGAAACCCAGCACGTGAGGCCTGTGCTCCTCCAATATGGTCACGACTGTGACCCAGGTGTGCAGTGGCCTTATTAAGAGGAAGATTCTGATTCTGAGGGAAGGAAATGGGACCCGAGATTCCGCATTTCAGACAAGCGCCCAGGTGGGGCTTTTGCTACCCAGCCACAGACCTCAGCTTGAGGAGAAATGCACTAGGTTCTATCTAGAACTCTTTAGAACTGCCCTGCGAACAACTTCCTCTTGCACACTCACAGTTTTTGTGGTTACTTCTCTAGACTTTGAGGGCTGGGACACTGCCTCACTCACCACTGGGCCCCCTGCTGAGAGCACAGGCCGTGTCAGTAGGCACGTGCATGCATGCAGGAATGAAGTGATGAAATGAATGAATGAATTCCAAAGTGCCCAAACACATGGTTAAGTGCTCCCACCCCAAATAGACCCAAGTGCCCATTGTTTGTGGATAGCACCCAGCATTCTCTTCGTGGGCCGCCCTGAGCCCACCTGGCTGGTGCTTTGTGACTATCAGGAGCCGGGCGCATCTGTGGACTGCAACGTGCACCAGCTGCGGTCACCTGGAGCTGCCTAAGGAAGGGTGAGCCCAGCCCTGCCAGGAAAGAGGAGAGGAGCAGAGAGGTTAGGCCAGAGGAGGAGGAAAGGGCAGGGTTCCAGGCGGGCCCCAGGGGACAAAGGCCTCTAATGACTGGCAACATCTGATCTGCCTCTCTTTCCTGCTAATCCTAAATCACAACAGAGTGAAATCTGAGAAAGTGTGGGCGCCTGGGGGTCCAGCTGTTTTTCATATCAAGCCCCAATTCCAGCCTGTCAGAGGGAGAAGCCTACTCTGCAGATGCCATAGTTAGAGGCTGTGGGGCAGAGGCGTAAGCCCTGCAAAATGGGGAGCTGGACGCCAGAGGGAGGCTAGCCTGGTCTGTCCAATCCAGTTGCCACCGTGGCTCTTGGTCAGTCCCCACTCTTCCCCTCTGGGACTCCCAGTTCTGCCTTCCTGCCCTTGTGAGTTTCCGGGCCTCTGGTGTGTAAACCAGGCAGGTGGGGATGGGCAGGAGCAGCTGCCTTCCTGAGGCAGTGGGAGCCTGGGGAAGGCCAGCAGGCCAGCCAGCAACTGGGAGCTCGGAGACAGACCCAGCCAGGGCAGGCGACAGGCCCAGGGATCAGCCCGGGGCAGCTCAGTGGCTCAGGCTGGATTAGCAAGAGGCACAGAACAAAGGCAGGTTATCAGGCACATTCCATGGGGTGGGGGTGAACCCAGAAGGAACAGCTCTCCCGGAGGAAGTGCTTGGGGCTGCTGGCGTGGGCTCAGAACTCTGGTCTTTGCAGGCTGGGGCTCCTGTTACCTCAGCAGGATGTTCTTCCCTGAGTAGGGCCCTGAGAGTAAGGGTCTGAGCAGGGAGAGGGGCAGCTGTTGTCAACAGAACCTGTGTCCCACACCTCACTCCTGCATGCCTCCCCTCCTGCCCCGTGAGGCCTCCCTGGTGTGCTGCCAGGGAAATGAGTGGCTTTAGAGCCGACAGGGGTGTTAGTAGATGCCTCCCCAGCCTTCCTGCCCCTGCCCAGCAAGAAGCCAGAGCAAGTTTCAAGAGGCCCTGCTTCTCTACACCACGAGGATAGAACGCTTTCCTGGTGAGACCAGGTCCAGGAGGGCCCACACGGAGCCATGGCTGGGCCCATCAGGTTGTCACTGTGGTCAGTTAGTGGCTGGAGCTGGGTGACATGGACACAGGGCACAATGGGTGTGTCACCCCGAGACAGATACCAAGACTGCTGTGGGTTCCCTGAGGCAACCAGTGCTCACAAAATCCTCCTGCTGAACTTTAAATGGAGCAGCCTGATGTCAGTGAGGCCAGGCTGAGGTGGTGGCGTGCCAGGCTGCAGGCCAGGGCTAGGCCCATGGGCCAGGCCAGCCCCAGGGAGGCCCAGGCTGGAAGGGGCCTCTTGTCTGAGAGCTGAGGGGACATGAAGATCACAGACAGCCTGGACTTTGGTCCTGACTAGAAGAGGGTGTCTGGAACCATGAGGTCTGAGGCTGCCCCTCCCGTAGGAATCCAGCTTCCTCGGGCCTACTGACCCTCAGCCCTGCTTCCAGCAATCAGAGCGGCTTATTAGAGAGGAGCCCTGCTGCCGGCCACCCCGGCACCTTTCCAACATCAGGGAACAATTGTGCTTTGGCCACAGAGTCCGATATCCAATCTCCAGGGAAGGTGGATGCATTTTTCAAACCTGAAACATGCCAGGGTAATCAGATCAGTCTGAGAATATGGAGACGCTTTAATTGGTGAGAAGAGCTGGGCAGACAGGAGCCACCCCCCTCTACAGTGCCGCTGGGGTGGAGGGAGTTGAGATTAAGTAGACACCTCCCCAAAGCAAAGAGTTTCTCTCTCATTGAGGGAATATGCAGCCCAGGGACCAAGTGCAGGGGTAGATGGCTGCCAGTGCTCATAGGTTTCTACTCCCGTCCAGCTGCGTGCAGAGCCCTTGTACTTCCTCAAGAGGCTGTGGCTGTTTCTGATACCCTGGGCTCTAGTTGGCCATTGGTGGGTCGCGGACCCTGGTCAGCCCTGTGTCTGGATGTCCAGGCCACTGGGCCTCCCCAAGGTCTTCAGATATTTCCTATGGGGGGGGGTCTACTGGAGAAAGCCCGAGTCAGAAGTTTTCCAGACCAAAACTCACTTTCCCTGCTAATCACTTTATGAAAACCCCAAAAGTTCCAAAGTGAAAGATGTTAGAGGCAAATTGAGGTAGTGTTTACAGGCAAAAGACGATGTTGGGTGGTGGGTCTGGGATTCTGGCTGCAGAAGGGAGGTAGGTGGTTTGTCTGCAGCCTCTGTTGAGGTGCCAGTTCACTGGAAAGGAACCAAAGAGGGTGAGGGATTGAGGGTTGTAGCTAAGAACTAGCTCACTTTTATTGAATTCCTACTGTGTGCCATCTAGTCCTCACAATCTTCGTACAGAGTGTTATGACTTTCCCTTTCAGATGGGAGAACTGAGGCTCAAAGGATTGAGTTACATGCCGTGCTCTTGGGTCTGTCTGACTGCACCATCCCATCTCCCCCCTCCACCACTAGCCTTGTATTACGCATCCATTCAGTAAGGCTTAACACAGAGAAAGAAAGAAACTGGAGGGAGAGAAAGGAGCAGAGTAGGGAGCAAATCCAGGAAGAAAGGCGGTGAGAGCCTGCGGCCCAGTGGGTCCTATGCCTGAGACTGGACTGCTCATTTAATGTGGAACTCCAGGGCCCTCCTGACCTTCTGGAGTTGAATCCGTGTCCACTCTTCAGTAGGCTCGTCAGGTGACTCACAGTCATGAAAGTCTGGAGCCTCTGAAGCCTCGACTGCACTATCCATGTGGCAGCCTCTAGCTATGTGGCCATTGATACTGAAATAAAAAACTCACTTCCTCCATCACGTAAGGCACATTTTACAAAGGGGTTTGGGGGCCAGCAGATAGCATAATGGTTACATCACTGTACTCCCATGTAGTCGACTGTGGTTCGAGTCCTCGACCCAGTGGCTTAAAACTCACACTGGGTGTGTGTGTGTGCATGCCTAAAATCCCAAGAGGAGAATGGAGGAGAAAGGATTGAGGCATGGCCAGGCCCTTCAGGGGTGATTTCTCACGTTCCACCTTCTGTCTCTCCCCAGCAAGCACACGTGCCCTATAGCAAAAATCCCTTGGGACCAGCAGTTAGCTTAATGGCTATGTTACTGGATTCCCATGTAGTCGACAGCAGTTCGCGTCCCGGACCCGGTGGCTTAAAACTCACGCTGGGCGCGTGTGCGTGCGTGCCCAAGATCCCGAGAGGAGAATGGAGGAGAAGGGATTGCGGCGTGGCCAACCCCCCTCGGGGGTGAATTCTTGCTTTCTGTCTCTCTGTCGCTGTCTGGTGAGCGCACTATAGCAAAAACCTCTCAAAAAAAAAAAAATATCCCCTTAAAAAAAGTGTTTATTCCATGAGTGAAAGAGACAGAGACAGCACAGTGTCTGCCAGTATCTTGCATTACAATATGCCCCCCTAGCTTCAGCCAGCCCAGATTGTGGACACGTGTGTGCCCAGCATACTCAGGGAGGTCCCCAGATATGAACCAACAACCTTTCCAGGTGGGCCTGGCTCACACAAGGTCATGCTTTGCTGCTGCACCACTATCTGGCCCCATAAGCCACATTCCAAGTGTTCAGTACATACATGTGGCCGGTGGCTGTTGCCATGCTCTTGTCTACACCCGTTTCTTCGAGGTCTTGGTTTCTAGCTCTGCCCTGTTGTCTAGACACCAGGAGGGGAATGCCCCTCTTCAGAGAGCCTGTTCAGAATGTTCTCTCTGCCTTCTCACAAGGTCTCTGTGGGCCTGAGAGACCAGTGGTTTGGGCAGGAATCTGCCATGTGCCTAATCATGGCTGGTGATAGAAGCCACACTTGCGACTGGTGTCCCCACTTCCACTCAGGCTGTTGTCCAGACCTTGTAGGTCCTTGGTCACTTACAGGAAGGGTGGGCCATTGAATGGCACCCCACCCCCTTAGGCCCTGTCCTCCATGGTCTCTGCGGAACAGGGGCCAGTGTCAAAAGCCTGAGTACTGGTCCAGCTGGTGGCATGGGGGTTAGAGTGATTGGATCCCACATGGGTGATCACATAGTTCATCCAATCCCAGACTTGGTGACTTGAGAAACACATTGGGATTGTGTGTGTGTGTATGTGCCCAAAATCCCCAATGGAGGGAGAGATGGGATCACTACATGACTCCCCTGCCCCCATGAGGGTTGTTTCCTCACTCTCTCTCTTTCTCTCTCTCTCTGATGAGTATATGTACCCTTGGGCAAATAAATAAATAAATAAAACAGAAGACTGAGTGCTTGGGACAGGTCACCTCCCTTCTTGTTCCCATCCTCCCAGGCAAGTCCTGTCTTCAGCATAACCAGGGGAACAAGCCTGTGTAGGCCCCTAGAAAGGACCCAGCTGTGAAGAGCTGAGGGTGTGCAGGCTTTGTCACCCAGAGCCCCAAAAGACAAGCAGATTCTCACTCACAGTCAAGGCTTAGAGGGAAAAGGACCAGCCTCAGGTCACATGGGTGAGGTCTGGGTCTGGATTTGAACCCAGGCCTGGTGGGCTCCTCAGCCAGTACTCCTAGGGCCTGGATTTTTTCCACTTTGGCCTCGAGTTCTGGCCTACAGGAAATTTGGGTCCTGCTCTGGTCCTGAGAGAGTTCTGGCCAAGGGTTCTCAGGACAAAGCCACAGCAAGCACTTCCTCCCATGGGTCTGTAAGGATTCCTAGCAGGGACCGTCTCGCTGATTGCTGTCAGGATATTCCTTCCTTGGAGTTTATAAGAAATGCCTCATCCAGGAACTTCCAGGGTCAGGACAGTCTCCCGTTCATCCCTCTCTGCCTGCTCCATCCCAGCAGATAAGGAAGAGGTGGTGTTTACAAAGAGTCAAAAAAGGACACGGCTGAGAGAAACACTGCCATTCACCCCATGTCAGTGCCTGTATCCTGCCGAACTGCTTCCTAGCTGGGCTTTTTCCTAGGGGGTGGGGGTGGAACCACCAGGCCTCCAACTTGGAAGAAAGGAGGGGAGAAGGAGCCCTAGGGAAATGCCAGCTGATGGGAGGTGGCGAGCAGGGGCCCGGGCCTGCCTGCGATGGGCATGCTTGGCCCCAAGGGTCCTCTAGAGCACACTCAAGGGAAGGGCCCTGGGCTTTCCACAGAAGGCTGGTCACCCCCATCAGCCAAGGCACTCTTGCGTCTGCATTTGGTAGAACACTTAGACTGCGCCAGACCAGAAGCTGAACCACCCTACTGGCCACCCTGCCAGACGATGCTGAGCAGATTTGGGTGGGCAATGGCAGGCAGGCTTGGTGCCTCTTGGATGCGCTGAGAGCACCCGGGGGTCTGCTTAGACGGTGAGCCTCCTCTGGCCAGCTCAGGGACACTTTCCAGCCCCAAGTCAACAGTCGCTAATCCCAGCAACTTTGCTCCAAATATGGCAGAGAGGGAGACCAGCAGATGGCATAGGGGTTACATCACTGAACTTCCACATGGCCAACTACAGTTTGATTCCTGAGCCCAGTGGCTTGAAAATCAAGCCGGGCGCATGTGCGTGAGGTCCAGGATCCTAGGAAGAGAATGAAGAAGGGATTGCAGCGTGGCTATCCCCTCTGGGAGCTGGGGGGATAATTTCTCACTTTCTCTCTCTGTCTCTCTCTCTCTGGCAAGCGCATACACTCTATGACAAAAATCTCTTTTAAAAAATGTGACAGAGAGGGAACCAGCAGTTAGCGTAATGGCTATGTCGCTGGACTCCCACGTAGTCGACCGTGGTTCGCGTCCCGGACCCGGTGGCTTAAAACTCACGCCGGGCATGTGTACATGCATGCCCAAGATCCCGAGAGGAGAATGGAGGAGAAGGGATTACGGCGTGACCATCCCCCCTGGGGGGTGATTTCTTGCTTTCTGACTCTATGTCTCTCTCTGTCTGGCGAGTGCACGCGCCCTATAGCGAAAAACCTCTCCAAAAAAAAAAAAGTGACAGAGAGATAGGGCACACCTTATTGGGTTAAAAAGACCTATACCATTTCTTTTCTTCCAACCGTAACTCTCAGAATCTAGACTGATGGTTGGGGTTCCTGGTTGGACTGTGAAACTTTCCCGCCTCCAAATTCAACTGTTGGTCTCCTCATGTTGTTTTGTTTTATGAGGATGTGTGTGTTTGCCAGAGGGAGAGGAAGAACATAGCCTCCAATGCGGTATGGTCACACCTCCATTTCTCCATCCTGTCAGAATTTGGGGCATGCACACACACATGCCTGGCGTTTTTCAAGCCTCTAGGGCAAAAATTCAAACACGGTCGGTCCTGGCAGTGTTTCTCTCAGCAGCAGCATCTTCTTTGTCACCTGGTAAACACCACCTCTTCCTTATCTGCTGGGATGAGCAGAGAGCAGGTTGGAGCGGGCTGAGAAGGGTGAACAGGAGGGTGTCCCGGCCCTGGAAGTTCCCGGATGAGGTATTTCTTGTAAACTCCAAGGAAGGGATAGCCTGATGTTGATCCGTGAGATGATCAACTTCCCATACACAGAGCTTAACTGTTGTACTATGGGCCCGGCAGGCTCTTCGTCTTTATTTTTGCTCTAATAAAGATTTGCTCACGGCATAAGGAAAAGCAATCCTGCCTTGAACTCCAAAGAGGAGGGAGATGGAGGAAACCCTTAGCCATGAAGATTGACCTCCCATGGCCTCAGTGGTTACTCCCCACTCCTGGCCTCCCTGACACTGAACTCACTAAACACTTAAACACTCGGGGTTCTTTGCCCCTTTCCCTTCTTCCGTTTCCCTGTGAAATTTTGTGCATTATTTCAGCACCTATGTTCAACTGTGCTATTTAGACATTAAACATAGTTTCACCTTTTAAAATATTGAAAAAAACCCCCACATAAATTAAAGCTAAAGTTATCTCTTTTTCCAAGCATAATGACAAAAGTATACAAATCATGTGAAATGACGTCTTCATTAGTAATTAGTCCTATATCCATCTCTACTCCCTAGAGGGAGCCTTGCTAAACGTTTTGTGTCCGTGATTGTAAATATTTTGTTTGCAACTCATTTTAGGAGATGCAGTTCTCCTAAACTGTCCTGGGCGGATGGAGATCTATCTCAGCAGGTTTCCCTTGAAATACAACTCCCCTCATGTACGGCAACCTGCATGACTAGAACCTTCTTTGTACACAGGCCTCTGAATCCATCTCCCATTATTAATGTGGACAAAGAGTCTAGGACAAGCCTAACCAGCTGTGTGAACTCCAGCCCAACTTCTGTCTCAGTGACAGAATTCCCCAGCTCCTGTATTATCAGATCATCTTCTCTTAAGAAATCAAAAGCCTTTCAAGATGTCTTCTTATCCCTCCACCTTGGTTCACAGCCTTTTCAGATGGGCGGGTCTCCAAGGGAAGTGGCTGGAGAATGAGGCAGAGCCCCCGCCTCTATCCTGTCAGTTATGCTCAGTTGTTTCCATTGTTAGCATCCACTGAGGAAGTCAATGTTTCAGAGGCTATTAAGGACTGGGCATTATTATCAGAATGTTTATAAATTAAGAAGCAAGCAGTTAGAGTAATGGCTATGTTGCTGGACTCACATGTAGTTGATCGTGGTTCGAGTCTCTGACCCGGCGGCTTAAACTCACGCCGGGCGCGTGTACGTGCGTGCCCAAGATCCCGAGAGGAGAATGGAGGAGAAGGGACTGCGGTGTGGCCATCCCCCCTGGGGGTGATTTCTTGCTTTCTGTCTCTCTTTCTCTCTCTCTCTCTCTGGCGAGCGCATGCACCCTATAGCAAAAACCTCTCCAAAAATAAAAAGAATATTTATAAATTAATAAAAGACATAATGGCCTTGGGGCAGAATTTAAAATGCTAGGGAAAACGCTGAATGGGATTGGAATTCATTGACCTTAAAGAAGTGAAGACAAAGTGTCAGCAGACAGGTCAGTGTATCTTATTTTTATTTTATACCATTCTCCCTTTCTTACTTGAAGGTAAGGCTGGTGAGAAGATAAGGAACTTCTTTCTTCCCCCTTAGAATCCTTTTATCAGGCAGGTTCTGAGTTGCAGATGACAGAATCTGTTGCAGGATATTAAAATTTATTTTTTACTGACGAAAACTCACTGAAATGTTGCTGGAGGCACCCAAGCTTCCAGAACAACTCCCAGCACCACACTGAAGAATGGTCCCCACAGATAGTTGCTGCCATCTATAAGCCCAGAATCACCCTCATTTGCAAATAAATGTCCTGTCCTGCCTGTTTTATCACTTTCAAACCAAAGTCTGATGTGGTTTCATTGATGGGTACAATCTAAGTCACATGTCTGCGGCCTTGTGACAAGAGAGGCTGGGAACCAGTGTTGGGCTACTGCACTGAGAGAGTAGAGACACCACATGGAGAAGCTTTCCAGATACAGACAAGCCGTTACACAGGAGGGCACCCTGCATGACCACAGTCCACCACGCATGCAGGATTTTCCATTCTGCTAATTGCTATGTGAGACTGGAGGTCTAGCTTCAGCCCAACTTCACTCTAGAGGCCTCTGTTCAAGCCCTTGGTTTTGAAGCATATGATTCTGTCTGCAGAAAGGAAACATTTTGATTATGGTGTGACTTGAAGACTCTCCTGCTCTTTTATCCTTTTTTTGTTTTGTTTTGTTTAGTAAGTTTGTTTATTTATTTATTTTAATTTTACCAGAGAGGGACAGAGTGATAGAGAGGAAGTGAGAAAGCAAGCCGCCAGGTCCGAGACTTGAACCACAGTCAGCCATGTGGGAGTCCAGCACCCTTAACCACCATGCCACTTGCCGGCCCCTTTTATCCATTTCTTGTAATAGGTATGGGAACTGGGAAGTTCCCTCTGTTGGTAGAAATGTTCTCATAATAGGCTATATTCTTTGAGGTCGGACTTGCCGCTATAGTTCTCCATTGCCTGGATTGTAGTTCTCTCCTCTGGTCCCCAACTAAGCTCCCTGGAGTACACACCAGGTGTGGGAGCCTGCTGCACAGACCAGGGCCAAAATCTAGCTATGCCACTCCATAGCTGTGTGCTCTTATGAAAGTTATCTTCTTCTTCTTCTTCTCAGTTTATTATATGTATTGGGTTGTTGGAAAAGTCATGGTGTGCTTTTCTATGCAAAAATGTGTCATGACTTTTCCAACAACCCAATATGTGTTCAAAAGTGTATAAATAATGTGAAATTACTTTTTTATAAGTCCTATATCTGACTCTACTCCCTAGTGGGAGCCTTGCTAAGTTTTATCATTGTAAATAACTTCTGTGCCATTTTATCCCCCCTCTTCTTCACTTAACCACATATCATGGCCATTACAAGTCAGATTCTTTTTTTTTTTTTTTTTTTGATATAGGGTGTGTGTGTTTTCCAGAAAGACAGAGAGAGACAGAGAAACAGAAAGTGAGAAATCACTCCCCAGGGGGGATGGCCACGCTGCAATTCCTTCTCCTCTATTCTCCTCTCAGGATCTTGGGCACGTATGCACACACGCCTGGTGTGAGTTTAAGCCATCAGGTTCGGGACTTGAACCGCGGTCAGCTACATAGGAGTCCAGCGACATAGCCGTTACGCCAACCTCTGGTCCCTACAAGTCAGTTTTTAAGTATCTACATTGTTCTTTTTAAGGGCTACCAAGTGACCCATAGTTTTATTTAACAAAGGCTCTATTGGTGAACACAGCTGATTCAAATTCATGTGATGAACATCCCCACACATATATCTGGCACACTCATGCCCTCCTTTCTGGAGGCATTTCTCATTTCCTAGAAATAAAACTCTTCAATCACAAACTATAAACATTCACAAGGTCATCAGAAATTGCTTTTTAAATATTGTGTTTTCACTCGTCCAAACAGTACCTCTTTTCCCACATCCTCTCGACCTTGGATGCTGTCAATCTAAAATTCTGGCCAATCTGATGACTTTAAATGGTAAGTCACCTAGAGTAGATTGCCAATTTGTATTCCTCCTCTGTAGAGTGCCTATTTATATCATATGCTCATTTTTCTATTGGTTTCTTTATCTTTTAGATTTGTGTGATAGGGCTATGACTCTTTGTCTGTGATAGGTGTTGTGTACAAGCAGTCATTTGTCTTCGTGATGATTTGCTTACCACTCTGTGCTTGTGGAAGGTTGGAGCCTGGTCTTGTTAGACACCAATAGCTGAGACTGAGGCTGGCTCCTTGCAACATCTTCTGGATAAATGAGTGAATCTAACATGGATGGCAGACAGATCAAGGGGTCTGCATTAGCAAAACCTCTGAGTTAGGCGATTTTACAAAAGGTAGGTGTATTCTGGGGAATATCAGTTGTGTCTACCCATTTTCTGAAAGGTTCATCTTCACTTCAGTTCACTGTAGCAGAAACCACCAGCGGGTTTGGATTTTACTTTTCAATTTCTGAGTATTATGAGATCCTAAAATGAACACGAAACAAATATTATGTGATGATATCCATAAATATAAATAGGAACTAAAAAACTGGAAAAATATGTATCTCCCTGGAATAAGAACTAAATAAAAGAGGCTAGTGAATAGTCTTACCAGAACAAGGGTCATATGGGTTGTTAAATCAAAATAATATCAAGGACTCTTATTGGTATTATAAATTACAAATGTAATTATTATTTATTTTAGAGATTTTTGCTATAAGGCATGTGTGCTCACTAGAAAGACAGACAGGAAGCAAGAAATCACCCCCCCCCTCCAGGGGGGATGGCCATGCTGCAATCCCTTCTCCTCCATTCTTTTCTTGGATTTTGGGCATACATGCACGCACACGAGGTTGGCATGAGTTTCAAGCTGCTGGATCTGGGACTTGAACTGTGGTTGGCCATGTGGGAGTCCAGCACTGTAACCATTATGCCATTTATTCATCTCAATTGTAAATATTGATGTTGTAAATTATTTAATCATGGTAGGCTTATATTATGAATGAAATCTTGGACTCCTACCTTGAAACTGATCAAGTTAAGTCCTCTAACCTCAGTTTCATCATCTGTGAACAGGGACAGTATCTGTCCAGTGTGCACCCATTCATTCATGTCTCCATGTACTCATTCACTCACTTAAAACTTATTAGAAGACATCTTATAGGGAAGACCATATTTGAGGGAACTCAAGATAAATTCTTCCATTCCCCTGTGCTCTGTAGCAATCACCCCACAGATGAGAAAAATCACTGTTTTCCAGATAGGACCTGTGCCTAACTTGGTTTCTGGAATATTAGTGGTTTGGAAGGATTGAGTTTTGTCTCAAAAGTTAGATTTTCTAACCTCTGCTTCCTCTAATATAACATGGAGGTATTTACCAGAGTCCTGCATAATTGATCATGGTTGGGAGAGATACCATTCACTGAAGGAACTTCTCCTTTATCTGCTAATCAGAGCTCAGGGTCCTTTTCAGAGCAGGGCAAAACAATTCAAGTTGGGATTTGTAATAGAACTAGTCAACAATTCAAGGTTACTTAGAATATACCTATTCCCATCTGATATATATGACTAATAACACACATGCTATTTAGAAAACTAAAGATAAAGGGATCGAGATCTAGAAAAAATGAACGCCAGTGAACTTCAATCTGAGTAAGGATGTTGTCAGAGATTTGCTTGTTCCCAAAACCGTTCCTCGGATCTCTCACAAGAAGAAATTTCAGGGAGATGAGCTGCTTCAGGATGAAGCCGAGTATCTCCTTCCCAGCCACTGGCTGCCAGAAACTCACGGAAGTGGATGATGAACGCAAACTTTGTACTTTTTATGAGAAAGGAATGGGCACAGAAGTTGCTGCTGATTCTTTGGGTGAAGAATGGAATCAGTGATGGAAACGACAAACAAGGTTTCCCCATGAAGCAGGGTGTCTTGACCCATGGGCATGTCCACCTGCTACTGGGGAAGTTATATTCCTGTTACAGACCAAGGAGAACTGGAGAAAGAGCAAGCGAATCTGTTCAGAGGTGTATTGTGGACGCCAATCTGAGTGTCCTCAACTTGGTTGTTGTAAAACAAGGAGAGAAGGATATTCCAAGACTGATACCACGGTGCCTTGTTATCCTGGGACTAAGAGAGCTAGCAGAATCCAAAAACTTTTCAATCTCTCTAAAGAAGACAACGTCCACCAACATGTAAGAAAGTTCTTAATCAAGGTAAGAAACCCAGGACCAAAGCACTCATGATTTAGCCTTTTGGGACATCACATGTCCTGCAGTACAAACAGCAGCGTACTGCTCTCAAAAAGTGTACTAAGAAAAATAAGGAAGACGCAGCAGAACTTTTGGCCAAAACAATGAAAGAGATGAAAGAAAAACACCAAGACCAGATTGCCAACGAGATGCAGCCTATCCTCTCTGAGAGCTTCTATTTTGAAGTCCAAATCCTGTCGAAAATAAGAAGTGTTTTAAAGAGTAACAAAAAAGTAAAATCAGATCTCAAAAAAGAAAAAAAAAAAAAGAAGAAGAAATATTAGGTTGTCAGAAAAGTCATGACGTATTTTTCTATGCAAAAATGTGTCAGGACTTTTCTGACAACCCAATAATACTGGAGGGAGAGTAAAGCTGTGACTTGCCACACTCCATCCTTTTAGGTGACAGTGAATGATGGCTGCCAGAAGACAGAGAAACAGAAGTTACTGCAGATTTGAGAGCTGCCGCAGGCCAAATAGTGGAGCCAGTGGGGTAGGGAGGTCTTTAAGGCTATTTTAAAATAGGTGATGTTTTATCATTCTTGCCTAGTACTTAAAATATCTGTAAAGTTTTACCTAGAGATACTTTTTAAATAAATTTCATTAGTTTTTTGTTTGTTTGTTTTGCATGTGAGAGAGAGGAAAAGTGAGAAATCGCCCCCCGGGAAGCCATACTGCAATGTATTCTCCTCTGGGATTTTGGGCATGCATGCACACGTGCCCAGGTGTGATCTTCAGGCTGCAGGTCAAGGACTCAAACCACGGAGTCGGCCATGTGGGATCCAACACCTTAACCACCACACCATCTGCTGGTCCCACCTAGAGATAATCCTACTGGACCTTTTAAAAAAATATTGAGACTTATTGTGATCATAATTATGTTGCAAAGACAGTAACACTACCAAGATTTTTGAACTCCAGAGCTTTGTTTTCTTAGGCAGGCTAAATGGGCTTTTGGTAATCCAGTTTAGATTATTAATTCACTTAGCAAATCCTATCCCCCTTAAATAGTGGAAAGTTAAAGCCCATTTATTAATCAAAATATCCAATTAGTGGATAGAGGTTGAGCAAATTTTACTCTGTCACTTTGTCTCAATTTAAAACCAGTTAAGATCTTAAGGGCTGCCAGCAGATAGTGTGGTGGTTAAGGTGCTGGGCTCCACATGGCTGACGGCAGTTTGAGTCCCAGACCTATTGGCTTGAAAATCACACCAGGTGCATGTGTGTGTACATACCCAGAATCCTGAGAAGAGAAGGGACTGTGGCACGGCCACCCCCCTGGTGGGAGGTGATTTCTCACTCTCACTGCCTGTCTCTCTGTCTCTCTCCTGTGAGTGTATATGCCTGATGGCAATCCCTCCCCCCACCCCCCAAAATCCTTTGGGCTCCAAAGAGAAAAATTTCTTGATAAAAATAATCTGCCTTTTGCTTTTTTTTTTTTTTTTTGAGAGGTTTTTGCTATAGGGCGTGTGCGCTCGCCAGACAGAGACAGACAGAGAGAGACATAGAGACAGAAAGCGAGAAATCACCCCCCAGGGGGGATGGCCATGCTGCAATCCCTTCTCCATTCTCCTCTCGGGATCTTGGGCACACAGGCACATGCGCGCGGCGTGAGTTTAAGCTACCGGGTCTGGGACTCGAGCCATGGTCAACTACATGGGAGTACAGCGACATAGCCATTATGCTAACTGCTGGTCCCTCTGCTTTTTGCTTTTTAGGAAAGTATAGATTATGTTACTGTAAATTATGTGGCAGGAAAATAAAAAGATTATTTTTCCAACCCCTTGTGGTTAACATCAAAGGATAAATTCAAAGATCAGCTGATTTGAGAACATAAAGTGTAACCCTTGTTTCTGATTTGAGAAAATAAAGTGTAACCCTTGTTTCACTGTGATAGTCACAGGATTGGGGTATTGCAGTCATTAATACAAACACAGAGTCAAGAATGCACATCCCATTTTAGGGGTCCAGTGAGAATAGAGGCAGTATGGAGTGCTATCGTTGGCTTAAAAACCCTAACAGGACATGTGTTCTATAGCATTACTCTTCATGAACTGGGCCACTGACTTATCTTTCTACTCAACATAAAATGTATACGGTTCTCAATGTTACCTAAAATAAAACCCTGGGCTCAGAAGAGCCTTTCTTGGACTATGACTTCTGAATGCAGAACCTCACTGCTTTGTTCTATGCCCCTTCCCTAACCTTGTACCCTTGAATCTCAGAAAAATCTATTGATGTGCAGCTAATGTTTTGGGTTTTTTTTTTTTTACTTTCTTTTTTTTTGGCGAGGTTTTTGCTATAGGACACATGTGCGCTCCAGAAAGACAGAGAGACAGAGACAGAAAGCGAGAAATCACCCCCCAGGGGGGATGGCCACGCCGCAATCCCTTCTCCTCCATTCTCTTCTCGGGATCTTGGGCATGCACGCACACGCGCCTGGCATCAGTTTAAGCCACCAGGTCCGGGACTCGAACCATGGTAGACTACATGGGAGTCCAGCGACATAGCCATTACGCTAACTGCTGGTCCCGATGTGCAACTAATGTTCAGAGGCTCTGCTGGGCTGGTGCACTGTGTCCTCACGGGCACTCGTACTGCCAGCTCCGTGTTCCGTCTGCTGGCTGAGGGCTGCTGACAGACACTGCGCTCATCCTGACCACTTAGGGAGCCATTCTTGTGTGCATGCCACTTTGATTCAGAAAGTGAATGCGAAGAGAATTTTTTTTTTTGCAAAAAAAATCTGTCTTTTGCTTTTTAAAATTATGGCAGTTAAAGAACAAAAGGCATAAGATTCTACTAATCAGCCATGAATACCCATGACTTATTTTTTCCTCTATGTATTAAAACGCAAAGATGTGAAATCTTGTACTACACAAAACCAACGTTAATAAAAGTGGCTATTTAACAACAACAAAGATTGCAGATTTATATGAGTGGAGATAAGCTAAATTCCAGCAACATTTCGTAAAGATCTGCTATGGCATAAAGGACATTTAAGCATGCTATTTCCTTTGCATTAAAAAAAAACAAATCCCCTCATGATTTCAACAAATTTCTACTTCCGTGGCTATGTCTGAACCTCATGAAAAAACTCTAAGTATTTGGATTTCTTTTACATAAGCTTAATTTTTTTCCCCTTCTAAAACGACTTTTCTCATTAAAGTGAAAAGCTACAGCTGTTTTCAAAGTCATCGTTTCCTCATATTTCATTCAGAAGTTACCCTAACTCCTGGCGGAAAGTCGGTTTCCACTTCAGACAATGGGAACCGGGAACATTTCCTAATCTCCCTAAGACGACATTTGTAAAACTACTCTTCACTTCACCCTTTGTCAACCTTTGAAAACTTAAAATGATCGAGGCTGGGACATAGATTATTGTAATAAAATTTAATAGCAGCTTAGCATACCTTTAAAATATATTTTTTAAGGAGGATGTGCACTTTACAGCAATTACACACGAGAAATGAATACACACAGATGAAGCTGTGCAGTTATTTTAAACAATACAGCTCTTCTCTATAAAGACGCTTCTTGCTCTTGGCCTGTCCTACTTTTCAATCAGGAAATTGTGACCTTGCAATCAGGAACAATTTGGCAACATGGACTCAAACATCAAAGATGTGTTCTACTAGAGAACAGAGAATGCAAGTGCTTCCATAATCAAATACCTTCCAATTTACAAGTATTCCACAGGGAAGGAAGAGGGCTCTTTCCCATGGGTAGCTTATCATCTTTGTTAAGATGCTCGATCCCACATGAATGACTGGTTATAGTCTCAGACCCAGTAGCTTTAAAAACTTGCCAAGTCAATGTGCACGCTCAAAATCCCAAGATGAGAATGAAGGAGAAGGGATTGTGGTGTGACCATCTCCAAGGAGGGGTGAGTTCTCACTTTCTCTCTCTCTCTCTCTGTCTGAGTGTATTCACCCTGTGGCAAATTATAAAGAAAAAAACTACAGAACAAAAGATTTTAGTTCAACCAAAGCAGACACTTAGTGAATCACTTGTCACCAAAGTGTTCAAGCAAAGCTGGACAGTTATATAACACAAATGTGGTGTGGTGGGGGGCTGGCAAGTGGTGTGGTGGTTAAGGGCGCTGGACTCCCACATGGCTGACTGTGGTTCGAGTCCCAGACCTGGTGGCTTGCTTTCTCACTTTCTCCCTCTCTCTCTGTCCCTCTCTGGTCAAATTTAAATAAATAAATAAGTAAAGTTAAAAAAAAATGTGGTGTGGTGGAGGGGGGTTGGTGTCACCAACCCATAAGGTCCTTTTCAGTTCTCAACAGCATTTTTCAGGTCCTAGAATAATATGCAGATCTAATGTGGAAAAGTATTATTGGACAATAATGAATTTAACTCTTGAACAAAACACTGCATTTAGAAATATTTCTACCAGTTTTCTCTAGCAGATCAGCTGAAGGTGGAAACCCAGAAGTAAGCAGAGCAAGGTGGAGCTCCCTCACTTGGGGGCTGGAATGCATGTAGTATCAGATGACAACCTGGGATGGATGGGGGCTGTGTCACTCAAAGTACTGCCAGAAAACATGCTCCAACACCTCCACTGCTGAGGGCTGATCCAACACAAGACAGTGTCACTTAAAGACACTGCCTAAAGACATAGCATTTCCAGCTGGTAGTTGCACAATCAAATCACCCTAATTCGTCTTGAGACTGTTTAACATGGAAGAAGGCCCTTAAGGGCAGAGTGGGAAGCAAAGCATCACACACCATGTTCCATTCCTCTGAATGCTTCAAGACGCAAGGACTGAACAGACCTGGGCCTGTCTTTGTCATGTAACCTATCCTTGTAAAGTGCACACTGCTTCATTCATTTTGTTCTTTCTGTGGTACTAACATCACTATGGCCTGCCACAAGACGATGTCCACAACTCCTGGGTTCACAGATCTAATAACTGAACCACTACATTTTGGCTAATGTGGGAAAGACAGCAGTTTGGTCTAAATGTCACTGGATTCATGTAAAGTCTACACATACAGACAAATCAAATACACTATTAAAGTGCTTGGTAATTAATTTTCAAATGAGTCCTTACCAAAATGTAAATGTTTATGTTTAGTTCCTGGATCCCAAATGAGATAGCTCTATTAAAATTAGGGCAATTCCTGGGGACCAGCAGGTGGTGTGGTGGTTAATGGCATTGGGCTCTCACATGACTGAACATGGTTTGAGCCCTGGACCTGGCAGCTTGCTTTCTCGCTTTTTTTCTCTCTCTCTCTCTCTTTGATCAAAAATAAAATAAATAAATAAAAGATAATCCTTTTAAAAAATTAGGGCAATTCCTAGCATTTATGTTGAGCAATCAAAAGTCTTGATTCGTTCCAGCCACAGTGGCATAGGTGGTGGGGAGCTGCTGCACAATGGTAGAGAATATGGGAGGCTCCAGGTTCGAATCGCAGGCCAACCTGAACATGCTGGCTGAAAGCTGGAGGGAAAGGGTAGACCGTGGTATGGGGAGACCCTGTCAAGGGTACTACCAGCCAGATAGGCCAGGAACACAGATATCACATAAATATGCCTACCCAGGAGAATGAGAACTTCCAGGTAATCTAAACTTGACATCTTCAATTCACTGCTATGGAGGGTAGAAAGAGATGATTCTTTTTTTTTTTTTTTTCTTTTCTTTTTTTTTTGGAGAGGTCTTTGCTATAGGGCGCATGCGCTCGCCAGACAGACAGAGAGAGACAGAAAGCGAGAAATCACCCCCCCCCCCCCCCCCGGGGGATGGCCATGCCACAATCCCTTCTCCTCCATTCTCCTCTTGGGATCTTGGGCATGCACGCACATGTGCCCAGCGTGAGTTTAAGCTGCCGGGTCTGGGACTCAAACCGCGGTCGACTACATGGCAGTCCAGCGACATAGCCATTACACCAACTGCTGGTCCCGAGACATGATTATTTTTCAAGGTGAGTATAAATGTAAAAATGCTATACTTTCTAAAAATATAAACTCCAATTATCAATCTAATAATCTAATGCACTCATTAGATTTGTGAATTTTTCACTGTTCATATGAAATATAAAAATAGTCCATAATTTTTAACAAACTAAACCACACTTGTTCCTGTATTTTTGAGCTCTCTTTCTAAACTTCTAGCTTTTACTTGTATTTCAAAAGAATGACTGAGGCACTGGTTCTGAATTTAATGTTATATTTATTATAGTGTTTTTATCAACAAACTTTCACCAGAAAGTTCTGAGTGTGCTAATACAGCAGGCACATTGGCTTTAATGTTTGGCATTTGACAGTCCACAGAATTGCACTTCACTCTCACAATTCTGCCACAACTTTGTGGATTGTTTGGGCAGGACCTGTAGCCAGCCTCCCCCATGAAATGGTTAAATATAAATTTTGGTTCACTCTGATTTAAACGCTCTGAGTTCATGATTACATCAGTCTGTGCCAGGCTCGGCTCCCCTTTCTGCTCTGCCTTGCTGATCGGAGTCAGTGACCTAGAGACCTTGCTTTCTGTCCCCTCACTGCCCTCCACGTTTCCAGCGTCTCTATGTGTACAGAGTTCCCTGTGGTCAGTCTCAGGATCGCAACACGCTTTTAGTAAGGACCCGGTGCTTCTGCAGGCAAATGATGATGGCTCTGCCATCTTTGGAAGATGCTCTTCTTGGCTCTGATGACTGTGTACACTGGTCTTACCAATTTTTTCTTGGACCTGAATGTGCTGCACTGGGTGGAGGAAAAAATTCTGAGGCAGAGAATTCTGTACTCCAGGTGGCTTCATTCTACCCTGAAGGCAAGTACAGTGGTGGATGTGCGGGATGGGATGCACGAAGCTCTCAGTGGCTGGGTGTGCAGCATTCAGAGGGGCCATCCCATTTTGGATCTGGACAAAGCTGCTGGCAGTAGGAGCACACTGGTGGCACAAGCAGTCACCCAGCTGCTGGCAGGAGTGTGGGCCGTATTTCAAATGCTGGTAGGCATTTGGGCAGCTACATCTCTGATTCAGAGAGAAGAAGTGGCACATGGTATGCTGTTCAAGAGAGGGCTGAAGCAAGGCAGAGCTAGCTTCGTTTCTGCTGCTCTTGGTGAGCTCGCTGTTGTGAGCTGTGTGCACAGGCATCCCTACATTCTTTGCTTGGCTGTTGAAAAATTCAGAACAGATGTGGGTCTCTTCATAAGTGGCCTTCTCAGAGGCAGGATGGCTGTGGGATGCCAGAGGTTCTAACTCATAAAATTCGTGCTCCAGTTCAGATTTTTGGCCCCTGGGATCTAAATGATAAGCATTCACTGGGTGTGTTTTGCTTTGTCCCTTGTCACCAGGACTTGCAGACAAGGCATGGGAAAAGGCACTGCACTGTAGTTTTTTAGGTAAAGGAATCTGACCACAGGTACCCTGTGGTCCAAGGCACCGACACATGCACTGGAAGAAGAAGGTGGCAAAAGCCCAACTGACACACATGATGAGCATCATGAAGGTGCCAAGCTGGGTGTACGCGAGAACTGTGGAGGGCATCATCATGGCCCCGGCCACAAAAGTGGTCAGAGCGGCCATGGCAATCGCGGAGCCCATGCGACTCAGAGAGAAGATCACCTTGCCTTCTCGGTCGGGATCTGGAGCCAAGCGGTAGGCGACCCCATAATGGACCGCAAAGTCCACGGACAAGCCAACTGCGACTGAAATCGTGACAGACTCCAAGACATTTAGCTCCCAGCCCAGCAGGACAAGAGAACCAACGGTGACAAATATTGTTCCGGCTATTGAAATGATGGCATACAGGCTTATGATGACGTTCCAGGTTGTCAGCAGCATCACGCTGAAGGCGACAGCCACGGAGAGCCCCATGGCAATGAGGGTGCCATCGGAGAGGCTATCTTGGAGGTCATAGAACTCCAGGTTGCTCACAAACCAACCGTTGCTGAGGCCCTCAGGTGCAGAACTCAGCTCGTTGGAAATCCACGAGTCCACCTCTTTATAAAACTGATGCATCTTTTCATAAGCCAGTGTGAAGAGGTAGGTACTTTGGAATTCTAGCACTACTGCCCTGATGGTATCATTGATATCAAACCTTGGCCCTGGAGTTTTGCTATCTAGATGGTACCCTGTGCTCCTCTCCAGCTCCATAATAGCTCTCTTGATGCATAGTTCAAAAATCTCTTGCTTATAGGGGAAGCTCCAGTGGCTGCAGCACGGGTACAGGGCAGGCTCATCACAGTCCTGGTTTTCCATCCACTGTTTGAATGTCTCAATAAAGCAGCTGGTAAAGTCCTGCTCATCAGTCTGGTAAAAGAATGTTTGGTTCCTTAGTTTTTGACAAAAGTGCAAAATCCAGGCCTGGGAAGCTGGGCTCGCAATGTTAAAACTGCTATCTAGTGTCAACTTCCCTTTACTCTTGGGATTCAGTGGGTTGCCGTTGTCTTCTGGGGACACGCCCCAGATGACTGTGATGGGCATGTGCAGCTCCTCTCCATGGTGAACACGTTCAAACATGAAAAGCTTTTTGTACTCAGCATCGTAACGTTCAAACGGGTGAGATGACCTGAACACTTGGAACTCAGATAACTCCAAGGAGGGTAGTTTCATCTTTGGATTTATACACACAATGTAGGCCCCACCTACAGTTAAGGCAAGGAACCAGAACAGCCAAAGGTAGCGGAACTTGATGACAATGCATGGCAATACTTTTTCAAAAAAAATGCGAGACGCTTCTGAAATGGCAAAAAGTATTTTGTGGCACTTCTGGCAAGCCACTGTCCAGCAGTTTTTGTTATCGTATATTTGCTGCTGGGGCTTTTTGAAGCAACTGAATATATTGAGAAGATAGCGCTCATGCAGTACGACAACTGCTGGGAGCCAGGTGACCATCAAAACATAGTTGACTAATATAGCTGTCCCCGCATAAACCCCGAAGCATCTGATTGCTGTAATGTTGCTCACGTAGTTAGCGTAGAAGGCAGCAGCAGTGGTAAAACTGGTCACGAACATGGAGAGGGCGGCATGTTGCAAAGTGATGCTTACTGTTTCCGAGGTTTTGGCCTGAGGCTTGTCAAATTTTGTGTAGTTCCAAACATCACACAGGACAAAAGCATCATCTGCTCCAATTCCGACCAAAATAATGAGTGCCGTGAGGTTCATGAAAGGAAAAAACTCAAAGTTAAATACTACACGATAAAGAAAATAGGAAACAATCAAGGAACTGATTATGGCGAACATCGTCATCAGAGTGATAAACATGGACTTGGTATAGACACACATGACTAAAAGGACAATCACAATGGCTATGGCAGGATACACGGTATCCATTAGAAGATAATCTTGAAATAAACTATGTTTGATACCAAATTCAATCCCGGTGATGGTAGTCACGCCGTCAGAGGAATTCCAGTTCTCAAAGTTGTCCAAGTAAATGTTCATCATGCTCTCCCCTTTCTCTGTGGGAGAGAAGAGCATGCTGTATTTTAACGCCGGCATGGCATAGTCAGCTGTCTTTGGGGTCATGAAGTCTTTGTCCACCAAGTAGTGGAGGATCTGGTAGACGGCGTTGTACTTGGTACACTTGCGTGGCACGTTGGTGCACTTCAGCTGATCCTTCCTTCTGGCTGCCATGTCCCAGCAGTCTGGCCCCAGGGTGCCATTCTGGTAGTGTTTGGCACAGGTCCGAAGCAGCTTCAAGGTATGAGAAACATCTCGCTCAACGATCTTCTGGCAGGATGATCTATTATTCAGAATGGCAATATAGTTTCCCAGTGTCCAGCTGGGGCAACAGGAAGCAGCGGTGGTCCTCTGGCAGAGATCGCCAAACTGGGGATGAGATCTGATCTGCAGGGATAAAGACACACAGGAGGAATGACGTTTACAATGGTTCACAATCGGAAAGGACTGACTCGAAGTAGCCTTGAGAGACAGGGAGAGTTAATGAAGTTAAACAGTCATCCTGTTAAATTTGGTATCAGTTTGAATATAAAATGAGATTTCCCCACAAAACTAACTCATATCACACAGGACTCTTTGAGAAACTTTATTTTGAACAACAAACTACTGTTTGGGGATGACATATAAGTGTGAAACAATTCCAACCAATGCTAGTTGGTTTAAGGAAGGAGATAAAATTAACACCTACTTAGTAAATAAAGCCTTTTCAAAGTCACTTTAAAAAGCAATAAAGTGGATAGGTTGTAAAGCTTTTGTATACAGATCTACAGGATTACTTAAGAAAACAATTGCCCAACTGACATATGAAACACATTTGTAGCTTTGCTTAAGATTTCTGGTTATCAGCAGGCAAGTTTTTAGTGACTTAAGTACTAGATCTCAATGAACACAGTTGGAAGCAAAGATGATAGTCCCTTGAAAATTGCTATGGTCTGAAAGTTTGTGTTCCTTCAAAATTAATAAGTTAAAACTCAATCCCCAATGTGACAGTATTAAGAGGTGGGATCTTTTGGGAGGTGATTAAGTCACAAGAAAGAGATTCTTCTGGGATAAATAGCCTTATAAAAGAGGTTCAAGGGAGCTTGTTTGTCCTTTTGCTAGATAAGGATACAAAGAAAGTACCATTTATGAGAGACACACCCTCACCAGATAATGAATCTGCAGGCTCCTTGGTCTTGGACTTCTCAGCCTTCAAAATGTAAGAAACAAATGTGTGTTCTTTACAAACTATATAGTCTACAGTATTTTGTGATAGCAGCCAAAAGAGACTAAGACCAAAACTGTCCAGTGATATTAAAGCACTGAGATCAAGAAGTATGAAAGAGCTGGAATAAAATTGTTTCATAAAATATAATGAGAAGAGGGCAATACTGCTCAATTAAAGTATTATTTATATCTGATTTAAATAAATACATATAATTGGTCAAATAAGTGTTTAGGTAGGAATTTCATCATTTCATCCACAAAGTTTATTTGAGTTAGTTAAAAATCTAAATTTCTCTTTTGGTATACATATTAGCAAGTCTGATAATTCTGGACTTAATGCAGAATTATTTCGTTTAGAACACTATTCCTGGGGACCAGCAGTTAGCGTAATGGCTATGTTGCTGGACTCCCACGTAGTCGACCGCGGTTCAAGTCCCGGACCCAGTGGCTTAAACTCACGCCGGGTGCATGTGCGTGCGTGCCCAAGATCCCGAGAGGAGAATGGAGGAGAAGGGATTGCGGCGTGGCCATCCCCCTCTGGGGGGTGATTTCTCACTTTCTGTCTCTCTCTCTCTCTGTCTGGCAAGTGCACGCACCCTATAGCAAAAACCTCTCCAAAAAAAAGAGAACACTATTCCTGAAGCAGGCCTTTTTTAAAATGGCTGTTCTTGTTATACAAGATTTTTTAATTGTTCCATTACTGGAATTGCTAGATTATGGTGAAAGTTGCACAATTTCCTTCTGGAAATGAGGTAAGTGGCCCATCTTCCTTGAGAGTGAGAATAAAAAATATTTCCCTGTTGAGCCTGACCATAACTTTCCTTGAGAAGTACTAGAGCTAAAGATGACTTAGTCCTTCCTCCACCTCTTATTTACCAAAGGCTGTTCCAGGGAAGAAACTCCAAAGTTCAAGAAGGGTGTAACTTATTTTTTTCTAGGATTAAAAACACCCTTTACCTCGATTAAACTAGGCTTTATCAATCATGCATCAAAATGTCCTCTCAGAGTAGAAGAAAAGTTGGCATAAATTATCTCTTTGGAACTTGGGCTTACTCAATAACTAAGTTACTTGTGACCCATTAAAACTCTATTAAGATATCCTGCTGGGACTAATCCTGAGGGAGTGGGTGTAGATAAAACAAAATTGGCCACGTGTTGGGAACTGTTGAAGATGGGTACCTGCCCATGGGGAATCATTATACTATTTTAAAAAATTTTGTATATGCTGGTACATTTCCACAATAAAAAGTGGTTTTTTTTATAGACATTCTATTGGGGGTAAAAAAAAATGAACCAAAAGAGATTTTATTCAATGTACTTAAAAGAATGTTTAACAAAGACCTCTTCTTCTTCTTCTTCTTCTTCTTCTTTTTTTTTTTTTGAGAGGTTTTTGCTATAGGGTGTGTGAGCTCACCAGAAAGATAGAGACAGACAGAGAGACAGAAAGTGAGAAATCACCCCCCCCCCCCCCAGGGGAGATGGCCATGCTGCAATTTCTTCTCCTCCATTCTCCTCTCGGGATCTTGGGCACGCACGCACATGCGCCCGGTGTGAGTTTAAGCCACCGGGTCTGGGACTCAAACCGAGTCAGCTAATTGGAGTCCAGTGAAGTAGCCATTATGCCATCTGCTGGTCCCAACAAAGACTTCATTTTAAAAAAGCAATAATTGATATTCCACAGAACAATATACTTCATTTTTGAGTGTTTCCAGGTAAAAACATTCATATGTGCTAATGTGGAGAAAACTTCATCACCTAATAAATAACAAGAAACCCTGGAGTGGCATCTCTCTGGTTTTCAAGGCAGATTACTAGTTTCACCCCACAAAGAAGTTAACGCAAGCTTTTGGCCTTATCCTAGAGAACTGAAGGAAAGGAAATACAATCCCAATGTCTGACAGGGACACATGGAAGGTGAACTGTATCCATTATGAAACTCACTAACAGCTAGAAAGAACATATTTGTAGCTGATGAAATAACCAAATGCCAAAGATAATGGAAATGAAAGTTGGCAGCAATTTTAGTGGGTCGTTAGAAAAGTCATGTCATGTTTTTCTATGCAAAAATTCGTCATGACTTTTCTGATGACCCAACAAAAACTGGGAATGAACATACAGGATTCTGCACTTGAATAACCTCTTCAAATAAGAGCAAGGATTTTTTTAAAAAATGTGCATATTTGACCAAAGATTAAATGGTTGGACACTGGGGCCAGTAGGTGGCGTGATGATTAAGGTGTTGGACTCCCCTGTGGTTCAAGCTCTGGACCTGGTAGCTTGAAAATCACAACTGTTGCATGTGCATGTGTGCTCAAGATCCAGAGAGGAGAATGGAGGAGAAAAGATTGCAGCATGGCCATTTCCCTGGCAGGGGGGTGGAGGGGGTGAGGGTGATTTCTCACTATCTTTCTCTGTTGCTCTGTTGAGTGCACACGCCGCATGGCAAAAACCTTTTTAAAAAAAGTTGGACATTATAAACGCAGACCAAATACTACTTTGATGATTGCTATGAAAATATTTATGTCACTGGGGAGTATATCCTCAAATTCAAAGGTGGTGTTGACGGCTACATGACCTTAATGGAGACAATTTTTGAAGACTTACAGGGTAAGAAGGACAGAAAAAAGACATCATGACTGGTACTCTCTAATTATCCTCAGTTGGACACTAGCACTCTGGAGTTAAAGAAATGAAGTTCAAGGAATTGTCTCCACTTTCAGGGAGTAAGGCCTTATGTTCTCATCCACCCACCCATTTGAAAGAAAAATAATATTTACTGAGCACCTACACAAGGCACTCCACGTGAAGCAACATGAAGCACCATTCGTGTTGCTCACAACGTGGCAGGAAAATGAGACCAAGCATCACATAATTGTAAGTCAGTGTGAGAAGGACCATTTTACATGTAAGGGCTTATGGAGACCCACAGAGGGAATGCCCAAGTTGGTAAGCATGGTGAGATAGTGGTGCTAACTTAGTCATCTGTGACTGAGACAGATACATACAGAGGTGGTGGTTACACTGTGGGGCTTAAGGAGAGAGGCAAGCAGGTATATCTTCATGCAGAAAGAAGTCAGCTATATTTTTGGAAAAGGGATTCACAGGAATAATTTTAAAATCTTTGAGGCTTATAAAAATAAAAGTGGAGTCAGAGAAATTTCTTGTAATTCTCATGAGCAAGATAGCCCTTCTAATTCCAGTTATTCACAACGTGATGTTTTAGGGACTCCCTCTGCTTATGTGGTTGCGACATGTCTTTGCACATCTCCCTAGTTAGAGAGTGGCGGGGTGGAGCTGACTTAAAATAGAGGGTAAAGGAAGGGAAGAGAGCAAAAAAATGAGGCTGGCAGAGTTTTAAATGATACCTTAACTTGTAAAACTGTTGGCTAAGTTGGAGATAGTTTAAGATGGAAAAAGACTAGAGGGAGGAAAATGAACCCCAAATACCAGGTTCAACCAACTGCTGGACTCTCCTTCCCCATGTAACAAAGTTCCCCGTGTACAGCATAGGGAGAAAAGAAAAAGAAGAGGCTCCATGGTTCTCTTTAAAACAAGAACAAAGAGGAGCCAGCAAATACCTAGTGGTTAAGGCACTGAACTCCCACTTGGTCAACCGTGGTTCAAGTCCTGGACCCAGTAGCTTGAAACTCAATGCTGGGTAGGTGCAGGTGCATGCCCAAGATCCCAAGAGGAAAATGGAGGTGAAAGGATTGCAGTGTGGCCACCCCCACTGTAGGGGAGGAGGGTGATTTCTCACTTTCTGTCTCTTTCTGGTGAGTGCATATACCCTACAGCAAAAATCTCTCAAAAACAGCAAACAAAAAAACAATCAAGAAACACATTTCTGGGATCCTCTAGGCTTGGGGGATTCCAGGTGTCCACCAGTTACTCTTGAAAGCAGTCTTACATTCCTAATTTCAAATTCCTTTTACATGCTGGGTCCTTAGAGCTCCAGTTTCTACAATGTGCAAAGACTAAGGAACAGGAAAAAAGGTTTCCAGCAGAGTCGAGATTAGAGAGACACTCTGGTTACTAAGACTACCTTCCACTGAGTCTCTCAGGATGTCACAGGGTAAGAAGAAGTAATGAAGAAGACCAGGGGAATCAAGTGAGCCTCCTTTCAGGAGTCTAAAAAGACAAGCCTTTCTGTTAGAAGGCAGATAACAGTATCAGAAACAGAAGCTATGCACTTTGGGGACCAATGCCTGTCTGAATTATGAGTGTAAGTGGCATGTAATTTCAATAGAATCTGGAATTTGAACTAAATGTGCTGTAAACACAGGCAGGCGACAGTTGAAACATCTGGTCTCACTGGGGTCTTACACTGATTACCAGACATTTTCTGCAGTCGACTCACCAACAATTAAGCTCTTCTGCTCTGTGTCATGTGGTTGTGTCCTATTTAGCTTAAGAGTTGTTAATAATCAGGGGAACCAGCAGTTAGCGTAATGGCTATGTCGCTGGACTCCCACGTAGTCGACCGTGGTTCGCGTCCTGGACCCGGTGGCTTAAAACTCACGCCGGGCACGTGTGTGTGCGTGCCCAAGATCCTGAGAGGAGAATGGAGGAGAAGGGATTGCGGCGTGGCCTCCCCCCTGGGGGGTGATTTCTCGCTTTCTGTCTCTATGTCTCTCTCTGTCTTTCTGGCGAGCGCACGTGCCCTATAGCGAAAACCTCTCCATAAAAAACAAAAAAAAAAAACCAAAAAAGAGTTGTTAATAATCAGGTGGTTAAATGCAATAATCAGGATTTGAGGGGTGACACGTGGGGAAGAAAGACTGCCAAGCAGTCTTAGGACACAGTCTGCTCAAACCACAATTTATAAAAACCCTAAAAAGGGTCTTGAACTGAAAATTCAAAAAAGGTACAATAATAATTTAAAAGCAGAACTGCTGACCAACAGTTATTACTTAAGATATTCGATGAATATATTATCTTAATGAAAAAAGTTTATTATTCTGGGTTCACAGCAGAGTTGGAGAATAGAATACAAAGGCATTTGCAATTGGTAAAAATAATATTTGATTCGGTAAGTTACAATCATAACCATTCTCTTTGAGGAAGATCTTTAGGTCTCTTTAGATAGTCTAAATTCTGCAAATGCATCACGCCAAACTATTAAGCCACATACTTAGATTTCACTGCATTAATCCCTTGTAGAAATGCTTTTACTATCATGTTTTCCTATTACCAGCCTACCTAACATATGTTTTCAAAGTCAGCTGAAATTCAGTGTTGTGCCTCTTGTAAGCATGCTGTTAAGAACTTTGTACACAACACCATGCTTCCTTTATAAAGACTATGAGGAACTCTCTCTTTTTCTACTAACTAGGAGGAGAAACTGAGCTTTTTCTAAGACACAAATCTGCTATTGTATGACTTTCGTCACTTGATTGTGAAATTGCTCTGGCTGTTGGAAGGCTGGAGACAAGTTTGCAGTTCATCACTAGCAAACATGTGATTGTGAGGGGATTACTGTATCCTAAATCACATCCTTAGTTTTATTACTATTTTTCTTTTTTATTATCCTTTATCCTTGTGCATGCCCTTTTAAATTTTTTTCATAATTATTTATTTTATTAATTATTATTACTCAGTTTGACCAGGGAGAGACAAAGAGAGAGAGAAAGCAAGCTGCTAAATCCAAGACTCCAATTTGCAGTCGCTAAATCCAAGACTCCAATTTGCAGTCAGCCATGTGGGAGTCCAGCGCCTTAACCACGATGCCACCTGCCAGCCTCTGTGTATGCCTTTTAATAGTTACTTCAACATGCTGGTTTTTTGCCATCTGATTGACAGACAGACAGAATAATATACCCCTTCCATTTATGAAAGCCATCCCGGCTTAGTATTGTTTACTGGCTTTTCAGTCTATTCAGCATCTACATGTACTCATGGGACAAACTGCTAGCTATTTAAAAAACAAAGATACTTTGTTCTAGGCCATGATGACTCTTTGTTTTCATGGGAAATAGCACATGCAGAAAAACAAAACAAAACAAAAACAGGGTTGGACAGGCATCTCCTTCAGTATGGAAACATAACACATAGTGGGTATAGAGGCACAGACTCTGGAGTTGGATTTGACTGGTTCTAACCCTGAACCTGCCACATACCACCTGTATGAATTCTCCTCATCTGAAAAATGGGCAAAGAAAATATTCCAGAACACTGTCATAAGGAGTAAATGAAATAATTTATTAAAGTGTTTAGAACACTTTTTGGCATATAATAAATACTCAAGAAATATCAACAATTTGTTATTGAATGAAGTGAATTCAATCACCTCAAGAGTCTTCAGAGAAGAGGAGGTCTTAAGATCAATGAAAGGCAGAATAATGAAGAATCAAAGGTACAGGCAGTAATGAATTGCTCTCATCAAAGGTGTAATTATAAAGTAACCAGACTGACTTAACCTTTCTACGCTCAACTTCTCATCTGTTCAAAAGTATCATAAATCTCAAGGTCACAGACCCACTGTGAATGATGTACAAGGCCGAAAGATGAAGTCTAGCACGTAGTATTACTAAACACTTACTCTTTAACTTCCTATGTAGAGTTAACTTTCTTCGTGACCAGAAGAAATACATTCATTGGGCCAGCAGGTAGTGCGGTGGTGAAGGTGTTGACTTCCACATGGCCAATGGTAGTTTGAGTCCTGGATCTGGTGGCCTGGAAATCAGACCATGTATGTGTATACATGCCCAAAATCCTGACAGGAGAAAGGAGGAGAAGGGACTGTGGTGTGGCCATCCCTTCTGAGGGGTGATCTCTGATTTTTCCTCTTTCTGCCTCTGTTTCTCTTCAGCAAGAACAAGCACCATGGCAAAAACCTAAAATAAAGAAGAACTACATTCTTAACCTCTAAAATAATCAATTTAAAGCTGTAGAAGAGTAGAAAATATGGCAAATACAAATTGGCCATGGACTAAATTATTTTGATCTGTTTATAGGTGATTTGTGACTTTGATCTATTTGGAATTGGATAGAGAAAAGATAGCACTGTCAGGAAATCCTGCTATCTCGATCAACAGGACAGGTGTTTTCAAACTGTACACTCTCAGCTCACCCCTCAGCAAACCGCCTTCCTGGGGCCAGGCCAGAGAGCAGAGCAGAGGGGACCCCGGAGCCGAGTAAGGACCAGGCAGCCACCGCTGCATCGGCCAAGCTGCCACCTGCGCTTAGTGTCCTAGCGGAATGCAAGTAGACAGCCAGCCCGTCTGTCTCCTCTCTGCCCTATCCCACACCGGTCACCGCGCTTCTCTTATACCATCTTTGCCTGACTCTCTCTAGCTTCTCCATTGAATGGCTAATGTGTATGTGAAATAAAGAAATAAAGAAAAAACAAAAGAAAAAAATGTACCCTTTCTCAGAATTAAGACTAAAGTCAGAGACCATGGACCAACCAGGTGAGCAGAGTAAGCCACTTAGTTCTTAGGAGATACTTCAGCACAATAAAACTGCTAGTCCAAGTAACCTCTGTGAGTTCTTTCCTTTCTACATCTTATCCAATAAAGACACCCTGCTGATAGAACAGGTGACTGTACTACATTGTCAGGTCAGCTCTTAGCAGGGCACATGATTTGATTTTTGACTAACCTGTGACTTTACCTTTTAGAGTTATGCTAAGAACGCAGTGATTTCCTTTTCTGTCTGGTTGCTGCACTTGGATGAGTTCATTAGTGACATCAGATAGCAGTTTCTACTTGGAAACTCTAAACACATGATATTGAGAGTTCTCCCAAACCCAGAGGTGACTTCATATTTTCTGGGGCTGACTTATTTTTGACTCTAGAGAGAAAGCACCTGCCTTCTGTACCCTGGTGTCTCAACAATGTGGTTAGGGTTTGGAGTCATCCAGATTGGACTACCCTGGCCATTGGCATAGATATTTTATTTACAACCTTCGATGTCCCCTTTCCTAGTCTGCTCTTAAATTTGACATCACTGGCCTGAATGACCCACTGACTACCCAGGAAGACATTTAGTTGTATAATTAAAGATTCTGACAGCCCAGAACAGGGTGGTGTATAGATAGCACCTTTGCTTGGGAGGCCGGAGGTCACATGGGAGGCATAGGTTCAGTCCTTGAGCCAATGTGAACATGCTAGGCATGGATGTGTGCACCTATAACCCTAGCAAATTGGGACACTGGCACAGGAAGATCATGGTGAGACACTGTTGAAAATAATCATCTCTGTCTCTCTTCTTTTTCTCTGTCTCCATCTCTCTCATAAGAAAGGAGAGGGGAGGGACCAGCAGTTAGCATAATGGCTATGTTGTTGAACTACCATGTAGTCGACTGAGGTTCGAGTCCCGGACCCAGTGGCTTAAACTCACGCCGGGCGTGTGTGTGTGTGTGCGTGCCCAAGATCCAAAGAGGAGAAGGGATTGTGGTGTGATCATACCCCCAAGGGGTGATTTCTCACTTTCTGTCTCTCTATCTTTCTGGCAAGCACACACGCCCTATAGCAAAAACCTCTCAAAATAAAAAAAAAAAAAAGGAGAGGGGAGATGATGCTGACAACTGCCTAGGAAGGAGGAATGTAGAGAATAATGAAATGACACTAGTAGAGAGAGAAGGCAGAATAAAAGACGAAAACAAATTTTAACTATCATTCTAAAGAGAAACACACTGTGAAATAATAGAAAAGACCATCATGGTGAACGAACAGAGGGGAAGAGAAAGAGTTCTTTATTAAAGAGGATGGAATGTTTAAAGTTGGGGAAACAGACCTGAAAGAGTGCCAAGCTCGCCTGCTGTTGCGTACTCCTCAGCAGGTAAGCTTCTTAAGTGCTAAGTAGTAAAGGTGTTTCCATAATATAACCTTATTTGTGAAAAACAGGTTTCAGTTTTATTTTACATACCCTGGAATTATCTACATTGCACATTGATTTAATTGCAGGTAAATTCCATAATGTCTCCCCTCCAGCTGAAGTAAATACTACTCTGGAATATCGGTCACCTGGTGATATAAAGAAAAAAAAAGAAAAGGATTTATAAATTATTCATTTACTTTGTAAAACTCAACATTTAGAAACAATGCAAATTGGTTAACACATGGACAATTCATTAGCAGCAGGAAATTCTTTTCTTTCATAAATTCCAAGAGAAAATGCTAAAAACCAAACAAAACCCTAGAAAAGTAGTGCTATAATACTGCCTCAGGGCGGTCTTTGTCTCACTCACTGTATCTCCAAATTGTAGAAATTATGTAACAAATCTACTTCTGACGAGGCTATCATTAGTAAGAAAAATCCACAAGAACTTTTACCATGAAATTAATGAAATGTATCCTTTCTAATTTCACGACACATCCACCATAATAGTATAGAAAATCAAAGAACGATGCATTAGAGCCTATCGAGAATGGATTATAAGGATATTTTCTCTCACAGCTAACTACAGAGGAATGATGGTGGGCAATCAATTTAAAAACACAAAAATAGGGGTCAGCAGGTGAAGTGGTGGTTAAAGCACTAGATCCCACATGGCCGATTGCACAGTTTGAGTCCCCAAACCAGCAGTTGAGAGAGTGCCCGTGTACCCAAAATCCTGAAAGAAGAATGGAAGAGAAGGGACTGCAGCATGGCCATGCCCCTGGAAGGTGATGTCTCACTTTCCCCCTCTTTGTCTCTCTCCTGTGAGTACACGGGTCGTATAGCAAGCAAGCAAGCAATAATTAAATAAATAAATAAATGCACTAAGAATAGCCAACTAAGTACAGAATGCTGGCCATATTCATGTAAAGTACGTGGTCTTTCTGGTACACCAGAGTATAGCAAAACTATTTTGAAAATCAAGTTAATATAAAATGTGTTTTTCCCCCCCAAGAATTATTTTATTAAATTTTATTCATTGTCATTATTATTATTATTATTATTATTATTATTATTATTTTGAAGTTGACCAGAGAGAGAAAGAGAGAGAGAAGGAAAGTGAGAAAGCAAGCTGCCAGGTCTAGGACTCGAACCATGGTCAACCATGTGGGAGTCCAGCCACCCCAACTACCATGCCACCTGCTGGCCCCAATATAAACTGTGTTTCTGAATAAGGGAGGCTGTGTGAGATAGCAGACTGTGAAACAGCATGGTCTTTGGAGTAAGATCTGGTATAACCAAGTCCTGTCATTCATAAGTTGTGTGATCTTAGGCAACTTATCAACTTATCAGTTTATCACTTTTCTTTTTTTGGAGAGGTTTGTGCTATAGGGCACATGCACTCGCCAGAGAGACAGAGAGACAGAAAGTGAGAAATCACGCCCTAGTGAGGACAGCCACACCTCAATCCCTTCTCCTCCATTCTCCTCTCAGGATCTTGGGCACGCACGCACATGCGCCTGATGTGAGTTTAAGTCACTGGGTCCAGGACTCGAACCTCAGCCGACTACATGGGAGTCCAGCGACATAGCCATTATGCTAACTGCTGGTCCCTCAGTTTATCACTTTTCTGAGCCTTGTTTTCTCAACTGTAAAATGGAGACAGCAACATCTATCTCAAGTAGTTGTGAGAATTAAATGAGATCATGAAAAAGAGGTGCTCAATGTATATTGTTCCTGTCTCCTCAGTCATTAAAAAATATGAACCAAATAAAAACTGCAGATTAATGTTGTTACCTAAAATGTCTAACTGTGCTAACAAAGAAAAATCAAGTGGCCAATTTATGAGCAAAGCTTCATTTCAAAAGGCTTTATTCACGAACATTGTTTTCTGTAGTAAATAAACTCTTTTCTTCTTCAAATTACTATTATTTTATGTTGATTGATTTTGCAGAGCAAAATCAGCATTGTGGAAACTGAAACATTTCATTCACATAGAGCCAGTTATAATAGCTTTAGTCAAGGCAAAACCTATTATTGAGACAAATATGTAGTGTCAACTACTGAAATAATAAGCAAGACCATATTTTATGAATTTGCTAATGTTTTTCCTGGTTAAAATATTAACTAGCAGATGTTCATTAAATAAAAATATATAGTAACACTTTGAGAGAAATAAACTCCTCAGAACATGCAACCAACTGGAGTTCAACTATTCTAATGTTTGGAAACTGGTATTGCTTCCTGGGATCAGCCAGTATAAGATTTTGCCTACAAGTCGCCTGGTGGTGCATGTCTATAGTCAAAGCCACTCAGGAGGCAGAGTGATCACTGAGACCCTGTCTCCAACACCAGATGTACATGCAATCACAAACCACCCCCCCACCAAGTGAACAAATAAATAAATACTTGGTAAAACGAGAAAGATCAGAGATCCAGTTAGGTTCTATAGTGTTCTGTACACATTTGAGGGGAACTTCAACAACTAAAGAAGCTATAACCATAGACCTTTAAGATTAATATTCTCTTAGTTAGAAATTGTAATTATCCACAATTCCTTGTTCCTAATCACTATGGCTAGCCATAGTGGGCAAAGTCAAGAATTTTACTGAATATATACCTTCCTTAAAACTAACTGTAATTTGGCCAAGCCACGGAAGCATGCAATGGTTGAGGCTCTCTCCTTCTCTTTCTCTTTTTTTAAAAATAATTATTTCATTTTATTTATTATTATTTTTTAATTTGCTATAGGACACATGCACTCACTAGAGAGAGAGAAAGGGAGAGTAGGAGGGAGAGAGATAAAGCTTACATACTTGTATGTATTTTCCCTGGGGCATGTGTTCCTTTTCTCCTGGCAGCTGTACAGTAATCAGGCTGACTCTGCTACGCTGAATTCTGGTTAGTGAATCCTTTGCCAAAATTAAAAGAGCTGGTGGATCTAGAGATTTTGCACTAAAATCCTGATTCCTGACCTCTGGGAAGGTCATACAATACCTGGGCCCTTATTTCTGCAAGTCACATTTTGGTGTGCCCAAGTGTCAGCTGACTTCTTTAGCCAGGGAAGGTGCTCTTTAGTGCTCCACAACCCCTGTCACTTCCTACTGTCTTATACCCAGCTAAAAATGCATCATGACTTTTCTGACAACCCATTATTATTGACTCGCCTGAAGGAGGCATTTGAGTTTTGGACCTCTGCACTTTATTTTGTTCATCTCTCTACCTCTATTGCCTAGTCACAAGGTAGGCACAAAGAAGGTTCTTGTTATCTGCCTTTTGAATGACTCATAACTTCAATGTTTTTGATATATAATTATTTCAGTTCGAAAACATGCACATGTTATTTGATCTAGAAATAAACAGTTCAAGGAATTGAAATTCTGGGCAAAGTCAAGGATTTTACTGAATTTATAACTTCCTTAAAACTAACTGTAATTTGGCCAAGCCATGGAAGCATGCAGTAGTTGAGGCTCTCTCCTTCTCTTTTTTTTTTAAAAAATAATTATTTCATTTTATTTATTATTATTTTTTAATTTACTATAGGACACATGCACTCATTAGAGAGAAAGAAAGGGAGAGAAGGATAAAGGGAGAGTAGGAGGGAGAGAGATAAAGAGACAGAGAAGCAAGCTGCCAGGTCCAGGACTTGAACCATGGTTGGCCGTGTGGGAGTCCAGCGCCTTAACTACCACTCCACCTGCTAGTCCCGAGGTTGTCCTTTGGCAGGCTAAGGCCACAGGAGAGGTCTCTGTCCAATTCCCAGCCCACCCTAAAAAGCCAGGTGGTATGGTGCACCTATAGTCCCAGCTATTCAGGACGCTTATCCAGCTTTCCCAGCTAGGCAGGGAAATCAAAATATAGTGAGACTGTCTAAACAAACTAACTAACTAACAAAAAACTACATAACAAAACAGTCTTCTTTCAAAAAACTGACCCAATCATCACCATTACATTTTTATTACAGATAAATATTTCAGACTAGTGGCTGACTAATCTGAGGAACTGAAATTAAAGTTAATTAGCTGAAATCTCTTTAAGTACAATAAAAACAGTGAAGCTGCAGGGCGATTGTGATCACGCTCAATCCCGAATGCTAGGAAACTTGTGGGGTTTATTCATCTGCCTTGCTACTTACTTGGAACATCGCAGAAAAAGCTGTCTTTGTGGAAGTTCCAGTCAACTTCTCTTTTCTCTCTTTCGTAATGATCATCTGACCATCTATCATCCCGGTGGCTGAAATAGAACAATAATTTGATTTTCAAAAAAGTTCTAGCCATTTGAAGGCAGATAAGCATATTACTAGTAGCATTTCCTCAAGGCCATATCCTATTTAACATTTGAGTTTCAGTTAAGAGGATTAGCATAAGGAATCAACATTAATTTTCTCACTTTGAAAGAGAAGAAAAGCTTACCTTTTCATATTACTACAACTAAATTTTAAAGACAATGACAAGTTAAATGAGTCCAGCCACAAAAGATTTTAAGCCACACATTTTACATTTATCCTTTTTGCTCAGGCAATATTTAACGAGGGCTTCATTAACAAACGTTTTGTTTAAATGTGAAATAAAAATAAATGGTTACCTTTTGGCTTGTTCATCTGCATATTTAAAAGGATAATTTGCTAATGTTGCTTTGTAGCCTGTATTTTTCACCATATTATTCCATGTGACCAGTCTCTGGCCTATTGCAGTCCCTCTTGGTTCAAAACCCTAAGGCAAAATATTACAAGTTCCCATTAGTGTATTTCATTTCAGCCTAAGTACAGTAATAATAAAAGCTTGAGAAAGCAATGTCAAAGTGATGTATGGCTTTCGACAGAAAATGTAGATGTTCCTCACAGCTACTCCAGAAATGAACTGCATTAAAACAAAATGACTTGACATGATAATGATCATCTATTTACTGTGACAAAACAATTTGATTGTTTGGTATGTTATATGTCTCAGCAATGAGGAAAAAGGCTTACCAGAAGCTTATCTTTATAACTCATGCCTAAGAATTTAATAAATACTTGTTATATTTTTAAAAGAGAGATGTTTGCTATAGGGTGCATGCATTCACCAGAGAGACAGAGACAGAGAGATAGAAAATGAAAAATCACCCCCAGGGAGGATAGCCATGCTGCAGTCCCCTCTCCATTCTCCTCTCAGGATCTTGGGCACACATGCATACATGCCCAGCGTGAGTTTTAAGCTGCTGGGTCTGGGACTCGAACTGTGGTCTAATACATGGGTGTCTAGTGATGTGACCATTATGCTACCTGCTGGTCCTAAACACTTATTTTTATAGTAAAAAGTTGTGGTTAAATTAGGTTATGCTGTACATTATTAGTGTTTTACAAAGGTATATCCTTGATCATATTTTCCTTGTTATTTTCCTCTAGAGGATCATTTACTTAAAAACAGTCCCTGCACTCTGTTAGTAATTCAGAAAAATCCTTTAATTTCTTTGGGGGAGTAAAAAAGACATACTCAGTCTTAAAGATTTTATGAAAACATTTTTATGGCATGCAAATTCTCCAGATGTATTTATTGCTTTTTAGCTTAAACATGGGGATCAAGAAGCACAATTTCCAGATGTTTGAGGGTGCACGAGTTCCTTGACCTTTTAAGAACCCGAGAACATAGATAAAAACATATTTATTTTCCAATTGTACATTTACTGATGGCTTGAGAAGGTTTAAAAAGAAATGGGATACTAAATAACATAATGCTCCATGTATTAAAATACTTAACTTTGGAGATGACTTTATAAAGAAACAGATCAACTGTCCTGGCTCACTTCTTACCAGCAATGGGTCGGAGAAGTCAGGAAGCTCTGGCACTAACACTCCAACCAAGGCACAGACAACAATGAACACAGTGCACATGCCCAGGACCACAACCGGCCAGTCGGCGATCAGGGCTGCATAACTACAAAGGCACAAAGAAATCACAAAAAAAGCCGTTAGAAGCAACGCGGCGTTTACGGCTACCTAAGACAGTAATTTGTAAAATCCTATTTTAGACTTAGTACAGGTATTTATCAAAAGAAGGTTTCATGGGATCTTAAGTATTCCTATGTAACTGTAGTAGAAAATTACAAGATCACTGTCGTTTTTTGTGTTAAGGCAGCGATAGTCTTACCCTGCAAGCTGTTGAGAATCAGAACAATGTCTACATATGACAAGTAACATTTTATATCTACATTTGAGCCTAGGGAAAGAAAATCTAAAATCCACACTTTGTAAGTCGAAAAAAAAAATGAACAGGATCCATTCTCCGTTTAGCCTTTCCAGAGCTTTTGTTTCCTTTCTCCCTATCTTCATTCTATCAGTTCTTAGAACTGGTCTGTAAACAGGTTCATGTAGTATAAATCTTTTCATTTATTTTATTTTATTAAATTTTTGTCATAGGGTACGTGTGCTTACCAGAGAGAGAGAGTGTGAGGGGAAGTGAGAAATCACTCCCTAAAAGGAATGGCCATACTGCAATTCCTTCTCCATTCTCCTCCTGGGATTTTGGGCCCACACGTAGGCGGGTGTGATTCTCAAACCACCAGGTCTAGACGTATAACCATGGTCAGTCAAGTAGTAGTCTAGAACCTGAACCACCACACCACCTGCTGGCTCCGTGTAGAATAAATCTTAAAAATAGCAAACCAAACCTTCCCATAAACCTGTAACTTTCCTTCTAGTTAAAACCATAATGAACATAGCTTCTAGACTGAGTCCCTTGAGGATAGAAATCTTCTGTACTTTATTTAGTGTGGTACCAATACAAAGAACAGTACCTTTCAGAAGGTGCTCGAACAACTACTGACTAAAATTAAAAGCATAGGTACCTGGGTGTCTTCCACTCTTGCACTCTCTAGCCACTATAATCTGGCTTTAGCCTTGTCCTTGGAAACGCCTCCATTACCAAATCCTATCATCAGACCCTTTCTGCCCTTTCCACATCTTCATTTACCTCCTTTGATTAAAAGGTCAGTTTCTGGATCCCTCCCATAAGGTCTTGGACCATGTGCTATTTATCTTGACACTTCCAGGTCTTGATAAGAACTGAGTGCTCAACAGAGGTTGATAAACTTAACATTTTTTCTAAAGTTCAAAATGTATTTTGTAAACTTCAAGTTTCCTGAATTGTTATTAGAAGAATTAAAAGAAGAAAAACCAAAACATTTAGCTACCATCAAATTCTCGGGACCAGCAGTTAGCGTAATGGCTATGTCGCTGGATTCCCACGTAGTCGACCGCGGTTCGCGTCCTGGACCTGGTGGCTTAAACTCATGCCGGGTGCGTGTGCATGCATGCCCAAGATCCCGAGAGGAGAATGGAGGAGAAGGGACTATGGTGTGGCCATCCCCCTGGGGGTGATTTCTCGCTTTCTGTATCTCTGTCTATCTCTGTCTGTCTGGCCGAGTGCACGTGCCCTATAGCAAAAACCTCTCAAAAAAAAAAAAAAAAAAAAAAAAAAAAAAGAAATTCTCAACAGTGAAGTTCATTTGGCTGTTGCAATGGCTATTGCTGACTCATTTGAAATAGGCTTTGTACCATGTATTTGTGAGTTTTTTCTTCAAAAGCATGCTAACTAAATTTACAAATAAAAATGATGGCTCTAAATGTCATTCTGGAAAACATACATGTCTCCAAGAGTAGTTTGCTGGGTTTTATATTCTGATCTCTTAACTTCATAGACTGGCTTTGTGGGGATATTGACTTTAAATTGCAATTCTAATAAGGAAATTAAACTATAACACAGTTATGCATTAAGGGGGCACTTGGACAGACATTTTTCATTGCTATTCTTTTTTTCCCCCCCTAAATTTGCTGTAAGGCACATGTCCTCACCAAAGGGAGCCAGAGAGAGAGAGTGGGAATGCCAGAAAGCAACCCCCAGAGGGTGACCACGCCACAATCTCTTCTTTCCATTCTCTTGGGATTTTGGATATGCATTCACCCATACATGCCTGGCGTGTTTTTCAAGTCACCAGGTCTGGGTTTCAAACCGTGGGGTCAGCTGTGTGGGATCTAGCCACCTTAACCTCTATGCCACCTGGCCCTCACTGCTATGCTTCTTTTAAAGTAACTTTTTGGGAATAAATAAATAAGTAATAATTGCCTGCATTTATTTAAAGTACCAGTTACTCTTGTGTTTTATACAGATCATCATCTCATATAATTCATACAACAACCTATGAGGTGAAACTGAGGCACAGACAGGCTCAAACTCACAAAACTAGGAATCTAGGTACTCTGGTTCTAGAGTCAGGCCTCTTAAACAATATACTTTCATTTCTCTCTTTAAACATCAATGAAACTAAAGACATTAGGAGTAAATAAACTTGCCACAGATATGTTTCCCCAAATTCACAATTAGAGATTCCAGCCCTTGGTCCAGCTATGATGGTGCAGGCAGTAGGGAACACTGCTGCATGGTTCTGGAGACCATATGGGAAGGTTCCAGGTTCACATCCTGGGTCTATCTCAAAACACCAGTCATGCCAGTGATCTTGGCTACAGGGTTAAGGAGAGGGCTGTGGTGTAAAGATTCTGTCCAGGATGTGCCTGGCTGTCTTTCTAATATAAAGAAAACAAACAAACAAACAAACAAACTTTAAAAAAAAATCTGGCTCCATTAATAGTGCACTTCTCTATGTAAAGTCACAGAAATCCATAGGATTCTATGCTGAACTTTATTCAGTAAACTATAAATACGGGATTTAAAATCTCATTAAGGAAAAATTATGCTAGATAAGACAAAATAACCTTTAAGAGCAATTCTGAATGTAAAAAATACATATAAATCACAGCATGCTGACTGTGGTTGTTCAAATGTAAACACCCAGTGGCCAGAAACTTTCACATATCTAGAACACACCCAGTGCAAAAATATTCGCCTCACTTCATTTCCTCCTCCACCAAACGCAAACTAAGATGAAAGTAACTGGTTTTGAATAAAGCCCTTTGTCTCAATAGTATGTTTGAGACTTTGTTCATTGCTTCAGACTTAAAAAGAGTCCTTTACATTTTAAAACTTTAAAATATCAGCCCTGTGAAATGAAAATGGCTCCAGGCTTATACAATTATTCACTACAATTTATTTTAAATGGATCCATTTTCTTTCAAATGAACCAGAAGTTAGGCATTTTTACTTACAAACATGTTATCAATAGAGGGCAGTGGGCCCCAGATTGCTTAGTTCTCATACTGTGGTTTAATTTACCCATATAATGAGTTTTTGTTTTGTGATCTTCAAAAATCTGCACACACATGCATAGCAACCTTAAAAACCCCATTCAATAATTGCTTTTCTTCCCTTTGAAAACATTTGGTTTTGATTTTACAGCTTTGCTATATACCATAGATGTACACTGACTACATATGGGAACTTTATGACATTAGTGATTTCAGCACATTTCTCCCAAACACGTCTAACCTTACTATATTACAATTCCACCTCCTCACGCAGCAGATGTTTCACACGCTAACCTTTCCTAGGGACAACTGTTCACACTTAAGAAATGGAATCACCACTCTGCATATAAAAGCACCAAGCAGGGAAAGCTCAACTATTCTGAGTACATTTTACTCAAAGAAGTGTTTCTCTTAAACACCACAAAATTGCTGAGGATATTTCTGCTCCTTCTGCTCTCTCTGCTAAGATATCGTATCCCTATGGGCACCACATGGGAAACAAAAGTTTGATTGACAATATGAAATCCAGACAATAGTTTTAATATCAAGATAAAAATTTAATGACGTAGGAAAATTGAAGAAGTAAAGGAAATTAAAAATGGCCTATAAATCTTGCCACTATATATTTTTTGTTAATGTCATTCCTGGTGAGTCTGGGCTCAAGATACATATTCTAGGTGTACAGAATACAGTACCCATATATTATTTTCTTTGAAAAGTGGACCACATGTGCATTGCATGAATTTTCAAAAGGACTGCTCCTTTTACTAAAACATTTCTTCTGCATATCAAAAATACTTGTCTTGCTCTAATTTTAGAAATCAGTAGACAACATCACCATATAACATTAAGTGAAGCCTTTCCCTGTAACATCTGGGTTATGGCAGGTTGTCACTTTCCAATGAATGACAGGTGAGTGTTCCTTCAGGCCCTACTGCTGTACCAGCTGCTAAGGTTTGTGCCCACGGCTCAACCCAGGACACTGCTGTGTGAAAATTTGCATCATCTTCTTAACAGTTTAAATCTCGAATGGAACACAGATCTAAAGGCCTCATCCTGCTTTTACAGACTGAGAAAACAGAAGTAGCAGAGTAAATAAAATGTGTTTGCAGGTGACCCGTGGACTTGAGTTAGTGGACATGAGGTCTGGCATACTGGTCCAGGCTGTTATTGCCAAGCTAGAGCTTTCATTAGTATCTACTGAAAAGTCCCTCAACTACCACTATAGATTCTTAGTCACTTTATTATTGGGTCTCTATTCTGGAAATGGATCAGAAATAATTGTTAAGACAAATAAACCAGAAATACACATTTTTACTTACAAACATGTTATCAATAGAGGGCAGTGGGCTGCAGATTGCTTAGTGTCTCA
Organism: Tupaia tana; assembly: GCA_026018925.1. Lineage (NCBI taxonomy): Eukaryota > Metazoa > Chordata > Mammalia > Scandentia > Tupaiidae > Tupaia > Tupaia tana. The sequence continues at coordinate 135,318,035 of JAKSZU010000007.1, forward strand.
CAGGGCCAACCGATGGATGAGTGACATCAATCGGGGGCCTGTTTTAAATGGGCCATTTATATTACAATTAACACGCCCTACAGAAAATTTCCCTCTTTCCCCCCATGCTCTTTGTTTTCTTGGAAACACTCTCTTCTCCAGTGCCCTAAGCATGGTCCACTGATCCTAGTATGGGTTTCCAGACCTGGCAGCTTGCTTTCTCATTTTCCCTCTCTCTCTCTCTTTGGTCAGCTAAAAATTAATGATGAGAATAAAATTAAATAAATAATTGTTTTTTTAAAAAAAGGCAAAACAAACAAAAAAATCTCTCTTCTTTCCCCTACTCCCTCTGAGCAGAGAGCCATGATCCAGGGAGTGAAAGTGCCCTGGATGGGAGGCCTCTTTTCCTGACCAACAATCTACTCCTTAATCCTCGTAGCCTGGCTTTCCCTCTCATGACTCTTCAGAACTGTCAAAAATTTAGTTAGTCTTGGTTTTTATCTTCCTTGATCTAAACATTTTCAATACTGTTAGCTATCTTTTGCTTCCTAAAAATCCTTTCTCCAGTTGATTCCTTGCTTTCCCTTAATAACATTTCCTTATTATTCCTCCTATCTCTTAAGGGTGAGCATTTGAAAATGTTATTAATCACGGTTTTTCCAATGACATCATCTATCAATTTATTGGGAAGGATGACTGAAGTCTGAGAAGTTTCACAAAAGAAAAAAAGAGAGATACAGAACTCCTTTTTAAAAAAATTTATAATTTCTTACTTACATTCAATCATTGCACATCTCTATGGCACACAATATAGTTTTTCAAAGTATGTCTGTAGTACATGACAATCAAATCGAGGAATATTATCATATACATAATTTTCAATAGAGAACTTCACATTCTGTCTGTTAAGTGTTTCTCCCCCCCACCCTCCCACCATCCATTCCCCTCCTACCATCCATTCCCCTCCTTTATAATCCTTGGTATTTACATTTATTCTCCCTACTATTATATGTTCAGAGCTTTCCATTTCTGCCATAGAGTACAGACATTTTGTAGATATTGAGCAGGGATATACAGTGATTGTCTTTTATAGCCTGGCTTACTTTACTTAGCATTAAATCTTCTATACTAATCCATTTTGTATCAAATGATAGGGTCTATTGTTCCTTATGGCTGAATAGTATTCCATAGGGTATATGTGCCATAATTTTTCAACTAACAGTCATCAGTTCTCGGGCACTTAGGTTGATCCTACGTCTTAGTAATACTTGTGACTGTGAATAATGCTACAATAAATATGGATGTGCAAATGTCCTTCCAGCTGAGTGTTTTCCTATCCTTTGGGTAAATACCAAGGAGTGGGATTACTGGATCATATGGTAATTCTATTTGCAGGTTTCTGAGGAATCTGCATATTGTTTTTACAGTGGCTGTATTCATTTACATTCCCACCAATAGTGTATGGAAGTTTCTTTTTCATCACAGCCTTGCCAGCACTTGTATTCTTAATTTTTAAAATTTAACTTTATTTATTTTGTTTTAATTTGACCAGAGAGAGACAGAGAGACGGGGTGGGGGAGTGAGAAAGCAAGCCACCAGGCCCGGGACTTGAACCATGGTTAATCATGTGGGAGTCCAGTGCCCTTAACCGGCCCCTATATTCTTTATTTTTTTTATCATAGTCATTCTGACTGAAGTTAAGCAGGGTCATATTGTGGTTATAATCTGCATCTCCCTTATGAAAAGAGATATTGGGCATTATAAACATATCCATTTTAGGTATTCATTATGTTTTTCTGAGAGAGCTGTCTGTTTAGTTCATTTACCCTTTTCGTGTTGTTGCTATAGGGCACATGTACTGTGTACTTGTCAGACAGAGACAGCAAGAGAAGAAAGTGAGAAAACATCCCTTGGGGAAAATACAGTCCCTTCTCCTCCATTCTCCTCCTGGGATTTTGGGCGTGCATGCACATGTACCCAGCATGTTTTTCAACCCATTGGGTCCAAGACTCAAATTGTTCAGTTGACTATGTGGGATCCAGCTGCTTTAACCACCACACCAACAAGTAGCCCTCCTTAGCCCATTTTAAAAATTAAACTATTTTGTTCTGTTTTGCTTTTTAGGGGGGTATATAAACTGCTTGAGTTCCCTATATATTCTGATATCAATTCCTTATCTGAAACATAGTTTGCAAATATTTTTTCCCATTCTGGGGGTTGTCTCTTTACCCTAGTTGTTGTTTCCTTTGCTGTGCAGAAGCTTTTTGGTTTAATGTAATCCCGCTTGCCTAGTTTTGGAATTACTGTCTGTGCTTTACTTTCTTATGAAGTAATATATTCATTCAACAACTAGCATGAAATCACAAGGATACAAGGCATTCTAGGAACACAAAAATGGCATACCTGAATCTTGCCCTCAAGGAACTTACAGCCTGATATGGCAAATCAGATAGGTATACAAATGTCTACAAAACTAGTTAGAAGATATGTATCTTTAACAGGGTATAGATACAATGTTTTGTGAATTCAGTGAAGAAAGAGATTATTTCCTGCTCTGGTAAGAAAGAAGAATCAGAAAAGGCTGTTTTGAAGAAGTTGTATTTATGTACACAGACTGAAAAGAAAAAAATCAGGATTTTAAAAATACCAATCTAATAGCAGAAAAAAAAACTGAATCTTTTCAAATGCAAAATTTTTAGTCATTTGAGGAAGCCCTAATATTTCTTAAAAAAGGATAAATTAATTTTCTTATTAGGCCTTACTTACTTACATACCCTCCTCTTTATCTTTTTAAACTTTGTTTTCTCTCCCAAATCAAAGGGGAACTGGGTAAACAAACGTGGTACTTACATACAATGAACTATTACTCAGCCTTAAGAAGGAAGGGAATTTAACACATGCTACAACACGGATGAACCTTGAAGACCTTTTGTTATGCAAAATAAGCCAGTCACAAAAGGACAAATACTGGATGATTCCATTTATATGAGGGACTGACTTGGAGTAGTCACATTCACAGGGACACAAAGTAGAATGGTGATTGCCAGGGGCTAGGGAAAGGAAGCAACACGGAGTTACTGTTTAATGGGTACAGAGTGTCCATTTTTAAGATGAAAAAACTTTCTGGAAATGTGGCAATGGTTGCCCAACAACATGAATGTATATAATGCCAAAGGATTGTACAGGATTAAAATGGCACGTATTTATTTATTCATATGTACATGTGGTTTTGCTATGTTGCTCAGGCCAGCACAGAGCTTACAATTCTCCTGCTTTAGTCTCTCTAGTTACTGGAATTAAAAGCACATGCCACCATGCCTGACTTTGGTGTTTATCACAATTTAAAAATATTAATACTTTTTTAAATGCAAGGGGAGTTTACTAATTAAATTTATGTATTAATTTTACTCCAAAGATGTTAAGTCTCTTGAGACAGACTTCAGAGTTATCAGCATCTGAGCTTTTCTCACAACTGAATTTCAAAGCTTGTTTAGAGTTTCTTTAGCATAATAATACTGTATCTAGAACCATGATATATAAGGACATGTGATGAGAGAATTGTTTTTTTCAGAAATTTTTATCTATTTAAAATCTTCTCTACTGACAAGATAAATCTTAAAAATTTCTACATAAAAGAATACCTCCTTTACCATCTTAATATGGTAAAAAAAAAATTTTTAGAAAGAAAGACAGGTAACCCATGTGAAATAAACTGCCATGAATTCAAGTCATGGTAGCTGGCAGAACAGCAGTCTTCTTAACAATTCCATTAGAGGAAGGAATGCAAAAATAATTAGACAAATGATTATGATTAAATGATTACAGAAACAGAAATCAGGAACTTAAAATCTACTTTGAGAGTAAAACTACTTTTGGTGATATGGATTTCCCCAAGTAGCCAACGCAACAGAAAATTTATTTTTCCTCGAGAATAAGTGGACAGAATAGTGAAATGTGTGGAAAATATGCAGGTAAGTTTATTATTTAATAAAATAACTCAGATTACTTTACCTTTTTGGTAACTTGAAAGGTCTGGATGGTCTAAAAAGGAAAAAAAAAACAAAGGAGAAATGATCACAAACAAAGCATCACAACATAAAGACTCTACACATGTGTTGGACATTTTACTTGTTACCTCTCTGATGAAGAATCTGGAGAGTTAAAAATAACAATACCGTGGAGAGATTTTAAATACACATGGATTTAACAATGAATGTTGGCCTCCTGCACATCAGGACACAAATGCTTGAGTGGCTGGTCAAGAATACCTGTCCAAATCACACTCTCCAGTTGGAATTATAGTCATACTGGGCAGTATTCTCCAAGACATGCAGCTACCCGAGTCACCCATCTCTCTCACAAGAATGCACATCCCTAAGTCTCTGATCTAAACTACGTTTTTACTTACTGAGAATCCCCTTTGTTTGGAAAGAAGAGAGAGAGGGAGGGAAAGAAACGAAACAAAACAAAAAGAAAAGAAGAAAGAAAAGAAAAGAAGAAAAAGAAAAGAAAAAGGAAAAAAAAAAAAGAAAAGAAAAAGGAAAAAAAAAGGAAAAGAAAAGAAAAAAGAAAGAAGACATCAATAGTTTCTTGTAAAAATTCATTTTTAGAGATGAACCTCAGTTTGCCTTTGGTCACTCAGGGTGTCTTAGTAGCATAGCCATAAGTTTGAAAATTCAATTCTCTTGATGCCTGATTTGCTGATCTCTGTCCTGTGTTTGTAAAATCAAGATAGAAAAAACCCATAAGGGCAATTATAAAGTATGGCTATCTTATACTAGAAATACTCTACTCTCTCTTCAAGACACCAACTATTCTTTTTGTTTTTTCTTCAATTTCTCTTCACTTTTTTTTTTTTTAAAGGTTACTTATTTCTTCAATGAGCATGAGTGAGAAAGACAATCAGGGTCACTACCAACCTTCTGCCAGCCCTAGATCATGGGCAAGCATGTGCCTGGTGTACTCATGAGAGGTCTTGAACTTGAACTGGGAACCTTTCCATGTGGGACTCTCACAGAATGTCCATTTTACTGCTGTGCCACTGCCCGTCCCCACACCCACCTTTCCATTTCTTAATATATAACTTCACAATCCATTTGCCAAGTATAGACTTCTATTTCCAACCAGCTCTTCCTCATATTATGCTGTTAGTCTCTGACTGTATGTACCTGTTCCCCTGATATGAAATATAAGCTTGCTAAAGGAACTAAAAACTTGGTCTTAAACTCCAAACTCCATTTCTACCAGATTCATTAAATTTTTCTTCTTCACTGGCACATGGTAAGCACTTAATAAATATGTGGTGAACAGAATCCAGAATCCACTATTGACATTTCACTCATCCTAAGTAGGGTGGTTCTCACAGTATGTTTGAAGATCTCTGGGTCTTACTTCCTTTTCTAATTATGCATCTGTGTAAGGCCAGATTTTCTGTATATACTTCATATATTTCAACTAAATGGCATATTGCAATAGATTGACTACAGAAGCAAATATGAGAATCCTTGTCATCTTCAAATGAGCCAAAAATCAAGTAAATTTTTAAGTGTGAAACAATGATACCCATCTCACTAAATGTTTTTGGTTTGAAAATATAATTATTTTTCATAATAATACTATTTATGTTGACATGTAATGGGCTTTAAAAAAATGAGTTAAATATTTTAAAATTTCTGTTTCAATGCCAACATGGCATATATTAGCTAAATCCACACAAATAAAAGCTCTTTGGAGGGTCTCAGTAATTTTTGAAAATGTAAAGGGGTTGTGAGACCAAAGTGTTTGATTAATACATTACATTAATATACAGAATATATGTAAATACTTGCTGACTGAATAAACAGACTCCTTCTCCTAACTTGGAATATTCTACCAGAATGAACCATACTTAGAGCAAAATAAAATGCAAAAATTTATCCTCCAATCTTTCTACTTAAAGCTATTTCTCTTTGAGTAGTTGGACCTCTATCTTGGAATTTCTTGAAGACAAAGAAAACAATAGAATGGAATTTCTAAAGTTCTCATTCTTATTTTCCCCCTCAATTTACATTTCTCACTAAGATACATCTATTAATTCTTTAAAAATATTTATCTAACTCCAAGCTAGCCATGAATGAGATAGTCTCAACTTCGTGAAGCTTAAATTCTAGAATGCACTTTATATTACTCTGCTTATGCAAAAGATGTGTTCTAAATTTCATGCTTTATTTACATGTCCTCATTATAATCTCTACACCCATTAAAAACATTAAAATCAAGGGGCATGGTGGTTAAAGCGCTGGACTCCCACATGGCTGACTGAGGTTTGAGTCTCAGGTCTGGAGGTCTGAAAATCATGCTAGGTGTGTGTACATGAGTGACTAAAATCTCGAGAAGAGAATAGAGAAGGGATTGTGGCCTGGCCGTCCCTTCTGAGGGATGGTTTCTCACTTGCTTTCTCTCTGTCTCTCTCTCTCTGGCACATGCCCTATGGCTGGCAAACAAACAAATAAACCCACTAAAATCAAGAAGATGAAACAATCTTAGAGACTACAATCACTAGCAAAAATCTTGAAGAATATATAGTCTACTTCTATTGTAGCCCCAGTTTTAGAGATGAGACTCAGTTTGCCTTTGGTCACTCAGGGTCTTAGTAGCACAACCATAAGAGTGAGAATTCAAGTCTCTTGATGCTTAATTTGTTGGTCTCTGTCCTGTGTCTGTAAAACCAAGGAAGAAAAACCCATAGGGGCCATTATAAATCATGGCCGTCTCATACAGGAAAAGAAGTCTCTTTCCATTTGGGAGGTAGGGAGTGTAAAGTCTGAGTTCCCATTAAGACCAGCAAAAGAAAACTTGTTACTTTTTTTTTTTTTAAGAGAGATTTTTGTTATAGGGCGTGTGTGTTCACCAGAGAGACAGAGAGACAGAATGTGAGAAATCATCTCCTAGGGTAGTGGCCAGGCTGCAATCTCTTCTGCAGTCTCCTCTAAGGATCTTGAAGGCGCATGCACACGTGCCAGTGTGAGTTTTAAGCCACCAGGTCTGAGACTCGAATCCATTATACCATCTGCTGGGACTGAGAACTTGTTGCTTTACAAACAAGTTTGAGACTGAATATTCAAAGCATTGCTAAAGAATATTTTTAAAAAGCATCCTTTTTAAATGTTAAAGATAATTCATTTTTTAAATCTAATAAAAACACATTAAGTGCATAAAACGAACTATATCTTAATGTGCTTATTTCCCTGTAACCTAGCATAATGTATGGTTCTTTGTGAATGGCAGATTAGTGACTAGTGGACTAATGGATGGGTCTCTTTTATGACATTCTCGTGCTCAACAGATTTGAAATCAATGAATTTTAAAAAGCAAGAAGTGGGGTCAGCAGATGGCATAGTGGTTACATCTCTGGAATCCCCACATGGCTGACCATGGTTTGAGCCCTAGACTCAGTGACTTAGAACTCATGCTGGGTGTGTGTGCACACATGCCCAAGATCCCAGGAAGAGAATGAGAAGAGACTGTGGGATGGCCATCACCCCTGGTATGTGGGGGGTGATTTCTCAATTTCCCTCTCTCTGTCTCTCTTTCTCTACAGTGAGTATATACGTCCTAAGGCAGAAAAAAGATACTTAAAAAAAAAGGCAAGAAGCTAGGGACATAAATATCAACATAGGTAAATTCAGTCTTATTGTTTTGTCTGTTTCTCTCTCACACACACGCACACGCCCATTCCCTTCTATCAATCCTAAATTACTTTATCACCCTACTAAACTTTGTAAGTTTTTGTTTGTGCCTCTGAATCCTACAGTAGAGGCCTTCTGATTCAATTCTGCAGACCGTCTGATGGCTAATAAGAAAGGTTAAAGTGAATATTTCTAAAATAGTGCTATACATATTCCTTAAATATCTATTTGAAACTTAGACATAAATGTCTACTCAGCTGCTAATCTTTTATTATATAACCATACCCATGCTGCCTTGTCTGGATTTCTAGTTTTGGAGGACTTAGGATCCTTGCAAGTATCCTGGGTATAGTGACTACAATATATACCTAACTGTAGAGAAAATTTCCCCCCAAAATCTTTTTGTAGTTGTTTCTCCTATGCCTAATTCAATAGTAAAGTGTTTTTGTAGCAATTCATCTTAATTCTCCCAAAGGCTATAATTTTCCTTTTACAAAAAAATCTCTTTTAGCAACTATATATAAATAGTTTATTTTAAAAATATACTTGAGGGATCAGCAGTTAGCATAATGGCTATGTCACTGAACTCCCATGTAGCCGGAAGCGGTTTGAGTCCTGGACCCAGTGGCTTAAACTCACGCCGGGTGCGTGTGTGTGTGTGCACAAGATCCTGAGAGAAAAATGGAGGAGAAGGGATTGCGGCGTGGCCATCCCCCCTGGGGGTGATTTCTCGCTTTCTGTTTCTCTGTCTCTCTCTGTCTTTCTGGCGAGTGCACGCACCCAATAGCAAAAACCTCTCAAAAACTATATATATATGTACTTGAATGGTAGAATTACCAAAAAAAAAAGTCCTACTGGCACACACAGTAGGTTTGGTAGACACACGTGACGTGCCAGGAGTAGAAGTGTGTGGAATAGGACAAAGCACCCACCTAACCTAGAGCGCTGGGCCCAGAGGACAGGAGCAGGCCGACAACTCCACGGTGCCAGTGAGCTGGAGAAGGGCTTAGACACATGCTTTAACACGGTCTTTCAATTAAAATATTCACTGCTAAAGAAGCCATAAAACACATTCATTTTTGGGTGAATCTACCCTCCCCCCCCAAAAAAATCCAAAAAAGTCCAAACCCACATTTTCAAATGTAATTACATATTGACTTTTTAATATAACAATTCCATTAAGATATAATTCATATACCACACAAGTCATCCATGTAAAAGTGAACACTTGAATGGCTTTTAGTACTTTCATGGAGTTGTATAACCATCACCATCACATACATTGTTTTTTTTAAAAAAAATTATGATTATTTCTGGTTTACATATATTTCAACATTTTTTTTTAAAGTTCGTTATACAGTGTGTGCACTCAACAGAAATAAAGAGAGCAAGAGAGAGAGAGAAATCATCCCCCACCCCTGGGGGGGGGGGGTGGAGGGCCACTCCGCAGTCCCTTCTGCTCCCCTCTCTCTCAGGACTTTTTGGGCAAGCATGCGTATGAGCCCCGTGTGTCTTACAGGCCATTGGATCCAGGATTCAAAGCACACAGCCAGCCATGTGGGATCCAGTTGCCTTAACCTCCACTCCACCGCAGGCCTGAACACTGGCTTTTGAAGAATATGCTAAATGAACAACAATGGTAAAGCTATTGCGCTAAGGGAGAAAACTTATTTCTATAAAGATTGAGAGTAAGGCACAGAACAAGGGAGCAAGTCATCTGTACAAAAAAACTTTAATTTTTGATTCCCAATTTTCCAGTTACACTTCTTCCAAAGTACCCCTTTTGGGACTGGATGGTCATGCAGTGTTAAAATGTAATTCTCTGCAAGGCTGACCCACAAGGGTGGGTTTCTGGTTCAAGTCCAGAGACATCCCTGAATATGTTAAGGACACATGTCCCTTATCCAGCTAGAGGTGAATTGTGGGGTCAAGACCCTCTTGGGAGTGCTGCCACTCTCAGTAATTGTAAATAAATAGTATTTTGTTATGCACATTTAAAGTTTTAACAAAAATAAACATCCCCTTTTCTCCTACTCATCCCCACTAACATTTTTTTTTTTTGAACTGGGAAAGTCATGGATCTATGACTAGCTTATTCCCTAGCGACAGAAACTATAGATTCACCACATTCTTTCCGCTTGAGTAAAGACTTCATTTTATGTTAAATTTGAGACAATAAGTAGAGACTGTCAACATCAGTTGAAAAAGAAAAATTGAGGTTACTGCAAAATACCTCCTGGGAAAACACTAGATCCCTTTGAAGTTTCTCTACTAATGGACATGACAAACAGATGTTGGAAACACCCAAACCACACTACAGGTAAAAAATGAGACCCATTTGTTGCACGGCATTGCCTTCTTTAACTCTGCCTTTGTAGTCTCTTCCCAGAAAACATCTGTGAAGGAGGCAAGCAAGAGAATTCACCACTTGCTTTCCTGGACCAAAACAGGCCCCCCACCCTTTGTAAAATTTTTCAGATTTGCTGCTTTCTCTCTCTTTCTGTTTTTGACTGGGTCTTGCTATGTCATGACCTTCCAGTCTCACTCTCCCAAGTAGCTGGGCCCACAGGTGCACACACCAAACTTTTAGGGTGAGTTGCATTTGGTCTTAGCCTGCCTAGCAATAGTGTCAACCAATTTATCCTGCACACTTCTAACACCTACCAATAAAACCTGCAGGATGACTCTTCACCCTAACATCAGGGCCTTGGGTTGATAAACCACAAGTAAAAAATAAACCTAACTTCTAATAAAGAGAGAAAAACTATTTTTATCCCCCAGGGTTCGTTCATCTTTTAATACCATGTGGTCAAAACACACGTCAGTCAAACAAGCAAAATAAACCCAAAAAGGCAGTGGTAATCTTAGCTGGGAACTTTTCGCCTGGTCTTTGGCTAGGTTTTTAGCCTTTTCCCTGCTGAGAAAAAGCCCGAGGAAAGATGACATTCGCATGTTCCACAGCCTACAGGCTGTGGGCGTAGATAAGCCTGGGTTATGCACAATTCCCAGCCGAGACCAGCTGCAGTGTCACGCTCTCTCCTTGTCACTCCTTCTCTCCCACACAAGATAGCATTTCTGTATGCAAGTGGGTGACAGTGACATTATTTTAGGGCTAAGCTCAAATCTGCTTAAAAAAAAAAAAAGGCACTTACAAACTGGAGTACTCATAATTAGTAATAAATCGCCCCAGCACTTCACACTTGAGACCCTTAACAGCAGCTGAGAACCTTGGCTCCAGTCTGCTTGATGACCAGTGGACTGTGGTATGTGTGCATGGATCGGTCAAGGGGACAGTTAATGAGACTGTTCAGTTCTCAGAATGGAGGACGATGGGGGGTTGGGGGTTTGGGGAGAGAGCAGAGTAAGTAAGACATGGGAATAGGGGTAGATGCAAAGGAAAGGGGAAATTTTTTAAAACAATAGTATGGAAAGGGAAAAGTTAACAAAAACGAAACAAACACAAAAACAAAAACTATGAGAAATTTATAAATGGTCTTTGTCTTCTCTGTTTCTCTAACCTTTCTCTTTCAGTCATTTTTGAGAAGATGAGCCTGAAGGGTGAAGAAAATGAAAATACTAAAATAAGGTTCCCAGCAGTCCAGAGAAGTCTACTTTTTGTGTCTTATGCTAGAGGGCATACCTGCACACACAAGAGAGAAAAAGAGAGAAGAAAATGCAACAGCATCTAGTCATGCCCTAATTCTCATTCCTCCGATTCTCCATCCCATCAGAATCCGAGGCACGTGTGGGCTTGGTGTGTTTTTTCAAGCCGCTGGGGTTGGGCTGGAACCTTGGTCAGCCATCTGGGATCTGCCTTCCTTCCACTGCCCAGTACTTAATCACCATACATAGGACCGCCCCAAAATTCTATTTTTTACATAGCTGCAGAACTAATATCACGATGTAGACAGTAGAATTAATATCTACTTCATAAATTCCAACTAGCTCTTCCTAGCATTCAGGGGCATCAAAGCTTTGAAAATATAGCTTTATATATTTCGAAACAACTAGGATGACGTGAAGGAACTATACTTTCAGCTTTATGGCAGTAGCCAAATGTAAAAAAGAAAGTGCTTATAGTAGCACATTTTGGCCACAATAGTCACACTGGATTGTCTTTTTGTAAGAGGATATTCTGCAGGTAATAACTTCAGTTCAGTGCTGGTATGTTAGGGCAAAAGTATCTGAAAATAAAGAATCCACCACTCTGATGAGCATTCTTTAAAAGATTTCCAACAAAAACAAGGCTATTCTTCACCACTAAGTATTTCCATGAATCATCACTGGCACACTTGGGTTCCATCATGAAGATGAAACAGATACCCCGTAGACAAGTTAAGCTTGGCCTCTAACCCATTTTTCATGCCCCAGAGCTAAGTGTTTACAGTCTGTGTCAAGTGATGTGAAGGATAACAATAACCACAACTACTTGCGTAATGCATTTCCTATGAATGCTTAAGAGATGGTGACTCAAAAGTGTTGGCTATTCTGATGTCCACAACTGTTACAACTAAACAGAGTCCCAACTACTACACACACACACACACACACACACACACACACACACACATGTAAATGTATATGCATGTATGTATATGTATAAAAGGAAGTGGGAGAAAAAGGTTGGGAGTGGGGGCTAACATTTAGAGTGCACCTAACAAATACAATGCACTTTTTATTTTTAAGAGGTTTTTGCTATAGGGCGTGTGCGCTCGCCAGACAGAGAGAGAGAGACAGAGAGACAGAAAGCGAGAAATCACCCCCCAGGGGGGATGGTCACGCCGCAATCCCTTCTCCTCCCTCTTGGGATCTTGGGCACGCACGCACACATGCCCGGCGTGAGTTTTAAGCCACCGGGTTCGGGACGTGAACCACGGTCGACTGTGTCGACCTGTGTCGCGGGAGTCCAGCGACACAGCCATTATGCTAACTGCTGGTTCCAGCACTTTATAAATGTTAAAAAAGAAATTTAGCATGAGGAAACAGTCTATAAGAGAATAATGAACTGAGACATCAAAAAACAAGAGTTGGAGTCTGGGCCTTGAAACTCATTAGTTGAATGATCTTGAGCAAGTCCTTTAATTATTCAGAAACTGTGGGTACTTTTAAAAACAGTGTACGGGTAACAACTTTCTATAAGCTGTTGACCATCCCCCCCCCAAAAAAAAACCAGGTATCACGACTATTCCTACAATTTCATGTGGAAATGGCATTTGAGCATCAGTTAAAAAGTAATGCAGAAGGGCTGGCCCTGGAGAGGCTAAATCCTGTATGACCCACCAGGGTTCAAATTCTAGTGGCTTGAGAAATATAACAGCATAGGTTCAAATGTCCAGGATTCTGACAGGACAGAGAATTGGACAAAAAGGATTGTAATGTGACCAGGACCCATTAGAAAGTGCTTACTCCTGTGTGCCCAAGTGTGCACTCCCTCTCTCACAGACCCTTCTGCTCTCAAAGAGAAGCCCCTAAAACTTGACACAAGTAGAATTTGAGTTGGATCTTGAAAGGAAGGTTTCAGATAAACAGGAAGTAGAAGGAAAAGAAACCAATACTGTGCCAACACCTATGCAAGACACCTCACACAGCAGGATAAGCCAGGTCAGTAAGGACTTATTATGAAGGAATAATGGGGCAGCTGTTGGATTAGGGATTGTTTTGAGAGAAGCAAGAGATTGAAGTGAGTAGAAGTAGAAGCTGATGAAGTTACCTGTGCAAGAACAGATGAAAACGCTATTTTGGGAGGACTGATGAGGTAATGTGCAGGATGAACTACGACGGGAAAATCCAAAGATAAGGATATGAGGTTGGGAGCTACAGAATGCAGAATGGTGAGAGAGAAATGTGGAAAAGGGTTTTATGTCCCTTTAATGATTCAGAATGCCTCTGACAATCTTATAAATATGTGAGTCAAAATTATAGGCATTTCTTATCATCAATATATATGGCGTTATAAAAAAATTCGGGTGACATTTTAGATAAGTGAAGGCTTATATATCCTATGCTATAACATATCTTAAATTTACTACTGGTTAATATTTATATGTAAGGATTTATTTGAAATACAATAAGAAATGCTTAAAACTATGTTTACTGCACCTACACTTTATATAATGGTAGCAGTGACTATTAAAGTGAAGTCAGTATTTGGATTACAACACAAAGAGGTATCCAAAGGATTAGTCTGGAAATTGGGGGCACAGTTTTATATCTTTCAGGCTTATGTTAAGCCTAACACTACATTTGTTGAGTATATTTATATTTCATTAATTTCAACAGATAAGAAACTAACACCATTTTCAAAATTTTATGAATCTTATCCATAAAAAACTAAAACTTCTTTGCATTTTCATTACAAACAATACATATTACATAAATATTCATTAATTAAAACCTCAGTGAAGGTATATTTGCATTTCTAAAATTAAGTTCAAATTATGCATTTATATATTTCGGAACAACTAGGATGATGTGAAGGAACTATACTTTCAGCTTATATGTAAGATCTAATCTCACATTTACACATTTCCTAACTTATTTGGCTTTCATCAATTAGACCAGAAATCAAAAGTATAAATACAATTGTAATTTATAAATTTGCCAATTATCTTTTTCTCCAACATTCTTTTATTTTTAATTTTTAGCTTGTCTACATTTTCTTCAATGTAAGAACTATTATTTGGGCTCAAAATTGTAAGAAACATTATTAATCTTTTTATGTTCATTCCCCACATATTTGGGATTATTTTGCCCTTACAAAATTATTCAGTACTGTACAAAAGCTGAGTTTGGGAGGTTAAAAGTCACAACTGCTATCTAAAAAACAAAAGAAAACAAAACAAAACAAAACAAAAACCACACACACACAAAAAAATACCCCCAAAAAAACCTTTAGGAGATGGGAGAGTTAAAAAAATAATAAAAATCCTCTGTATCAAAATGAATCCCAAGAGTGTAACCAATACCTTGCAGCTGTTGTGATATCTTCATTTTACTGGCCAGAAGGATAAGACTTCTCTCAAAGTTCTACAAAAATTCTTTAGTTATGCATATAGTTATGCTTTTAAGAACAATATATAATGAAACTGATTTTCCTCCCTAAACTTTCCCATGTTTCAATGTTAAAGTTTTGCAACCCAAATAATTGTCAAAATCTTTAACAAAGATCAAAGCAAAACTCTAACACAGTTTTTTTTTTCTTTTTCTTTTTTTTCCCCCCAGAGAGGTTTTTGCTCTAGGGTACATGCACACATTAGAGAGATGGGGGAGAGAGAGAGAGAGACAGAAAGCGAGAAATCACCCCCCTCAGGAGGAATGGCCACATCACAATCCTTTCTTCTCCCTCCTCCTCACAGGATTTTGGGCGTGCACGTACACACACGCACCCAGTGTTGAGTTTCAAGTCGCTGGGTCTGAGACCCGAACCACAGTCAACCACGTGAGAGTCAAGTGACGTAACCATTACTCCCTCTGCTAGTCCCCTAAAGCAGTTTTAATAAAAATAATGCTAACAGAAAATGGTTTTCCTCTCAGTTTTATAAGTCTAAAATTAACAAAAGAAAAAAAAAATAGAAAGCTTAAGGGCCCATCTAGGGCAGTGGTTAAGGCAGTTGGATCCCACATGTCCGAATGCATGATTCAAGTCCCAGACCTAATAACCTGAGAAACATGTTGTGTGTGTGTGTGTGTGTGTGTGTGTACGTGTGAGTGCTTATACATCCAATATTCAAAGAGAATGGAGGAGCTGGTATTGTGGCATAGCCAATTTCTGCCTCCTGCGAGCACACACACTCTACAGAAATATTTTTTAAAAAAGAAAAAAGAGCTTTGAAGAATTAGACTAACGATAAATGAGAATTTTTTCAAACAAAAACAAAACAAAATGCGAGGAAATCCCCTATCATTCTGGGACCTCATGTTCTCAAGTTGCAGCGAAGTCCCCGTTGCACTTTGGTAAGAGGGTCACTTGATTTTTTTTTTCCTTTTTTTGAGAGATTTTTGCTATGAGGCATGTGCGCTCGCCAGAAAGACAGAGAGAGAAGAGAGAGGAAAGCGAGGAATCACCCCTCAACCCCCCGGGGGGATGGCTATGCTGCAATCCCTTCTCCTCCAATCTCCTCTCGGGATCTTGGGAACGCACACACACGCACCCGGTGTGAGTTTAAGTCACAGGGTCCGGAACTTGAATCATGGTTGGCTACATGGGAGTCCAGTGATGTAGCCATTATGCCAACTGCTGGTCTCGAGGGTCACTTGATTAAAACTTAAATCCTGCAATCTAAATGATATATAGTGATCGAATGTATAAATAATAATAATAACAATAATAATAAAAGGAAAGAAAAGGGTGAAAAACCTTAAATTCATTGCTATCTTACTCACAATGGCATAGATTTTACCTGCAATTCCAAGACCTATTAGGTGTGCCAGTGATACCCAAATACCATGTGACAATATCTAGGAACTTATTTTAAGGATAAGGTGTTAAAAGACCTAGAAGAGAAAAGACTTGTTTAGAATTTGTTCTTAATCTTGGGCTTTAACCTCTCTGGATTCAATTTCTTCATCTGTAAAATAAAGAGAGTTGGATTAAATTATTCCAAAAGCCCTTTCCTGCTGCGAAATTCTATTGCATTCTCCTGTGAAACTTTAGATAATACAAATCTCCACATATTTTAGCTTCCTGGGAAGTAGTTCAACATTCTTACCAGGTTCCTTTAATCAACATTCTGTGTTGAAATATCTCATGTGACTGGGCAATAAACATGATCCCCCCCCCCCCCATAATATAGATAAGAACTAGTGATTTAAAATGCTTTGAAAAATAATGCTAGCTCTTTTGGTGAACAGCTAGAGAAACAGACTTTTAAAATGGCTAGATAAATAGTTTAATTTAAAAAGTGCTCAAAAATACTTAGTTGGCAGACGAGTAGGTTTCCCCATCTGTTAACTATTGATAAACGTGGAGACTGATGAGTTGGTGGTACCAATAACACATCCGTGGTGGCGTGTGGCAAAGAAGGAAGCACACTGTGGAAATCATGCCAGGCTGCCAAAGATGCTCATGGTGAGACGTGCTCAGGTATCAATTAGTTCAGCACCTAACGGGTTCTATCAGAAGAGCAAACACGAAAGAGGACTCAATCTAAAAGGCAATTTTTAAATTTCCAAAAGCACTGTTGTTAAGTCTCCCATCTACCACCTCAAGAAAGGCAGTATATAGCTTTTTTTCTTTTTTTTAATTGCCAGAGGAAGACAGAGACAGCGACAGAGACAGCGACAGAGAGAGAGAGAGAGAGAGAGAACCTCCCAATGGGGCACGGTCATGCAGCAATCCCTTCTCTTCCATTTTTCCATCCTGTAGGGATTTAGAGCACACAGGCACGTGCACCTGGCATGTTTTTCAAGCCATCAGGTCCAGACTCAAACCATGCAGACAGTCATGTGGGGTCCAATTGCTTTAACCACCATGCCACCTTCTGGCCCCAATTTTTAAAAATAATTTTAATTTTTTTTTTTTTTAAGATAGGGTTTTGCTGTGCCGAGATCCTGGTCTCAGCCTTCTGAGTTGCTGGAATTACAGGTACATGCTGCCATGCTGGACTTTAGCTTGGACTGGACCTCAAATGCAGCCTGTGAAGTACAGCATCTTAACTGCACGGGCCATCATAGCGAGGCCTAAAATTTACTTTGATAGGCTTTGTCATTTAATGTTTTGTGCACTGCAATAATTTAATTTTAAGAGAAGGAGCAAAGCTTTAATGAGATACATTCTCTGTTTTAATGTCAATTTTCTTTTTTTTTGGACTATAATACACATCAGTTTTTTTTAAGTCTGAAAAATGTAGAAAATTACAAAGTAAAAACCAACCACTCATATTCTTACTACACAGATAAAACCTCTGTCACCTTTTCAGATCAATTTATTTTCAATATTCTTTCTTTTGTGCCTAAATGTAGATATTAATTACATATACAATTAGGATCATACTGGGTGCATAAAGTGTTGCCACTTTGGATCATAAGCTTTTCCCACAAAATTTAAATCTTCTGAAAATATGATTTTTAGTAGACGTAATATTCCATATTTACCATAATTTATTTATATGTCATACAACTGTAACCACCTACTACATTATGCTTTGTTATTTATTTATGAGTCCTGTATTAAAGCTATAAAATGCAAAATCTGTGGCAAACATTTTTCTTAGCTGATGGGTTTTCTTTTTTAAATGCCAAAAGGTTGGTGCGTGAGAGAGAATGAGAGAGAGAACAAAAGCACCTCCAAACAGGGCCTGATCACATTGCAGTCCTCGTTTCCCCAATTCTCCATCCCAACAGGATTCTAGGCGTGTGCACACCCACTGTGTTTTTCAAGCTGTGGGGGGCCAGGACACGAATCCAGGTCAACCATGTGGGATCTGGCTTCCTCTGCCCACTGCTTAAGCACTACACCCATGGGGTTGGCACTGTGGTATTTTTTCTAACAATCTTTTTTGGACACCATTTTTAAATTTTCAATAGTTACAACTTCCTTTGTAATTTCTATAACTACTTCTGCGGTTGAAGCATCATCCTTGATGCGGATGCTCATTTTTCACAGTTCTGATCATTGAATAATCTAGGCCAGCACTTTTTCTTCTTCTCCTTCTTCTCCTTCTCCTCCTCCTCCTCCTCCACCTCCTTCTCCTTCTTCTTCTTCTTTGACAGGTTTTTGCTATAGGGTGCATGTGCTCGCCAGAAAGACAGAGAGAGACAGAGAGATAGAAAGCGAGAAATCAACCCCCAGGGGGGATGACCACACCGCAATCCCTTCTCCTCCATTCTCCTCTCGGGATCTTGGGCACACACGTACCCAGCGTGAGTTTAAGCCACGGAGTCCAAGACTCGAACCGCAGTTGGCTACATGGGAGTTCAGCGACATAGCCATTACGCTAACTGCTGGTCCCTTTTATTATTATTATTATTTTGTAATGCTTCAATTAATTGTCTTCTCTAAAGCCATTTTAAAGAAAAAAGTAGACCCCAAAATTCATTTCCATGAAGTACATGGCATCCAATATTGTAAGAATAATGAGCTAATCATGGCACGCTCATGCAGCTGGAGGACTGAATTCCCAGGGTCTGACTGAAGCAGGCAAATCTGCTGGTACAGGCCATGGTTCGGTGCTTCTTGTAACAGTTATCCACTTGGGTTTAATTATTAGTGGAGAAGAATATGGAATCTGAGAATGACCAGTCTTTCCAGGACTACAACAGTGGTAACAGAAATCCCAAAGTTACTTGGTGCCCATTTTGTTAGCCAGAGAGCACTGGGAATATGAGGATCTATTTTCTGTCTCCTTGTTTCCTACAAGGTGGTTGCCCATGATTTCCTGACTTGTCAGGTTACTCTGACCCCATTCTACCCTAAGAGCTGGGTAGAAGTGAGGAGACCACTGAGTTAGGAGGGAGTTTCACATTTCACAGTTTTATACATATAAACTATGCTTTATCTGCCCTAGAGTATCCATTGATCCAACTACCAATTCTTTTTTTACAAAATTGTTTCTTTTGGCTTTAAAACAGGTTAGTCCTAAGACAGAAAACATTTAGGAAGTCCTAATTCCCTTTAGAGAACTAAGAGTTTACAGTGTGATTCTTGCACCTGTAACTTGAAAACAATTCCAGTTAGCAAAAGACCAGAAGAGACTATTAAATGGGGCCCCAACTATTAATAAATAAAAGAACCTTAATTCTCCATGGCATTCTCATGTGAAATAATAGTCTAGGACAATGATCTTAAAGGAACTTTCCAAAGCCTTTCAGCTCACTCAGAACAACTTCGTAACAAGACAACTGCATGAAGTCCACGGGTCATATTACAACAAGACTCCCCTGTGCATTCCTTGTGCACAGATATTTCTTACAAAGTAAACTCACGCTCAATTCCAAGTCAACTGGGCATACTAAGCTTTCCCAGAATCTGACTTATGTCATAGGTTGAGGTATTCTGGAGGAAAAAGGCTTGAATCCAAGGGCTCGCTCTTGTCATAAATGTTCAAGTCACCTTTTCCATTCCTTCTCCCTGGCCTTAAGTCTGGCTGTTCCATATGGAAAGCTTAAATCTTTCTATAATCTTGGCTTACTTCTACCGTATCAGCTTTGACAGAAAGATGGAAGAGATGCGTTACTACCTTCCCCAAGGAAGGTTGACTAAGGACAGCCCTTTATTTCCTCACCATTATTAAATCATTCCTTTTGTCATTTCTCCTCCACCCTAAAAATTCCAAGCATTTGTTCAGCAGTAAAAAATAAAAAGATACAGTTTCTACTCTGAAGTACCAGAATAGGAAGATGAGAGGCTAACAAAGATGCAAGTGGAAAAGCAAATAAGGCAAGGTATGTGCCAGAATGTGCTCACGGCACACACCTGGTTTCGGATTCTGAAATCAAAATGTGGTTTAAATTCACCATCTTCAAATTAAGAGAAAAATAATACGTCTATAAACATCAAGGTGGCAGCTCAGAATGGAGCTGGGTTTTTTGAGAAACCTAGTAAGAGGAGGTAAATATGCCAGCCCTGAAGGGAAATCTTGCCTCTCTCCTTCCAGCTGGCTCATCCTCCCTCTACTCCATATTAGGGATATAAAAATTAAAGAGTATTGTCCCTGCTTGCCAAGTGTACATGGCCGGTCAAGGAAGAATGAAAGTTTTAGGACTGGGGACAGGGGCTTACAAATCCTTTACATCATTCTTTTGAACCACTCCAATTTCACCCAACTCTTTAGTTAAAGGCACAAGGTTGATATGCACAGTTAGATGGATCTTCACATACACACACATCCATGGAACCACTGCTCAGATCAAGATACACACCCCAACACCACAAAAGGCTCACTTAGAGCCTTCCCAACCAATAATCATATCCTGCCCCCAGAGAAAAATCAACATTCAGGCTCTGTAACCACAGATGAGTTTGCTTAAAGGAATATCTGGAAGAATTTATTTATTTCATGAGCAAGATATATACAGAGTGAAAAAGAGCAAGCACCTCTAACAGGGTCTTGCTGGCACAATCCACCCCCCCCCCTCCAGGACAGCCCAGGATGATGGGCATGTGTGCACCATGTACACTCGTGGGTTTCCAGATGTGAACCTTCCTATGTGGGCTGTCCTCACAGAGCATCGCGATTACCACTGCACCACAATCTGATCCTTTAAGAACCACTTTTTTAAAGATAGCCGAGGGCCAGCAGGTGGTGTAGTGGTCAAGGTGCTGGACTCCCATGTGGCCAACCATGGTATGCGTTCAGGACCCAGTGGCTTGAACTCATGCCAGGTGCATATGTGTGCATGCCCTAAATCCTAAGAGGAGAAGAGAGAAGAAAGGATTGTGGCATGGCCATAGCTCATAGGGCCATAGCTCGTTTCTCACTTTCTCTCTCTGTTTGTCTCTGTCTCTCGAGGGAGCACACATGTCCTATAGCAGAAATCTCTTTAAAAAAAAAAAAAAAAGACACCAAAGATAAAAGTTTATGTAGAACCTTAAAAAGTTAAAATTAAGGTTAGCTCAAGTTTAGGAAAATACATAAAAATGAAGTCCTAGTAATGGATGACTCCTTAATGAAACTTAACTGATCTTTTCTCTTGGAATTTTAGAAATGAGTACCTGTTGTTCAAATGACTTATAAGTCACAGATCTTAGATGACCATGGAAGCCCTCTGGTAAGCAATGAGACTTCATTGATCTTCGTACTACTATTTGTCATCGTGTTACTTCTGAATAGATAATTTAAAAAATTTTACACTATCCAGCTTTCCTACAGTATAGTTTCTTCCAAAATTCAAGATCTTGGCTGAGTAGACATTACTTACAGTAAGTAGCTATGTTTACTTACGCGTAATTAACAAAGATATGCTTCCATTAAGATTACAAAGTGTTCACTTCTGATACTTTGTTGATATGCCCATGAAGCCCTCTACAGGCTACTGTAGCTATAGGGATAACCGTAACAGTCAGAATTATAGGCAGGAAATGGAGAGCTAATATTTTTAAAAGTCAAGAAGGGGGTAAGAAAAATGGAAATAACATGAAAATGACAGTCACATGAAGGAGTGGAAGGAGAGGCTCTATCATAGTGAGAGAGCATAAATGGTCACAGAGCACAGGATGAGAAGAAAGAAAAAAAATCATAAGGATGTGGATTACGTAAAAGAAAACAGTTTAAGAAGGGATGGTAGGGACCAAGAGTTAGCGTAACGGCTGTATCGCTGGACTCCCATGTAGTCGACCGCGGTTTGCGTCCCAGACCCGGTGGCTTAAAACTCACGCCTGGCGCGTGTACATGCGTGCCCAAGATCCCAAGAGGAGAATGGAGGAGAAGGGATTATGGTGTGACCATCCCCGCTGGGGGGTGATTTCTCACTTTCTGTCTCTCTGTCTCTCTCTGTCTGGCGAGCGCACGCGCCCTATAGCAAAAACCTCTAAAAAAAAAAAAAAAAAAGAAGCGATGGTAAAAGGAATTATATGCTATAGAACTACAAACGGGAAGAAATGAAATGAGTCTGTAAAAGAGTTAACTGTCCTGGTGCTGCCAGGAAAGTAGTGACAATAGAAGTTGGACTGTAGGGAACTAAAAAGGAAGGAGATAATACAAAATAAGGTTGGAGGGGCCGGCAGGTGGCGTGGTAGTTAAGGGCACTGGACTCCCACATGGCTGACCACGGTTTGAGTCCCAGACTTGGCAGCTTGCTTTCTCACTTTCCCTCTCTCTCCCTTTTATTCTGTCCCTCTCTAGTCAAATTAAAACAAATAAATAAATGAATAAATTTGAATAAAATAATTTTAAAAATAAGGTTGGAAATATATTAAAAATAATAATGGTCAACATTTACAGACTTCACCATATGCCAAATATTGCCCTAAGCATTTGACATATATTAAAACATGTTTGGGACCAGCAATGGCATAACGGTTACGTCGCTGGACTCCCATGTAGTTGATTGCAGTTCAAGTCCCAGACCCAGTGGCTGACAACTCACACTGGTCATGTGCCCAAAATCCTGAGAGAGGAATGGAGGAGAAGGGATTGCAGTATGGCCATCCCCCCAGGGGTGATTTCTTGTTTTCTGTCTCTCTGTTGAGTGCAGGCAGCTACGGCAAAAATCTCTCTTAAAAAAAAAAATCCTTAAATCAACCCTGTGAAGTAGATACAGATTTTATAGAACTAAGGCAAAGAGAGGTTAAATAAATCACCTAAACTTGTATAAATAGGCAGGATTAAAACCCAGGTGGTCTACTTCAGAGCCTGCACTTTTTAATTACTATGTTATACTGTAGCAAAAGTTTCAATTATTTTCATAAAGTAGTAGGTAATGCTGCTCATGTTTGTGGGGTAAACTATGGTTTGAGTAAGCTAGAAATAGAGGAGCAAGTGAAAAAAGCTACTGTTAAGTGTGCTTGGGAGTTGGCAGAGAGGACTGAGTTCTGCCAGACTGGAGGATACGAGGTGTGCAAGTCTCCGCTCTCTCTCAGCAGGCAGTGTTTGATAGCCTGGCAGTTGGACCAAAGGCTTCAAAAACCCTGAAGATGACAGCACAGAGTGTTAAAATTTACAACTGATGACCCAGCTTAGACGGTATCTCCAATAAATATGTGACGCTGTAAATGCAGAAAAAAAATCTATTTATTACGGGGCTGGCAGGTGGAGTGTTGGCGCAGGGCACTGGACTCCCACATGGCTGACAACGGTTCAAGTCCTGGACCTGGAGGCTTGTTTTCTCATTTTCTCTCTCTCTCATTCACTCACTCTCACTCTGTCCCTCTCTAGTCAAATTAAAATAAATAAATAAGGTTAAATAAAATAATTCTTTAAAAAACTTCATAAGAAAAATCTACTTGTTACTTCTAGCATTTCCAAGAACCCACTGTGTGCCCCACAGTAGGTAAAGTATTAAGTACAACATGGATGTGATATGAACAGGTTGCAGAAATCAGGCTGGCCCCTTCCACAGAGTAGGTACAGGATGTCCATGTGAATATGCTGTTTCCATGACCTAAAATGACAGGGTGGCTTAAGATGTATCCTGGGCCATCAAAACTATCTGTGTGATCTGTGAGGTTTTGGTTCTGTAATCTCAAGGATGAACCTGCAAAATGCCTACTACATTAAGCACTTGATAATTACTTCTTGAAGTACTGCTGAAACTGACAAAAGTTAGAGCAAAAAGAAAATGAATTATCCTAAATGTTTAGGTAGCATAGAGATTTGATTAAGAGGAAAGCTTTAAAATCAGACAGACCTGGACTCAATTTTAGATTCTTTCCTTATTATCGGCTATCTAATCTTTTAAATACCATTACGTTTTTCTTTAAATTATTTTTAATTTAATTTAATTTATTCATTAATTTATTTTAATTTGACCAGAGAGAGACACAGAAAGAGAGAGAGAAGGAAGTGAGAAAGCAAGCCACCAGGTCTGGGACTTGAACCGTGGTTGGCCATGTGGGAATGTATAGCTCCTTAACCACCATGCCACCTGCTGGTCCCACCATTACCATTTTTGAAAACCTTAGTTTTTTCATACATAAAGTGGAGATGACGACAGCACTGAATTTCTTGGATTGTTTTCAGTATTAAATCAGAGACTACATGTAAAATATAGTGAAATGCTTGGCATATAGTAAAGGTTCAACAAAACCATGAATATCATCATTATAAATTTTAATTGCAACTTGATGCACTTAATGTCCATTTTTTTCACCAAGGACACAAATACAAGGGGACATCAAAAAGTTTGTTGAAAATGGCGTGAATTTATTTTGGTTTCAAAAATTCTTGAGGGCTGGCCCATTAGCATGATGGTTGGGGCAGCTGGATCCCACATGGCTGACCGTGCAGTCTGAGGCACAGACCTGGCATCTTGGAAAATACACCAGGCCTGTGTGCTTGTGTGCCCACCCCCCAGAGGGGGATTTCTTACTTTCTCTCTGGTGAGCACACATGCCCTATAGCAAAAATTTAGAAATAAAAAAAATTTTGAAACCTTGCACAGTTTTTTCATAACACACAGTTCCAGTTCAAAGCTTTTTGAAGTCTCCTCATATAATAAATATATGACCAAACTCCATGTCAAAATTTTGAAAAAAATTATTTACACTCAGAGAATTACGCATAATAATGAACGATTTTAGAATATTTGTAGCAATGATATTTTAATTATCATTAAAATTCTTAGAAAGGTGTTTTTTTAATGAAAGTCAAATTATAGAAAGGAGATATTCACATGATAATAGGATAACAAAAAATTCAAATGTTATATAACCTAAATTGCAATGTTGATGAAAAACTACTGCTTATAGATCAGATGTAGTCAAAGACATCAGAAACACAGAAGTCATTTATAGCCACAAACTTTCTGAAATCCATGTATGCACATGTGTGTATAGAGGTGTGTGTGTGTGTGTGTGTGTGTGTGTGCGTGCGCACGTGGGTGTGGAGAAGAGATATACCACTTCAAAATCTATTCTCATTTGGAGGCCTTGACAGTACACAAAATATCTTACTTAAGCATAGTCTAGAAAATAAATTATCTAGACTTAATTCACAATGGTGAAAAATGATTTTTCTTTTAAACCATGATTTTTAAACAATATTTTAGGTTAGTTATTTTAACAAAAATAAAATATTTAATTTCTAAAGTATGTGATATATATATATATATATTTTTTTTTTTTTTTTTTGAGCGGTTTTTGCTATAGGGCGCGTGCGCTCGCCAGAGAGACAGAAAGCGAGAAATCACCCCCCAGGGGGGATGGCCATGCCACAATCCCTTCTCCTCCCAGGATCTTGGGCATGCACACACACGCACCCAGTGTGAGTTTTAAGCCACCAGGTCTGGGACGCGAACCATAGTCGACTACATGGGAGTCCAGTGACATAGCCATTATGCTAACTGCTGGTCCCATATAATGCTATCTTAAACCACAGTGAACATATACCTCTCAAGATATATCTATTGAATCGTCAAAGAAGTCATGATCCACTTTTATACAGAAAAACATGGAAAAGTATGTCATGACTTTTCAGACTACCCAATAGAACACTGATTACAACCATTCCAAATGTCTGTAATGAGTCAATACTTTAAACATCCACATTTATATTCTGTCACTGGTGGAAATATGCCAGTCTAAGGGAGAAAATAAAGCAAGTGTTTCAAAATGCCTAGAGTAAAACTACTAAAATATCTGTGGGTTATGGGCAATACTAAGGCTGAATTTCCTTTGCTGTCTCTTACTTCTGTCTTTAATAGCTATTGATTGACTTAAAAAAAAAAAAACATACTTCCACTTTACTATTAAATAATTTGCAATTGTTTCCACTAGGGACATTAAGAACACTGCTGAAAAGATGTGATAAAAGTGCCATGGACAATGAGAGAAATGGGCAGCGTGCATGTATTTATAAAGCTCCATGCCAACTCAACCAGAATTTTCTGGCAAAAGAAAACTACCTGACACCTCAGGATGGAAATGCCGCAGAGCAAAACTGCACACTCACTGGATCTGCTTAACGATGATCTCAGTTAGTACTGGGCCTAGTAACCCATGGAGGCACATCAATGTGATGTTCCAAAAGAAAAATACATCCATAATGTACATATTCTGCCTTGCCCACTAGGAGTTGAAATCCCATAAACTGAATAAATTGAAATTTCGTGTGACAACTTCCATCCCAATTTCTGTTAAAAAGAAACTTTTCTTGGGCCAGGAGTTAGTGTGGTGGTTAAGGGCACTGGACTCCCACATGGCCAACCACGGTTCAAGTCCTGGACCTGGCAGCTTGCTTTCTCACTTTCTCTCTCTCTCTCTCACTCTGTCCCGCTTTGATCAAATTAAAATAATAAAGTTCAATAAAATAATTATTTTAAAAGAAACTTTTCTCTTATTAGTAGAGCCTGGTCCTAAAAAGCAAACAAAAAATTATATGTGTTATTCCAGTAAACAAGAAAGGAATTGTGTTACATAAAACTAGGTGGGGATGGGGATGTGGGGTCCTCGGGGTGTCCTCTTGTTTCCTTAATTATTTCTTCTTAGGATGAGTTCCAAGGCCCAGCAGATCAATAGTCATCTAGTGGTTATATGCTGTTTGCTGAGAAGTGAGGGGAACAGGGCATGAGAAATTCACCTTTAGATACATTTTGTCTCTGCCACTTATCAAAGGAAACAAGAGGGAAAGTACTCATGGTCAAATACCACTTGGCCTCTGGTCCTGTATAAGGCACCCCCCCTCCCCCACAAAGAGGAGTCTTAAGGATGCCCTTTTTAAAAATAACAATAAAAAATAGTTTAAAGCAATTAGAATTCTAAAAAAGACAATTGCTTAATTAAAAATATTTTTAAATGGTTGAAACAGCATTGGTTAAAAGAAAACATTCTTCCTCAGTCCTTAAAGTTAAGTATGCCCAACTTATTTGGAGATTTTAAGCATACAGCCCCATGTATTACATTTTAAAGTTACACTAAATTATAAAGTACTTACCCTTAAACTCAAGCCTTTCCATGCCAGACTACTGCTATAGGCCTATACAAAACAAGCTTAATGAGAATATAATATATAGTCTTCTTAATAAGATGTGAATAATAATCATTAATAAGAGATCCAAGAAAAGCCCATGAGGAAGCCAGAGAAATCTTGTTAAAATTAACTAACTTAAGAGCATGGAATGCTGGAATGAAGTCTACAGTCCTCAAGCCAAAACACTCACCAGACACTGATGTTGCTCACTGAGAATTTTAAGCTTTTGGGAGGATGTCAGTGGTAAGGAGGTTAGAAAAAAATCAATATAACTTAGGGCTCAATGTAGAGTTTGACTCTATGCATCAGAGAGAAATATCTTAATAATCAAGCATTTAAATAAATGATTCTTAGGGATTGCTTTATAATGAAGCAGTTTTGTTTTCTGGTAACCTATAGGGCAGGACATGGCTGACAGCTAAAAAACAAAGATCCAGATTAATACTTAAAAAGCAGACCTAGAATATTCATTATCAGCTGGGACCAAAAAATTGTCTCCTCCTTATAGTTCCCCATTACACATAGGTGGGAAAGCAAACAGAAAGTCATTAATCAGATCTGTGTTTAAACATCTAAAGTACAGAGAAAAAAAAAAATCTGTTACAGTACTCTTACTGAGCTCTGTCCCCTCGTTCCTATGCGGGGCTGGATCCTTGAGCTTTTCCCTTCCCTACAAAACACACTCCATCCCTTGAAGGGAAACTTTCAATTCCAAGTCAAGGAGTTTGGGGAAACCATGGAAGATTTCTGACATAGTAAAAGTAGTGTTTTCAGAAGGAGGAGGTGGGCAGCCTAAGTGACCACAGATACACAAATAGGGTCCGAAGGGATGAATATACTAACTGTCATCCTCGCTTCTTACTAGACACAACAAAATAGTGCTTAAAAACAGTAAATTGCTCACAGCCCTGTAGAAAGCATCATGCTTGATCTTAAATTATTTAGTAACAGAGCCCTGTGCCATTCAAATCAGGAAAACAAACATTTCATCACATTCCCATGAAATGAAGCATCAAATTTGGTCTTGGACTCTCTCTTTTAATTCTACTTTTTAAATAATAATAAAAAATACATATGAAGGAGAAGGACAAACTCTTATTCAATAATTTAGGGTTTTCACAGTCAGTTTAACAATCTACTGATTGCTGGTAAAATTACTTATACTAGATGTGCAAATATCCTGGAGGCAGTCAGTGGTGAATAAACAGAGTGAAGGGTTATTCCGAGGCTGGCTCTCTCCTGGTTATTCCCAGGAGATGAGCGTCTCCTGGCCCTCCCCGTCTTGCCCCTCACAGGGGCACCTTAAATCACATACAAGAGAATCCAGGAGCTGCGGTAGTACTGGCCTGTATGTCTACCGTTTCTTCTTTCTCTTCACCGATTGAGGCTACAGTGTATTTTTTGCTTAAAAAAGTATTTTTGGTTGATTTCATTATGTCACAATCCTCCCACCTCAATCTCCTGAGTTCCCAGAACCATGGATGTATGCCAACCTGCCCAGTTTTTAGGTTGGGCCAGGAACTGAACCCAGGCCTCCCATGTGGCCTCAATCTGCCCAGGAGCAGAGTTTACCAGCACACACTACTGTGACTGGGTCTATATATAATTTTTTTAAGTCAGAAATCAATGCATTTGGGGTGATAAGATTTACAGGGCAGGAAGAGGTATCTCCAAGGAGTCTCAAACAACAACAAAAAAACAATGTTTTGAAATAAGCAACCCTTTTAAACCTCCCACTCTCTGAGAACTATCTTACCATGTAGACGAATGTGCCTGATTTCAAATGATCACATCATAAAATTGAGTTCTGCCTAAGAAGAACTTGATTGATGCTCAATTTTCTATTTAGTTCATGCAGAAATTAATTCCTGAGTGTCTACCGAGGTTCAAATGAGATGAATGGCCTGTGAAGCCTCCACAGACAAAAGACCGCTTGCCTTGCCCTCCTCACACTTTCTGTCACTCCTGGCTCTTCCCGGCCTCCTTTTCCTTATTTCAGGCAGCTGGACCCTTGTCCACTTTTGAAAAGCCCTAGTCATCTCCCCTGATGGAATCTCTACTCTTATGATTCTCTCTCTCTGTTTGGGACTCGCATTATCCTCTGAATTCCGATTTGGGTTCTCAGAGAACATGGTTATTTTTGCCCACATCATCTCTCTCCTAATAGACTGTTAGCTGTTAAACAGCAGCGACCAATTTAATGTCCCGAGGTGGTTTTTGTTTCATTTAAGTTTTGTCAATTTTTTTCATCAAGAAACGATGTCTTGAACAGTATTTTTTGTAACCATTCATTCATTCAACAACTGTTTTACTGAGATCTGAATATGCTATCAGGCTCTTTCAAACTTTAAAACAGTAAGCAACAAGTTATTCATTTTTTTTTTTTAAAGAAGTTTTTGCTGTAGGGCGCTTGCATTCTCCAGAAAGACAGAGACAGAAAGCAAGAAATCACCCTCCAGAGGGGATGGCCACACTGCAATCCCTTCACCTCCATTCTCCTCTCGGGATCTTGGGCACACACGCACATACGCCCAGCGTGAATTTAAGCCACCGGGTTCGGGACTCGAACCGTGGTCTACTACATGGGAGTCCAGCAACATAGCCATTACACCAACTGCTGGTCCCTACATCTGGTTTTTGAAAAAAGATATAATTTTGTAGAGTTAATTTGCTGAAAAGAACATAAAATGGTACAGCAATCAAAATTAGCCTTTAAATGTTAAATTCTATAAATCCTTTTAAATTACACCTAATAATCCACTCAAGTTTGAAAAGAAGGTACAGCAGATAACAAGTGCCTTTCTCCTGGAAGTGGAGCTATAACTGATCCATAACAATGTCTTTTTATGGAACCTCACAGCCAAGGACTCTACTACTCTTTTAAACTTTTTGTTAAAACCAAAAAGGACAAGAAAATACACGAACCATGTCGTTTCTTTCCTTCACTTTACACTATTGGCTAAATGGCAGTAATACGGAAAGGGCATAATTAAAGAACATATTTGCTTCATTCCAAAACTTTAAATGAATTAATTTTCTAAAATAAAGAGTGCATTGTTTCCTGACATTTATTATTAAGGTAAAAGATGACCATGGCTCAAATTCTGAAATGTGTTACAGATTGTGCAATACATTCCATGAGGCATAGCACACTCTAAAATCTGTTCATTTATAATATAAAGGAGAACTCTCAAAAAGAAGTCTTACTAATAAAATAGGCCTTCACTCGATCTGACTGCCAAACTCACTGACTTTGGCAAGCAAGCTTGGAACATTTTAAATTTTACAAACATTATCCCTTTTTAAAAAGTTAATTTGACTATTTTAAGGAATGTAAAAATAAACCTTGGTTTCAGTGAAATCAAGATTAAGTCTCACCAGACTTCTAAAATCAACTATCATAATCAGATCATATAATTAGCATAAAGGCTCTCTTTGGGGCTGGGGAAACCCATTTATTCTCAATAACCCTTTCTTCTCTTTCAGAAGGTGAATTAGTGACCATCCATTCCACTCGTCCATTCTTACAGGTTGATGGGGGTGAAGTGTGTATTTTCTAAATAAGAATGAAGAGGAATATATCCTGTATTTATTTAAACTAGGAGTCGTTACTTCACTTCTGAACCAGTACCAACAGGATTAACACAGACAGCAAAGAACAACTAAAAACTTAAGAAAATGTAAAGAACAAGAAATGGAGAAGCGAAGGGAGATCAGTATGTGGTATGAGGCTGCCTGCAAGATAACTACTGCGACTCTTGTTTCCACAGAAATAGACACTAAGGCCGAGAGGGATAAACCAAGATTAAACCTAAGAGCACCAAGCCAGGAAATGGCACAGCCCGCATTTAGATGCAGCGCCTGCCTCCCAAAGCCCACACTTTTACTATCTCCTGTTGTGAGGGGAGGAGAGGGGTCTGAGAGAGGAAAACTGGGTCGTGAAGTAGCTTCAGTGACAGCTTCTAGAGGCTGGCTGCACTTCTCTCTCTTAAGAAAAATTATGTCTTCACACTTGTATTTTAGACCTACTTACAAAAAGCCCAAGCAACTATAAACTAAATAAAAGCTGATACTTTTGCTGTGATTGATCTAAACAACGGTGTGCAGTGACTTTTGTGGGATATAACTGTGGCCTCTAGAAGATTCTAAAAGAGATCATACACCTGCTACACAATTTTTTTCTAATATAGGGCTTTAGTCCTTCAGATTTTTTAAGAAAATGGACTTATCTTTTGCCATTTCTTTGTTATGTATTAAGTAAGATACAATCAAACCCTAGTTAACTAGAATTATGTTGACAAAAAGGGTATCCACTGTCAGACAGTTCTGCTAGTCTACATCACTGAGTTCCCTTTGCTGCCACAGAGATTGAAAAGGGATCTTGGTTATTTTAACAGAGCCAAGAAAGGTAGCCCTATCCAACAGAACTTTCTACAATGAGGAAATGTTTTTCATCTGTGCTGTCCAACATGGGCACTACCAGCCTCTAAGGCTATTGATATTGAGTACTTGAAATGTGACTGATACAACTGAAGAACTCAGTTTTTCATTTTTATTGGATCCTACTGAATAGCAAAGTCTACAGAAAGCAGTTTCACTATTCCTTGCAAACGTGACCTTCCAGCGGTCCTACAGAGATAATCATTTACATCATGATTATTTTGCTATTACCAACAATGTAATGGTAAAATAGGAAAAGGGGGAATATGAATTTGTAAAACCATATAGCTTCATTCTCATTTTGTATGGCCTGTACCACTGCAAAAGTACTGGTATTTAACGTCTATGTTCCAGGGAACACAGAGTTATTCAGAACATTTATGGATCAAAGACAACAACTGACCTATGGCCGGCCCATGCAGAAATCTTAGTGTCCTACCCTGTCCACATTACCTCCAAGTCTATGAAGTCAGAACTTGCAGTGTCTGGTTGCCTTTGTTCCTAGAACCTCACAGTAAGTACTCATTAAACACTTGCTAAGTAAGTGAATAACTAAACTTGAATTTTTCCATTCATTGCTCAAAATCTTAGAGAAACATCTGGGTGACTCTGGGATCTGTGTCAATGCCCAGGTTCAGGTCACAATGTTGATAAAGTGTTCTAAGTCATTTTTGGTTCAAATTTCCTGGCTAAACAAAACAGAATCACCACCCAGGGCTAAGGAAAGGGGGATGGGTGGGTCAGTGCAGGCCAGGTGCAATAATGGAAGACACTTGGGGAAGCGACACTCAGCTATAACTTTACCCCAGAGGTTATGATACAACATATACAAAAAGCATATGAGTTCAAGTGGTAGATCTTTTAACATGACACAAGAATTCTCATTCCTCAGTTGTTAAGAAGAGGTCCCCTCACAAAAAGTAACTAAGTCCTAAGGCGAAAACAGATTCAGACGTTGGAAAATGAACAAAGAACTGAAGAAGAAAGAAAGCATAGGTTACAAAAATTATACAGTTGAAACAAATGGGGTGGCAGCGACAATGTTGAGTTAACCTATACGGGCTATGCTAATGCTAGGTTCCACGGTTTCATCTACGCCAAGCAGTCTTCACTCTGCACAGCTCTAATTCTTCCAGCGGGCCACAGGAAACATTCAAAGTGACCATCTGTCTATGAAATCACTTTCAGAGAAATAAAACGCATTTGGCACATACTCAAAAATATCATAGGTTCTCTATCATGATAATAAGCCTGTGGCATTGCCAAGTATCATTTACAGAGTCCTCTGTTACAGTCAAGACTATTTTGCAACACCAAATTAAAAGGTAAGTACGGTTTAGCTCAGAAATCCCGTATGCTATTTTTGGATGCAGAACTCCTTATTAATTGTGCAATAATACCATTACCCTTTCACTTTACTGTGGCAATAAGAAGATCCCAAATGAATAATTTGAAACTTGCTTCAACCAGCACACTCAGAACATGACTGGCTCGAAGTGCTTTCCAGCTTTCTGGAGGATAAAGCACAGACCATTACCATGTAGCTTTTTAGACAACTGGACTGCATTCAGGATGTAGAATCAAGAAAAGCTCTCTCTCATGACCAAGCCAAATGACTCTCTACTCTAACAGTTCTGTTCGTTTAACCTTTTCTTAACTTATTTTTTTATTTTTGCTAGCTTTTTTTCCCTTACAACTCTTCCCTACTCTCCATGTTCTGCCTTTTCCAGCCCTTTCATAAATTCCTAGTCATTCTTCAAGGGCCACTCCTTGCCAGGGATTCTTCCCACTTAGGAACTCTTAGAGTTCTTTACCATTTGCAGAAAAAATGTCTTCTTTTTATTATTTTATTTTTCACTCCCACTGGTGATACATTTTTTTTAATAATTATTTTATTTAACTTTATTTATTTATTTAAATTTGATCAGAGAGAGACAGAGTGAGAGAGAAAGACAGAAAGCAAGCCACCTGGTCCAGGACTCAACCGTGGTCAGCCACGTGGGAGTCCAGTGCTTTTAACCACAATGCCACCTGCCGGCCCCTCCCTGATTCTGATGATCAGCTAGGTGTAAGACTTGTTACAGACTTTGTCTCAAGGTAAAGAGAGATCATTTTCTACCTTTTTGAATCCCCCTGTGTTCTTAATTAGTCATGTTAATTAATGGCTGAATAAAGGGTTTGAGGACAAGAATCTACAAATGAAAACTAAAGCTTGTTGAGAAGTACATCCTCGATGCCTGAGGCACATATATTCAGTAACTATTATTTACTAAATAAGTGTAGAAAACAGGGAAGTAACTCCTGAAAACCAGTAAGTGTGCCATACACAGCTGGACAGATACCATCCGCTTCTAGGGTTCTTTAAAAGATTCTAAGTCTATTAAAAATAGTTAATCAAAAAGCTCAAATTCTTAAGATGAAATTCTAAATATAAAAAATTTCCTTCAGAATATTCTATTTTTGAGCCAGCCCCATAGCCACTAGTGGTTAAGAGAAGCTAAATCCCAATGGCCAACCTCAGTTCGAATCCCAGACCCTGCACAGGTGTGTGTGTGTGTGTGTGTGTGCTTGAGTACCCTAAATCCCAACAGAATGTAGAGAAAGAGGAGAAGGAATTATGGTGTGACCACACCCCAGTGAGGGTGCCTTTTCCCTCTCTCTCTCTCAGGTAAACATAAATGCCCTCTGGCAATTAATATTCAAACTTCATTTTCTTCTACAACTTTTCTGTTGGATAAAATGACATATTTGGGGGAAAGAAGATTTATTTTACTTTATTTTTTAATTTAGTTATGATATGATTTCTGGTGTACATGTAATCAATGTATATTTTTGTGGACTACAGAAGGGTTTTCAAGACATGCAACATGCACATGTGTTAATAGTTCTACTAGTTATTTTTTCTAATGTGCATCAAATTGTCCATATTTTGTACTCTGCTGTGCTATACCATCTTATAGTTTCCTCCCCTTCTTAATATCATTTTTAAATACTTTTTCAAATTAAATAATAAAAGGCGTTTCATTTCTCTCATAAACTTTAAAGTTTGAATATTCTCTAATTCAGCTGTAGCCTTTACTTCCAGATAACTTTTCCATTGGGTTTAAATTCCCTTTTAATGAACATATTCTTGTCCTGAAGGCAGTTAACTTTTCGTCATTCTTTCTGTCTAGATAACTTCCAAAGACAATCCCCTAGGGACTAGTGTATGAACCCAGTGGTCACACACAATCTGAAGTAAGTTCACCATAACTGCTGGGCCCCGACATCAACAACCCAGGAGCAAGGGCAGTGGTGAGCTCAGCCACCCATTCAGCAGTTTATTTTTTTAATGACATTTTATTTAAACTGTACAGAGGGCTCTCATTGCTTTCCAATTAGGTCACAGAGAAGCACTAAGTTGAAATCCTGAAAATCTTGGCACAACCTGTCATACTGAAAAATTTGGTTATTTGCCCATAGCTTTAATACTTTGTGACTTTTTAAAGGAACTTCAAATGTGGAGCTATCTATCTCATCTTACATTCTGCACCCATATAATTTAAAAACATAAGTACTTATGAGTACATACTTCTAAAATCAACTACTTAAACATTTTTAAATAATTATTTATTTAATTCTATTTATTATGATTTTTTAATTTGATGAGAGAAAGTGAAAAAACTAGCTGCTAGATCTTGAACGCAGTTGTCCTTGTGGGAGTCCAGCACCTTAACCACCATCCACCTGCTGGCCCCCTATTTATACACTATAATAAAAAATGGAGGGGCTCGGGGGACCAGCAGTTGGCGTAATGGCTATGTCGCTGAACTCCCATGTAGTCAACCGCAGTTCGAGTCCCGGACCTAGTGGCTTAAACTTACACCAGGCGCATGTGCGTGCGTACCCAAGATCCCGAGAGGAGAATGGAGGAGAAGGATTGTGGCGTGGCCATCCCACCTGGGGGGGGTGACTTCTCACTTTCTATCTCTCTGTCTCTGTCTTTCTGGTGAGCGCACATGCCCTATAGAAAAAAAAAAAAAAAAACAAAAAAACAAAAAAACAGAAACTCTCAAAAAAAAAAAGGAGTGGCTAGATATAGTGGCGTGACTCAGTGACTCAGGGGGTGGAGGCAGGAGGATCTAGAGCTCAAGGTTGCTCTGGGCAACACAGTCAGACCCTGTCTAAAAAGACTCTTTAGGTAATCTTACCACAAATATATTTCCCATGTACAATAATGGAACCTGCTAATGATAAACTTTTTTTACTAAACTTCATAATTCAAGGTATAGTAGGGATTTCTAACCAGCTGGTAGGAAGACGGGAAGGGAGGGCTTAAGAAATCAATAAATAAAATAAACACATTGGTTTTTTTGCATTTTAATAGACCTTGCAAAAAATGTGCATTCTTATCTATGTTCTTTCCCCAACACATTTTTCTCTTCTCCTCTTGGGGAAATAAACACAAGCAGTAGTCAGGTCCATGTGGAATCAGTTGAACACTAAAGGCCAGCAAAATTTCCAAAGCACTCACCTTATGTTGGCTATGTGCTGCTGAACAGGCTGATGCTGAAAATGGTCAGGCCACGGATGATGCAGGCAGAAGGATGGAGAGGGCTGAAGACAGCACGCAGTCTGATACACAGGTGAATGGTTTGGACAAAGAGATGCAGAATACTCTGAGTGTGGCTGCATGCAACACGAGGCCAAAGCAGAGGGTGCTGCAGGGCCAGCCTCAGGATGGCACTCTTGGTGACTGCTATGGCTAGTCAAAGGGTGATGGTATGGGCAAGGATGGCAGCACTGGGGTAACATCTGAGCCATTCTTTGGTTGTCTAAAGGCAGAAAGGATGATTTAACTGTGCCATTCAGCTGCAGGCATCCATTTGGACTCACTTTTGTTCTTGCGGCTTCTTTGGGTGTGAGCTGCTGGGCTGCAAGGTCTCCATCACAGGGGGTGAGGGGACTAGGGTTGGTAGCACTGGTTGTGATGCTGCCATTGCTCAGAACCACAAAATCGCTGTTTCCATTGCTCATAGCCATGCTCCAATTTCTTGACCCTGAGAAGGAAGATGATATAAAATTATCCAGTTAGGCTGGAGAGACACAAGTAAGATACTTAAAAACAGCTCTTTGAAAATGAGCGTTCTTGTAGGAGCTGTGAGTGGTGGAGATCCAGCAGCTTCTATAACGGAACCGGCCAATGAACTGGTGTTCCTTTTCCTTACTCCAGCTGCTCATGCACCTTTAGAACTCTCTCTTATCACCACTGAGTAGCACCCCCCCACACACACACGGTTCCTTTCAGTGCCTTTCTTAACTCTCCTCATCCTAGATGTGCATGTATCAGTTTAGAACTAGAACATTTTGGAGAGAGGTTACCAGTATCATCCTTCAACTTCTCAACAGTATCATGCTTGTGTGTTTTGATTGAGGGGGGATGAGCAAAATGAAAGACCACTCTGAAAGTAACTAGTTGTATAGTCATCCCTCGGTATCTGTAGGGGACCAGTTACAGACTCCCCACAAATACCAAAATCTACAAATGCCCAAGTCCTTTGCAGGTGGCCGTCTGCATTTGCAGTTGGTTGAATTACAGGATGCAGAACCCACAAACAGGAAGGGCTGACTGTATAGGTTAAAATAATTTCAATAATTTTAAGAATCGTTTATGTCTTAGGAAAAATCTCAAGAACATATGACCTTTTCCAAGTTACTCAAGCCGCAGAATAAATAAAAAGGAAACAAAAACTAGCCAGCTAAACTAAGAATTCTACCAGCCAAAATATCAGCACAAAAGTTTATCCTCTAAATCAATGAGTATAAAAATAAACATGCCATATAAATTGCCCAAAAATTTACTAATTTTTTCTATGTTATACAATACTACAGGTAATCTTACTTATACATGAGAAGAATAATATTATGAATAAAATTTGTTTCAAATAAGATGTATATTCCTTCCGCCAAAAAGTCAAGACCATCAATATACAAGAAAACCCTTTCATGCTCAAATTGCCAATAGCTGCTTGTCCAGTCAACAAACAATAACAAAAACAAACAACTCCCTCCCTCTCCCCTTGCCTACTCTATCACCCTTAAAGTAACATTTAAAATCTGGAACTTTACACTAAGAAAAATGGGTCATCAAATGCCATTGGCCTATTTAACTCATTCATGAAACTCAACAATAAAAAAAAAGAAAATTATAATTTGATTCACTAATCCTCTGGCATGACATTTTTCTAAAAAGACGTAACAGTTTCTGGAGAAATCTCTCTCCAGTTTCTCCCTATCTCTGACAGACACACAGATAACCAGAAAAAGATTATCCTCTTTCAGTCTGAGTACATGGTAACCTAACCAACAAACCTGAATCACCCACAGGAGAATTCCTATGCACATTTTTAACCAATATCTAACTATTCAATAAGGCATTTCCGAGCAGAGCACACAAAAAGAATGCATGATGTTTCGATTTCAGGACTCAGAAGATACTCACCATACTTGGGTGTAAATCTGGCATGAGTAATTTATTTAGTTTTCAGGTAACACTCCTCAAACACACACACACACACACACACACACACACACACACGTAGACAGCAAGCACACAAGTCCAATTAAATAAATATCACACAATGACAAGTGGAGGAATCAATGCAGACATGAAAACTTCTCTATAAATTATTCCAGTGGAAAGAGAAAACATTTACAACATCAAAAGACATATAAAATCAAGTAGATGAGACTTCGCTCAACAGTCTCATCTCTTTGGAGAAAGGCCTGACAATCCTGAACTTCCTTTTATAATGACCATCGAAAGGGATTTTTGAATTGTAGTAAGTCCATTTGCTCTCTTCTTTAATAAATTACTCGGGTATAAATGTGCGGTATAAAATACTCTAATAATACCCCTAACAAAGCAACTGTAGTAAAATGTCTGCCCTAATAGCAGGAAGACAAGGTAGGAACACCGACTGGCAACAGCACTACCCCGAGCCAGGAGGTACAAACCACGGTCCTTCCCTATCATGTCCTAAATGTGCCATCTCAGCCAGATCTGCTCATTTAAGCTTCTGTTTACGAAAGACTATATCCTCCCTTTTGTTAACAAAAGGGAAAGTTGCATGTAAATGTCTTGAAAACAATAAAATATAAATTAAAGGGCATTTAAAAAAGCCCTAGACTTTTTTTAAAAAAAGCTAATTGAAATTTAAGATGTTTATCTAAATGCTGGATAATATAGGAAGCAATCACTAGATGAGATCAACGCAATTATTTCCCAGAATTAAAAACTGTCATTGAACACACACTCCATACACAGAAATATCTGGAGGTGCACATTTTCTCCATCCTCCACCTGAAATCCAGGCTCTAAAACCTTCTCTCCAGATCTCAGCCAAGCTAGCCTGGCTGACAGGATCTGCTGGGCTGCATGGGAAAATTATCAAGGCCTCCTGTCCTCTCTGTCGGGAGGACAGAAGCAAGGGATACTTCTGGTTTCTTGGTCTGTTTTTATCATCCCACGCTGGTAAAGCCTATTTTTTTCCTATTTAATTCAATCAGTCCAATCGACTCTAACCATAGCTGCTAGATGAGTTATACTAGTAAGAAGCATCTAACGCCAAGTGTTTTAAAGTGAAGCTTGGCTTACCACAGAGTGTCATCAACCTCTAATACCTTTCAAAGTAGCCCGAAATCCCCCTAGAC
The DNA here is from genome assembly GCA_026018925.1 of Tupaia tana. NCBI lineage: Eukaryota > Metazoa > Chordata > Mammalia > Scandentia > Tupaiidae > Tupaia > Tupaia tana. The sequence continues at coordinate 135,357,375 of JAKSZU010000007.1, forward strand.
GCTTCACAATTTTCATCCTTTTTTCTTATCTTCTAATTAAACCTGCTTTTTCTCAGGAAAAAAGAATTTTCCTTCTTCTTTGTAACTAGAATCATAACTCATTCCTGTTTATTTTTATTGCAAATGCATCATTTTGCGGTTATACAAGAGTTAAATAGATTCTTGTAGGCCAGCTGAGGGACCTAATCACCATTTATAACCTTTTTTTTTTTCACTGTGGTAAAACACAGTTCAAGTGCCAAATAACTGACTTACAAATGAATTTCTGGAACACAACCTGTTTTGTAACTTGGAGACTTCTTGTAATAAAGTAGGAACCAGTGGATAGTAAAGAATAATCTGAACTCTGACTTTGGCTTGTATTTGAAGCAAGTCACACAAACTTTCTCTGATTTAGTTTCTTACATCATAAAATGAGAAAAATTAACTTGACTTTATAAATAAGTAAAAAATACAAGTAAAAAAAAATTAAAAACGAAAACAAAAATAAGTGTTTTAAGAATGTAAATGGATTAGCGCCAGCAGGTGGCATAGCAGTTAAGGTACTAGACTCTTACAAGGCCGACTAAGGTTTGAGTCCCAGAACCAAAGGCTTGAAAACCACACTACTGCATGTGTGTGAGTGCCCAAAATCCCAAGAGGAGAGTGGAGGAGAAAAGACCGCATCAGCCACCTTCCCCCCCCCCCACCCCCCTCCCTGGAGGAGCATGTCTCACTTTCCCTCCCTCTGTCTCGCCAGCATATGGACGCACCCTATGGTAAAAATCTAAAAAAATCTTAAAAAAAAAAAAAAAAAAAGCAAATGGATTAAGTTTAGCAGATAAATTTCAATCTGAAGTCAAGAATGGACCCTAAAACTCATATAAAGAGCTTTTATTACTTTGCCTTTTTTAAAAAGAATTGAAAACAAATTTGTTCTATGTGATTATTAATGCAGTGATAATAGCATTTATGATGGAAGCTTAAAATATGTTTCGGGTCAAAAATAAGGAGTAACTTTAGGACCAGCAGTTGGCGTAATGGCTATGTTGTTGGACTCCCATGTAGTTGACCGTGCTTAGAGTCCTGGACTCGGTGGCTTAAACTCACGCTGGGCATATGTGCCCAAGATCCCGAGAGGAGAACGGAGGAGAAGGGATTGCAGCATGGCCATTCCTCCCTGGGGGATGATTTCTTGCTTTCTGTCTCTCTGTCTCGCTCTGTCTTTCTGGTGAGTGCACATGCCCTATAGCAAAAACCTCTCCAAAAAAAATTTAAAAATAAGGAGTAACTTTAAAAGACGCTCATGTTGAAATCACCTGTTCTCCCTAGAGCCATAACACCCAAAGCAGATGCCAAGTTATTCTTGACACACTGGCTTAACGTGTGAGGGACTCCACACCCCATATTTTACTGCATTTCCTGCTACTCGTGAACATGCCAATATCAACACATTCAGAGTCACTAATCTCATACCCCCTATTTCACCTTTTCTGCAAGCATTTTTATGTCCTGAGTGATTTAGCAGTTTGGGAGCTATGAGGTCTTTAGTCAAGGACCATCTTTATATTATATTTCAAAATACTCAGCTTTTTTCTGTGAGTCCCAGTTCTTCAACACGTAGAATTCAGGGTAGGATTACTATGAGAATGTAAAAATGTTTTGAAAACCATGAAGGGCTATACATTTATAATGTGGGAGTTATCACTATTGCTTGATTAAGTGTATAAAATGATTGATACGAATATAAAGAATAATACTTTCTAGCTTCCTAATCAAAATTATACTTCAAAATGGCAATTGAAACACTGAAGCTCAGAAAAAATAGCACGGTTAGTTCTGAGTTTGAAAGCTAACTCTACTAGCTACTAACTTTGAGAACTTGGGTCAAAGTATTTAAACTCTCTACTGTCTCTAACTCTTGGTTTCTTAGAGTTAAATTTGTTTGAAACGTAAATTGGTACAACCATCTAAGATAGCAAGGAGGCACTACTTAACAAAATTTAAAATGTCTCTATCCTTTCACAAGTTTACTAGGACTTTATCCTTTGGATATACTTGAACAAGGTGTAAACATGTATGCATGCATCAGAATTTTGATGCTAGCATGATCTGTAACAGTGAGAACTAGACGCAATTTAAATTATCATCAAAACGGGTCTAAATTCTTTTCTTTTTTAAAGGAATAAGTTAGATCTAGGTATGGTGCTATTGAAATAAGTCCAAAGAGCATCAGTAAGTGGAAATAAAATTTGGCTGTAGAACAACTTAAATAGTATGAACCCATTTGGTTAAAAAGGTGTGTGTCCATATGTATTTGTGTGTGTCTGTGCGCGTGTGTGAGAGAGAGTGAGAAGTTCAGTATATAATTTCTAGAAGGATATATGAAAATGTTAATACTATTTCCTGCTGGAGAGCTGGACTGTGCCATTTGGAAGACTAGAGAAGACTTTTTCACATTTTACTTCATGTACAGCTAGTGACTTTTACTATCAATTTTAAGTCATTTTATAGTAATAAAATATTAATAAAACAACGTATAAAGTCTTGAGCACAGTGACTGACAATGAACAAAAGGTAATCATCACTAAAAAAAAAAGAGAAACAAAATGATTTTATCTTAAAGAATAACTATATTCTCTGGATACATTTTAAACTGTTTATCTTTTGATACATAACCATTCTTTTACAATAACCCCCCCCCCCAATGTATCAAGTAATTGGATAAGACAAGAAATAAAAATGGAGCTAAGGAGCAAGAATCGAAAAATAAAAATGTATTCATTTGAAGAGTTTAAGATGCCTTATCTTCTGGCGTTCAAATTTCTGAAAACATAAATGATCATTTGTTGGACCAAAGCTATCTATAAACCAAAAGTACCATGACTACTCCTGTAATTATTAAAACAAACAGAGAAGAAATAAAGACATTTCAATCTGGTTGGAATATAGAAAGAAAAGTGATCAGAGTCATGTGATTAAGATTCAAAACAATTACATCCTACTGTTGTTTGGAACTCAGTAAATTCTCATCTGTAAAACATAGGAAAATCATCATTCTTCAAAAACCAAAAATAGCAACTCATTGCAAATGCTATCATATAATCAATGTAGGATTCGTTTGAACTATGGAATTTTATCCGGCAACACACTGTATACCAAAATATGTTAATGACATACTATTTATCCAAAGGATGCAATCACACTATTTAAGTGGCTTCCAGAATACAAATACATCTAGAGTGTTAAGGGAAAAAACTCACAGCAGCTACTAAGATCTAGAAGTCATAACTGCTAGCGCAGCCAGAAAACTGCCAAGTTAAAATCTAAATGTAAGACTAAAGAGAATACGCAGACTTGTTCCAGTCCCCACAGTAACCACTTAGCAAAGCCATCACTATCCTTAACAAACACAGGGTTCACATAGCCTGAAGGAACATCATCTTCATCCCCATCAACAGTTACAATAGTAGACCTCTGGTATTTCCAAAGCACTTTCACACACATGACCTCACTTGAATTGATCCTTCTAATAGCTCTCAGACAAACAGGCGTGGCAGGCATGACCATCTTGCAAAAGAAAACCTGATCTAAGTAAGGTACCCAAAGTCAATACTCATGACAATTGGTGAGGCTAGGAAGTCTGGGGCCAAGATTTGGAGAGCTTTCTGTTGAACTACATTCCATAATCTCAGATGACGTGTTTTAGAATAACCCTATGCCTCACCAGATGCTTAAACCAAATTTAAGACTAATGGCAAACTGGACCATCAACAAGATCTCATTTTGAAAACAACCATTTTTCTCAGGAGAGTGCTGCTCCCTGGAGCATGGTTTCACTAGCTAGAATACAAAACAATAAACCAGAGCTTCCACAAAGATCATCTGGGAAAATTAAAATAGAGATTATGCTACAGTCCACTGGAAGTGGGGTAGCAGCCTCCAATAACATGCCCTGTTGCTGGTCCCTGGAGCACACTGTGTGTAGCAAAGGTGGGAGACAACCAGAGAATCAGGCCCAAGTCATGAAAAGATGATGCACAATTAAAGCACGATGGATAAAACAAGCAGGGAAATGATAACAATGACAGAGAAATAAAGGCCTGTTTTTCTAATTAAGACAGAGAAAAACAATAAATTGTAACAACAGGTTCTAACTGATAACCAAGTTTAAATATGCTTTATTTTATGACTCACATACTTTTTGCACATGGAAGTAACAGCTGGTAGGTTTTTTGTTTTTGTTTTGCCATAGAGTATGTACATTCACCTGAGAGAGACAGAACCAGGGAGAGGAAAAGTGAGAAATCGCCCTCCAGGGGAAATAGCCATGCTGCAATCTCTTCTTCTCCATTCTCATCCTGGGATTTTGAGCACGCATACATACACATGTGCCCAGCACGATTTTCAAGCCACCAGGTCTGAGACTCGAACCGTGGTTGGCAATGTGGGATACAATGCCTTTTTTTCTTTCTTTCTTTCTTTTTTTTTTTTTTTTTGAGAGGTTTATTTTTTGCTATAGGGCACTTGCCAGAAAGACAGAGAGACAGAGACAGAAAGCAAGAAATCACTCCCCAGGTGGTATGGACATTCTGCAATCCCTTTTCCTTCATTCTCCTCTTGGGATCTTGGGCACACATGCACACACACCCGGCTAAGTTCAAGCCACCAAGTCCGGGACTTGAACCACGGGTGGCCACATGGGAGTCCAGCGACATAGTCATTGTGCCAATTGCTGGTCCCGTGAGATACAATGCTTTAATCATCACATCATCTGCTGGCCCCAGGCTGGTAGGATTTTAATCTTTTTAGTAAATTCACATATATAAGCCTTGTACAGTTAACAGGATAGTGCACTTTCTCTCTCTCTCTCTCAAGTAATCCTAGATATTAGAAGATGGGCATATAAACAGTTCTCAAGTGAGTTGTTTTCCACTTCACATATATGTGCAGTCTGAGTAGTACTTGTATCGTTATTTACTAAACCTATTGAGTTGACGGAAAAGTCATGACACATTTTTGCATAGAAAAAAATACATTGTGACTTTTCTGACAATCCAGTATTTTATTATAAAATGGTTCCTCTAAAATTGCTTGAAGCTAATCCTAAAATATGGCCTCATTTCTGATCACTGGTACCAAGCTGGTCCATTAATATTTAGTGACATGTCCAGAGAAACAAATAGCTTCTCTTAATGCCAAGAGAAACTGACACAGAAATGTACCTTAGGCATTTTCTGCTGTGGGGCTATTAAAGCTGAATGGTAGAAGGACATCAGCCAGATTTTATCTCTAGAAACATTTTCCTCTCCAAGGCTAATTATTAATAAAATCTTTTTAAAAATCTTCTCACTATGTCTAACACTTTTCTCATAATACTCCTATGAAGATATTATTAAACTCATACCAGAGAAAAGTGAGGCTCATAACTTTTAATTTACTCAAATCACATTATTGGGATTCAATCTCAGACCAGTATGATTCCTCTAAAGACAAAGCGCATCCACTACCTCAAGATGACTCTAGGACAATGCCAAGTTCAGCTAGCATTTATAGGACTACTGGAGGCTACTGGCATAAAATTCCACGTGAAGGTGGAATTCCACATGAAAAATAGCCTCTGAAGTCATGTTTTCCCAAGACGGTTTAAAAGAGTACAATCAGCATTCAACAGGATCAGAGATATAGGTCACTAAATTAAGGGGAGGTGTTATTCACCCATGCATCATGTGCAAATTTGGAAAAGTAACCTAGTAAACTGACCTTTGTTAGCATTCAGTATTTTGACTATTTCGAAATAATGTAATATTTTTTCAATAAAAAAAATCAGGCTCTTTTAAGGAGTTAAAAAGGATGGTCTTAAATAAAGAAATATGACCTTCCCTTCTGAGACAAATTTTCAAATTTCTCTTTGAGTTCATGAACTTTCTACCATTAACCACTCCTCTAAGCAAAACACTTAAAGATATCTTCACCTAATCACATACATTTTATACACTGCTAAGAACTATACAAATCAAGGCATTATTGTTATTATGTCCCTTAAGCATAAGCTGTAATACACTGGAAGTCATTTCCCTAAAGTAACAACATTAAAGTAACAACATTATCTACTTGAAGGTTATTTTTTGTTTGTTTGTTTGTTTTTTACAAAAATTTGTAATGGTATTTATAAACAGCTTAATGATATAGAAGAAAAATTGAAATTGTTAGATAAACTCTCCCCCAGATTAGTAACAAAAAAATTTATAGAAGTAAAGTAGCCTTTAGAAAATATTGCAAATATGTGCTATAGCAAAACTAAAAACACTAAATTTGGAAAGCAGTATTATTACTAAAAATGAGTTATGTGGTCAAAACTGCAATTTATACCCATAGGGGTAAATGATAGGAATTTCAGGATTGTAGAAACATAAATCTCATTTTTTTTTCCAGATTATTATTTTTATTCTCATTATTTTTTAAACATTCAATCACTATACATCATTTTGCTTGTAAAAAGAATTTAGCCAGCATGAAATACTTCTCAGACCAGTCCAATTGAGAATACTATACAAGTAATAAACCATTTCTGTGCCCCACTAATATCATACCTCTCTATTCTCTTGCTATCCTTCTCTGTACTCTTCCCTTCTCCCACCCTGTTCCACACTGTCTTCAGCATCACTAACCACTGCTTTTATGCCCTCCAATATTTCTATTTCTACTATAAAATGTGGATAGTCTGTATATTTTAAGCGGATACATACAATATCTTTCTTTCATAGCCTGGCTTGCTTCACTCAGCAATAGATCCTCCACATCTGACCACTTTCTATCAAATGCCACGGTCTTGTTTTTTTATGGCTGAGTAGTATTCCACAGAGTATATGTGCCACATTTTTTCAATCCATTCATCTGTTTGTGGACATTTGGGTTGGTTCCATGTCTTAGCGACTGTGAACAATGCTGCAATAAACACTGATGTGCAAGCACTTTTCCGACTGAGTATTTTCCTGTCCTTTGGGTAGATACCCAGAAGTGGGATTGCTGGATCAAATGGTAGTTCTATTTGTAGATCTTTGAGGAACCTCCACATTGTTCTTCACAGTGGCTGAACCATTTTACATTCCCACCAACAGTGTAGGAGAGTTCCCTTTCATCACATTCCCGCCAACATTTATCACTTTTTATATTTTTAGTCTTTGCCATTCTGACAGGGTTTAGGTGGACTCTCATTGTGGTTTTATTCTTTATCTCCCTTATGCTGAGGGATGTTAAACATTTCCTCATATGCTTTTTGGCTGTTTGTATGCCTTCCTTAGAAAGATTTTTGTTCAGCTCATTTTCCCATCTTTTAATTGGGTTAATCATTTTTTTTTTTATTTCAAGTAAGTTGCTTGAGTTCCCTGTGTATTCTGGTTATCAGTCCCTTGCCTGAGGCATATTAAACATAAATCTCGTTTTTCAAATTTTGTTTTATGTCCAATGTACCTTTTATAATAGGTCTATTTGAGAACAGAAATGTGGGTTAAAATAAAGTTTATCTTTTATAATCCTTGATAAACAATGTTCATAACATCCTCTAAATACTTTCATTCTTAAATATATACTTCAAGAGCACTATTACTTTATTGAAATTTTTAAAGTAGTTTTCAGAGATATCTTTTTTCCAAGTTCATCCATAAAAATTATCATTCCAGGGACCAGCAGTTGGCATGATGGCTATGTCACTGGACTCCCATGTAGTCAACCGTGGTTCGAGTCCCAAGCCTGGTGGCTTAAAACTCACGCCTGGTGCGCGAGCGCGCGTGTGTGTGTGTCCAAGATCACAAGAGGAGAATGGAGGAGAAAGGACTGTGGCATGACCAGCCCTGGTGGGGGTGACTTCTTGCTTTCTGTCTGTTTCTCTCCGTCTTTCTGGCGAGTGCATGCGCCCTATAGCAAAAATCTCTCTCTCAAAAAAAAAATAAATAAATTATCGGAACCAGCAGTTAGCATAATGGCTATGTCACTGGACTCCCAGGCAGTCGACCGCGGTTCATGTCCCGGACCCGGTGGCTTAAAACTCACGCCAGGCGCGTGTGCATGTGTAACCAAGATCCCGAGAGGAGAAGAGAGGCGAAGGGACTGCGGCGTGGCCATCCCCCATGGGGGGTGATTTCTCGCTTTCTGTCTGTCTCTTTCTGTCTGGAGAGCGCATGCACCCAATAGCAAAAACCTCTCCAAAAAAAATAATTATCATTCCATACAATATTCACTACTTGTCTCCACGCTCATATTTTAAGTACATAAGCATCAGTGCCTGAGAGAGAGACAGACAGAAAAAGAGAGAGGTCTTCTGACATTTTAAAGTTCCTACATCAGAGGGCCACCAGATGGCGTGGTGATTAAGGGCTGGACGCCCACATGGCTGACTACTGCTCGAGTTCCGCACCTAGCGGCTTGTTTTCTCACTTTCCCTCTCCCTCTCTCAATAAATAAATAAAGTTAAATAAATTTTTTTTTAAGAAAGTTCCTACTTCAGATGAGTTAAATTCCTATAAGTTGTACGAATTTTCTCTTGAATTCTAAGTCTATAGAATTATGCTAATTTATATATGCAGGAATACAAAAATAAAACTAGAGAGCCTTTCTATAATCAGAAATGTCAAATAAAACATTGTTTTTCTAAAAAAAATCAACAAATCCAACTGTAAGCAGTTATCTAACCTAAGAAGCAGTGAAGAGATTCATCTAGATTTTGCTACAAGTCTTGAAGAAAATGCAATAAATACAACAAATGTTCACAATATTACAAGTTTATAACAAGTCTCAACCCTGGCTAAAACATTAGAATGACTTTGATAATTAAAAAACAGAGAGAGAGGCTAGCAGGTGGCATATGATAAAGGTACTGGATTTCCACATAGTCAACCACGACTGGAGTCTTAGACCCAGCAGGTTGAAACACACTGGGCATGTGTGTGTCCATGCCCAAAACCCTGACAGGAGAATAGAGCAAAAGTGACTGCTGTGTGGGCATTTCCCCTGGAAGGTGATTGCTCACTTTCTCTCCCTCTGTTTCTCTCTGTGTCTCTGGCAAGCACACATGCCTGTAACAAAACTCTCTCTCTCAAAAAAAAAAAAAAAAAAAAAAAAAAAGAGACAGAGGTTCTAATTTAATTCATATTATAAAGAAATATGTCAGCATTTTTTTAAAGCTTCCCAGGCGATTCTAATATGCAGTCAGGATTTAAAACCACTGATTTCTACTTTATATAATAAACCCCAATCAATTTGTAAGAACAAGTACCTGTCACTCAAAATACCTGCCATTTAGAAAACACTGCTTGAGGGACCAGCAGTTAGCGTAATGGCTATGTCGCTGGACTCCCACATAGTCGACTGCAGTTCGAGTCCTGGACTCGGTGGCTTAAACTCACGCCGGGCACGTGTGCGTGCGTGCCCAAGATCCCAAGAGGAGAATGGAGGAGAAGGGATTGCAGCGTGGCCATCCCCCCTGGGGGGTGATTTCTCGCTTTCTGCCTCTCTGTCTGTCTCTGCCTGTCAGGCGAGCACAGGTACCCTATAGCAAAAATCTCTCCGAAAAAAAAAAAAAAAAAAAGAAAATACTGCTTAAGACACTGAATACTGCTACATATTAAACAACACTGAGAACGGGTACTCCATGTTAAATGTCCTTTACAGTATTTAACTACTCTTACTTATTTTCTTTTGGGTTCAGTGAAAAGGGGTTTCATCCACAGCACCTGGAAGGGTGAATAGCGAGGATGCAGCAAAGAGAAAGCCTTCAGAAGACATCGGCTCAAATGAGACAGGGGTGCAGAATTTATGTGAATAATGTTATGGGAATGGAAAATGAATCGTCACACAGCCTGAGTTACTTACAGAGCATATGAAGAAGACAGTTTAGAAAATAGCTCATTTAATTAACGGGTTTATTTATTAATAACTCTCAAGAAAAAAAGTGTATCTTCAAGCTCTGGTCAATCTCTAAAATGAGCTGGAACTCCTTTAATAAAAGAGCATGTTTTCTAAAGTTCCATGCCAGGAACAAAATTTTTTTAAAAATTAAAACATTTCTGGTTACATTTGAAGTATCTTAAACTTTTCAAGTCTAGGGTCAGACAGCCTCCAGATACCAGGCCTGCTTTCTAACCTCACATTCCCGCCAAATAAGAATTACAAGATGCTTTGATAATTAACAGGACCCTCAAGATGTGATAAGTCTGTCTTTAGGCCATGAGATTTCGGATGAAACTATTTTGCCTTAACTAAAAATCATAAATGGGCAGCATTACAATTGAGCAATCTAACTATATCACTATAGCTCCTCCCCAGTAGAAATTGGATCATATTACTGAGCTTAACTAATGTTGTTGAACAGATAACAAGCATGTCTAAAGATACCATGAATGTTTAATACTTCACACGTCTCTAAATCTCAAAATTTAGCAGCCTGAAGGAAAAAACCATCAGTGAAGTAAATCAAAGGAAGAAAAGTCTACTCCCACATATTGTGAGGCAAAAGAATGTAAGAGAATCTTAAAAATGTCTTTCATAAAGCCAAAAATTGAGATCAATCACTATAAAGCACTTAAAAGTTGTTTGACTTAGATGGTAGTATGTTGTTTTTTAATACAACGCTTAGAATTATCTAAACTTTTCCCACAAATGCTAAGGCCCCACTCCCTGCTGTTTTGTGAAGTTTGAGAAGTAGCAAATCAAATTTCCTAGAGCAGTTCTCCAAATGGGTTCTTCCCTGCAGAGTCCAGCAAATAATGTCTCAAGGGTATCCTTTCGTCTGCTGAGCAACTAGGGAAACATCACTCAAGGTATTTGTATGAAACACAATTAAAGACATCCTGAGGTTTGCTTTAAGCTTAGAAAAACATTCAATTTATAAAAACTTTTTTTCTTACTTGAACTGGATCAGTAAATTAACTCTTAGTAAGAGCCTGAGTACAACTTTCATAAATCTTTTTTCATTCCTTGTAAAACATTACTACAAATGCTTGCAAATTCTTGTATCCACTTTCTTGAATATATAGAATGAACCAAAATTATATTTACTGGTGATGGAAGATTCTTGTTTTTTTCACAAAGATAATTAAATTATATTTTACTTAAATAGGTAAACGTCCTTATTTAGCAATCACATAATAAGCACCTACTATATTCCTTGTGAATAGTATTCCTGGACTCTAATATGTGAGCCTCAATACATAAGCCTACTTAAGAGTGATTAAAATATGAAAACAGAAATTAAGATGGAGAGAACAAAGAGCCACCCTCCTCCAAGTCTAGTTTTTCTGATTTATTTTAGTTGTTTTGCTTTATACCTTTTACAAAAGGCTGATAAGCTAAGCACTTCATTGTCTTGATCCTTAACAAAACTTCCTGCTTTAAAATGTGACATGAGTTGAGATTTTAAAAAAAAATAGGAATGTTCATACAGTCTGTCTGTCAAGGCTATCTATCACCTCCACTGAGTTATAAGAATCATACAGTGAAAACAATTAGATCCAATCCCAGAACTTGAAGCAGTTAGAATGAAAAGTTTAAAAAAAAAAAAAGAAAAGAAACTGATGCACAGCAAACACTGAAAAGCTGATTTTCCAAGACCTGCTCTAAAGGTTCAATGTAAACAACGAAGACAAGAGTGGGATTAGATTTAACTACTGGGTGAATCAATTTTATAATACATATCATTTCCTAGACTGAGGCAAGGTTACCATGTGTTTTCTAAACTGCTTTATAGGTCAGTCATTTCAGACATTTAAACATTACACATTTTTCATATTCAATGTAAATAGTTCATGTTCGCAATTCGTCAACTCAGGTCTAAAATGTAAACTACATAAATCATGGAAGGTACATGAAAATATTCTGCATTATTTTTGTATATTACAACAAACAGTTCCAAATGAGTATAACTCAATAAATCATTCCAATATTCAGCATTTTAGCAATGAAAGCACTTTGAGATAGTCTGTTGGAGATTTAAGACTTAAAAAAAAAAAAAAAACTGCGACAAGTAATAATACTAGTATAGAGTGTATTTACATAGGTTGGTGATTTCCTACCCATCCAAGAAAACAGAATTTTCTAAATTATAAATATTATGATATAAAATAATATTGTGGGTTCAAAAAATCCTATCTCATTTGTTTTCTTTCAATTAAAATATCTTTTTCGTAACAGAAAATGTTTAGCAAATTGTAAAGTGTGTTCTCTATTTCTTGCATTACCATTGAAGAAAGGGACTTAAGATTTATCAATGGTGCATAGGAAATACCTCAGTTTTCACCCAATTTTTGTTTAATTTTAAAAAATTTTTATTATCAGAGATAAAAATATTTCACAACTTAAACTAGTTTAAATTTTTCTGCCAGTGACATACAAATGATTAGTCACATATAAATTATCCATTCTCATTTTAAACAAAAGTTAACATGGCAAATATATTCTGACTTGTACTTTAAGTAGTTAATACAGTCATAACATAGTTACAATTAAAATATATACAATGCATGAAACATTTAATCAACTCAAGTACAACTTGTGGGTGTGTACCATCCTATGTATCTGAAAGGAATTTTGGTAAGACTTACACTTGCTGTTGGAGCTTAGTTCCTAAGTAGGTTTCATCACCAAACTCCTCTGTTTACAGTTTGGAAGATGCTAATAATTTATTATTTTCTTACGGTATTAACTAACCAGTGATTAAAGTGATTCCTATGATTCTACATCTACTTTTCTATTAACTAGTAATCACAGAGGCACTTATTTCTGATTTTTCCTTATTTAGATGGTAAATTTAAAAAATCTCAAAGTATAAAATAATATAAAATACTTTAAATCTTAGGTTTCTTTCCAACTTCATAAAGGAAGCACATTTTAATAAACTTAAATAGCTGATCTTACCTTGCTGTGCTAGACTAATTCAAATAAACTTCACAAGAGATTAACACATTAAAATGCCGTTCCAAGTTTACATAAAAAAAAAAATTCGCGGTGAGCTGGAAATTTAAAAATACAATCCTAGAAACAAAGTTCAGTTTTGAAATAAATTCTCCCAAAGTAACAATTTCATAGATATAGAAGAGGCAAGAACGAATGTGTTACCTTGATGTTAAAAGAGGAAACTTCCCTGGCTGGGTTTGGTCTGCAAATGATTGCAATAGCAACAGCCTGAACTGGCTGCAGGAACACAGCACAACAGAAAGCAATGAGTCGGCCAAAGCAGCTCCACAGAGCGGCAGGACAGACTGGATGACAAGCACATGCAGATCGCTTTGAATTAGGCATGTTAGGGGGCTGGAACTTGCAGTGTTTGCTCTCCTATAGGACAGGAGAGTTTTCTCCTACTTAACCCCTCAGGGCAAGGTCTTAATAATGGTAACAGCTGGCATACAGAGGGGCTTGATCTGAGCACGAGGTCAGCAAGCCAGGATATGAAGGTGACATGTAATTTCTAGCCTTTTCCTGCTTCTACAGGGAAATTGCACGAAGGACTGTTTTTAGTTATAACTTCCTTTGATCTTTTGGATTTTAAGTTACTTAGTAGATTAAAGCCATGTTAGCTGATATTATTTGCTTGCTTAGCCTAACTTAAGTGTTACAGATTGAGTTTTCTGACACATAGAGCTACTACATTTAAACTAACACAAATAAACACCCAATCGTGTTTATTTCCAAGTTCCAGGGATTTTTGTGCTTTTTTTCACGAATGGCTCTGAGACCCTGCTTTGAGGGCAGGTTTTTTAACAGTTCATACTTTTAAGAGGCATGGCCTTCCTTTTTTAAAAAGGAAAGTATTAGTCAAAACAGTCCTAAATGTTTTTCTTCATTTTCCTAAACAAAAACAGCAGTTTGTTAAATGAATTTGACACTGACTTTTATAAATGTATGGCCCTGATGGTGTCAGTACGTAAAATCCCACCACAACATAAAAACCTTGTAAATACCTGCAAACAAATGCTTTAAATTTACAAATGACATCCTTATCAAATAAGTGATAATTTATTGAAACCATGAACTCTAACTCCTCATAAATTTAATAGTAAAAATGTAGAAACAATTCTTTTAGCAAGATGTTCTGATTAATTTTAAAAAGATAGCACTTTCAAAATTTTAAAAGCAGAAGCAAAGGGAGAAAGTTGATAAAATTAGACCTCATCAAAATAAAAAACAAGTATAGATCAAAGGACATTCAGAAATTTTAAAAAGCTCACAGAATGGGAGAAAATAAGTATTGCACATCATGTATTTAAGGGTCTAGTATTCAGAATATGTTCAAACAAAAACCCTCTTACAATAAAAAGTTAAATAATCCAATTTAAAAAGGGGCAAAATCTTGGAACTGATATTCCTACAAAGAAGATACACAAATGGCCAATAGGAAAGTGAAAAGATACTCAACATCATTAGTGATTTAGGGATATGTACATCAAAATCACAATGAGATGCCACCTCATATCCACTAGGATGGCTATAAAAACAATTTAAAAAAACAAAACAGAAAGTGTGTTGAAGATACAGAAAAACTGGAACCCTTAGTACCCTGCTGGTAGGAATGTAAAACTGTAGCTACTGTAAAAGCATGTGGAGGATCCTCCAATAATTACACATAGAATTACCATATGATCCAACAATTCCATTCCTCAGCACAGCTGATCCTCACTAGTTGTGGCCTCTGTATTTGTGAATTCATCTACTTGTTATAATTTATTTGTAATCCCAAAATAATCCTTTTGGTGTTTTCACGTCATTCAGATATGTGAATGAGTGTGGTGAAAATTTCGAGTTATCAAAAGCACAAGGACCCAGCTGAGGTCAAACAAGACAATGCTCTTGTGCATAGCGTCATACTGAAAATTAGTATCTCCTTTTTGATCTAGTTAGTACCATGCTTTCCATATTCTGGTTTTTGTTGGTGATTTTACAGTTCAAAATGCTCCCTAAGTATAGTGCTTAAGTGCTGCCTAGTGTTTCTAAGTGCAAAAAAGACTGTGATGTGCCCTAGAAATACATGTGTTTCATAAACTTTTTCAAGCATGAGTTACAAGGTGTTAGATATGAGGTCAGTGTTAACAAATCAGTAATTTGTGTAAGATAAGGTATCTCATAGTTCAACTGTTAAGGAAGCCAGTCCCAAATTGCTAACCATGGATTGAATCCTGGCTCCCGAATTTTGAAAATCACACCAGGTGAATGTGTGTGCATGCCCCAAATCCCGATAGGATGGAAAAACGGAGGAAAAAGGATTGCAGAATGATCACACCACACTGGAGGATGCTTTATTTTTTGCTCTCTTTGCCCAGTGCACATGCCCTCTGGGGACCAGCAGTTAGCATAATGGCTATGTTGCTGAACTCCCATGTAGTTGACCACAGTTTGAGTCCTAGACCGGTGGCTTAAACTCACGCCGGGCGCGTGAGCGTGCGTGCCCAAGATCCCGAGAGGAAAATGGAGAAGGGATTGTGGCATGGCCATCCACCCCAGGGATGATTTCTCACTTTCTGTCTCTCTGTCTCTCTCTCTGTCTTTCTGGCAAGTGCATGTGCTACATATAGCAAAAAACCTCTCCAAAAGAAAAAAAAAAAGAAACAAAAACTATATAATTACATAGAAACATATGTAAAACAAGGTTAGGTACTAATCAATTGATGAATGTGTGATCAGAGATTCATATGAATCTACTCTTACATCTCTTCTAGGAGTAATGATTCAGTATTTGCTAATTGAGTATGCATTGCAACTTTATGGACTTAACTACCATAAATAATGAGAATCAACTGTACTCAGGAAAATTGAAAACAGAAGTTCATAGAAAAACTTGCCTGAGAATATTCATAGCATTATTCATAACAGCCAAAAAATAGAAACTTAAATGTTCACCAACAAACGAATAAACAAAACGTGGTATATCTAAAAGGAATATTACTCAGCCACAAAAATAATGAAACACTGATTACATGGGTGAACTTTAAAAACACTGTGTTAAATGAAAGCCAGAAACAGAAGGTCACATATTGTATGATTCCATTTATATAAAAAATCTATAAAGACAAAAGGTATATCAGTGATTTCCAGGGTTTAGGGAGTGAGAAAGGGAAATGGGGAATGACAGCTTATAGGAATGGAGTTTCTTCTTACATGATGAAATGTTCTAGAATTTGCTAGTAGTGATAGGTGCATGACCTGTGAATGCACTAAAAGCCACTGAATTGTATACTTAAAAACTTTGAATTTTTCAGTATGTGAGTTATCTCAATTTAATAAAATAAGGAAGGTATAAAGTTTGAGCCACTAGACTGGTTCTTGAGAGTACACCAGAATTCCCTGGAGGGCTTGTGAAAAAACAAGATTACTAGGTCTCATGCCCCAAAATTCTTATTCTGAAGTTCTTGGTTAAGGCTAGAAAATTACTTTTCTAAAAAGTCCTTGGGTGGTGCTGATACTGCTGGTCTGAGACCTACATTTTAAGAACTACTGTGTCTAAGATCCTTTCTGCAGGGTAGGAAAAGTACCTGTCAACTCTGTGTTTTTTAAATTTACCTGAAACAGAGCCATTCTTGGGGAGGAAAAAGGCAGAGAGAGGAAGGAGTCAAAAGGAAAAATATTTACTATTCCAAATATATTAAAGATGTCAGTGTCTGAAGCCTTGAGTGTATGACTCCATGCCATATATATAGCAAGTATTATAATGCCCAAAACTTTCCAAGACAAAGGAGTTAAAGAATTTAAAAGAAAATAAAGGTATATGAACATTCTTTGATCATTTGAGCAGTACTTTTGTTTCATTTATTAATTAGTCTCATTTCTCTGTGCTTACATTTGCAAGAAATGTAAGCAAAGATTTGAGAGTTGTTGTAATTTATAAATTACTTCAAGAAACTCCTTACATTAGTTCAAGTATTTCAGAAACCAGGGGGCCAGCAGGTGGTATAGTGGTTAAGGTGCTGGACTTCCATATGGTCATCACAATGAGTCCCATACATGGTGACTTGAAAACATGCTGGTCGTGTGTACGTGCATGCCCAAAATCCCAGGAGGAGAATGAAGGAAAAGGGATATGGCATGACCACCCTTCCTGGGGGAGGAGAGTGATTTCTCACTTTCCCTCTCACTGTCTCTGTCTCTCTCCAGCAAGCACACACACCCTATGGCAGAAACCTAAAAAGTATCACAGAAACCAAAAACCTAAACACTTCCAACTTACAAACTTGTAAATTCTCACATACATTTTTTAGCAAAACTACTGATTGGTATGTCTATTTAAAAATGTGGAGTCCAGGTTCAAGTACATTGCTGGTACTGTCACATGGAATATATTATTACTTTCTAAAAAACAGACTGGATTCGTTCCAATCACTTCAGTATGTTTCTCAGTATATTACTTAGATGGAAAAGGAAACTGCTTGAGACATTACAAAGTTCAAATATCCTCTGAAAATGATTCATTTTTATTTTTTTCTTATATCACGTTATTTAGATTTCTTTCTTCATTATTAGGAAGACAAAAGAGTACAAAGAAGGGAGAAGAGAGGCCATTGCTGGCAGGAGAGGCACAACACTTGGAACTTCTTAAAAAGTGAAAAAAAATAGCTGCTGATTAATAAACTTGTTCTCAGCTGAACATAGTCCAAAATGGAATTCCAAATTTTGTTGATCAACATGGAGAAATACTGTCTATTTATCTTTCTTGTTAGTTTAAATGTCAAAACAGTTATGCATAAGTAAACTGTGGTCTTAGGTAGACAGAATACTGTTTCTTTTTTTATATATATATGATTACGATTTATTGTGGTTAATTAAAGTGTTTGAACTTTAAAAAATGTACATTTTATCTTATCAAGCTTATTTTCTGTCTAAGCCATGACATTGGAACCACTGCTTCTCATTTTAATATTTTTAAGTATAATTTCTTTTTTATTTTTAAATTTTTTTATACATTCAATCACATTATTTAGCTTACGAAGTGAACATTTCAATATGTGAACATTTCTCCCCAGTCCATACTGTATTTTAATGTTTCCGGAGTACACATTTTCAGATACCCACTGAAGATTTCAGACCAGAACATTATACCGCACAGAGTACAGGCCAGTACAAGAATCAGTGAGGACTTGACGTGCAGCCTCAGCACTATCACTCACACTGGCCATGTCATCTTGAACTGGTCATTTACTCCAGGAGTCTCCTACCTACAAAATCCAAACATTAGATGAGACAATCTCACAGGTCCCTGCTGGCTTGGAATTCAGTTTTTATCAATTGGGATATTACTGTATAGAGATCAAATAAAGTCCAGTTTTACTATTCAAATTTGGATTAGTTAAGAAAAGAAAGACTTAGGGACCAACAGAGATGGCTAACAGTTACGTTACTACACTCCCACATGGACGACTGTGGTTCAAGTCCCAGACCCAGAGGCTTGAAACTCACGCTCGCATGTGTGCATGAATGCCCAAAATCCTGAGAGGAGAATGAAGAAGGGATTACAGCATGGCCATCCCCCATGGGGTGATTTTTTGCTTTCTCTCCGTCTCTCCGACTAGCACACATGTCCTACAGCAGAAATTTCTCAAAAGAAAAAAAAGACTACTCAAAATTCAGTTAGTAAGTTTAGAGCAAAGACCACATTGTAAGAGAATTAGAGCAAAATAAATAAGTAAATAAATAAATCACAGGATACTGATATCCTTTTCTATGAATTGGAAATAAGCCCAACAGTCCTGCATATTCCACTCACCTTACCACCTTTTTTTTAAATTTATCTTTTTAAAACTTGTACTCCATGATTGTACATCTTTATAACTCATTACATTGTTTTTGAAAGAATGCATGTAGTACATGACAATCAAAGATATTACCATACACATCTTTTTCTACTGAGCACTTTACATTATTTTTTCTGTGACATTTCTTAATCTTACGGCTTATTTCTCATCTCATTTCCTGTTGAAAATCTGAAAATGTACATTCTCCTCTCTGGAGGTCTCTCAATGCTGCTGTGACCCTTCCCACCTAGCATTGGTTCTCCCCTGGAAACGCCCACAGGGACTACCGAGTGTCGTTCCCATGCTCCCTACCGCGAGCCTCTCAGCAAATAATGCTTCTATTTTATGAAAAAGAATTAAACTATGCAATCATGAGTTTCTTCAAACACTAACTCTACCTCGAGCTAACCTTTCACAACGTCTGACCCTTTCTCCTGAATTAATTACTTATATACTAGATCTTCGTTCCCAGTAAGGTAGCCAGGAGCCACATGTGGCTATTAAATTTTAAAATAATTCACGTTAAATAAAATAAAACTTTAGTGCTTTAGTTGCACTAGGCACTATGTTTCAAATGCTCCACAGCCACACGTGGCTGGTGGCCCCCCCAACTCAACGGTGCAGAGAGAACTTCTGTCGTCGCAGTTTTACCGCACAGCACTGCTTAGCTCTGTACCATCCCATTTCCTTACTATCTCACTCTCCCTCACAAGTCCATCCTCATCCTTCCTTCTTTGCCAACACCTTTATCTACTTACAAAAAATGTTTGGTTTTTCTCCCAGTCTAAAAAATTCCCTTCCCTTGGTCTGCTAGTCCTTAGTCTACCCTTTCACTGCCAGATGATAATCAAGCCTCCTCCCATCTCATTCTTTCACTGCTCACAACAGAACCCACCAACTGATAACTCTGAAAATGAAATTCAATGGTCCTTTCTCAATACCCATTTTCTTTACATTTCTTAATTTCCCAACCTTGCTGTTAATACTCCTTTTTCCCTGCTCAATTTCCAACATTTTCTACCTCTCTAACCTCTATTTCATTTTCTAGGCAGATCCCCTTAATTTTATTATTCTAAATGCTGAGCAATATCCAAGAGTTTTGTCCTTTGTCCTTTCGGCTCTGTTTCCTGCCTATATCACATTCAGTTTCTAGTCTACGTTCTATTTCTGCAGCTTCTACTGTCTTGGGACATTTCAGTATGTATGTCCTGCCAGCAGCTCAAACTCAATATTCTAAAATATAAATGATCTCATCCTCCACAAATAACTTGTTTTCCCTGTTTCTACCCACTCTGTCAAGTAAACTCCAAATTTTCACTTAACTTACTGAGCACTTCATTTGTATCTTGAGGTAGGTCACCTTTGATCTTTACACCACGGTGCATCCTGGTTTGTTCATTCACAAGTGTTGGCCATTGTCACATATACCCATCCTTTCCATTACATTCCCTCTGCTACTTTCTTAGCTTAACTTTCCACTGAATTACTGCAACAGCCTACCAGACGTGACCTTATTTACAGTTTCCTACTTTTCCAATGGAGCAACATAGAGCTTCTAGATTTATCAACATGAGAGAGAGATCTGAGCAAGCTCTCTCCAGTCCGGGTGCTCCATGCCTATCTAGTAAAGTAAATATCTTAGGTGGCATCAAAACCCTCCACCATCTGGGCCCTTTCCCATCCCACTCAACGTCCTTGCCAAACAATTGTATTTATTCCTAAAAAGCCCGCACACATACCCTCATGGTTACTCTAGCTCTTCTACCAGCAATGAACTTTGTTCACATTTCCAACTGCTACAAGCCCATCCATTCCTTACCACACCTGGCACATAGCATGCCTTCCATAAAGCCTTTGCTGATTACCTAAGCCAGAAATTCTCTCATCCTAATCTAAGTTATATAACCCTGAGATCTCTGTTACGGCACTTGGCACATGTCTATGTGGTTTTTTTCTTTTCTTATCAGTCATTTGTATCTCTTTTTTTACCATCTTGACCCACATGAAAAGGCTCAGACTCTATTTGCATCATCCTTCTGTCCCTTAGAAAGGGTATTAAAGGACATTATATTATGTACTGCATCAAATATTTTACATGATAAGTGTTTACTGAATGAATTATAGTTTGTTCCTATTATATATACTTTATTGAACAGAGTAAATTTAGCACTGAAATGCAGCCTGCAAAACAAAATTCAGTATACAAAATCCTGCTTCCCTATTGATTTATATGGGCTCCAGGGGACAATATGGCTGTGAGAATAAGAATAGCCAAAACTCAATATATTTTAAGTATGGCTGCAACATGTTGCATTATTCTCTGCTTTTTTATTCTGAATACTCAACTGCTACTGAATAATAAGGACTAACAGAAATTGTTTTTTCAAGCTTTTCTCCAACCCAGTAGAGGACAGTCCAGAAACTAACAAGTAAGCTTGTTCTTGGACAGTTTTTAAAATTTCATCTTGTTTTGTTTCTAAGGTAGGATTTTTCTTGGCAGTCACAGAACTATTGTTAAACAATGAAAATAAATAAGTTTGCCCACAAAATAAGCCATTAAAGGTAATAGTCTATAGACTTTCTGTAAACTTGCCAGTTAATCTAATTTTAGCAAATATTATTTCTGTGATAAAGTGTCTTGGAAATAACTGAATTGTGGAGAATCTTAGTTTTTATTCACTATATCCTTCTCTTGATTCAATGAAAAACTAGGCAATTACATGGATTTTTATCAATGATATAGAAATTATTTTGAGCATAGAGAATGAGATTTACTTAATACTATCTATATACTACCAAAAATTTTAAGAGATCAGAAATGAGATATATATTTTAAAGTAAAAATCAGAGACATCAGTAGATTTTAGACAAATGATAGTATTTTACTTTTCTGTGGGAAAAAAAAAAGAAAACTGACTATTTGATGTTTAAAATAAAAAGCAAACATACCAGCCTTCCTTCACCTAACCAAAGAATTACTATTTAAAAACTTTGGGTTCATGGGCCAGCAGGTGGTATGGTGGTTAAGATGCTGGATATCATATGGCCTACTTGGTGGTTCGAGTCCTGGACTTGGCAACTTGAAAAACACACCGGGCACATGTGTGTGTGCACACAAAATCCTGAGAGGAGAATGGAAGAAAAGGAACTGCATTGCCACTCTCCCTGAGGGGTGATTTTGCCCTTTCCTTTTCTCTCTCTCTCTCCAGTGAGCATACATGCCCTTGGGCCAGCCCCATAGCGTAGTATTCAAGGGTCGTACATAGAGAACTGGATCTCAGACAGCCAACGGCAATTAGAATCCCATCCCAGGGGCTTCAAAAACAAGCTGGGCATGTGTGAGTCCATGCCCCTGGCTCCAGAAAGGGTAGGTGAATGGAGGAGAAAGGGTTGTGGTATGAGTAGGTTCCACTGGGGTGGTGAGGCAGGATGTATTTTCTTTTTTTCTCTCTCTTCTTGGTGACTGCATGTGCCTTCTGGCAATTAAAATCAATCAATAAATAAACCTTCTTTTGTAATTGCTATTGCTTTTAGCACTTTTTTTTAATTACTCGATTCTGTATTTTTGGGTTTGCTTGTTTATTGTGATTTCTGGTTTACATATAGTCACCGCAGATTTCTGTAGGGTTTAATATGGCTTTTTTTTTTTTTTCTTCCTTTTTTATTTCGTTTTTTTTTGCTATGGGGCATGCATGCTTCTCGGAGAGAGACAGAGAGGGAAAGTGAAAAAGCACCCCATGGGGGGATGGCCTTGCCAAAATTCCTTCTCCAGTCTTCCCTTAGGATTTTGGGCCCACATGCACACATGTCTGGCATATCTTTCAAACTATGGGTCCAGCCGGGCGTGGTAGTGCCCGCCCTATGACAAACTATGGGTCCAGATCTTGAACCACACAGTCACCCATGTGGGATCCTCCAACTGCCTTAACCACCATGTCACCAGTTGGCCCTAGTATGATTTTTTCAAAGCACTCATACAGTGTGTAAAAACTGTATCACGGATATACACACAGTGATCTTTTCAACAATAAACATTACATTGTACTGTACACAACTGATAATAGTTCTACCAGGGGGAAGTATATATTTTAAATGTGAAAACTCAAGCAAGTCAGTTTATTATAGGTTTTACATTGGAATTTGGGTGAACATTTTGTCTTTAACAATATCCTTTTCTCCCACACAAAGTATAATGTTATGTTTTAGGGGAGGACAGAAAGCTCAGATTTGATAGTTTTATACCAAAAACAAGCTGAATTATTTCAGCCATAACAAAATAACTAGATCATCTCAGAATATAATCTTGTGAAGTGTAATGATTTAAAAGCAAAGCATAATACATCCACGGGTTTTGGAGAGTTCCCAAAATATTTTTGGTTTGCAATATAGGATTTCAAAATGAGATATTTTACTTTTACAACAGAAACCCTTGGCAGGAGATCTCCGTCAAGAACGAAGACCACTATGTCTTGACACTAATCTAATTAGAACATTCTCTTAATGGTTTCAGTTGTATTTTGTTACCAAACTGAAAATGAACATAAATGAATATGGTATGCATATATTGAGAGGGTTATGACTAATAAAGTGAAACTTTCCATCAGTCAAACATCATATACTTACGGAGAAAGTTACACTTTCCTCATGTCATGAAATAAAGATACACGTAAGTTAATTTTCCAAGTTAGACTTTATAGGAAAATAAACTGTTAAATGCATACAAACACCTGTCATCATTGCTAAAGGTTTAAATTAAGCAATACTGTGACGTATCACATTCTTGGATATAAAATGAAGCTGTATGGAAAAAAGTACATAAAAATTCAAATACCACTTTATTATTTATACTTTTTGTAATATGTGATAATATTACTTTTGGCAAGGAAAGAACCCTGAACTATCCAAACTCTAAGATAGAAGACATTAGGGTTAAGAATTTTACAAATGTAGAGGGAGTTGTTTTATATGATGAAAACACAAGCATTAGTTATTCAGAAGTTCAAACAGTTCAAAATTATGAATGTCATGCTATATCTGGATTTAGAAGTTTGTTTATATGAAATGAAATTCTTCAAGATGACTGTAAAAAGATAAGAAATAAGGCAATGAGAAAGAAGTAAAGATATTTATTCATATCAGAATCTTAGTTTATGAGAAATATGCTCAAGTATTTTACTTAGGCCTCTGAAAAAACCTTTTAAAATATTTCAACATAGCAGTGTTATTAGGTTGAAACCATAGGCCTGGCTGAAAGAATATGTTTATAAATGGGACACCTTAGAAATTAGGTCATGGAAGGTAAAGGGCTACATATTTAAGGGTAGCATGTCACTAAACTCAGCAAACACCACTTCAAAAACACTGAAAAGAAAACGCCACGACGGTTGTGCTCCAGGATCAGCCTCTTCCAGACCAAGCTATCTTTCTCACATTCATGGCAAATGCCAATGCTGAAAGCCAAGGTAAGTCCTAGTTGACTGATCATTCTCAAATGCCTTTTGTGGGCTGTCATCAGAATGGACCTCCTGGGCTCAGGTCAGTAAACTTTCCAGTCCCGGTGTTGTGAAGTGTGGATACAACATGGTAGCTGTCCCAATGCCTGTATCAAGTCACCACAGGTGTGCTGTGATGTGTGCTGCTACACCACAGCATCCTCCACCCCCAAAAGACCCTGAATGTTACAACTGGGACTAGATAAAACCTGCCACAACTTGAACCACCTTAAACTATCTTTGAGAAGAAAAATCCATGGGTTTGTCTGTTGGCCTGTTCCAGGCACTCAAATAGGATCAGAAAATTTCTGATAAAACTGTAAGGGGAAATAACTATAATTATAGCTAATATAATGTAACTTCTATTCCTGGGACCAGCAGATAGCACAATGGTTACATCGCTGGACTCCCACGTAGTCGACTGTGGCTCAAGTCTTGGACCCAGTGACTTAAACCTCATGCCAGGCACATGTGCATGTGTCCCCAAGATTCTGAGAGGAGAATGAAGGAAAAGGAATTGAGGCACGGCCATCCCCCCAGAGGGGGATTCCTCACTTTCTGTCTGTCTGTCTGTCTGTCTATCTCTCTCTCTCTCTCTCTGGCAAATGCACTCACCTGATAGCAAAAGTCTCTCTCTAAAAAAAAGAAAATACTTCTATTCCTTTATAATAGAAATCATAACCTAATCTTAGAATAAAAACTACCATGGCCAATGGGTAACAGGTACTGCTTTACAACAAAGCAATTTATAAGCAAAGAAATGCCAAAGGAGATGAGTGGCCCAGTCCCGTAATGTAATTGCTAAGCACTGTGCATAGAAAGCTGGAACCCACTTGGCTGACTGGTTTGAATCCTGGCCTTGGCAGCTTAAAAAACAAGCAGAGTGTATGAGTATGTGACCAAAATCCTGACAGCATGGAAGAGCAGAGGAAAAAGGATTATGGAACAACTGTGGCCAATGGTAAGGGAGGTTTCCTCTCTCTATCTCTCCATTTCTCTGGTAAGTGCATGTGCCCTTTGGTAATAACAATTAAAAAAGAAAAAAAAAGGAAAGGGACCTAGGCATTCTGATACTTTGATTACAAAGTAACAAAAAATAGGCTTATACAATTATTAGCAGCAGGAAAATATTTTGATTTACTAAGCAAGTCATCCTCTTAGCATTTAAAATTTTGTTAGTGACAGGTTATCACTAAAAGGACCTTTGCCTTAAAATTAAACAGAAAAGAGATACTTATCACAATGTTATTAGTAATATTCAGTATTTAGACTTTGCAAAAATCACGAATGTGTCTTATAAGATAATGAAAACTGGAGGAAAAAAAAAATTCAAGAGCCAGAGAAATACAATTAGTAAGTTCTATGTTTTCTTCCTAAGTTAAGGCATTTGCCTTGTTTAGTCACCCAAACAGTTTTTGTTTCTTGGACATCTTCGTCAGTAACCAAGAATTCCTAAGTATGTACTCTACTTAATATCCTCAAGTCACATTCCCTTACGCATTACAGTCAACAAAGCCCTCAACCACAACGAAGGAACACGATGCACTCCCCCTTCCCATCCCTGTGGGGCCGTCAGCAATGCAGTACTCCTTCCTCTGCCAAGTCCAATGCCTTGGTAATGCATGTCCGCACCCTGCTGACTCTGCAAGGAATCAAATCCAGCATGAAAGATCAAGCTCAGATCCCCTACATACCAGTAAGTGGAACTGTCACAGATCTCTAATCTTGCAGAGAGCTAAAATGGACCTTCACTTGCATCAAAGAAGCATAACTTTTTGAAATAACTGCTTTTCCCAATCAGATTTTATTTGTGATGACACAAACTGTTTATAGTGATACACCCACAGAAGGCACTCAGAGACAGGGTCCAGGACAACTATAGCTGAACTCAGATTCCAGAAAGCCGGGAGAACATGAAAGAGGCCCGCCTTTGCTGTGATGATCCTAAGTTCTTCATGTCTTTTGACACTCAAAGGCTAGGTTTTACAGGCTCTCTCGCTACACCTCTTGGGGGGATGGTCTGATACTTATCATTAACAGTGTTTGCAGTCCCTGGTCTCACAGTGATAAACTACTTATGTCCTTTTTCAAGAGGGTAAATGAACGAAACACAAGGAAGGTGAGAATAATAATAAATGAGGTAAGGTCTGGGACCAGCAGTTGGCGTAATGGTTATGTCACCGGATTCCCATGTAGTCAACCGCAGTTCGAGTCCCGGACCTGGTGGCTTAAACTCACGCTGGTGTGTGTGTGTGCGTGCGTGCCCAAGATCCTGAGAAGAGAATGGAGGAGAAGGGATTGTGGCGTGGCCATCCCCCCTGGGGGGTAATTTCTCACTTTCCGTCTCTCCGTCTCTCTCTGTTTTTCCAGCAAGCACACGTGCCCTATAGCAAAAACCTCTCAAAAAAAAAAAAAAAAAAAAAAAGAGGTAAGGTCATGTTGCCCATGTCCTCTTGTTTTTGAAGACAAAGCCCCTTGAACAGTTCCAAAGAAAACTTGCAATCCAAATTAGTAATAACATACCTTACCAAGTCACAAGAAAAAAATTATTTTCTGACCTCGGCTTTAAAGCATAAGATGAATATCCCTTTGATGTAATGTATTTTGGAAGACAATTAAATTTGCATATAATAATAGACAGTTATTTTTGGATTCTGATACTATATTTAAAAGTTCAACTGAATATTTGCTTAAGTGCCCCTAAAAGAGTTTTTATTTTTAACAAGTTTCTTTTAAAAATGTAAATCCTGGTCACTTTGATCAAGACCAACTTCAAATAGAGAAGCAAGGAATTTTAAACAATCTAAAGATTTTAATAATTTCCTTTGAATCACCTGGCATCAGAAAAAGCTTATGGATGGGACCAGCAGTTAGCGTAATGGCTATGTTGCTGGACTCCCACGTAGTCGACCGCGGTTCGTATCGCGGACCCGGTGGCTTAAACTCACGCCGGGCACATGTGCGTGCGTGCTCAAGATCCCGAGAGGCGAAAGGAGGAGAAGGGATTGCGGCGTAGCCATCCCCTTGGGGGGTGATTTCTCGCTTTCTGTCTCTGTCTGTCTGTCTGGCGAGCACATGCGCCCTATAGCAAAAACCTCTCAAAAAAAAAAAAAAAAGCTTATGGAAGCTTGTTTAAAAAATAATAATTATTATATATATACATATATGTATGTACTGTATATAAATACATTTTACATATTTTAATTTAAATATACATTTATATAGCTTATACAAAATATATTATACATTAAGAAATCAGTATTATTACACTGTAAAATTATATGTAATCGAATGTAATATAAAGATTGATTATGATAATAAGAATTTTAAAAATTAAAAAATAAAAAATAAGTATTATTTACATAAGCAGACATTACTCATTTTTGTTGTTGTTTCTAATGTATTTGGAAAAAGAAAAAAATAAAGAACTATTTCCACTCTCAAGTACAAATCTGGGAATAAAACAGATTATCCTCACTTGAATCTAGAGTGTATGAAACAAAGAATATTTAAATTTAAAATTTTATTAAAGTTATCTCAAAGATAAGTGCTAATAGGATCCTATTTTATTTTTTTATCTACTCCTTTACTGAATATTTAATGTTAGTATCTCGTGACTTTTCTTTAAAGACAAAAAGTAGCAAAAGCAGATTAAGAGAAGGAGGGAGCCTATCAAAGATAACATCATTTTTTTATTTTTTTTGGAGAGGTTTTTGCTACAGGGCGCGTGCGCTTGCCAGAAAGCCAGAGAGACACAGAGAGATAGAAAGTGAGAAACCACCTCCCAGGGGGATGGCCACGCCACAATCCATTTTCCTCCATTCACTTCTTGGGATCTTGGGCACGCACGCACACGCGCCTGGCGTTAGTTTAAGCCACCCCAGGACTCAAACTGCGGTCGACTACATGGGAGTCCAGCGACATAGCCATTACTCCAACTGCTGGTCCCACAAAGATAACATCTTATTGTTAAGCAAACCAAAGAATGATTACAAGGGAAATAAAGTATGAGCCATTTTAATGTTTTATGACTCATCTTTTTCAAATAATCTAACTCAAAATATTTTGGGTCATTTGAGTCTAATAGTGATATCCCCACTCTATACTGGCACAGATAAGCTAATATTTTGATATATGAGAGTTGATGATCTTATCCATGAAAAATAAAACAATTTATTTGCTTAACTCTTTAATATTTAAAAAAAATTCAGTCTTAATTTTATATCTTGTTTCTACCCATTTCACAGGAAAATATTTCAAAGCATTTAAGTGACTACCAAGTAGCACAGAGGCAGGCAGGGAAGCCTACTTCTTTCATCAAAATAACCCTTTTTAATGTACTAGGCCCCAGTCACTATTTTTACTTCATGCCAATAAAATACAATTAGAATTTTATTTAAGTACGAGGTTTTTGTTTTTGTTTTAGCACTCTTGCTATAAATGTCTCGTCATGCAGGTTGAGAGTCATGCAAATTGTCCCATACCCCGAGATCCCATCACTGCATATGGCAACTATGCCTCATTCTTACTCCCACTCTGTCACATGGCAATACTCAGACATGAAAGTGTGTCCCCATTACTGTGCTATTTTTCTTGCTCACATTCTTTAGTGAAACCTCAAATAACCAAATAAGTTCAGCAAAAGTTTACTGATGCTTAAGGACATACTGTGATTGGCTTCTATTTTTCTGCTATCTAATAAGCTCTGAAAATAAATTAGAGTTTAAAAAGAACACTTTGATGGCTCCATGAGTCAACCCCCTATAATGAGACTTGAAGAAATCCCTTTAAGAGTTCAACATCTGAGGAAACTAAGGCAAACAGAATAACGAGAAAAGGAAGTCACAGAAGGCAAACAGTAAATGGGACGTAGGAAATGGAAAATAGCCTTAAGTAGTATCAGGGTGATAAATGTATGACATGAACATCAAATAATGGGGAAGAACCAACGCAGAAACTGAGGGAATCTGAGGGAAAAGTAGGAAACTGAGGGGGAGGGGAAAACACAACACTGAAAATAGGTAGGTAAGTGAGAAGGAAAAGTAGGTGCTGTATGCTATAATCTGATACAGAATAGTAATCTGGCTTCTAAAACAGTTAAGGGGGAGGAAAAAACACAAAGGAGAACACTGTAATACTACATATACCTAGAATGACTACTCACAAAGACATGACCAAGCCCTCTTGCAAACTGTGGATCTTCTTGATCTTTTTTTTTTCTTCTTATAACCCCAAAGCATGCATTATGCATTATAATACTGGATATTCAGGAACTTGGTTAAAAGCACATCAGTAAGAGCTTATGAAAAGTAGGGGATTTCTGGGAATCCCGAAGATAGGAGCCAGGTTCCTTTGGCCTTTCACAAAGATCACGTGTGCCGACTGCTGCCACTGCACACGCCTTCTTTGTTATTTTTTGAGTTGGCATCCACCACCTCACTCCCTCATTATAATAATTTCTTCCATCTGTGAAAGACAAAAAGGCACCAAAAGCCACTCCTCCTTTGAGAATTCCTTAATCTTTGCTCTACATAGTCTCCTACTTGAAGCAAAATAAATGCCAAATTCTCCCAGTTCTTTGGTACAAAGATACTCTTGTCTCCTAAGCGCCTCAAACTAGCAGCAGCAATAAGTTTTGGCTTATAGAAGATTCTCTCTGATACTATGATAACACTTACTTCATACTAATATCTAGTCAGCCTTAGATTCTAAGTTCTAAAGAAAAATAGGAAAACAGGTTTTAACCATAGTTAATATAGCACAAGGAGATAGTTTTTCAAATGCTCTAAACCAGTGGTCCCCATCCGTTTTGGCATAAGGGACCAGTTTTGTGAAAGACAAATCATGGATTGGTGGTGGGGAGGGGTGGTTTCGGGATGATCCAAGCCCATTGCATTTATTGTGTACTTTATTTCTATTACATAGTAATATATAATGAAATAATTATACAACTCACTATAATGCAGAATCAGTAGGAGCCCTGAGCTTGTTTTCGTGCAACCAGATGGGAGCTCCTTTGAGGATCGAATGCTGGTGATCTGACAGAAGATGATAAGGAGTGGCCGTAAATACAGATGGAATTCTGCTCACTCACCTCACTGTTCACCCCTGCTATGCAGCCCAGCTTCTAACACCATATATATTAAATCAATTTCAGTATTATTTTCTAACTTCATGTCTTCCTTCTGGGGCAACTTTTCTTCTTGCTAAGTTTATCTTTTAATATTTCTCCTGGAGAGTTATGTAAATGGTACTCTTATTTTTACATGTGTGAAAATTTCTTAATTTTGTTCTCATTCTTGAAAAATAATTTAGCAGAGTGATATTAGGAATATTACAGAGCCAACACACAAATTTGACTCCGTTTCTGGTTACTAAATTTTGTTTTTATTCTACTTTCTCCCCCAGTTCACAACTTTCAATAACACTAAGGCCTGTGGGAGAACTGGCTCTTTTTTAGTCTCTGTTAACAAAGATGGAAACCAGGCTGGGAGAAAGGTTCTCCTCACTTCTACTCCTTTCACCCCACGTCTTCTATGAAGCAGTTGAGGAGTAATTGAGCAACTTTCTGCTTCTTGCCAGGAGCTTGACAAGCTCGCGCTCCAGGCCTACTTAGTATTTTCTATTTCTGGTAACTCTGAGATCCTCTGAAATGTCTGTCTTGATTTTGAGGGTGGCCATGTCATTTTAATTTTCTATTTTATATTCCGTCATTGCCATGTGGGAGCTGGTGTGGAAACAAGACCTTTGAGCCATCCTGGGCAGAACTCTGCTGCATCTTTCACCTACATCTGAGCGCCCAACAAGGTGCCAACTACAGAATAGGTTCTTGCATACATGCAAATATGGCAGCAGAATCCTGAATAACCAGAGAAGAGAAGTAATATATTCATAAACAATCCTGGTGGCATATGGGTTTTGTTTGCCTTGATTAAAGACAGCCACACTGTCTATGTCAGCTACAAGAATGTGGTAATTTCCTAGGTAATTCACAATGAGCTTGAAATAGTTACAATTCTAAGAAAATCAGTGAACTAATAGGTATAAATAATTTAACACAGACCCATCCCTTCCTTACTCCCTTTGTGCTCTTCATATACTGCACTATTGGTAAAGTAATTCTTTCAAAAGTTTATTTTTAATTAAAAACTGAAATTAACATGAAGCAACTTAAAACTGACGGTTGTGCCTATCTAGCCCACATCATTCTCAGAAGTAACCATCCCAAGAAACATTTTTATAGGAAATACACACTACAAGGAGATAATAGAGAGTATATTCCCCAAACACATCAGGGTACAATAAATTTGTAAAGTGTATCAACACCCCAAAGACAAGAGTAATAATCTCCAGGAATTTTGAAAAAGAAAATAGAGGCCAGACAATGACATGGCTGTAACATGCAATGCTCCACGAGGCTATCCCACAAGGGAAGGTTCCCGGTGTGAACCTGGAGACCTTCCTGAGGACGCCATGCAGACACCTGCCATGATCTAGGCTGGCTGAAGGATAGGGGTGGATGCTGGCATCAGGATCCTCTTGAGGGTGCTGACTCACTGTCTCTCTCTTTCACTTTTGGAAGGAATAAATAAGCAAATTTAAAAATGGTTGAATATGAAGAATAAAAATTTATCAGGGTATATTCAGCAGTGAACAGGAGAAAATGGTCTTTAATTCTGGAAAAGGTTTCTAGGTATTTTACACTGAAATATGATGGTATGGCAGGGGCCAGCAGGTGGTATGGTTGTTAAGGGCACTGGACTCCCACATGGCTGACGATGGTTCAAGTCCTGGACCTCATGGCTTGCTTTCTCACTTTCCTTCTCCCTCTCTCCCTCTCTCTCTCTTTCTCTCTCTCTCTCACTCTGTCCCTCTCTAGTCAAATTAAAATAAATAAATAAAGTTGAATAAAATAATTCTTTAAAAAAGGAAATATTATGGTATGGAAGAAAGCAAATTCATTAGGTTATTTATTTCAATAAAAATAATCCTTAAGAATATCCAATTGCCTCTGACTTAATTCTCTACCTCACAACTTTTTATTTTCCTTTTATTTCTTCTGAGAGAGGGTAGCCCTAACCAGGGTCTTTGTACCAGGACCCACTCCTAGTCTTACTTGGTCCAAGTCACTGGAGCCCTGTGTGCTGAAAGTAACTTAAGGAGGTTCCAGGCCGTGAACCCAAGAACTTTCCCATATGGGTCCAACTATGTTAACCACTGCACCACCACCTGGCCTCTCTTAAAAAATAAAACAAAATAAAATAAAAAATAAGTAAAATAAAATCTTGCCATAACACGATCGTCCTGCCCAACCTCCCTCCGTTGCTGGGATGACAGATGTGCTGCTCTGCACCCAGCCTTTAGGGTGGACCAGGAATCAAACCTGGGCCTCCCATGTGATCCTAGCCTGAAGAGGAAAATCTGAGCAAAGTACAATACCACAGCTTGTCTTTTGGATTTATAATTTCATCTTCTAAAAAAAGAAAAATCAACATACCTAAAGAATGTGTATTGTTCTGTTTTGAGCCTGTTTTGTTCCTACTATAACATAATAAATTGATAATTGATAATAATTAGTAACATAATAAATTTTACCTTCCAAATAAATCTCCAGTTACTTCTGGGTAAACTGAAAGAAGTGTCCTTCCACCTACAAAACTAAAAGCCTGAGGTTACTCCACCGAAGTACAAACATCTTTATTTCTTCTAAAACTTTGTGCATCTACAAGTAATCATTACTACACAGGTGTACTAAATAACTGAATCTTTAAATCATTCAGTTTACAGCTAAAAATGACCTTAGTGGTCACGTCTTCTATAGAATGCTTAACCGTATTGCTGTTACCTAATGGATCCCAAATGGGAGCCTGTAGATACCAGAATCTGCAGGGCCCATTACAACACAGGTTGCTGAGATCTCCCTCCTCCCTACAGGAAATCCTGATTCAGTATGTCTGGGGTGGAGACCAGGAATTTGCATTTCTATCAAGTTCCCAGATGATGCTGAAGTTGCTAGCTGGGAGATACTATGAGAAGCCCTGCTCTAGCTGTTTCCCCTTTTACTACACCCTATAGAGTGAATCAAACCACTTCTCAGAAGACATTTAACTGGTAAGTTAGGGCCCTCATACTAAAGCTGAAACTACTGAGTTTATATGTTAACATTTAAGCCCTTCTGATACTGAGAGTCCTCATTTATTCTGAACTCATTTCATGGTCTACCTAGCAAACCCTTTCATGATCCTTCTTTTGAGACAGTCCCAACTCAGTTCTCTTTCTGCGCGTAGATCGTTCTCTCTATATGTGAATCAATGGCCAAACCTTATTTATTCATTCATCAACTCAATGAATACGTAGTAACTAACACCAGATGAATCTATGTCTATCTTAGAAATTACATATTTAAACACACAAAAATACTGAACCCTAAAGCACACAGGACTGTTTTTTGTTTTCCAGGTGTGGAAATAGATATGCAGTGAATCTACTACATTCTCTATCCCAGTTCTCTTATAACTTAATATCCATTCCAGATAGTTCTAAGAAGAGAAGGGTACAATAAAGATGTCACTATGTTGAAAAAATTTGCAGTATCTTCCTTTCATCTAGTAGAGTTTTTAAAAAGTAACTGCTGATAAATAGAAACTCCTGAGTGGAATTCTCTCTAGATAAAAGAAAACAAAAATATCTGATGGCAGAAGATAAGCCTCTCATGTTGGTGTTTCTGGAGTTTTAACAGACTTCATCGTGTAGAGCAGGTGCTCAAAAGTTAAAACAAAAGGATACCCACTGTCTGTTCAATTTTCCAGACAAAATAGTTCTTCCAGATAAGACTCCAGCAATACTGAGTTAATGGTAACATTTTTACTCACTTTCTTGAATCAAAATGTTTAAATCCTCGGTCCTATGAGTATATTTTAAAATTTGCTTTTACTCATGCTTAGTTAATTTTTAAATAATACTTATTCATATTTTAGTACAAGTTTGAATGAAGTCATACAAGTTATCCAAAACTAATAACCCCATGGAATAAATGAAGTTTATTAATGATAAAGGAAGCTTTCACACAGACCCAATTAAGTCAATTTTATAATTTTATTAAAGCATGACAGAAGAGTCCATGTAAGTGCAATAAAGTTTAATGGAAACTCAGTCTGGTACTAAAAGAGTAGGTATTATATGCAGTGAAGGCATAAATTATAAATAAGAAGTGGTCTTACAAGAAGTCTGAATTTCCTCAGAAATCAGCCAATATACACTTATGATCAAATTTATGCATTCATTTAAGGGACAACTATAGTGATGCTATATATTGTTTGCACAGCCTACACTTAAAAAATGAAGTTATTCTTTAATTAGCCATTTCTAAACCAAAGTTAATGGTTGCTTGAAAATGAGGCTCATTACATGATTCTGTAAATGTACTCTGTAATAACTAACATTTACCACACAGCTGTATAAACTGGATTTACCATGACATAGTCCTTTACCACAGGTGTATACTTTCCATTCTGACCATTACTAATACGCATCTTAGACTCGTCTGATTTAGAACTAACATTTCACTAAAGAAATATTTCTTAAATTATTTAACTATTTGTAAAATAAAATGTTAATCCAACAGAACATTTAATATGTCATTTGTGTTTTCCTGTTCCAGCTTGTCCTTAAAATTAATTCTTTTTAATTTTAGATATGTTCATAATAGAATCCTTACTTTAAAAGTTACTAAGATCTGTCTGGAAATAAATGATCTGATTTCCATTTACCAGAAACCATAGTGGCTGCATAAATAGATTTTATGTTTTTCCAGTAAGAAAGTTCAGTTCTTAAAATAAAATACTCCAGTAATATAGTCAAGTGATTAGAAATCACTTTATTAGTTAAACCATAAGTCTTGGAATAAGCTAAATTACCCTCTCTAAATTTTATATAAAGTATATCAAGAGAAAACATTCTAGAAATTAACTTTTAGTCACTTCAGAACATTATGAATATGAATGTGTTAAATGACACTGAAAAAGTTTACAAATACATTGATGACGTAGTACCAGAACAAATGGTTTAATAATGGCTTAACATGATTTAATAAACTGAAGGCTGAATGATCCCATAAGAATAGAGACTTAGGAAAATCACACAACTATATGTTCTATCTAACAAATAATTCAGAACTCAGCCTTGAAAATTACTTTTTGGTTTTGGAAATAAAAAAAAAAAAATTAAAACCTCACCCTGGCAGGTACTAAAAAAATTTCTAATTTTCAAGTGATTTTTTTTTTTTTTTTTTTTTTTTTTGGAGAGGTTTTTTTCGCTATAGGGCGCGTGCGCTCGCCAGACAGACAGAGAGAGACATAGAGACAGAAAGCGAGAAATCACCCCCCAGGGGGGATGGTCACGCCGCAATCCCTTCTCCTCCATTCTCCTCTCGGGATCTTGGGCACGCATGCACACGCGCCCGGCGTGAGTTGTAAGCCACCGGGTCCGAGACGCGAACCGCGGTCGACTACGTGGGAGTCCAGCGACATAGCCATTATGCTAACTGCTGGTTCCCTAATTTTCAAGTGATTTTAAAAGATGTCTAAAGCACAGAGTTAAGGCCACTGGATCCTACATAGCCAACTGTGTGGTTCAACTCCTGGACTCAGCTTGAAAAACATGCTCAGTTGCATGGGTGTGCATGTGTGTGCGTGCCCAAAATCCTGAGAGGAAAATCAGGAGAAGGGACTATAAAGTGGCCATTTCCCCGGGAGTGATTTCTCTCTTTATCTCCCCGCCACCCTCTCTGGTAAGCACATACACTCTGTAGCAAAATTTAAAAATAAAAAGATGTCTAAACCTTTACATAATTAACATGAGAATATTTTTCAACTTTTGTTCAACACCTACAAACTTTAGTCTTCCTGATTAGGGAAATGAATAAGCAGACTTTTTTTCTTTTCCATAAAAGGTATATGAACTGTAGGATACACAGCACACATGGCTAGGTTTTATTTGATCCGAGTACTGCTGCCACACACAACACACAATGAATTTGAAAAGGAAAATTAAAATGTACAATATTTAAGCACAAATTTGATGTTTATTCATTCTACCATCTCCTTCTATAGGAATGCCCAAACATACGCACTAATGAAAAGGAGTGGATCTCTTACCTACCTTCTGAGCAAACACTTCAGAGCCTGAGAATATCGTAGGTACCTAAGGTATTAGTACTCTAAAGATTTAGAGTATTATTCTTTCATATATTCAGAAGACAATGTCAAGTATCTTTGGTACCTTTTATACAGTGTATATTAAGGTCACATTACATCTAAGGTTTCTAAATAGTGATCACAAAGCCAGCTTAAACTACATGGACTCTTTAAAACAACTGGCAGAGCTGGTTGTTTTCATCCATTGCAAATGAAAAGAAATAACTTCAGCTATTTGGTTGTAGTTGTTGTTTTTTAAGAGATCTTTTTGTCCTGGGGCACATGCACTCACCAGAGACAGAAAGCAAGAAATCACTCCCCAGTGGGGATGGCCACGCTGCAATCCCTTCTCCTCCAGTCTCCTCTCAGGATCTGGGTGCGTGTGTGTGTGTGCGCACACACACACACACACACACACACACCTGGCATGAGTTTTAAGCTGCCAGGTCCAGGACTTGAACCATGGTCAACTATGTGGGACTCCAGCAATGTCACCATTACGCCATCTGCTGGTCATTCAGCTATTTGTTATATTAAATATGTTCCAAATTCTCCAAGATTTTAGTAGATATATTTAAATATATAACTTTAAGTTTTAATATTTACGTTTACAGTTAATACTTAGTCAGATATACCATAATCCCATTTCTTTAACTGTATTGACATAGGAATCAATCTTAACTTCAATCTTCATTTTCATTCTTAATTTATTGTCAGTCTTAATTTTCGTTCTTTCTAGAAAATTTATTTTTTAATCTCTGGTAACTGTTAATACTCCTTTTTTTCTTTCAGATGACTGTTTTATACCTTTTTTTTTTTTTTTTTCTTTTTTTTTTTGGAGAGGTTTTTGCTATAGGGCGCGTGCGCTCGCCAGACAGACAGAGAGAGACAGAGAGATAGAAAGCAGGAAATCACCCCCCCAGGGGGGATGGCCACGCCGCAATCCCTTCTCCTCCATTCTCTTCTCGGGATCTTGGGCACGCACGCACACGCGCCCGGCGTGAGTTTAAGCCGCCGGGTCCGGGACTCAAACCGCGGTCGACTACGTGGGAGTCCAGCGACATAGCCATTACGCTAACTGCTGGTCCCTGTTTTATACCTTTTTCTGGGTTCCAAAACCTCTCACAAATCTTCCTTCATCCTCACGTTTGGCTCATGACCTACTTCACTAAGAAAACACTAAAAATATTCAAACAATTATCAGAAGAGAATTTCCACAGCTTACCACCATTAGAGCTGTTCACCTACCAGAATCTGCATGCAGGATGGGTGTCTTCCATCTCACCTGTTCTGAGTGAGAAACTGTCCTCACTTCTAAAACTATCCCCTCCACTTGTATATAAAATTCCATTGCCTCTCCTCTATTCAAGAAG
This sequence comes from Tupaia tana, assembly GCA_026018925.1. Classification (NCBI taxonomy): domain Eukaryota; kingdom Metazoa; phylum Chordata; class Mammalia; order Scandentia; family Tupaiidae; genus Tupaia; species Tupaia tana. Next base: position 135,395,183 of record JAKSZU010000007.1, read on the forward strand.
ACTATCAACAATTCTCATTTTTCTTGTCTCTCTCACAAAATTTTCTCTTTACTTGATCATTCCCATTACCTTATAAATATAATTATGGTTTTCCATTTTAAAAATAACCAAACAAACAAAATACCTTTTTCAGTCCTATATCACACTAGATACACTCCCCAGGTTTCCAAACAAAGTACTGTATAGCTGTCCCTTGGCACCCATGGGGGACTAGTTTCAGGATCTGCAGTGAATACCCAAATCTGCAGATACTCAAGTGACTTACATAAATGGTATAGGATTTGCTATTACCTACACACATACTCTAACTCACCTCTAGATTATCCGCCCTGTACACTCTGGATCTTTCCAGACTACTTTTATCTAATACAATATAAATGCTATTACTTATGTTGTATTATTGTTCATACTGTATTATTCAAGGAATAATGACAAGGGAAAAAAATCTGTCCATGATCAGTACAGATACAACCAACTTATTTTTTTCAATCTGCAGCTGGTTAAATTCACAGATGCAAAACTGCATTTAAAAAAACCCAACCACATCTAACTTTAGCTCCCATTTATCATTTTGTTCATATAATATTAGATGAGATCATAGTTAATTTAATTGGGGTCGTATTGTAATCAACTGAGATTATCATTAACTTCACTACTTGCATCTTGATCCATTCCTAATTTTTCAGGTGAATTATTATCCTGCCATGATAGTATGTTCTGAGAGGCCAGACGGAAGCATTAATGGTAAAAACGCAACACTCTGTGAGGTAATCCAACATGGTCAAGTGTGCAGTTCAGTATGGAGACCTCCCTGAGTACACTGGGCACGTGCTAGCCCATGCTACGAGGCTGGCTGAAGACTGGCAGAAACTTGGCATCAGGACTCTGTTGGGAGTATTCTCTTTCTCTGTCTCGTAAGAAATAAACTTTTTTAAAAAGGATGTTCTAGGTTATTTCAGTTGCTGCTGTTTTCATTTAACGCATAACTATAACTAAGTTTCAGTCTCCTAGACCATCCAGGTACATTTCATCCAGCTTATAAATCTGTTGAGAATTACTACTTTTCTACAATCATCATCAATTCCTTGCTTAGTAGGATCTCTAACAGCAGGGGAATAAAACACTGAAAATCAATGAATTAAGTGTACGGTAAAGTCAAAGCCATTTACCAAGTAGATTTTCTTTTTTATACATTTCATCTACTGACAATTCAAATGAACTATCATGTAAGTGTGTACATATGGCATGAATGCTTCATAAATATTCTTCCATACAATTCTCATTTTTAAAAGTTTTTAACTTTGAATTCCTTCTCTATGAGAGAGATAGACATAGAGTGGGGAAAAAAGAGGAGAGGGGCACCCCCAGCAGGGTTCTCATGCCGATTTCACCCCCGCTTCAGGTCATGTGCCCACAATCTAGATAGCAGGCATTCACACATACGTCTAGTGCGCACGGGGTATTCAGGATGTGAACCCACGACCTTTCAGTGTGAGTCCAACTCCATTAGTACTGTGCCACAGGCTGACCCCTAATCCTCATTCTTACCTCTAGAGATAAGTACTATAATTACCCTCATTTTATCAATGAGGAAACTTAAGCTTATAAAAGTTGTCCCTAGCTACATGATGAGAGAGTGGCAAAACCGTCATTCAAACCTAGGCAGTTTGAATCCAGAGCCTTAACCTGTAACCACTATTACTCACTTCAGTTCTAAGGATTAATGTTAAGGAAATGTATGCTATGATTTCAAGAACTAAATTACCTGTATTTTACTTGTAATTAATCTTACTAACTTAGCTAATTATACAGCATATCATATACCTTTTATTAAGCTTTATAGTAAAATTGTTCAAACTCTTGACATCAAAAACATATTGGGGGGTAAAAACCAAAAACCATTAGTCTCGAAATTTTACCATAAGGGAACAGACAGCTCTACATAGTACTTAACATCAAATTTTGCCTTGGTCTACCTGAATAATCTCATTCCTGTAAGCCAATGTCAAACAAGGCCTCACACATTGTAATGAGAATATAATTTAAATGGATATTCATTTTGACCATTTAATACACATAAAAATGAGATATTAATGCCCACAACCACTTACAACCATTTATTTATAATTAAATTACTTGCAACCATTTCACCAACTTGGAAATCATTCATGATAATTAATCACCTGAGAAGATATAATCTTTCTCATGCAGATACTGAAAGCAAATAAATTTTTTTAAAAAGAATTATTTATTTATTTATTTATGATTATTATTTTTCACATGAGTTTTGCCAGAGAAAGACAGAGAGGGAGAAAGAGGGAGAGTGAGAAAGCAAGCCATCAGGTCTGGTACTCAAACTGTGGTCGGCCATGTGGGAATTCCAGTGCCTTAACTACCACAGCACCTGCTGGACCTGCAAATAACATTTTTAATTGCCTTAAATATCCTATATTAGAATATGAGACTATTTTCCTGATCCCCAACCCCACTTAAACTCAAGGCTGAAATTTTGGAGAACCAGTACAACATGGGAACATGGTATTAAATCTAATTCCCATGATCTTTGGTTTTCTTGTTTTAAGAGTCAACTGAGGGGCCAGCAGGTGGTGTGGTGGTTAAGAGCACTGGAATCCCACATAGCCGACCGTGGTTCGAGTCCTGGACCTGGCGGCTCGCGCGCGCTCTCTCTCTCTCTCTCTCTCTCACTCTGTCCCTCTCTGGTCAAATTAAAAAAATAAATGAACAAATAAATAAATAATGCTAAATAAAATAATTCTTTTTTTTTAAAAAAAAGAGTCAACTGAAAAACTAAAGTACTATATTTGTGTAAAGTGTTCTTACATAAGAATATTTTTTCTTATATTCATACAAAGTATTTCAAATGAAAGGTACAATGTATTTTCTTAAAAGATATGTAATTCTTTTCCTTAGAAACATTAAAGATGGAATGTTACAAAGTTAAAATAACTCAATTCTTAGGTGTATGTTTAAGTAAACCAGATCAGGGCCCAAATTACCAACAGATAATTTAAACTAGTAAAGAAGTTGAGTGCAAATATAAAGGATATAACGTGAAAAATAAAGGTAACATAACTAACCCCTGAATGCAGCCTCACGCATGGTTTATTGATCATGGAAATAAATAAATATCTCTCCTGATATCCCAGGGGATATGTATCTCTCCTGCCAACTGCAGTAAAGGGTGATGTGGGCCTTGCAAGGTGACACACTTGAAAATGCTTTACATCATTAGGCATCTTAGCATTAAAAAAAAAGAAAAGAAAAAACTTTCAGTGAACTAAACATCTGGCAGAATGAGTTTCAATAGTTATAAATTATCAAACATTTTTTCATTTGTTTTCAACAGAATCTATCTTATTCTTTAAAGAACACGCTGGGTCACATAAACCCAATGTTGATACGTCGATGGTTGTGCTCCTTCCCTTAACTGCCTGCTGTATGACTGCAGGCCTTAACAAATTTTTCCTTACCACCTCTGAAAAAGACATTGTGATACTGGCTTAAACTTTTATAATACATCTGCTAGTGCAGACTTTTTCCATTCAAAACAATGTTTATATCCTTATAGTCAGATTTTTTCCATATACTATAAACTATAATCCCTGAGAAACTAAACAAAAACTTTACAAATAAGAGGATTTACTAAGAAAGCTTGTGGATTTCCTCAGAGAACAGGACTAGTGAATATCCTATGTCAACAGCTTTTCTATGGGACATCAAGATACAAAATATAATAGAAGAAAAAATGCAGCATTTACTGTGAAGATTTAAGACATACAGATGATGATATTCTTATGATTCAAATTATAGAGAAATTATCTTTTTGAAAGTAAAACCAAAATGGATACACATATGAAGGGACTTCAAAAAGTTTGTGGAAAACAGAATTAAAAGACAAGGTTGTCTTGGTGTGAAAAAATTAGAAATCCATGCAGTTTTTTTTTTTTTTTTTTCATGAAACACACTTTCCATAAACTTTTTGAAGTCCCTCATATGTTTTTAAGATACGTGTATACTTGGCAAAAGCAGCAAGTAGTTCAGTCTCCATAAATACAGAAAAGTTAAGTATAACAAAACTGGTATGTATTTTAAAAAAATAAGACATTCAAACAAAAGTGAAAGCTATAGATGCTAAGAAATGTTTCCCTGAGGGAATGGACCTACCTCATTATTTCTGTATTTAATCAGAAAAATTAGGTGCAAAATGAAATCACTCATGACAGGTTCAATTAATTGCCTCCTAGAAAGTTTAATAAGGCATTCTAGAAATACACAACAAATCTCATAAATTTAGCTAATAAATGCTTGTTTAAAAATTTATAAAACTAGATGCTAATAATATTTTTAATTACTTTTTTGAAACTTCATGACATTCTTTTCTCTCCCTCTTTCTTGCCTTCATAAGAAAAAGACAGGAAGAGAGAAAGAGAATTAGCAGAAGAAGAGAAATGACAGAAACACAGATACGCATTTTTGATGGGGTTTCACTTTGTTGTGACCCTCCTGCCCCAGCCTCCAAATTAGCTAGGGACACAGGTGCATACAACTGCACTTGGCAAGTGCAGGTGGGCCTGGGAATTGGTCCCCAGCCTCCCAGGTGGTGGTACTATCAAATGCTACCTCGGTGAGACATCATCTTCTAATTTTTACACAACGTTACTGACGTGTAAATAACATCCGATAAAATGTACAGATTTTAAGCTTATAGTTCAATGAGTTCTGAAAAATAAATATATACAACCATGTAACCGCAACCTCTATAAATTACAGGATATTTCATTACCACAGAAAGTTCTCTTGTACACCTTTGTAGATTACCTCCCCTGTGTATCCCACCCCGGGCGGGCAAGCACTGATCCAATTTGTATTATCATAAATTAGTTTTGACTGTTCTAGAATCTTGTAAATGGAACCTTATAATATGTGCTCAGTTATGCCAAGTCTTACATTTAACATATGTCTGTGAGATTCATCCACACTATCGTGGATGAATCAGTCCTTCAAACATTTTTATTGCTGAGAAACAGTCCACTAAATGACTATATCACTATTTGTTTATCTATTACTCTAATGATGACTGTTTAGGCTAGTTCCAGATTTGAGCGATAGTGAATAAGACTGAGTCAAATACAAAGCAAGGTATCACAAAATGTGTTGAATTAGTTTTCTAAGTTGACTGCTATTTAGTTAAATATTTGGAATGAGTACAGTGGCAAAAGAAAAAAAAATTAAGAGGACTTTGTTCTACAAAAGTTTTAAATACTTAAGTCTTTTTGTAGGCATCTGTGTTCACCTCTTAGGTAAATACATAGAAATGGAATTACTAAGTCAAAAAACACATGCATGTTTATTAAGAAACTGCCAAACTGTTTTCCATGTGGTTATACCATTTTACACTTGTTCTGCATTTTCTCTATCGTGTGGTATTCTCAGTTTTTAAAATTTTAATCACTTTGGTGGTTGTAAGGGCATCCATTACAAGTTTTAAATAATTTCCTGATGACTAATGATGAATTATTTTCTTCTCATGTGCTTACAGCCATTGGTATCTCTTCTTTAGTGAAGTAAAATGTACATTATTTCCTCTATCTTATTATAAGGAGTCAGATGTATTCCCAGCATCCCTTTATAAAGAAGTAGTAACTTACGGAATGAAAAAATGGCAGAAGGTCATATTTCATTATTCTTTTAAAAATGATCAGTTATTCTTAAAACAACATCAAGCCAAGGTAATATAAAAATATGTTGAATTCGTTTTCTAGGTTGACTGTTAATCAGTTAACTACGTAGAATGAGTACAATGGCTTTAAAGCACTAAGAGAGTTTCGTTCTATAAAAGATCTATACCAGACCTTCCGAATTTCCCTGATCTGCTTCACTGGAGCCTTCAACTCAACTCCTCAAGCTCATACCTGTCTGAAACCATAGCAACCTAGCCCTGGTATCCCAGCCCGCCTACTGCCCACCACAGTTAAAAAGTATGAGTTTACTTTTTTTTCTTTAGTGAAAAAACTGAGCCCATCCATTAGATTTCAAAATTCATCTCTTATTTCCACCATCCTTAGATCCTTTCCAGGAACAAAGGAAAGGAAAAGAGATATCCCTATTTTTTTCACTGGGTCCTTAATCTTAGCCTTTGGATCAAATCAGTTTCTTCAGTGGCATTTCTGAATCCTAAAGATTGGAAACTGGAAGGCTAGCCAGCAGTGCAGCTGTAACTCAATGCTGTCATCCTGGCCCACATGGGAAGTCCTGGGTTCATGTTCCCAGGCCTTCCTGTACATATTGGGTGCACAAACATATGTCCATGAAATAGGCTGGCAAAGGCTGGGGTGCATCATGGCATGAAGGCTCTTTTGGAGGGGAGCCAGTCTCTCTGTCTCTGTATGAGTGTGTCCCTTTCTCTAAAAGAAGTAACTTTAAAAAAAAAAAAAAAAAAAAAAAAAAAAAAAGATTGGATTGCAATCCCTAGGAGTTATCAATAGCATAAATCATTCCATATTTTCATAGATTGTGTTTTTAAACAGTGAGTGACAGTAATTATTAAAGTCAATGAATAATCTCTCCAAAAAAAAAAAAAAATGGGACCAGCAGTTAGCGTAATAAGGTCAATGAATAGTTTTTTTTCAAGATAAAGTTATACTAAAAGGTATACTGAGAGGTTTTCTGTAACACGAAAGATTAAATAATATAAGTATGGTAGGGATCAGCAGTTAGCGTAATGGCTATGTCGCTGAACTTCCATGTAGTCGACCGTCGTTCAAGTCCTGGACCCAGTGGCTTAAATTCACACTGGGCGCATGTGCGTGTGCCCAAGATCCCAAGAGGAGAACGGAGGAGAAGGGATTGTGGCATGGCCATCCCCCCTGAGGGGTGATTTCTCACTTTCTATTTGTCTCTCTCTTTCTGGCGAGCACACATGCCCTATAGTGAAAAACCTCTAAAAAAAAAAAAAAAGTATGGTTTATTATCAAATATAATGTGATACTGTAATATTATATATTTAATAAGATAATCTGAACCTAATTATCTAATCTTAGACATCCAATATTAGAAAACATTAAGTAAACATTAGCACAAATGTCAAATAGGAATCACATAAAATTTAAATACAATGCCACAAATAATGATATTTAAATGTCACCATTTAAAAAGTGAAAATATAGAACCAGTCCCATAGCGTAATGGTTAAGGAAGCTGATTCCACATGGCTGACCACTGTTCAAATCTTGGCCCTGACAGACATTTGAAAGACATGCTGGGCACATATGCTGCCTTCCCGAAATCCCAATGGGATGGAGAAAGGAGACGAAGAGATTGTGGTGTGACCACATTCCACTACAGGACGTTTTCTCACACCCTCTATCTCTGTGGATCTCTCTAGCAAGCATACACACCCTCTGACAACTAAAATAAAATGAAAATCTGAAACACACAAAACATTAATTGCCTTATTTAAGAGGCTTAATCTTTGTTTCATAACAAGTGTTCTACAGCTAAAAACAACTTTCATTTATTTTGCGTACATGCTGATGTGAGCTCTACATAGGACATTAGGGCACATTTTACTTTACTTAAGCTCATTTTACTTTTTAACAATGAAAATATGTTGTATGCTTGCCCTGATTTGCCATTACAATGAATATTGCTTTGCTAATTCAAATTATAGATCAATTTATGATTTCACTAAGAGTGCTCCACGACTATATTGTTTTTTAAAAATATATTTACTTTTATTAATTATTATTATTTTAATTTGTTATAGGGCATGTGTGCTCACCAGAGAGAGAGAGACAGAAAGCAAGTTGCCAGGTCCAGGACTCAAATCACAGTTGGCCATGTGGGAGTCTAGCGCCTCACCATGCCACCTGCTGGCCCCACAACTACATTCTGATCTTCTCTTACATTTGTTCTGTTACAGTTCTTATAAAATAATTAGACTGTAGCTATATCAAACATAGGAAACTCAGTAAACATTCTTATAGTATAGTATTTGAATAATGTAACATTTGGCTCTCCTAGCAAGATTAGAAGCAGCATACAACACCACATGTCCAAATTGCCAATTTAAGAACTTATTTTGCTGTTGAAATACCACTCACTAGAATTATACAAAACATACTAGATGAGTACATTTATTAATACTTATTCACAGAATAACTCCTAGCAGTAGACTGGACTAGGAATAAATACTAATACATGGCAACCTCATAAGCAAATATGATTGTGAAGGCTTTTTTCCTGTGTAGTTCTATTCCATTTCCCTGAAATATTCATTTTAATCTTCAATGCCAGGTTTTTTTTTTTTTTTTTTTTTTTTTTTGGAGAGGTTTTTTTGCTATAGGGTGCATGCGCTCGCCAAACAGACAGAGACAGAGAGACAGAAAGCGAGAAATCACCCCCCGGGGGGATTGGCCACACTGCAATCCCTTCTCTTTTCTTCTCTTGGGATCTTGGGCACGCACGCACACGCGCCCGGCATGAGTTTAAGCCACCGGGTCCGGGACGCGAACCGCGGTTGACTACATGGGAGTCCAGCGACATAGCCATTACGCTAACTGTTGATCCCTCTACTCTTGTTTTAACTTGATACAGTGGATTACTTGAATCAATTATCATGATCTTGACTGCTGATCCTGAAAAGAATGGCAATACTTTCTCTGTTTCCTTGATTCGTCTCCTAGGTTTATTCAGCATTTGGGACCTGGAAGAACATACCATTAATGAGAAATACCAGGAAGCAAATCTCTCATGGAAATATATCCTTGGATTTCTTTACCTAAATTGTATCTCCTTCCTCTCCCTGCCCAGCAATTCCCTGCTCTTGGCTTTCAATCATATTCAAGTTCTTCCCAAAATAAGACCCTCTAAAATTTGCATGTCCTCCCCCTCTTCCCTTCACTGTCGATCTTGTTAGAGTACTTTTGTACTACGCTTCTGCTCCTCATCTGTCTTTTAGTTTTCAACAAAAACCTGATTTCCACTTTCACCATTTTATGAGGCTGGTCGTACTCACTAATGACTCAGGTTGGCAAAGGAAATCTGTTTTAAGTTTCATCCTACCTGACCTTCATGGAGCACTGATGCCATCTTCCAGTCCCTCCTTCTCAAAACTTCCTTCTAGCTTAGTTTCCCAAACAGGATCCCAGCCGTCTTTCTTACTGCACATTGCTTGTCATGATTAATATTTTGTTGGGTTTTGTTCTGACTTCCTCTTTAGAGATGCTTTTCAAGGATTTTTTTTTTTAAATTAATTTATCTTAATTTGCTAGAGGTCACATGTGCTCATCAGAGAGACAGAAAGAGAGAGAGAGCACAACCCCCATGGAGTATGGTCACACCACAATCCCTTCACCATCATTCTCCTTTCAGGATTGCGGGCATGCATGCATATGTGCCCCACTTGTCTTTCAAGCTGCCATGTCCAGGACTCCAAGTGCACAGCTGGCCGTGTGGGATCCAGCCACCTTAACCACCATGCCAACAGCTGGCCTGCTTTTCAAGCTTTTAAGCCCTAGCCCTCTCATAGAAAAATTCCTCCAGAGTCATTTTTTCTAACTTATAATATTGTTTACTCCCAAACTCTTATTTCCAATCTCAACCTTTCACCTGATCTGCAGAAAAAAGAATTCTGTCTACCGGATATCTTTACCTGGAAATGGCAAAAGTACTTTAATTCAACACAGCTACAGGTAGAAAGTTATCTGAACACCGCATCCTGTTGCTCACCAGGTCCTCGTTATCTATTCTACCTTGTAAAAGTGTCTGAAATCATCTTACTTCACTCCTCGTAGTTTCTATGCTTTGGCTGCACCTCATCCCTTAAATGAGCCATGCCTCTCTCAAACATGAGACCTTCATGCATGCTGGTCCCTCTTCCTGAAAAAGATTTTTTTTCCTCCTCCCCTCAACACCTCGTCTAACTCCTAGTATAACGCTGACTTGTGTTCCTAGAAGATTCATACCCTGAAATCCTAACCGCTAGTACTTCAGAATATAACTTTATTTGGAAGTTATATGTTATAATTAGTTAAGATAAGTTCATATTGGAGGAGGATGGGCCCCTAATTAAAATGACTGATGTTCTTGGGGACCAGCAGTTAGCATAACGGCTATGTGGCTGGACTCCCATGTAGTCGACTGCGGATCAAGTCCTGTACCCGATAGCTTAAACTCACACCGGGCGTGTATGCGTGTGTGCTCAAGATCCCAAGAGGAGAATGGAGGAGAAGGGATTGCAGTGTGGCCAGCCCCCCTACAGGGTGATTTCTCGCTGCTTTCTATTTCTGTCTCTCTCTGACTTTCTGGCGAGCGCACGCACCGTATGGCAAAAACCTCTACAAAAAAAAAAAAAAAAAAAAAGACTGATGTTCTTATAAAAAGAGAAACTATGCACGTATGGAGAATACAATGAAAACATGAAGGCAGACATCGGACTGATGTTTCTGCAAACCAATTAACACCAGAACTGCCAGCATCCCATAGGAAGAGAGGCATGGAACAGTCTCCTTCACTCTTTAGAATGAAGCAACTCTATCTTGTACTTAAGAGCCTCCAAAAATGAGAGATTATACATTTCCATTGTCTAAACTACCCAGTTTGTCATACTTGTTACAACACCTCTAGCAAATGGATATATCTCATCGTAGCTCAGTTTTAGCTCAAATGTCACTTCTTCCAGGAAGTCTTTCCTGATTATCTCCTTGACTCCTTCATGTATGCATTCTCACAGCACTGTCTGCTTTTCTTTCATGACATTTATCATATTTATGTTTGGTTAATCACACTGATACTTATCTTTTTCAATAGCCTGTAAAGTAAAACAGCCCAGGTACTTGATTAGTTCTTTCTGTACTACTGTGTTTGAAGCAGTGATTCCTATCTGAACTGATCTTAAGTATTTAATTAAGTACTCATTTATTGCTTGTTTCTCTCTCCAGAGCATAACCCCAGATTACAGAATAGTGCCTAGTACACAGTTGGTGTTTAATAATCTTCTATTAAGTGAACTAATTTGTAAGTAAATACCCAGAGTTAGAACTTACGACTTTTATTCTTAACATATAGAAAGCTGGTCATTAAGAAAATAATCAATAATTACATATGTTGCATAAATGAATGAGTCAGCCTGTTTAGTAATGGTATTAATAATTATATAATATGATAAATGTATAAAAATTGTATTTCATTACAATAAAGGTTATCACTTTAAAAATCAGTTTAAAAATATTTAAAGTTTGGAGATTATAACCTTTCATACACTAAAAGAAATTGTTTTCAGTACTAACCTATCATTCATCAACTTACTTCTATTTTCTAGTTGACAGATAACATTTAGGAACATATGTCAACAAAACAGCTCGAAAGGCACAGAGTTTAGCTCTGATTGACCACAAAACGATTTAAATTTAGGAAATATAGATACAAAATGTCTCATTACTTCTTTTGGAAAGGTTTCTGCTCTGAAATAACAAAATGAAAAAGGCTTCAAAGTTTTTGCAAGATTGTGAAAGCAAAAACTGTTCTTCTTTGAATGTTACACAGTTATGGATCATGTAACAACAGGAACACATTCTGAGAAATGCATTGCTAGGCCTTGTCGGCGTGTGAACATTATACAGTGAACTTACACAAACCCAGATGGTAGAGCCTACAACACACGTAGGTTATGAATGATGACCTATTGCTCCTCAGCTACAAAACTGTACAGTTTACTACAGGGGCAACTACAACATAAGGTTAAGTATTTGTGAATCTAAACATATATAAAGGTAGTAGAAATACAGTAAAAATACGTCGTAAAAGAAAAACCAAAAGATTAAAAAACAGCAGACTGGTATAAGGCACTTATGATGATTTGAGTTTACAGAACTAGAAGTCGCCCTGGGTGAGTCAGTGAGAGAGGTATGTGAACGTGAAGGCCTAGGATGTTACTGTACACTACTGTAGACTTTATAAACAGTATATTCTTAGGCTACACTAAATTTATTTTTAAAAATTTCTTCCTTTAATAAATTAATCTTAGTTTATTACTTTTTTTTACTTTATAAACATTTTAATTTTTTTTTAACTTTGGGACTCTAGTAATAGATTAAAACAGACACATTGTACAGATATACAAACGTACAGTAGAACTCATGGAAATGTCCAATAGAGATTTCAGAATACTCATAGAGACAAAACTAAATGAGATGCAAGAGCTGAGAGACAATGAATTCCAGAAGATGCAGGAGAAAAGAGAGAACCAGTTCCAGGAGACGAGGATGTTCTTGCACAATCTGAAAGAGGAAATACACACCATAAAAAAGAACCAAATGGAGCTGTGAGAGATGAAGGCTGCAATACAGGAAATCAAAACCTCCCTCAAAAATATTAAAAGCAGATTAGTCCATGCAGAAGATCAAATCTCGGGTGTTGAAGTCAAAACTTCTGACCTAGAAAAAACAACCAAAAAAACTGAGAAAATAACACACGAAAAAAATGAGACTACTATACGAAAAATACTAGATACAATTAAGCGCCCAAACATCCGGATAATTGGTATCTCTGAAGGTGAAGAAACTAATAAGGGCATTGATAATCTAGTCCATGAAATCCTGGAAGAAAACTTTCCAAATCTAGAGAGGCATTCGAAGATCCAGACCCAAGAAATACAAAGGACCCCTAATAGAATTAACCCAAGAAGATCTTCTCCAAGGCACATCATAGCCACATTGGCCAAATCCACAGACAAAGACAAGATACTATAATTGGCAAGAGAGAAATGTCAGTTACTTTTACTTATAAAAGTTATCCAATCAGGCTAACCTCACACCTCTCATCAGAAACAATCCAAGCAAGGAAAGAATGGGAAAATATATTCAAAGTGTTAAGTGAAAAATAGTTTCAATCAAGAACACCATACCCAGCAAGATTATCCTTCATTTGGAAAGAAAGATAAAAACATTCCCAGATAAACAAGACCTAAAAGAATTTGTCAGACCCACTCTTCAAGAAGTTCTGAAAGGAGTGCTGTAACAGGAAAACTAAAGGCACACATACAGAAATAAGAGACACAAAAAGCAACCAAGAAAATGACCAACTTAATGCTAGGGACAAGAAATATCAATAATAACATTGAATGTTAACTTCCAGGATTTAAATAGAAAGATCAGACCACAGTAACACTGCAAATTCTATAGAAGAAAGATTGAACATAAGACTGAACTGGTCAAATAGAATTCTATGACTTTTGAGCATAACATTACTGATTTTTTTAAAACTATGCTTTGTTTTCCCAATTTAAGGATTTTGCTTTCTTTCGAGCTGTTGATAGGTTCAGCAATTTGTTAAAATATTTTTTCTTGGGACCAGCAGTTAGCGTAATGGCTATGTCGCTGGACTCCCATGTAGTCAACCGCGGTTCGCGTCCCAGACCCAGTGGCTTAAACTCACGCCGGATGCATGTGCGTGCATGCCCAAGACCCCGAGAGTAGAATGGAGAAGAAATTGCGGCATGGCCATCCACCCTGGGGGGTGATTTCTTGCTTTCTATCTCTCTGTCTCTCTCTGTCTTTCTGGCGAGTGCATGAACCCTATAGCAAAAAAACTCTCCAATGGAAACATTCTTTAAGTGGAAACATAAACTTTTCTTCCTTCCTGACTCATCTGGAATTAGAAAATATTTGGGAGTATTTTTATTTTGTGGCAGAATGGTTATTTACATAAGTTCAATAATGCCTGTTACATTGAATCAGAAATCGGAAATACTTGTTATTGGACAGGGCTTTGACGAGAATGTCATATCTGAAGGTTAAACCAGAAAACTATGAAACTAAGGTAGATCTCAAGTAAGCCAACAGAAGCTCTTGGAAAGATGGCCTGGTACCATAAACAGCTGTCTGGCAGAGAGGATTAAAGAAGCAACATGAAAGAATTTGTACCATGAAATAACCTGGGCTTTTCCAGCCCAGCTTTATAATCAGTAGAGATTGCAAAAGAGCAACCACAACCAGAAGATTATCTTGAGGAAGACTTTGAAGGAAGAAAAAGAGACTGATCTTTGCTAGCAGATGGTATATCACAGAACATTTGGTAGGCAGGGCTGAATTGAGAAGGTTTATGTGTAACTAGTGTGCTGGGTGTTTGCTTTTCAACAGTGTGAGTAGTTGATGTGTCAATATTTTCTCAAAAATATTTAAAACCATACTGTCTCTGTTGTTATGGCGTCACAAACAAAATTATAACAAATATTTGGAACATTATCTTTCAAATTCAGTTTTTTTTTTAATTTTGAAAGTTGTTTATTAACTGCCAAGAACTATGGAGTATGAGCAAAAATTTTTTGATATGTAAAGTAAATGCAGGAAAATGTAAAAAAAATAAATGATTTTAAAATTTAAATAGAAACAACAAAGGACATAATCAAGAGATGTGGCAAAAGAGGTGTATGAGGCTGCTGCCGGCATAACTTGGTATACTGTTTTACAGTCAAACTTTTTTAGGAAGTAGGAGTCATACACTGAAATAACAATAACAAGTACGGTAAATACATAAGCTGGTAACACAGTCACTTACTATCATCATCAAGTATTATGTACTGCTCATAATTGCTACGTGACTAGTGGCACAGTAGGTTTGTTTGTAACAGCATCGCCACACACACAGGAGTGTTGCTTTTTGCTGTGATGGTACTACAGCTCCAACATCACCACATAACGGGAATTCGTCAGCCTCACCGTAATCTTATGGGACCATCATCACAGCTGCAGTTCACTGCTGACTGAAATGTCATGATGCAACACGTGACTGTGTATTCCTGAAGTACTATTAGCAACTTTAAGAAACTTTTCAAGCCTTTTTACCCATGATGCTATGTCTTTTCTAAGATAATACGTATGTTTTTCTGTGCTTTCCATAGCCTTTGACTCAAAGCATATATAGTTTATGGAGTTGTAATATGGGGCTATGACGAGGAGAAAAAATAGTTGCATGGGGAAAATGGTAAACCAATGAAAAACAAATTTAGAAGAAAAAAGAGATGACATTAAGCCAAAAAATATGATCCCAACCACTACTGTTTGCATTACATCACCTTTAATCTGAAAATCTCATGAGAGTTCCTTTTCAATGAGTCCTAAGGAATTACAGAAAAGCACCTATTGGAGGAAAAACACATCCACCTATCATCAATCAGTTCAACAGACACGTATACAAAGTAACCGATACCAAACAGAACCCTGGCTCTTGAAGGACTAAACATGGATTTATTTAATACTAGCTTGGTTAGAGTTTGAGGAATTTTTCTTTTCTTATTTTTAACTTACAAGGCACATGCGCTCACCAGAAAAACAGAGAGAGACGGAGAGATAGAAAGCAAGAAATCACACACACACACACACACACACACACACACACCCCGGGGGAATGGCCATGCTGCAGTCTCTTCTTCTCCATTCTCCTCCCAGGGTCTTGGGCATACACACACACGCACCCAGTGTGAGTTTAAGCCGCTGGGTCCGGGACTTGAACCACAATCGACTACATGGAAGTCCAGTGACATAGCCATTACACCAACTGCTGGTGCCTATAAAATATATTTTTTAAAAGAGTTGTAATCACATGAAAAAGTGTTTATCTTAAATGTTTCAAGGTTAAAAATAAGTAAACAACTATAAAAACTCACTAAGAAATCTTTTAAAAACCTTTAAAATGGGGGAAAAGCCCTCACGCAAAAACTGAACATAAAAAAATTATTCAAGATAAGGTGAAAAAAAGGCAAGATATTTAACAGACACAAAATGGAAAATTATCTGTTAATGATCATGCTATGGTAATATCTTTTTCAAAAGAATTATTTATTTATTTAATTCCATTTGTTGCTATTATTATTATTATTATTTTTTGGATCAGAGTCCGAGTCCGAGTCAGAGAAAGAGAAAGCGAGAAAGCAAGCTGCCAGGTCCTAGACTCAATCGCAGTCGGCCACGTGGGAATCCAGAACCTTTAACCACCACACCACCTGCCGGCCCCACGTTATAGTAACGTCTTTGACTGGACTAATATGCAGTATATTCATGATGGGAAAGTTCACTTTGTATGCTGTGAAGATGTACAGTAATTAAATGTGAAATAATTTAGAAAATAACTAAATTAATTAATTTTTAAAGAGATAAAGTATCAGTAAAATAACAAAAAGAAAACTAAATTTGTCATAGCTCTGATTAAAGTTAACAACTGTTGATGTTTAAGAAGATTTAGTTACTCTCTCCCAGTTTGTGGGAGAAAATAAGAATTTTCTAAACATTTTCTGGTTTTATCTATTATTTTCAATGTGTAGCAAAATTTATTCTATAATCAGAACATATTCTGATAAAAACTAGAATATTCAAAATTTAGAACAGCCTCTCTCATTATTTTGTACATTCTAGTTTCATCATTTTTACACTACACCACCCTCAATATTCCCTTTCCTCTAAAAAAATTTACTGAAAGTAAAACATTTTACTCTTTCACCCAGAAAAATACCAAAAAAATTACTTTAAAAGCCTTTTTGTCTCAAAATTGGCTTTTTTAACAAATACAATAGTTTAAATTTTTAACTTTAAATGAGAATCTCTTTAAAATATATATACATGTGAGGGCATGTGCCCTATAACAAAAATCTCTCTGAAAAAAAAAAAAAAGTAGTGAATGTAGAAACTCAAATTGGACCACGTAGTGTTATTTCAGGCATTCTGTAAAGCTAACCTATCTCTTAGAAATAATCTTAAATCAAACAACTAGTATGAAACGCCAATTTGTTCCTAAGAGTCAGGCAGATCCATTTGCAAATCCACCCAAGACTGTGAATTCCTGAAATTTCAACAGTCAATGTTTCAGACATATGTAGCCAATCACACAAGAGAGTCCCAACCTGAACTCAGGTAAAACAATCAGATGATAACATCAAGCCATGTCACTTCTTTGCTATTGTGACCTCCAAACCCTGTTGCAAACTATCAGATAAGGACAAATGATACATGTTACATTCTCAAAGATCTCAATATTCTGTACATGAAAATATCAAAACAAAAACAATGCAATAATATAAAATTACCTAGTTCAGGAAACTATTATGTTTGAAATTATGTATTCTGAATTATGATTTAAGAGTAATGGAGACAAATATTTGGAACTATTTATTTAAGAGTAATGGAGAAGAAAATACTTTGACAAGTTTCTTAAATCTCAACTGCCTGAAAGATGTCCAGATATTCTGGCAATGCTCAGAAGAACAGCCAATCAGAAAGATGATAAGTAGGCAAGAAAATAAGGGCTTGTTCTTCAGGTATTCCAACAACTATTTCAAAAATGTGCCTGTCTTAACAAGCAACATTTTAAGGTGTAAGAGGGTAACACACCAGCTTTCAGTTTCCGATTTCCCATTAATCTGACATCAGGGAAGAAATTGGATAACTTAGTATCTTTGAAACGGAACCTTTAACTTCTGGAATTATTTTTCCCCCACTCCAAATCCTTCTTAGCTGGCTTTTTTAAATGTCTCAGCCATACACTTTATGTTTATGTAAAGTTGTGCATTTATTAATAAACTGACCTTCTCCAGAAATGTATGCTTTAAACATGCCAGTGCCCAGAATTCTGAGATGTATTACATTAAACTACAAACTCCCATAAGGAATTGTTTTGAACAACTAATCCTCTGCCTCTAGGTAAACCAGATTAACTCCAAATGATCTCTCCTGAAGCTCTTTAAGTAAACATGATGTTTCAAATCACTTCTAGCTACTTTCAACTCTCTTTTGGCAAAGGATTTTTTTTTTCCTAGGCTTTCTAGGTCAAATGATTGGCCCTATGTAAGCAAAGGCTGCCTTGAAACCCTCTTCTTCAAAGGAAATACAACATAAGATGGTCTCTCAAAACAGTTCTGACATCAAAGTACACTCTGGCTTCTTATACCTTTGGAATTGACAGGGTTAGTCTACGCAAGTTAAGGAACTTCAAAGAGCTGGCCCCCAGCCAGCTACATTGGTGCTCAGTTGTCTTCTATACCTAAATTAATCTCCTTAAGGGAGCAATGTAGGTATAATTTACTATGAAATCTAAATTTTGTCTTCACATAATCAATAGAGCTTAATGTGAAAATAAATTTGAGACTTTGCTAAGTTTTCCAATGTGATCTTACAACACCTAGTAGGTGCTCAATAAACATATCCTGAATGTATAAATGGCTATATCTGATAGCATATTAAAGAGTATGGTAATTACTCCTATTATCGGGATTATTGCCTAGTACACCTCAGAATACTGGTCCCCTTCTTGTCTCTGGAGTTCAGCACTCAGTAGGTTAGATTTTCTACTGCCTAAATCTCTCTGCCATTAGCATCAGAAAAGCAATGTAAATAGAGAAGAAATATAGAGAATTCCTGAAACAGCTCCATGATCTGAGTGGTAATGGTATCACTGAAAGGTCTTTTCCCTCATTCCTTTGTTTCTACATAGCCAGGATGGAGATACTATGTGAAGAGGTCTTCAAAAAGTTAATGGAAAATGCATATTATTAAAAAAAATAAAACCTGATGCATGGATTTCAAAAATTTTTGCACCAAAATAGTTTAATTATATTTTTCCACAAACTTTTCAAACCCCCTTGTATATATCAGTTTAAGCTTACTAGTTGCCCTAAAGGGGCATTTTCAAACTTATTCATAAGGCAAAGAACCAGAAAATCATAGTGCTTTTCAATAAATATCATCCTGGCTCTTTGTTGGATACCATAAAACAGAATGAATTTAATTCTGCAGTACAAATGAGGAAATAATTTCACTACAAGAAAGCATTACAGTTTATATTTTTAAACAAAGGTCAGTCAAGGGCTTATGAGTCATAACAGAAAACAAGCTTACAATTTTATATGATCATTTCAAGAGCTTCCATTACGTAATGGTTTAATTGTTCATTTGTCTTACTATGGATGTTTACTAATAAAGAGTAATAATAGATCTGAATAATTTATAAGAGAGAAACTAAAAACCGAGCAACTTCTATTCATTTAGTTTATCATTTTTTGGTTCATTTGGAAAAGACTATCTTTACTGGAATTAGCAGAGACATAATCCAGGCAGGTTGTGGGATATCCGAGGGCCATACAAGCTTGAGAATCACAGCTGTGACAAAACCAGCAAAGGCAAAAGAGAAAGAGTAGCTGAACCTCCAAACAGTTCCTATTATAACCCTACCAACCCTTTCCAGAGGTAGACTGAGCCTTTTGCAGACTATTAACAGCCATGACAACTCCTTCCTTAGCTTAGGAAGAAGAAAAATCCCTGAGGATCTTTCAGAAAACCTTTTAGGGGATCTGCAAAGTAAAACGAATTTTCATAACACTATTAAGTCATGAAGTGTCTTTTCACTCTTGTTTCCTTTCAAATGTCCGGTGGAATTTTCCACAGGCTGCATGACATATGCCATGCCAACAAACTGAGTGTCAAAGAGGATGGAGCCCAGCAAGGGTGGCACATGCACTGAGACTGCATGGGAGGCCCCGGTTTAATTCCTAGTCCATCCAACATGCCAGGTACAGTGCAGAATGTCTCTAAACCCAGTGGGTCAGAAGGCTAAGTCAGAGGGTCACGAGCTAGACACTTGCCTAGGCTATAAAGCAAGGCCTAGTTTGGGAAAAAAAATAAAAGAGTCTGGGGGCACAGCCTTTGCAGCTTGGTCAGCAGCTTAATGAACTGCAGTGCTACAAGCCACATGGCCAACTACTGGTTCAGATACCTTGCCAGGGTGACCTGAAACATGTTGTGTGCATGGAGGTGCCCAGGATCCTGAAATGGTGGAGGGCTGTGGTGAAGGGAACCATGACAAGATCCTGTCAAGGATCCATCTATCTGTCCCTCTGTTATACACAGACGTGCACTATCATGAATAAACATTTTTTAAATAATTTTTTTATTTAACTTTATTTACTTATTTTAATTTGAACAGAATGGGACAGAGAGAGAGAGAGAGCAAATGAGAAAGAGAAAGTAAGAAAGCAAGCTGCCAGGTCCGGGACTTGAACTGCAGTCGGCCATGTGGGAATCCAGCTCCGTTAACCACTATGCCATCTGCAGGCCCATAAAGTAAACTTTTTTTAAAAAGAGCCAGGGATGGTGCCACAGGCCCAGAGTCCCAGCTACAAAGCTGATTCAGGAAGTTCACAGTAGTGAGAAAGAGTCAAATTTTTTTTTAAAAAAGAGGATAGGAAAATCCAGTTGTCTTTTACTAAGTCAGATATTAAAGAGATTTGCAAACATAAAATAATGCCACTATACTATTTTTTAAAAAATAATCATTTTTCATGAAATATGTTGTTTACACTGATATGTACTGACTTTATTTTAACAGAGTAATGAATATGCCTTTTTAAAATTCTATATTAATTTCTACTATGGTTCAAAAAAATACTGGTAGGTATAACTCACATAAACAAAAGCTCTTTGGTGCTCTAGATCTACTGCAAAGAGGGGCTCTTCAGACCAAAATGTTTCAGAATCAGTGGCAGAAGAAGCAGGAAATGACTAGACGACAAAGAACAATGCCAGAGAAGCAATGTCTTTCAGAAACTTACCTTTGGCCCTAGAATAAATGAGACATAAGCAGCCCAAATTTCAACAGTGCCTTGGTGAGTGAATTCACTTCTACTTAGAGTCACGTTCCTATAATCATTTTCTTTTGTGTTTTAAAGGCCCCCTAAACTCTCACACCCAGCGCCAAAATCTTGGTTTCTAAATATCATTCTTCTTATCATAAAGGAAACCAGGGCTCCTTGGAGCTCTAAGGCTGGTACAGGATAAATGTAAGGTAAGCCCAGACTATCCTATAGTGCCTCAAAGTATGGAAGTGCTCAAAAAAAAAAAAAAAAAAAAAAAAAAAAAAAAAAAAAAGTGGAAAGGAAGGAGCTCCCAATACACAAGATTGTAACAATCTGAGTAACAAAATTAATGAATGATGGTATTAGATTGTAACCCTGAAATAAGATAAATACTGAAGAGACCATACTGATAGAAATAAATAAGTTATAGAGAAGGGACAGTTCTTTCTTACAGGAGCTTTCCAATTATTGAATGTAGAAAGAATCATGGAAATAAAAAAAAATATACCACCATTAGGCAAATACCATAGTAATTACTGTAGATAAGAACCATCATTAAATGCTAAAAATCAAGGAGCAAAGTTTGATGTGAAACAGGATATTTACGCTTTCTCACAGTATGTTCCCACATGACATTCACTAATCACAAAGGGAAAAATCGTAAATTTGCAGAGTAAGGACTGGGCAGACACCTTAACCAAGTGGTCCAAGTCAACATCACCAATAAGACATATGGACATCAGGTATCCCTGGGTAAGTTTTGAGAAAGGTGCAGCATCCTTTCTATAGGATGCATATCCAAAAATGCACAGCCTCAATTTAATCAGGAGAAAGTACCAGCTATAAACAAATCAATTGAGGGGCATTTTACAAAAAAAAAAAAAAAAAAAAAAAAAAAAAAAACTGATGAAAGCTCTTCAAGATTGCCAAAGTCATGAAAGATAAAGACTGAGGAACTACTAGGTTGCCGGGAAAGTCATGACTCATTTTTGCACAGAAACACAGAAAAATACATCATGACTACCCCAAAGACCTACAGGTTGGAAGAGACTAAGGAGATATGACAATTCATTGCAAGGCAGGATCCTGGATTGGATTCTGGGCCTGTGAAAGGATATGAGTAAAAAAAAAAAAAAAAAAAAAAAAAAAAAACTGGCGAAGTTTGAGTAAGGTTTATAAATCAATTAATAACAATGCTAATTTCCTTGGTTTAGACATTGGGCTATGGTCATGTAACATGGCAACATGAAGGAAAGCTGGGTGAAGGTTTGATGGGAAGCCTGTAAGCTTGCTAAAGGTTTAAAATTATTTCAAAATAAGTAAAAAAATAAATAAATTGCCAGTCTCAGGTAGATGAGTAAGAATTCTGGGGGGAGAGAGATCTAGGAATTTATATTTTTAAACAGTTCAAGTGATTTTTTTTGGTTTCAGTCACCTGGCAGATACTTGGGAATCCTAGTCACTATCAGGAGCAGAGGGTGGGGGGAACCCCAGTCAGTGGCAGGGTTTAGAAAAGAGAACGACAGACCAAAACCTAAGTATCGACTAAGAGCCAATTACAGGACCGGCACTCTACCAGCTAACTAGATGAATAAAACAAGACAGGCCCTGTTTTCAAAGAGCTGTCAGTCAGTCTGGCAGCTTTCCTAATATCAGAGCACCTCTCAGCTTCTACAATGTGAAAGGAATGCCCTCCATTTTTGCACAGAAGGTGTATTTTGTACTTTGTCAACTTGAAAACAAATGTGTCATACTGTCACTTTTCTGTATTTTAGTTTAAAATTCTAACAATACCCATGTGTAAATTTCTAGAGCCTTGTATATATTTCCAATAGATTTTTTTGTAGCCACACCTAAGGACCATATGTGTATAATTAACAAATGTGTATGTTCATATTTGGGCAACTCTTTCTTATAACAGTGACATAGTCTGTATTTGAATAATATATGGTCATTATTTTGAAAAATGTGGGAAAAAAAGCTTCTATAAAATACTTTGTACTTACGTATATCCTTGTTAGTGGATATACTAACCTATTTTCTTAGGATACATTTTCACGCTTCGTATTAATGTATCAGAGTCGTATGAGCATTTTCTGGTACTTAAATTATATTATCATGTTGCCCTCTAATCTCTACAACCAGGAAATACTGGGTCTCATCACCAGTTTTTAATCATTAAAAAATTTTAAATTTTTTTCCTATTTATTTATTTTACGTACATTCACTGAACATCATCACAGCATACAATATGCAGTTTCACATCCAGAATATACTGTATAGTGGCATAGTCATACATGTTATCAACAAATAATTTTTCCATTTCTTGTTTCTTGTGTGCGTATGTGTGTGTGTATTCCTCAAGACCATTTCTCATCTTCTGCCATTTCCCATCCTCCTCCCACACTATCTCTGGTATCTGCAGTTATTTTGCCTTTTGTTTTTGTTTTTTTTTGTCCCACATTTTATTGATTTATCTTAATTGATCTAACTACTTTCAGTAGCAAGTTCAGCTGATATATAAATATCTGTGAACAAATGTTTGACTTTAGGCATAAAACTGTGAGTAGTATGAATATACTATAATATAGTACCTAGCTAAGGCTATATAGCTTACTGTGGTCATTAAATAGGTATTTTTTAATATTTTTTTAATTTCTTTTTTTTGACTCTAGACATTTTAGTCTCTTGTTAATATAGGTTAATAAATTTTTAAATTCAGCAATAACAAATAACCCTTTGTGAGTTATTAGTACTTCATAAAACAAATATCCCAACTTTTACTTGGTTTCTGGCTTTCTTTTTATTTTATTTTTTTTAAATTATTATTCATACATTAAAACAGTATACATCATTTAGATTGTGAAGACTTTTCCCAGCATGATATACACCTCAGTCCAGCCCAGTTGAGACTATTGAACACATCCTTATCAACAAATTAAAAAACCTTATCTGTGTCCCACAAGTGTCTTACCTCTCCATTTCCCCCCCCCCAAATTTCCTTTCCTATGCTCTTCCCCTCCCATACTCTTTCCACTTTGACTCTAGTGTCCATAACAATTTTTAATGCTTTTATGTTCTCCAGCCTTTCAGTCTCTACCATAGAGTGCAGACAGTAAGTATATGTTAAGTGGAGACATACAATGTCTCTCTTTCATAGCCTGACTTGCTTCACTCAGCAACAAATTTTCCATATTCGTCCACTTTCTAACAAATTCCAGGGCCTTGTTGCATTTTATGGCTGAATAGTATTCCATAAAGTATATGTGCCATAATTTTTCAATCCATTCACCTGTTTGTGGACATTTGGGTTGGTTCCATGTCTTACCAATCTTGAATAATGCTGCAATGAAAATAATTGTGTAAGCGCTTTTCCAACTGGGTGCTCTCCAGTCCTTTGGGTAGATACTCAGGAGTAGAATTGCTGGATCATATGGTAGTTCTATCTGAAGGTCTTTGAGGAACCTCCATATCGTTCTCCACAGTGACTGGACCTATTTACATTCCCACCATATTTTTTTAATTTCAAGAAAGGCAGTTTTAGCTTTAATAAATCAAAATAAAAAAATGTTAAGAGAACTTGCTTAAGACAAAGTCAGGAAGCAGGTTAGGATTTTGTTAAAATAGTAGTTACATGAATCTGTTGATAATTCAAAAGAAGACAAAAATCCGTATCTCTGGAGTACAAAGCATTAAAAAGATCAATCCAGTTTTAGTCAAAAACCATAAAATTCTATTTCATCAGCTAAGTCTCATGTACTTAGTCTAACTTGTGCTGTGGTCCAAGCTTTTCATTTAAATTCTGGAAGACAATATTCAACTCTGGACTTGTCCCTACCCTTAAGCTGGCCATTTACTTAGATGTTTTTTAACCCTTATTTCTGTGTGTCTGACTTTAGTTTTCCTGATATAACACTCTCTTCAGAACTTCTTGGAGAACTTAGTCTAGTGTTGGTAAATTCTTTCAGGTTTCATTTATCTGAGAATTTTCTTGTCTTCTCTTCCCATATGAAGGATAATCTTGCCGGATATAGTATTCTTGGTTGAAATTGTTTTTCACTCAACACTTGGAATATATTTTCCCATTCCTTCTGTGCTCACATTGTTTCTGATGAGAGGTCTGCTGTTAGCCTGATGGGATATCCTTTGTAGGTAACTTGTCATTTCTCTCTTGCCAGTCTGAGTATCTTGTCTTTGTGATTTTGGTCAATTTGGCTACAATGTGTCTTGGAGATCTTCTTGGGCTGATTCTATTTGGGGTCCAATGTATTTCTTGGGACTGGATCTTTGAATGCCTCTCTAGGTTTGGAAAGTTTTCTTCCAGGATTTCATGGACTAGATTATCAATGCCCTTATTAGTCTCTTCACCTTCTGGGATACAGATTATCTGGATGTTTGAATGTTTAATGGTATCTAGTATTTCTCGTATATTATTCTCATTTTTTTGGACTATTTTCTCAGTCTTTGTGGTGGATTTTTCCAGGCCAGTGATTCTGTCTTCTACATCTGAGAGTCAATCTTCTGTATGATCTAGTCTGTTTTTAATACTTTCAAGGGAGGTTTTGATTTCCTGCATTACAGCTTTCATCTCTAACAGTTCTGTTTGATTCTTTTTTATGATGTGTATTTTCTCTTTCAGATCATGCAAGAACTTCCTCACCTCCTGAAACTCCTTGGCTCTACATTCCTGCCTCTTTTGGAGTTCATTGTCTCTCTTGTCTTGCATCTCTGTTAAATCTGTCCCTGTGAATATTCTAAATTCTTTATCAGACATTTCCATGAGTTCCATTGTACTGTCTGTGAATGAAGAGGAGTACTTATTCTTTTCCCTTGGAGGGGAGGTATTATCTTGGTTTCTCATATTTCTTGTGCCTTTTTGGTGATTTCTAATCATCTGATGGGTTATACTCTTCTTCCTAATTCCTAGCAGTTCAACCTGAAAGTTCAAGGGCATGCAGGAGTAAGTGATCTGCAATCTCTTTGCCGTTCTGTTTTTATCCCTTTGTGCAGCAGATTCAGCGGGTATTGAGGAATATGTTGACCCTAATAGTATTTGGATGCCTGGTTATGGTTCCCTTAGATCAATCTAGACACTCCATATGTGGACACTGAGCAGCAAAGCAATTAGGTAAAAGAAAAAGGATAAGAAAACAGAAAGAAAAAAAAAGAGAGAGAGAGAAAGAGAGAGAAAAAGAATATATATTTTTAAAAAAGAAAAAAATGAAAACCATGCAGCACGCTCGCCTGCAAAAGCACTAGTTCTCAGCTGCAGTGGAGGAATCTTTGTCTGAAAGCCTGCCCTTTGCCTCTCCTAGATGAGAGAGGGAAAGGGGATTATTAGCAAGATAAAGGATTATCTTAAAGCCAAGAGAATACTTTACCTTTAAAAAGTTTTAAAAAAGAAAACTGACCAAAAAATGAGAAGACAGAGAAAGGCAGAGAGAGAGAGAATAGAGGGGGCACCCTACCAGTCAAGACTGGGGCTGGAGGCTGAATTATCAGTAGACAATCTTCATTTCTCTTATTCCCTGAAAGCACTAGCTCTCAACCGCAATCTAAAAATGTTATCTGAAAAGACATGAAATTGGGACCAGCAGATAGTGTAATGGTTGCATGGCTGGACTCCCACATGGCTGACAAAGGTTCAAGTCCTGGACTTGGTGGCTTGAAATTCACTCTGGCCATGTGTGTGTGCGTGCACACCCAAAATTCTGAGAGGAGAATGTTGGAAAAGAGACTGGCATGGCCATCCCCGTTAGGGAGTGATTTTTCACTTTCTGTCTCTCTGTCTCTCTATCTCCCTGACGAGCACATGCACCCAATAGCAAAAATCTCTCCTAAAAAAAAAAAGACATGAAATTATTCTCCTACTTTATCTACCTTATGTAAGTGGCATATCTTTTTATTACTAGTACTAACCTATACGTTTCTTTACTATAAGCAGATTATATATTCTAAAGGCTAATCATAATCTTATATATTTCACTAAAGTCTTTACATGTAACAGATTTTAACAACCTCTCTGAAAAATATTTTACAAAAATTTCTCCTTTGGGGAACCAGCAGTTAGCGTAATGGCTATGTCGCTGGACTCCCACATAGTCGACCGTGGTTCGCGTCCCGGACCCGGTGGCTTAAAAGTCACGCCGGGCGCGTGTGCGTGCGTGCCCAAGATCCCGAGAGGAGAATGGAGGAGAAGGGATTGCAGCGTGACCATCCCCCCTGGGGGTTGATTTCTCGCTTTCTGTCTCTATGTCTCTCTCTGTCTGTCTGGCGAGCGCATGCGCCCTATAGCAAAAATCTCTCAAAAAAAAAAAAAATTTCTCCTTTGTAGCTTCTCTAATGGTATCTTTAATGTTTCCCATTGTATATTAATTTCTAAACATTAATACAGATATACTCTGGTGATGTTTAATAGAGACTTAATTGTTATCATCATTTATTTCCAGTAGATTTAGCCTATCATAAGGTAAGGAGTTTATATAACTGTATCATAAAATGCTTTCATTGTTCTGTCAAATTTCATGGAAAACCAAGTTAGAGAAATGGAATATGGTTTAAAAATAAGGCATATGATATAGAAAGTTTCAAAACTAGAACAAAGGAAATTTACAGAGAATATTCATTCATAAAGCTACAAAGAGAAAAATAAGTCTTTAACCTGCAAATTTGCAATATTTCTTCTTTCCTCCCTAGACAAAGATACTTTTAAGTCCAATGTAGAAGAGAGAAGAACTCATCCAACTAAATTCTTTTCCCCTCCTGCCTTTGTATTGGTGTTCTTCTAAATATTTGCCATTCCCAGATTACTAAAATAGAATGAGAAACCACTCCTTTGTAGTGCAGATGATTGAAATAGATCTCAAGTAGTAAAGAAAAATTCTCACGCCTTCGAGGAGGAATTAAATTGAGAAGCTGAATCTTAAGAAGATGAAATTGATGTAAAATAACCATTTTTTGCAATGTCCAATTACTTTAGTCTTGCTTATCTCACAATATGGACACATATAGTGAAGAGAGTATAAGGGAAAATTTTAAGAAAATCTAAAACACCTCTATGTCCATTTCAGATGAAAATCAGGGAATCTCTCATGTGTTCATAAGTAATTCTTCAAAAATCAGTCAAAATGTTCTTCCCCACCTCAAAATTTCCCTTTTGTTGATCCAATCTTGTTAACTGTCTTTTTAAATGTTTTGACTCAATATAATAATTTTTAAACTACATAAACACACATATACACAGACATAACATTAATATATACAGATACTTATTCAATAACTTGTTCCAGCCCATTCTCTTTAAAATAGAAATATTTTATGTCTCTTCCAAAATCTAGAATTAAAGACTATCAAAGTAGTTATTTTTGTGTAAGCCAAAACTGAAAGTATAAATTATCTCTAAAAACCTTCCAGAAACGTTAACAATTGAAAATACTAATGTTGCTAATTTTACAATCTCAATCTATGCCCAAGAGGATTTTGCCAATAAATCCATTATAAAGTTGCAAGCATGGCTCTTATTTCAACTTTGTAAAGAGAACTACGGGAAGAAAGAAAAAATAAGAATACTGTCTGAACATCTTGTTCCTTCATTAAAATCCATTAACATGACCAACTGAAATGCTACTTTATCGATAACTCTAAAGCACAAGGACAAATTCTACGTTAGTAGTACACAGGATTGTTTTCTAAAAGTCAAACATATTAAAACTAATTTCCCTAAACGTAGCAACATTCTAAAACTCTTCTGGACATTATATTTTAGAATAACTATCCACCAAATTACATGTAGTCTTCTCCCTTCACACAGGAAAGCCACCCTTTCCATATGACCATTTTACTTCTTGAGTATTTCACTCAAAAAAGTAAGTTCTTCCCTGGAATAAAAAGTCTTCTCATACATAGACTAGAACTCTGGAGCAGACTACATCAAAAGGTCATTATAGAAATGATTTCAAGTGAAGAATATTCCCTTACTTTCTGATTACAAAAGCGCGGCATATATACTGACGAAAAATTGGACCACACAGTAAAGCATGAAAAATAAAAACATAATTACACATCATTGTAATGTCCAAATACCCTTTTAAAATCTTGGCACACATATTTCCAGTCTTTTTTATATGCCTATGTTTGTTTCTCTCTTCAAAATGTAACTAGAATGGTACATCCTTCTTCCTCATTTAATAACAGTTAACACATTGTCCAGTTAATTTACACTTTATGAATACAAGCTGAATAGCTGTATAGTACTCCATTACATAGGAACCTAATAATTTATTCAAACATTCCCTCCATAACTATTGGATTGCTTCTGATTTTTGTTATCATTAAAAAAAAAAAAAAATGCACCATCAGTTCTGTGGCCTAGTGGTTAAGGAAGCCAGATCCCACATGGCTGACTGTGACTCGAATCCTGGCTCGGGGTGGCTTATAAAACCCAACAGGCACATATGCCTGTGCACTTCAAATCCTGACAGGATGGAGAAATGAAGAAGGGACTGCAACATGATCGCACCCCACTGCAGGGTGCTTTCTCCTCTCCATGAAACAAGTTTATACTCAGTTCTATTTCGGTCTTTTTTAGCTGCTAAATTTCACTCCATAGTATAAAAACATTAAAATTTATTTATCTATTCTTTTTGGCTGGACTTTTGGGTACTTCTGGTATTTTACAATTATGGCCTGCAGTGAACCTTTTTATGTACATCTCCTTGTATAAGTGCAGGAATTACTTTTGCATTTCACTAAGAAGTGAGATTGTTGAGAAGGATACACACACACACACACACACACACACATAAAAAATGCAAAACTACACACAAAGTGTTGGCATCCTAGCTTCATTTTCATTTTTAATCTGTTTATTAAAAATTAAGCACTATAACAGTATATTCTCCAGAAGTTGAACTCATTCTCTTCCCCCACCATGACTGACCATAGCCACACCTGTCTACACACATTAATATTTATAAAATAAAATAATATCCACATCAGGGAAGAATAGCAGTCAAACTGTTTGGGGTCAAACACTATCCTGAGAGTTTAAAATAAGTATCTTTTCATCTACATGACAACCCTAAATAAACTATTATCACCCCATTGCAATCTGATAAAGACTGTGCTTCCCTTAATAACTCTCCTTGCCAGAATTTTCCTGCCTGCTTCACATATTTTTTCTCTTCCAGGAAAATTTTAGAATAATGTACATATCTTAAAATATAACAGCAAGAATAAAAAACTCTCCATTTTAATTTACAATATGTATCTAATAAATATTTTCTAAAGTATTTTCTACCCAGAGTATTCTTTGTCTCTTTCGGAGGTTAAGGAAGTTTCTAGCTACTTTCACTTCAACTCTTTAGGCTACCAGTATATGAAGAAAAAGACAAAACAGATTTAAAATACTTTATTGCAGGACCAGCAGTTGCCATAATGACTATGTCGCTTGACACTCATGTAGTTGATCACAGTGGCTTAAACTTATGCCGGGTGCGTGTGCGTGTGTGCCCAAGATCCCAAGAGGAGAATGGAGGAGAAGGGATTGCGGTGTGGCCATCCCCTCCTGGGGGGTGATTTCTCGCTTTCTGTCTCTCTGTCTCTCTCTTTCTGGCGAGCGCACACACCCTATAGCAAAAATCTCACCAAATAATAAAAATAATAATAATTAAAATAAAATACTTTACTGCATATTTTATTGTTTATGTTTTTAACACACATACAGAAAACATCCAACTGTATATATGCAACTCAAAATATAAAAATATGCAAATTTAAGGCCCTTCATGAATGCAAGAACTAAGCTCAGTGACCCACAGCCCTATTATAAACTCAGAATTCTATCTTATTTCTATTGTTACCTTACTCCACAAAATAAGTAAACTAAAGTAATAGCTTGAATTGGTAATGATCTAGTTTTCACCCAAGAGTTATAAGAGTAGGTTTAAGGAGTGGACAGAATTCTTCACTAAGGGTTAACTTTAATAGTCTCATTTCAAAACCCAGAAAAGATTAAGAAAACAAAATCCATCTATTTTTCTTTTATAATTGTTCCATCATGGACAATTTAGTTTGTTCTTTTGCAGCCTAAATCAACTAATTCTTAGTTACCATGAGATCTTAGATCAGATGCCCATGTTTCTGCAAGCTTTATTAGGTTCTTGGCATCAAAAAATTCCCGTGCAAAAATGGTTCCTGCTTGAATCAGGTCTTGGTTAAACACTAAAAATATTAATTTGGTGCTACAATGATGAATAAAACAAAACCTTACAACAAGAACAGCTGATTATAACACATATATAGACCAAGAAAAGGTTAGTATTTTGTTTTCTCCATTCTAAATACACTCAAATTATTACTGGTATATTTCTCGCAGTTTTAAAATTGACTAGTTTTTCAGATTTATATGAAGAACAGCTTTGTTAGTGCTACATGAAACCTATGACTAACAGACGCCTAGTAAATATTTACATCCAAAAATATTTTTCTTTTATTAGTAACTGTGATTTAAAACAAACAAACAACTACTTGGGAATAGAGGAATCCTTAATGTTGGAAAATTACAAGAGCATTTTTACTTAACTGATATTACTGAAGGATCAAGAGTCTTAGAAGTTACAAAAATTTCTTAAATACAAAAACTTTATTTTTCCTCCTTTAAATAAAACCTATAATTACACTAAGCAATTAATTTTCAAGCCAAAGGAAGGTCTACATCTTTTATTTATTTATTTTTTTTATGGAGAGGTTTTTGCGATAGGGTACATGTGCTCACCAGATAGACAGAGACACAGAGACAGAAGCTGAGAAATCAACCCCCAGGGGGATGGCCACGCCACAATCCCTTCTCCTTAATTCTCCTCTCGGGATCTTGGGCACACACACACACATGCACCTGGAGTGAGTTTAAGCTGCTGGGTCTGGAACTCGAACCGCAGTGGACTACCTGAGAGTTCAGCAACTTAGTCATTATACCAACTGCTGGTCCCAAGGAAGGTCTACATCTTAACTAAATCAAGGGGATTACGGGAAAAAACATTAACCTGTTTCTGCATGGAAACAATATTCATCTTCCATTGGTGAATATACTAACTTTAATTAGCTTACTACTAAATACAAGAGATTTTTAAAAATCAAGTAAGATTAAGAAATGTTTAACATTATGTAAATCAAGAAGATGTATATTTGAAAATTTTGATTTTAAAAGAAATCACATATAAAAATTAGCTTCAAGACATCCCTTCTCATCCACCCCCACAGCACAGTGGTTAAGGGCAGTGCATAGGGAAGTGAATCCCATATGGTCAAATGCAATTCGAACTGGGAATTCAGCTTGGAAAACACTACAGGCAAATGTGTGTGTGTGTGTGTGTATGTACCCAAAATCCTGACTGGACAGAGAAATGGAAAAAAAAAGGATTGTGGCATGGGGGTTACCTTCTCTTTCTTTTTCTCTTCCTGGTGGGCACATGTGCCTTTTGGCAATTAAAAAAATAATAAGATATTCTTTTCTGTAAAAATTATCATTGGAAATTTTCAGGTACTAAAAATTACCAGAGACCCAGCCAGCGGTGTGGTGGTTAAGGCAGATGGATCCCACGTGGTTGACTGAGCAGTTTGAATCTCAGACTGGCAGCTTGAAACATACACCAGGCACATGTGTGCGCATACCCAAAATCCCAAGAGGAGAATGCAGAGGAAAGACTGTGGTGTGGTCATTCCCTCTGAAAAGTGTTTTCTCACTTTCTCTATCTCCAATGAGCACACTTGCCCTGTAGCAAATTGAAAATAAATTATTTTTTAAATCTTTTAAAAAAAAATTACCAGAGTAAAGCCAATCAGATCATCTATACTTTTCTCCTATGGGAAATTCTATAAACTGACATCACCATTAGAAATTCATTTTTTTAAACGTAAGTACAAAAAGCTATACATAGATTTTATTTTTTATTTATCTCTCTTTAATAACAAAATAATGCTCCTTACAACACATAATACAACAGTAAATTTAAAAGTTAACAATTTCTTTCTCGAATCCTAGCTCATGAGATAATGTTACCATACTGGTTATTCCTTCAGGCTCATTCAACTATATATAAACATCACATCTATCAACATATAAAGGGACCTTCAATAAGTTCATGGAAAATGAATATTATGAAAAAAGTATGCATGGATTTTAATATTTTCTTGCACCAAAATAAACTCATACTAACTTATTACAACATGTCTGAACAGGATAGAATTTCAAGCACTAAGAAGGATAAGATATCAGTTTGAACAGAGCCCCTATAAGAACAACATGAATTCTGCTAAAATTGAAATAAGAACAAGCATCAAATTTAGGCTGATGTTTGGATGGAAAGATGGTGAAATCATTGATGCTTTCTGAAAAGTTGGGGACAAGGAACAAAAGAAATCAGCAGTTTACAACCAGATAACTCATTTTAAGAAGAGATGAACCATTGGGACCAGCAGTTAGCATAATGGCTATGTCACTGAACTCTCATGTAGCCAACTGCGGTTCGAGTCCTGGGCCCAGTGGCTTAAACTCATGCCGGGCGCGTGTGCGTGTGTGCCCAAGATCCCAAGAGGAGAATGGAGGAGAAGGGATTGCGGCGTGGCCATCCCCCCTGCGGGGTGATTTCTCGCTTTCTATCTCTCTGTCTCTCTCTCTCTTTGTGTGGCAAACACACGCGCCCTATAGCGAAAACCTCTCTGCAAAAAAAAAAAAGAAGAAGAAGAGATGAGCCATGGTCACCCACAGTAGCAAACCATCCACATCAATTCGCCAGGAAAAAATTGATCTTGTTCATGCCCTAATTAATAGCAGAAACAATAGTAAACACCACAGATATCTCACTTTGTTCAGCTCATACACTTTTTACTAAAAAATTAAAGTTGACAAACTTTCTCCTTGATAAATGCTAAAAGTGTTAGACCCAGATCAGCTGCAAAAAGTGAGCAGAGTTTTTGATGAAAAATTTAAACAAGTGGGATCAAGATTCTGAATCAAAGAATTACTACAAAGAACTGTAACAGGAGATGGCACCTGGCTTTACCAGCAAGATCCTGAAGACAAAGCACAATCCAAGTAATGACTACCAAAGGCAGAACTGGTCCGGTCAAAACAAAAGCAAACTGGTCAAAAGCAAAGGTCATGGCAACGGTTTTTTGGGCTGCGCAAGGCATTTTCCTTGTTGGCCTTCTAGAGGGACAAAGAATAATAAAATTCGCTTATTATGAGAGTGTTTTAGGAATGTCAGCTGGAAATACATCTGGGAAAGTGTTACCAGAATCCTTATAAAAGTGTCTTGAACTTGACAGAGTTTCTGTTGAAAAATAAAGTTTATATTTAAAATTTTTTATTTTTATTTCTACTTTTCCATGAACTTGTTGAAGTCTCCTTATATACACAGAAATACAAGTACCTTGTTTGTTTGTTTTAAGAGAGACTTTTGCTATAGGGCACGTGTGCTCGCTGGAGACAGAGAGAAAAAGACAGAGAAAGAGAGAAATCACCCTCCAGTGGGGAATGGTTATGGCACAATCCCTTCTCCTCTGTGCTCTTTCTAGGATTTTGGGCACACACGCATGCATGTACACATGCCTGGTGTGAGTTTCAAACTGCTGGGTCCAGGACTCGAACCACAGTTGGCCATGTGCGAGTCCAGTGCCTTAACCATTATACCACCTGCTGGCCCATATTTTTTTTTCTTCTACTTGCCAGCACTCATGTGGGGAGCAGGGAAGGGAGGTGGGCCACCGTAAAGAGGAAGGAATGGGAGAGGAAGAAAGCTCCTCCCCATGGGACATGATTACACCGCAGTCTATTCTCCATTTCTCTATTCTGTTGGCTTTATGGGATTTAGGGGATATACTCACAAGCACTGGTATATTTTTTAAGCCACTAGAGCCAAGACTTGAACCCTGGTCAGTCATGTGAGATCTGGCTCCCTTTAGCTGCTAGGCCACTGAGTTGGCCCAGGTTTTATCTTTTAATGAGATAACCCCATACTACTCTACAGTCTGTCCTTTTCACTTCTAATATGGTTATACCTTCAATTAGTAGATACAGAGCTAACCTAATTTTTTTTAAATTTCTGTAAAAATATTATGTTCTAGGTACATACCATGATTTATTTTCTTCATAATTATTCTCCCTCCTCGGCATAGAAGTTCAGATCCTTTCCAAGTGTTTGCTCCAACCCTAACAATGTAAGATCTCCCTTTCCCTTTAGATCTCCTTCTCACTAGTGTCTTCTACAACTGGCACACTGGTCCGAGCATTAGGGAGGAGAAATTTGGTTAAAATAACCAATTTTTTATGTAAGGCTGCTCCTCAATACCCTATATTTTAAGATTAGCTTTGCCTAAATCTGTGCCAAAACACGTCTTTTATTTCATGGCACTTAGAACTCAAGTATTTATGGGGACCAGTAGGTGGTGTGGTGCTTAAGGTGCTGGACACTCCCACATGGCCAATCATAATTGGAATCCCAGACCCAGTGGCTTGCTTTCTCACTTTTCCTCTGTGTGTGAGTGTGTCTCCCTCTGGTCAAATTAAGATAAATGAATGAATAAATTTTAAAAATTAAATAATTCTGAAAACAAAAAGAGTCAGTTATTTGCAACAAAAATACACTAGACAGGGAATCATAAAACCCAGGCTCCATCCCTACCTTTGCCACTAACTACTGATGTAACACTGCAAGTTACCTAACTGCTTGGAGGTCTAGCTTCTCTTCTAAATAATCAATTACTTAAAGCGAGTAATTTTTTTAAAGTTCCTTCACGCTGAAGTCAATGATTTGACCTTGTTCAACAAATGCACACTTTAAGATGGCCCACAGAGGGGGACCAGCAGTTGGTAATGGCTATGTCGCTGGACTCCCATGTAGTCGACCGTGCTTCAAGTCCCAGACCCAGAGGCTTAAACTCACGCAGGACACATGTGCATGCGTGCCCAAGATCCCAGAGGAGAATGAAGGAGAAGGGATGGCGGCGTGGCCATCCCCCCAGGGGTGATTCCTCGCTTTCTAAAAGAAAAAAAAACATGGCCCACAGAGGGGTTTACCAAAAGCAGCTTTGTGTAACTTACTCAAAGGGTTTACTAACAAACAATTGAAATGATAGTAAAAATATAAATACTTAACAATCCAAGAATGGAAACTGTTCACCTCCACAAGGCCATTGTAATGATCTACTTACAGACAATTAATAATCACACATTACCATAGTCAATTCATTGAAGCAGTATGTCTAAAAATCTCATGCTTCGCTTAGTTCTAATCATTACATATGTTGAAAATAAAACTATTTTCTAAAATATATTAAGTGTTGAATGATCATCATGCAACCTGGATCCTGCTTCTGCCTTAGCCATTCAGTTTCCAGGTTAAGTGTCTTCACCTACAAAATTAAGTAAACCAAACACGTCTAAGATTCATTCATTCATTTAACAGAACTTTACTGTGAATCTACAATGTCCCAGGAAAGCACTATGCTTCATGCTAGGAATAAAATGGTGAAAAAGAAACAATCCCACCCTAAACTGTTCCTATTGCAAGAATGGTAATGTCATGCTTTTGTGCCTCGGACTGTTTTTCAACTCAAACTGTCCCTCCACATGTTTGAACTAAACTCGGTGAAATTTTACTGTGTGTCTTTTAAAAGACTCATATGTCATTTTTGAAAACATCCTACTACATCCTTAAAGACTGAAAAGAACATTAGTTTTAACTTGGAATGACAAGGAGCTTGTCAAACCGCAAACTTAAGAGAAAAGGAAGGGAGATGAGTTCCTTTAGTATCTGTAAATATACCGAGACTTTTTAATCTGCCTAACCTTCACCTTAAAAGCATTCAAAAGAGAAGGAAATATAAAACTATGCCATGAATACCATATTTCTGAGACCCAATTTTTTTTGTAAAAAATAAAAAAAGGAGTGAAAGTAAAAGAAGCCACAGAAAGGGTAAGGACAAAGGGAGTGAAGGACAGAAAGCGGTATTGACTCCAGATAAAAGACCTGAAGTACCCCAGGTCTCCTCTGCTTTCCTGATCCCTACAGTCATACCTTTTATTTTTAAGGGGTGAGGGTATGCAAGGAAAGCCAGGCATTGACCCTCAGAGGTCAACACTGAACTCCAGTGACCCCGAGGCGGCCGGAATTTCCTTTCCCTTAGTAACTTTTACCGGTTGTCATCTGGGTTACGTTCCTGGGGTGTCTGTACTCATCAAAGAAGATACTGCATTATCATAAAACTCATCAGGGGGCCTCTAACTGAAAATTCAAAGAGAAAACAAAACCGTACCTTTAGCTAACAGCACAGACATTTTTGAAAATATGCCAAGTATACCTGTCTCTAATAGTTGATATTGTGTATGTGTGTGTGAAAAAAATCAGTTAACAGTGAACTGACGTCCAACAATTTCTACTTATAGAGATAAACCAAAATAGGGAACAAGGAATCTGTGATATGACACTAACACCTTGCCCCGCAAAAAGTTATTTTTTAAGCAACATTTTTTTCAATAGCTTTAAATGTCTATAATGAAAGGATATGAATATACAGAACCTTGCTTTCAAAAAATTTAATCAAGGAAAAGATCATTTGTATAAATTGTCATTTCAGTTTTTCTTTAAAGAGAAGAAGTGTTTAAGACTGAAGTGCTTTCAAGGTTTTTCTCTGTTCATTTTTAAAAAAGACTTATTCCCTCATCTAAGTGTTGGTGGGGATGGAGGAGCAAACACTTGAAATAAATGTTTCTATACAAGATTAAAGAGGCTGGCTACCTTAAAGAAAAAGATCTTTAAACATAATTCTTAGCCAATTTTGGGGGAAAATTCTAACTGAATATAAAACTAACCCCCTTTCCTAGTTTTCTTACTTTTCTGGTAGTGATTCCTGAGAAATTATCCATTATGAATTCTATACTAGAAATTACAATGCGTATCCTACATTTAACATACTTTTGCAAAAGTAGGAAAAGCAAAAATACAAAAAGAGTCACTTTTAGGCAAGTTTCTAGGAATAAAATAAGAGTGATAAGTAAAGAGTTGTGAGTTTTAATTACAGCAGAGGAAAAAACAGACCACATTTCCTGAGGTCTAAGGAAAAAACTCCACTCCCATAGGTACTGTCAGGAATGGCTGTCCTAAATTATAAATCCATAACCGTTAGGGGCATAGGGTGAATGAAACCCTACTGTGTCCCCCCCAGATTACTCAGAGAGTTCATAATATAATTTCAGAATGAGTCCTAAGGTTATCAGAAATTTCTAGTCATCTGCTTATAAGTTACCTTCAAGCATTCTTGTTTATAGCAGCTTAATAACAAGCAGCAGTGAAGTGGAAATTCGTTTTGCCTGACAGCAGGGGGTATAGGAAGAGAATTCAGATGAAGAACATATTTCACATCACTAGAGCTGACGAATGTGAAAAATGTGCCAAACTCTGCAAGTTACAATTTTTGTAACTACAAATGTTGAAATCTTTTCGGTGGTGTTACCCATAACCAAGTTTCTTTTTTTTAAAACAAAAAAAAGTTATTTTTCTTAAAAAGCAATTTTATTTTTATTTATGACTTCTTCTTATTGAAAAAGAGGACTGACTGCTCATATTAGCCAAATAATTTACACGGATTCATGCTTTAGTAGGTAAAAGGCAATAGTACTGGGGCTATCCTATGGCATGGTGGCTGAGGCAGCTGGATCCCACATGAGAACTGCGCAGTTTGAGTCCTGGACTCAGTGACCTGAAAAAACACGCTGGGCACGCTTGTTTGCATGCCCAAACTCCTGGAAGGAGGGAGAGTTGGAGGAGAAAGGACTGCAAGTACAGACCTTCTCCACGAGATGGAAAGGCACTTTCTTCCTTTCCCTCTCTATTTCTGTCTCTGGGGAGCGCATGTGCCCTCTGGTCAAATGAAAAACAAAAGTACTTATGTAGAGTCACAGCTCACATGGTTCAAAAATCAAAACATGACAAAAGTGGGAACCAGCAGTTAGCGTAATGGCTATGTCGCTGGACTCCCACGTAGTCGACCGCGGTTCGCGTCTCGAACCCGGTGGCTTACTACTCACGCCGGGCGCGTGTGCGTGCGTGCCCAAGATCCTGAGAGGAGAATGGAGGAGAAGGGATTGCGGCGTGACCATCCCCCCTGGGGGGTGATTTCTCGCTTTCTGTCTCTATGTCTCTGTCTGTCTGGCGAGCGCACGCGCCCTATAGCGAAAAACCTCTCCAAAAAAAAAAAAAAAAAAAAAAAAAAAAAAAAAAAAAACATGACAAAAGTAAAAAATGAAGAGAACCAAAAAATGACAAAAGTAAAAAATGAAGAGAACTATGTGTTCAAAGAAGTTTTATTAAGCATCTAGTTCATGAAATGAGAATACAAACAGAGACGACACCACAGCTAGGTATTCACTCATACATTCATGGATGCATCCATTCAGATGCTTAAACGTGTATGTGTCATCTAATGCCCTGGCATGGGCAAGATTCTAGGGATACAAAACAATACCACTGAACCAAGACGCTTGCCACTAGAGATGGGGGTTACACATGTGGAGGGAGACTAGAATGAATCAGGGAGTGCTGGACTTGAACTGAAAACATCCATCTGAACTCTTAATTTAGATACAGAACTTCCATTTATACAAAGATCAAGATACAGACATACACACATTCCTAGCTTCGTCCTTAAGAGATCTAAGACCTGAGGGTAAAGAAACGATCACAAATTAGTAGGAAAGAAAACACAAAGAAGCACCCAGGTCTTGGTTTTAAATTATCATTCTCTATTAAGAGAAACCGGGACAACTTAGAAAAAAGGCTGAAACCAGGGCTGGGGCAAAGTAAGTACAGAGAGAGCTGAGAACATCTTGTTTTACCAAAAAAAAAGATAAGGAATTCTCAAAGAATGATGATGACAAAGCAAAGAACAAAGGAGCAGTCTGCAGGGCTCCTGCTGCCCAAATCTGAAATAATTCAAATATCAAAATAATTAATGATAGTAATGAAATCTGAAGTTATCAAGTAAGAATTGAGGAATATGAATTAATATAAATAAAAAATAGAGATTCTCTCCTTTTAGTAGAATGTGCCAACTCATAAATTTAGAAAGATGGAATGATGATTGCTAATGTTGGCTTAAAGTTTGACCAAGAAAAAGATACTCTCAGTTTCAAAGTATCTTCCCACAAATTAGACATTAATTACAAAGGGAAAGGCAGTAGCTACAAGGGAGAAACTGATGGATACAACTTATCTAAATAAAACTTCACTGCTATGGGCACAAACTGTTATCATGTGTCTATAAAACCATGTGCTGAAAAGGGCACAGCATCCCTTCTGTAAATTTTTGGCAAAACAGCAAACTCTCAATCTAATCTTGAGGACATATTATACAAACCCAAATTGAGGGGTAGTCTTCAAAATACTTGACCTAAGCTCTTCAAACAATGTTAAAGTCAAGAAAAAAAAAAAGAAAGTCTAAAAAACTGTTCCAGAATTTTAAAAAGCTAACGACAAGAAATTAAATAGAATGTATGACCCCAAATTGAATACTGGAGTAAGAAAAAAATAACTTTGCAAGGTACAATTGAGACAATGAACGAATCAGAATAGTTTACGGATTAGAAAAGGCTATCATGGGGACCAGCAGATGGTATAATGGTTACGTCGCTGGACTCCTAGCTGACTGCAATCTGAGTCTGGACTTGGCAGTTTTAACTCACTCCAAGCACATGTGCGTGCGTGACTGAAATCTCAAGAGGAGAATGAGGGAGAAGGGACTGCGGCCGTGGCCATACTCCGGGGGTGGGGGGGGGGGGGGGGCCGGGCGGGGGGGGAGGACTTCTTGCTTTCTGTCTCTGTCTCTCCAGAGAGCACAAGCACCCTATAGTAAAAATCCCTCTCAAATGAAAAAAAAAAAAAAAAAAAAAAAAAAAATGTGTATATATATATATATATATATATATATATATATATATCCCTCTCTCAAATGAAAAAAAAAAAAAAAGGAAAGAAAGAAAATGCTATTAGGTCAATGTTAAATTCCTAGATGTTGATGTAAAAATGTATTTTATTACAAGGGAATGTTCTTTTCTTGGGAACTACATATTTAAGTATTTAGGGGTAAAAGGCTACAATGTCAACAACTTATTCTCAAATGGCTCAGAATAACATGATACATATATACATAAATGTAAAAGTTAGTAAATAGTTGGTGAATCTGGGTAAATGGTATATGCAATTTCCTTGTGTTAATCTTGTACTCCTTCTCTAAGTTTGAAATTATGTCAAAATAATAAGTTATAAACAAAACAGGGATAATTCAGTCATGCATGTAGTCAGTCCGTCAACAGTAAAGACTTTACTACATGTCAAACAATGAACAGATGAGCAGAACGTGCATTTCTACCTTTAAGGACAACTTAGTCTTGAATATTGCTCTGCCTTTCAGAAAAACAAGCTGCAAGAAAAAAATGCTCTCATCATTACTCTCTTCTTCTGTTCTATTTTTTCTTTTTTAAGAGACAGTCTTGCTACGCTGCCAGGTTGGCCCTGAACCTGAGATCTTCCTGACCATCCTCCCGAGTAGCTGGAATTTCAGGAGCTTGCTGCTGCACCCAGCTCTTATTATCATTCTCTTTCAATGCAAACTACTCCATGACGAAAGTATATTGTAAAGAACATAAACATTTTTCCCACAGTGCCAGAAGTTATACAGTAAACATTCCTAAAAATAAGTGAATCTATCTCCTGAGAAACAGGATTTGTGCTTAAAATTTAAAATATGCGGGTTGTAATGTAATCTCTAGTGTAACAACATCACTAGAGAATTCAGTGGAAAAAAATACATCTTGCTTTACTAATGCCAAGCGTCTTTAAATGTAAATTAATAATAATTATGGTGATCTGAAAAAACAGTTGATGATAAAGACTAGAAATAACAACAAAAAGGTGAAAGTGTGTGTGAAGTAGAAGTGGAACAAAGATTTGATAATACCCAGGACAAAAAGTGTAGGTAGACATGGACTATAATTAAATAAATAACTCAAGTCATTAATAGTTGATAACGCCTTACAATAGAAAAAATTCTTACTTTGGGACCAGCAGTTAGCGTAATGGCTATGTCGCTGGACTCCCATGTAGTCAACTCTGGTTCGAGTCCCAGACCCGATGGCTTAAACTCACGCCGGGTGCGTGTGCATGTGTGCCCAAGATCCCGAGAGGAGACTGGAGGAGAAGGGATTGCAGCGTGGCCATCCCTCAGGGGGTGGGGCGATTTCTCGCTTTCTGTCTCTCTGTCTCTCTCTGTCTTTCTGGCGAGCGCATGCGCCCTATAGCAAAAACCTCTCAAAAAAAAAGTTTTTTTAATTTAAAACAAAAAAGAAAAAATTCTTACTTTATAACTTGACTGAATGTTTTGAAAGGCTGAGCAAATACTAGCAATGGCTCAAAAATAACATATAAGTAACAAAAATGGACACCTTTATTGGGCACTTACTATGTGCTGAGTACTTCACCTGTTTGATTTCATTTAATCCTCATTACACAGGAACAATTCCCATGTCCACTACACAGATGAGGAGATTGGGCTTCAGAAGAAAAGCTAGGGAGACATGGATGGTACACAGTAGAGACAGGATTCAAATACAAAAGCCATGCTTTAAAAAAAAAAAAAAAAAAAATTATTTTATTTAACCTTATTTATTTAGTTAGTTAATTTGACCAGAGAGGGTCAGAGTGAGAGCGAGAGAGAGACAAAGCAAGTCGCCAGGCCCAGGATTCGAACCATGGTCGGCCATATGCAAGTCCAACGCTCTTAACCACCAAGCCACCTGCTGACCCTGCCAAAGCCATGCTTTTAAAGTATATTTTGGTTCTATCAAATATCTGAGAACCTACTATCTATGGAAACTATGATAGCCACTGAATAAACAGTAAACAAAACTAACAATCCCTGACTGCACAGCACTTAGAATCCAGAATACGTAGCTCATGGCACAGCAGTAAAGCCTCAGTAGCCTTCCTTATC
Organism: Tupaia tana; assembly: GCA_026018925.1. Classification (NCBI taxonomy): domain Eukaryota; kingdom Metazoa; phylum Chordata; class Mammalia; order Scandentia; family Tupaiidae; genus Tupaia; species Tupaia tana. Next base: position 135,437,865 of record JAKSZU010000007.1, read on the forward strand.
ATGAAATGTGTCATCAGTACTTGGTGATCACAATAAAGTAGACCCAAAGACCCAAAAGGCTCAAGGAAAAACCCTTAGAACTATGTAAAGTCACCACGAAATAGACTAGAGAACTTACAGGTAGAATATTTCTAGCCACTTGGCTATATCCTGACTTACTGCACCAACAGGTCAATGAATAAATTCAGAAGAGAGGAGAGGCCGCAATGGGAACAGAAAAAGGAGAAGCACTATCTCAAAGGGAGGGCTCCCTGGCCAGACAGTAGCCATATTCTGGTGACAAGTGTGCCCTTAATGTAGAGGATATAGCCTGGTGCCTTTTAATATCGTAAATGTTTACTTTGTCAAAATAACTTATCTATGGAGTTTTTAAACTAGCTCTACAAGACACACTTGTATAATGTGGGGGGGAGAAAGCGGTCCTCTGCCCTACCTTTCGATAGCACTCACTTTCAACTCTTTCTAGATAGCTTGCCCATAACTGCTTCTTAAAATTTATTATTTAGGGCTGGCAGGTGACAGTGGTTGAGGTGCTGGACTCCTACATGACCAACCACAGTTCAAGTCTCAGACCTGGTGGTTTGCTTTCTCATTTTCTCTTTCTCTTTCTCTCTCTGGTTAAATTTTTTTAAAATAATAATAAATAAAATTAAATAAATAATTCTTTTTTAAAAATTTACTATTGTGAGCATTACATATTGACTTCCTACAACAGATAATGTAGATTTAGCTCCTTATGGCATTCTCTTCCCCACTTTCTCAATATAGTCACATCACAACTGATTAAATCAGTATTTAGTGTTTTACGTTATGATGATGATCTCAGTATTAGTCCCTACTAAGTACCTTAAAAAATGACGACTGCATTTCCTGTCTCAGGGGATAGCTGCCCCTTTTTAGAATTTGCTTACTTTTCCATGGATCTTCTCAACAAAATCTGAGGACAACAGATATCTGAGGACCTACTGTGTACACATGCTATGACAGACATTTCACGATAAACAGGACCGATGTCATTATTTGGCAACCCCACAGTGTCCAGTCTAGATTATACAACTGACTAGGAGAACATTATTCACCTCAAACTCTTCCTGGAATGCCTTCTATTAGTGAAATGTTAGATGCCTAGATTCCTCTGATTGTACAATATTTTCTTTTTTCTCCCGTCTCCAATTTATTTTCCACCTCCTTGCTTTTCTAAGATGGCTTTCTGGAAGACGGTCTCAGTTTTATCTTCCCAGTTTTCTATTGAATTATTCATCTTTTAAATACCCAAGAGCCTTTATTTATTCTTCAAATAATCTCATCCAGAGGATCTCGTTATTCTTTTATAGATATGGTATCTTCTCTTACCTGAGGATTTTAATTATAGTTTTTTTTTTAAATAACTTTTGCTCCTACATCGTTTCTGTCCCTTTTACATCCTTCTCCCTGCCCCCCGTTTTTGGTTTCTTTCACGTTACAGACTTTCCTCCAACATGTCTGTTTACGAGTGAGACAAGAGAAAGACGAGCAGGGGATCAGCAGAACTCACTGGCTAGCAGATTTCACCACAAGATAGAAAACTAGCTTTCCCACTGGGACTCCAATGTCAATGTATGTAGTGGTTTTTTTTGTTTGTTTTGTTTTTTGAGAGGTTTTTGCCTTAGGGCATGTGCACTCTTGGGGGGGGGGTGTAGGTGGGGGGGAAGAGAGAGAGTGACAGTGAGAGGGAAAGTGAAAAATCACCCCCCTCCCCACCAGGGCAGACACACCGCAATCCCTTCTCCTCCATTCTCCTCCCAGGATCTTGGGCATGGATGCACACACACCCAATGCGAAGTCACTGGGCCCAGGACTTGAACCGCGGTTGGCCATGTTGGGGTCCAGTGATGTAACTGCCACGCCATCTGCTGGCCCCTCACATAGACCTTTCTTTAGCTCTTCCTTTTCCATTGAAAGATACCCTCCATTCTTCTGTGTGTTTGCTGGGGACAGAGGGGAGGCGTGTAAGAAGTTTTTTAGCCTTCTGTGTACTAGCAAAAGGGGTAAACTATACCATAACTCGGTATGCAGATTCCAGTGTGATCCTACTAAAAACCAAGTCAGACCATGTTACTTATTCTAATTCACTCTGTGTCCTTACCATTGCCAGAAAGGCCCTACATGATCTCCATCATCCCACCCCAAGTCCCTTTGTAACCTCTGGCCTCATCTCTTGCTGCCTTCTACTACACAACCTCCTTGCTTCTCCACACTTGCCTAAGGGCCTCTGCCCCGTCACTCCTCTGCCTGTAACACCTCCCACAACCCCCACAGTGTGTTCCCTTCCTTCTACGTCACTGCTCAAATAAGTCTACTTTTCCATTTTGTTTTAAACTATAAGCCCTCCCCCAGTACTCCCTTATCCTACTCTATTTTCTCTTTCCCTTTCTATTTCCTATTTATCACACTGATGTACTATATAAATCACTTTATTATGTATACTGTTTATTGTCTGTTTCTTCCCAGGAAAACAGAGCTCTCTCATTCTGTTTTGCTCACCAGTGTATCTAGTACTATGACAAGATCGAGCAGATAATAGGTGTTCACCACACTCCCTGAAAATACACCTGTCGTCTTCTACTGTAGTTGGGGAAGAGCAGCCACCTGGCAGCATAGACTAGAAACGTGCGTCCATAAATCTCCCTCTCATACAATTTTCAAACCGTTCTCCTGTTTTCAGTTCCAGCAACATGCCCACCTGCAGAGACATCTGGAGCTGCTACTGTCTTTGGCTTCCAGGGCTCTCTGTAATTACCTTGCTTCATCCTGCAGACATGCAGTATTCCGTCTTCTCTTCTCTGAGTAACTTAGTACCGGTACCTCTACTTGCCAGTTACTAAAGTTGTTGTGTTCAACTTTCTCTTACTGTTGTCACCTCTCCATTCTGTTGCATTACCAGAAAAGTCATGACGCACTTATGCATAGAAAAATACATCATGACTTTCCCGACAACCCAGTGTTACCGTCATTTTAGTGAGATTTCAAAGGAGAGCATGGAAGGAAGCATGTGGCCATTCTAGAGCATTTACCTACAGGGCGAAACATTCAAACCCTGGAACCGCCTCCCTTTCTTCATACTCCCTTGTGTTCCAAGAAACCTCCTGACAATTACGGTTTCTCACACAGTTATACACCAATGCTAGGTAGAAAATTCAGCCTCTAATTGTCTTTTAGAAGGCAGTACCTGTATGTACCTTCGTCTATGACCTTGGTAGATTCTGTCACCCCTCAGAGATACGTACTATTAGGATGCTGACATGTTGATGGACTGAAAGTCATACTCAGTTAATGTTACCTTGGAAGCTTCCTGGGAGATACCCAGCAAACCTTTCATTTGTCCATTATGCTGAGCAATTTTATACTTTAAATTTCCTTTTTTCTTTTTGAGAGATTTTTTCTATAGAGCACATGTACTCGCAGGAGAGGACAGAGAGAGAGAGAGAGAAAGAGAGAGACAGAGACATAGACAGAGACAGAAAGTGAGAAATCACTCCTCAAGGGGGGATGGCCATGCCACAATCCCTTCTCTTCCACTTTCCTTTTGGGATCTTGGCCATGCACGCATGCATGCCTGGTGTGAGTTTCAAGCTATCAGGTCTGGGACTTGAACCACAGTTGACTACATGGGAGTCCAGTGACAAAACCATTACACCATCTGCTGGTCCCTATACTTTCTATTTCAATAATACAGAATTAAATTAACAAAAAGCAGGGAGACCTAAAAAAGAACTAGAAAATCACTTCCTTTTGGCCAGAGCCACCATCTTCCAGTAATTTAATCAAAACTACAAACACAAAGAAAAAGAAGACAGACACCTGGTATATGCTCTCTAGGCCTTTTAAAAAACCTGGAGTCGTCCATCTGGTGACATACATGCAAATCTATAAGAAAGGTGACACTGCAGACATCAAGGGGATAGGTACTGTTCAAAAAGGAATGCATTACAAATTTACCATGGCAAAACTGGAAGAGCCTGCAATGTTATTCAGCATGCTGCTGGCACTGTAGTAAACAAAGAAGTGAAGGGTAAGATTCTTGCCAAGAAAATTGATGTACATACATATTGAGCGTTTTATGCACTCTAAGAGCAGAGACAGCTTCCTGAAACATGTGAAAGAAAATGATCAGAAAAACAAGGAAATCAAAGAGAAAAGGACCTGGGTTCAACTGAAGTGCCAGCCTGCTCTACCTACAGAAACACACTTCGTAAGAATCGAGGAAAAAGAGCCTGAGCTTCTGGAACCCATTCCCCAGGAATTCATGGCATAATAGGTGCTAAAAATAAACAAAGTCTGGACTATTGTAAAAAAGAGAGAGAGAACTATAAGATCAATATAAGTATACAAACAGGCAAGTAGGCAGGCAGGCAAATAATTTATGATAAATATATAATCAACCATTAAATATATAATCAACCATTTGCTGAGTTCCAGACATGTCCTTGGACTTATTTAGGCACTTCCTATGACTATATAACACAATAACCCTCAAACTAATTCTGTAATCTATTATCCTATTTTTCAAATTTAAAAAATGAGAGCTCATGTCATTGGCCTAGTATCACAAAACCAGATGAGAAATAAAACCAGAACTGTCCAATTCCAAAGTCCATGACCTTTATTCTATAGCTCCCTGTTTTTTGTTTGTTTGTTTTTAATTTGCTATAGGGCATGTGTTCTTGCAGAAGAGAGGGAAAAAGAGATGGAGAGAAAGAGAGAAAGTAACCCCCAGGAGAGATAGCCATGTAGGATCCAACTGTCTTAACCACCATGCCACTGGCTGGTCCCTATATCTCACTGTTTAAAAAGTATCAACTGGGACCAGCAGTTGGCGTAATGGCTATGTCGCTGAACTCCCATGTAGCCAACCACGGTTCGAGTCCCAAACCTGGTGGCTTAAATTCACGCCAGGTGCATGTGCGTGCGTGCCCAAGATCCTGAGAGGAGAATGGAGGAGAAGGGATTGCGGCGTGGCCATCCCCCCTGGGGAGTGATTTCTCATTTTCTATCTCTCTGTTTCTCTCTGTCTTTCATGGCAAGCGCAGGCACCCTATAGCAAAAACCTCTCCAAAAAAAAAAAATATCAAATGGGACCAGCAGTTGGCATAATGGCTATGTCACTGGACTCCCATGTAGTTAACCGCAGTTCAAGTCCGGACCTGGTGGCTTAAACTCACGCCAGGTGCGTGTGCGTGCGTGCCCAAGATCCCGAGAGGAGAATGGAGGAGAAGGGATTGCGGCATGGCCTTCCCCCCGGGGAGTGATTTCTCGCTTTCTGTCTCTCTGTCTCTATCTTTCTGGCGAGCGCACACACCCTATAGCAAAAAAAAAGAAGAAAAAAGTATTGATTAAGACTGTCTAAAATGCAGAATGAATCCAACTTGTATGACTGAACCGAATGATAACTGATAATAACATTTAATGTTTCTAAAAGCTCTATTACTGATAATAAGAATTGCAATAAACATAAGAACATATTCCCCATTTAAGTCAATTTTCTGTTCCAAAATGGCAAGTGGCATCAACGGATATTCCGTGATAGAAAATAGCTGCTTTCTATGACACCAGCTTCCAAAAGTTATGACTTTATCCCTGATCTAGTCTTAGTCTTCTTTCCTGTCCTACTATGTGCCTGTCCTCCACAGCATTATGTCTATCACCAAGCTAATAGCTATGCTAACCCCAAAACAATGCCAAGTTGTATCCGTGTGGAAAAAGCCCACTATCTCCAGATGCAGAAACTCAAGCACGGATCACAGACTTCTCATGGGAAAAAGGCAAACATTGCCTTTAAGTTTAGAAAATGAAAACCAGTAAGCCGCCATACCTGGATTAGTGATGAATGACGGCAACACAGCCTGGAACGATTAGCTTCATCTGGGCCGGAAGGAATCTCAGCAGAGGAATTTTTGGCTGCAGCTCTGCTATTTGCTGCGAATTCTGAAAATTAAGCACTGCTCCAGTGAAAGTGGAATGTGCCTATGCAGATCATAGGAACGCAGAGGTCCTGGCAGCCAAACGTTTATGAGATCTAATAAAGGACTACATGTCAGAAAACAGTTTTCAATTTTTCCATTTGGACTTGATAAAAAATAAATGACAGCAGTGAGGTTCAAAATACTCACACCCTAGAGCTGCAAACTAAATAATTCAATATCTTTGTGAGCAGAAAGAGCGTTTCCCTGAGGACATATTTTTCAAAATATTAAATGTTCTGTTAGTTTAGCTCTTCTCTAGCAAGCAGCTGCATTCTTTGTTTGAAACTAGAGAAGGATGGTCTTGCCTCTCCTATAATTGGAGAAGAATTCCAGTCACATTAGGCAGGAGGCCTTCAAATCACATACTTTTTAACTCATAAATATGGCCCCTTTAATATTACACAAAATTTGAATTAGTCAAAATATTTTCAAAAGTAGAAAAACAAGTTTTGAGATAAAAAGGGGTGAAGCATTTCCCACTGCAAAATAAAGCTAATCTTTTCAAATTTTGTTTCCCTTAGCAACAAAATAAGATTAATTGTGGAAATTAGAATGTCCTGGTATAATGAAGAGTTGGTCCTTGACTTAAGAAGTATGGTGACATAATTCTGTCTGCTGGTACATAATAATGATTTCCATGTCCTAACCCCTGCAAAGGATTATCTCATTATTGGCTAAAATACGCTGGATTTTTTTTTTTAACATGGCTCAGTTTGTTGTTTACTTCTATATATATATTCTTCCTAATGAAGGTAACATATTTTTCCATTAGGTAGATGATTTAAAAGCATAATTTTTTTTTTTTTTTTTTTGGAGAGTTTTTTCCTATAGGGCGAGTGTGCTCGTCAGAAAGACAGAGATAGAGAGATAGAGAGAAATCACTCCTCAGGGGGGATGGCCACGCAGCAATCCCTTCTCCTCCATTCTCCTCTCAGGATCCTGGGCACGCATGCACATGTGCCCAGCGTGAGTTTAAGCCACCAGGTCCAGGACGCAAACTGGGTCGGCTACATGGGAGTTCAGCGACACAGCCATTACGCTAACTGCTGGTCCCAAAGCATAATTTTCAGGGCTTTCAGATACTTTTTTTTTTTTTAAGTTTTGTTATAGGGTGTGTATAGTTGATAGGAAGGGGGGGGGCAAGAAATCACTACCACCACCCCCCCTATGACGGAATGGCCACACCACAATCCCTTCTCCTCCATTCTCCTCTCTGAATCTTGGGCTGTTTCGGCATGTTTTTCAAGCTGCCAGGTCCAGAACTCGAACCGTGTTGTTGGCCATGTGGGATCCAGCACTTTAATCACTGTGCCACCAGTTGGCCCCTCTAATAGCCAGGTTTTAAATAGCTACCAACCTGGAACTCAAGTGTTACCTTTCCTTTTATTCCTTTCCTTTCTATGAAAGGGTTCTTCGTGTGAGGAGAGTGACAGGGGTGGGGAACAGGAGAGCCCGGGTGAAAAGGTCTTGGTGCAGTTTCTTGTCATGAATGACAGGGCTCTCAAGAATCAGCATGCAAACACTTACATTCAGGAAAAGGCTATGCAAAAGCAAAAATTAGTTGCTTGTTTTCAAAGTTCTCCAGGTTGCGTTGTATCTGGTAGAAGCTCCCTAGCTGTGGGGATGGGGAGAGCCAAGACCTCCCCCTTCTTGGCAATGCCACTGCTAATGGCAGCCCCAGAGCTCCTCTGAGGAGCCCCTAAGCTCCCACACCAATCCGAAAATTTTTCAGACTGAACTGCCCCATTTCACCAGGACACAAAAAGAATGTTTAGGGTTCTAGAGAAGCCACTCCTATTCCCCAAAATCTTGTCTATTCCTAGTAAATGTGTACATCCATTAATCTACTTAACATTCAGAATTCAAAGCCCAGTGTTCTGAGCAGTCACAGTATCAACAATTTACACTTAAAAAAAAAAAAAAAAAAAAGGCAAACACTGAATTAAATAATTTAGGGTCAATGAAACAACTGAAAGGGGAAAACAAAGGCCTTCCAATTCATTTATTTTAAAATAAAAGGGTCAGACTAAATTGGCAGTGTCTAACTTGAATTCCTTAGAGCCCAGAGTTCTTAGCTATCTCTGAGAAAGACCACAGAGATTCAGCCTTATAAAGCGATCTATGAATTGGGGAAATAGCTACAAAAAACAGAGCTCTTCAGTTATATTCCCCTTATTGACTGTGGCCAACAATTCCTGCGTATATTGCTACATGGACATGTTGTCATTTCCATAGCAAATTTTATGTTTCCCAGGTCAAAAATTTTGACCTGCTTCTTTTTGGAACAGCCTTTTTTGAAAAGATCTGCTTCTTTTTTGCACAGCCCAAAAATCATAGCCTGTCACCCATTTCATTATTAAAACACAGAAAACAGACTAACAGAAACTAAATGAAAGGCTCTTTTTCTGCCAAAAACACTATCAATAATTACAGATGGCATTCTAAAGCAAATTTCCTGTCTCAGGATCCAATTCATTTCTTTACCGCACTTATTACTATTTATACATAAATACATATGGTAAATATACATAGACATATTTGTTCCTCTCGAGAACAAAGACTTTAGGTACTATATTCACTATTGTACACCCAGCACCTCACACATGCCAAAGTGCTCACTTTCTTGTTAAATATGTATAAGACACTATTATCTATGCTCTACACCCTAACCCAGAGTTGATCACCAGTGGTAAAAAGAGGGAAGGAGGATGGGGAAGCTGAAACACGGGGTTGTGTTTATTCATGTGGTTTGATTACTCCCAGTAAAGTCAATGCCCTTCAAATGGGCATCTTGTTTTTGAGGTCAGAACTATCACACACAGACGAAAGAAGTGCCGGTTGTAAAGGAATCGTTTCCTTCCCTACACTATTACTACTAGATATGATGGTAAGGTGTGTACAGATGGCCTTACTCTGGTTGTCTCCTTTTCCTAAAGGAATTTTACATTTTTTAGATCGTCGTGGTGATTCATGTAAATGACAACTTTAGTTAAGAAAACTTTGGCTCTTCAGCCAACTAGAAAAAATATATACTGAGAGCCGACATGACTGCTCTGTCCTAACTGACCTATCTGCCTTCAACAAAAAAGCAGACGAGAATCCCAAAATGCTGTCAATCTGGAATTCTTTTTAATGAATTTATGATTCATTCCAAAACATGATTTTTCCACTGGACCATTAACTTCTAAAATATTGAATGTTATTGTTCTAAACTGGCTTGGACATTTTTCACACAGAAACAGAAAAAATATTAAGCTGAGAACTATTTATCTTCTTTTAAACGGAGCTGGTCATTTGTTATGAATATTCAAAGCTGGCAGAAATGATTTGTAGGGAATACACAATGTTATATGCCTGAAACGACATCAATTTTTTAATAACAAAGCTGTTGCACGCCAACGTTAAACCAGAGCACGGAGATACCATAATGAATTACATGGGGGTAAAATTCCTTTCGAATACTACAGTGCATATGTTGTGTACATGAGTATAGGAAACAGTGAGGAATATCTTTTCATATATAAGGAGGTTTCCTAATTCCAGTGAGGCAAGTGGCAAAGGGACCCAACAATTCGTCAGGGAAAGAAGGGCCATTATATCCTGTGGAACATAGATTCTTAACCTTGTAGAATTAGTGAAATCTTCAGAAACCCTGAAAGAACTATAGAATCTCTTTCTCAAAAATAAAATGCATATTCATAAAATTGTGTATAATTCCAGAGATTCTGAGACCCTCTGAAGGACAAAGAATTCAGATTAAAAGTCCCTGAGGCACAGATATAGGCCTACGAAGAAAACTGGAGGTAAGAAAAATGTAAAAGATAACTAAAACGTGGGATAAAGTGAAAAAAAAACAGTGTTTTACAAATGGGGGGGAGCAGGAAGGTGGTTCAGTGGTCGAACATGATACTCTGAGAGGTTGACCCACATCAAAGGCTTTGGGTTTGCACCCAGAGATGTCCCTGAGCACACCAAGACACGTGTACCCATGGTCCACGGCTGGCTGAGACTTGGGGATGGACTGTGGCTTTAAGGCCCTGTTGGAAGCTTTCCCCCCTCCCCTTATCTCTCTTCCCCCCCCCCTCTCTGTCTCTTCCACTCACAGAAGAAAGAAATAAACTTTTAAAAAGGTGGGGGGAGGGGAGAGAATAATAGGAAAGGTAATGGAATAGGAAAAAAAATGGAAAAATTATAAAACTAGAGAGAAAAGGAAAAAAATACATAAGAGGGTAAACAGGACTGGAGGGAAATGTGTAAGGAGAGAGCGTCTGTTCATATTGAACTTTCCTGCCAGCATTTATTGTTTCTCATGTGCTAGTAATATACTAAGCATTTTTAGTATATTAACTCACTTAAGCCTCATAGAACCTTGAGCCAGACGGTGGCATGGTGGTTAGAGCAGCTGGATCCCACATGGCAAACAGCGTGGTTCCAGTCCCAGACCCAGAGGCTTGATAAACTCATCAGGCACATGTGTGTGCGTACCCAAAATCCCGAGAAGAGAATGGAAAAGGAAGTGCAACACTGCCATCACCCCTGGAGGAGATTTCTCACTTACTCTGTCTCTCTCTGACAGTGAAAGTGCCCTATACAAAACAAAAACAAAAACAAACAGAAAAAAAACTCACAGGAGCCCTATGAAACACATACCTTTCACTACTCAAGAAATTGAGGCAGATGTTAATTATACAATGGGACTTCGAAAATTTCATGGAGAAATGGAATTAAAGTATGAATTTATTTTGGTGCAAGAAAGTTTTGGAATCAATGTAGTTTTTTCATAATATGCATTTCCGTTAACTTTTTGAAGGTCTCTTGTTCTGTTCAACGATCTAGTAAGTGACAGTTAGGATTTAAACAAAAATGGCTTCTCAGTCTTTATTAGCAATGCCCAATATACAACCTGCCTCCTAATATCCTGAAAACAACTCTAGATCCCTCGTATTTGTATTCTTTCCTAAGACAATTTTCTATTAAGAGTTCACATCAGAATACCCTTTCTTTCTTAACAGACACTGTTTCAGATCAATTAATTTCTAAAAATTCCATAATTTCACTTGTCAAAATATTTCCTGTCAACTAGAACATTATCAAATGTGTACACAGACATATAGCCTGGAACAGCTCAACAATATTTACTAATACTCACTATGGTACATCCAGTTCCACGGCTTCCTGTCACAGCACACGTTTGCTTGCCAGCTGTTTCACTTTAGTTATTTTTAACAATACTGTTTTGTTAAAGCTGCCTTCCCAAATCATGGATACATTTTCTAGCTACATTGATCTTGAAAGGTTTATGTTATACAGATTTGGTCTATTGCACCCAGTATGGTTTTCATTTAGAGGGCCTTTTTTGTATGAATACTAGGTTTACAAGTAACTTCATTCTTCTTGGAGTTTCAGTAATTGGTATTTTTCACATGGTTACTGGGCAAAAAATAGAATGTATGCTTCAAAGCCAGGGCACCCCCAGACAATATGTTTCTCTTTTATAAGTAAATGGTTGAAATCATCTTGTCACAGGTGTGGAACAAATATAGAACAGATGCTTGAAGTAAAAACGCATTAATTTGATCTTATAAAAACACAAATTATCTGACTTTAGTCATAGAATAAGCAGAGGCATTCAGAAAAAAAAGTCATACTAAAATATTATCATGTTGTACACATGCATTCACTATTCGAGATTAAACGTGGACTACGTAGAGTTAACATCTTTGAAAGCAGAACATACACAAAAGGAAAATTCAAAATGTGACTCTTCTGCATTCTTTGTGATAGGAATTACACAAGGATTTGGAGATACAGGGAGGGGGAAAACAAGCACTTTGAGATATAGTTAATAGGGAGTTAGCACAAAACACAAGTTAAATATTCTCTTCATCCCAACCCTGTTGAGGGAAATGCCTTGGTGAGTGTGTGTAGCTCTGATAAAGTATTTCCACACCAGTAGAAGGCAACTAGGTACACTGGAATATGTAATAGCCCTTTGCACACTATTTATATATATTTATTTATATGTCTGTTTCCTCAACCATTCTGTGAGTTGCTCAAGGTAGAAGATAGATTTTATTCAATGTTGAGTGTCCGGCACAATGAAGTCTTAAATAAATATTTGTCAAATGAAATAAGAAATCGTTTTTGCCAGGACCAGCAGTTGGCGTGGACCAGCAGTAATGGCTATGTCACTGGACTCCCATGTAGTTGACCGCGGTTCGAGTCCCGGACTCGGTGGCTTAAACTCATGCTGGGCACATGTACATGCATGCCCAAGATCCCGAGAGGAGAATAGAAGAGAAGGGATTGCAGCGTGGCCATCCCCCCTGGGGGGTGATTTCTCTCTTTCTCTCTCTCTGTCTTTCTGGCGAGCGCACGCACCCTATAGCAAAAACTTCTCAAAAAAAAAAAAAAAAAGAAATAGTTTTTGCCCTCAAAGAGCTTATAATTTAGAAAGCCTATAATTCTAAATAATGAGCTTTATCTAATTTTGGATACATCTCAAATATAATTTATTTGTATAAATTATGAATTATACATCTTACTCATAAGAATAATATAAAAATTAGTTCTAAGTTTTTATAGGAGGGAGGGAAGGTAGGAAAAATGTCACTACTTCCTACTATATGCTTTACTATTTTTTTCAATTTTCTCTCCATTTTAAAATTGAGTTCTTGTACACTAAGATGATAATAATGGCTAATAGGTCTCAACTACACTATATAACATGGCTGTTACTACTCGAGTCATTTTAGATCCACTTGTCATTTAAGGTTCACAACCACCTATAAAGGTAAATTCTGCATTGTCCCACTATCAGGAATTCCAAAGAAGAAACAAATAATAAATGAACAGAAAAATATAGAAACAGAACAATGTAGAACAGGATATAATAAAGATAGCATTTCAAATCAGCAGAAAAAAGATGTATCAGTCAATATTAATGTTAGAATAACTAGCTATTTGTTTGGAAAAACAAATATAATTAGAGTCTAATATCCCCCAAATAAATCCCAAGTGTACTAAAGAGTAAACAATGAACAACAATTAAAAAACAAAAATAAAAAACCCAGGAGCCCATGGTCTAGTGATTAAGAGAGACAGATTCCACAAGGTTAGCCATGCATTTCATATCCTGGATCCAGAGTCTGGAAAAACACGGTAGGCATGTGTGCCCAAGTCCCCAGTAGGATGGAATAATGGAGGCATAGAGATTGTGGCATAACCACGCTCAATTGGGAGGTGCTTTCTCCCTCTCCCTGTCTTTTTGGTGAGTACCTTCACTCTCTGACCACAAACAAACAAACACAAACAAATAAACGAACAAACAGAAAACATAAAAAGTACTACGAAAGGGTATTTTTATGACCTTTGCTTGTAACCAAGCCAGAAATCATAAAAAGCCGACTATTCAAAGGTCTAAAATTCTATATAACTCCTCCCTTCCCTCTGTTCTTTTTAACCAAAGGATGAGTCCGTTAATTCATCAGAGGGATCTCCCTCCCTCTCCCTTCCTTATTGTTTTTTTTAAAGAGTTATTTAATTAATTTTATTTATTTATTTCTTAATTTCACTAGAGAGTGGGAAAATGAGAAAGCAATCCAACAGGTCTGGGACCTGAATCATTTCAGCCATGTGGGAGTCAGCACCTTAACCACCCGCCAGCTGCGGTCCCTTTCACTGTTCTCCTTTCCGCTGTGCTGCCCATGCTGTTGGGAAGGAGGACTGGTTCACACTGGAGCAAGAATTTGGCCAACTGAAGCCAGGAGATTTACTGAAGTCAGGAGATTTGTTATATACAAGGGAATTAAGCAAATAGGTATGTTTGTTAAGCTTAATAAGAGCTAGATTTCTCACTATAAGAGAAGGGAATTGTAAGTACAGAAAGAAAAAAAGGCTAGGGAAAAAATTCTACCATACTGGATTAGAACTGGTATAGGTATGGACTTAGAGGTTTTTGTTGTTTTAGAGAGAGAGATTTTTGCTATAAGGTGCACGCGCTGGCCGGAGAGACAGACGGAAAGCAAGAAACCACCCCATCAAGGGAGATGGCCATGCCACAATCCCCTCTGCTCCATTCTCCTCTTGGGATTTTGGGCACACATGCACATGCACCAGGCATGAATTTCAACCAGATTTGGGACTCAAACCACGGTAAGCCAGAAAGAGTCCAGAGACATAACCATTACACCACTTGCTGGTCCCAGACTTAGAGTTATTAATAATTACATAGATGGATAAATACAGAAAAAAAACCAGATACATACACACTATGCATATACCTATGTGTACATGTACACACACATTTATGTATGTGTTAATATAATTTCCACACTCTGTCAGCTGGGAAGATCTAAAAGCCAGATGTCCTCAAAGCAACGAGCACAACTAGTGTTCAGATCTTTGTTTCTCAACACCATTCTCAGCTAAAAATAACAAGGACTCTTTATCAAAATGACTTGAGTACAGGGCTAGGACAGAAAGTGTAAGAATGATAAAAGATGGCTGTATATCTAGACAAGGACTAAAGAAATGTCCTTACTAAAGGTCACGCTGCACTGGAAATAGGGGAGGGATTTACTGAAAACCACCTTGGTGGCATCATTTATTTCTAAAACTACATTTTTTTATATAGTAGACATAGTAGCTTTACTACAAAACTTAAAACTGTAAAGCTGCAAAAATTCTAAGTCATACTATGTAACAACACAGAAAACGGCCATAGAGTTAAGAAAAACAAGTTTTCTCTAAAAATCTGGCTATGTCCCAACATGTATAGAGGTAGACAAGGAACGAAGATCTTGTTCTCACACAAACGCAGCAGTTTGAACATGGAATCCTTCTCCACTCATCATAAATCTCCTTGTCCTGTGTTCCATTCCTGGACACAGACCATGCTACTTTCTGGAACAGTAAACCTCAGCCTCATCTTTCCTTGTACTTCCATGTGTCCCACCCAATTCCCCAACCAACTCATTCTCTCTCAAACACCATCAAGTCTGTCCTCTTTCCTACTCTCTCCAAACACATGGGCTGCTGTCCTAGTTCAGATATTATCAACTCACTCTCTGTCTTTACACCTGCAACCCCCACACTGTCACAAAGGTCTCCTCACACAAACATTTTATTTTTAATTTAATTAATTTATTTTAATTTGCCATAGGGCATGCACACCCACAGGGGCCGGGGGAGGGGGAGGCAGAGAGAGAAAGTGAGAAAGCAAATTGTGGTCAGCCATGTGGGAGACCAGTGCCCAACTACCACACCACTTGCTGATCCAACACATAAACATTTTCAATGAGTTTGTACTGACTACAAATGGAAAAAAAAAATTTTTAAGAGGTTTTTGCTATATGGCACGTGCATTCGACAGAAAGACAGAGAGAGACAGAGAAATAGAAAGCAAGAAATCACCCCCCAGGGGGGATGGCCACACCACAACCCCTTCTCCTCCATTCTCCTCTCGGGATCTTGGGCACACACGCACATGCACCTGGCGTGAGTTTAAGCCACTATATGGGAGTCCAGCGACATAACCATTACGCTAACTGCTGATCCCATGGGAAAAAATTTTTAAAAAGAAATAAATACTCAACATACACAAAAATTAACTTGAAAGGGATTATAGATCAAACTGTAAAAAATAAAAAAAATATATGAAATTTCTAGAAGAACATCTAGGAGAAAATCTTCAAGACTTCAGGATGGATAAGGTACAAAAAGCACAAATTATTTGTGAATATCTGATAAACTGAACATCAAAATAAAAATGTCTGCTTTCAAAAAACACCATCAAGAAACTGAAAAGGCATTCCATAGACTAGAAAAAATGTTCAAAATACATGTAAACAAAGAACTCATACCCAGAATATATAAAGATCTCTTAGAATTCAAAAGAAGAAACTCAACTTGAAAATGGGCAAAACACTAGAATAAACACAAAAGAAGTTACATGGATGGCAAATAAGCACATGGAAAGATGCAAATTCACACCAGATGACATAACACTATGCATACAACGAAATGGTTAAAATTAAAAACATCAACACTATCATTTATATTAACAATATAGCAAGGGTGGACAAGGATTTAGAGCAACTGGAACTTTCATCTACTGTTGGAGGGGATGTGAAATAATACAACTCTGGGGCAAGCAGGTGGCATGGTGGTTAAGGTGCTAGACTCCCACATGACTGACCATGGTTCAAGTCCCAGACCTGGCAGCTTGCTTTCTCACTTCCCCTTTCTTTCTCTGTCTCTCAGTGGTCAAAGTAAAATAATAACGATAATAATAATAATAATAATAATAAATGGAATGAAGTAAATAACTCTTTTAAAAATAATAATAATACAACTCTGAAAACTATCCAGCAGTTTCTCATAAAGTTAAACATAAACTTACCAAATGACCCTGAAATTCCACTGCCAAGTATTAACCCAAGAGATAGGAAAATATATTTCCATACAAAAACTTACCCAAATGATCATATGAGCTATATTCATAATGGCCAAAAACTGAAAACAACTTCTGACCATCAGTGGGTGAGTGGATAAATGAATTGCAGCATAGCTGTACAGTGCAATACTACTCAGCAGTAAAAAGGAACAAGTTTACTGATACACTACTGATACAAAGGATAACATGGATAAATCTCAGAAACATTATGCTGAGCAGAAGAAGCCAGACACGTAAGAAGACATGCTGCATGATGCCTTTTGTTTTAAAACTAATTCAGAGTGACAAGGAATATAAGGGCACAAGGGAACTTTCTGGCTGATGGAAATGCTCTATATCTTGCCTGTGATTACATGCTGCATAGATTCGTGAAAATTCCTGAAACTACACAATTAAAATAGGTACATTTAATTTTATACAAATTATACCTCAATAAAGTTGATTTAAATTAAAATTAAGAGGCTCAAAAATGTTCATTCATCGGGACCAGTAGTTAGCGTAATGGCTATGTCACTGAACTCCCATGTAGTTGACCGCGGTTCACGTCCCAGACCTGGTGTCTTAAAACTCACACTGGGCGCGTGTGTATGCATGCCCAAGATCCCGAGAGGAGAATGGAGAAGGGATTGTGGCGTGGCCATCACCCCTGGGGGTGATTTCTCGCTTTCTGTCTCTCTGTCTCTCTGCCTGTCTGGCGAGCGCAAGCGCCCTATAGCAAAAACCTCTCAAAAAAAAAAAAAAAAAGTTAATTCATCACTGGTTACTGAGATCACACAATATTTATGATGCCTCCCCCAATATGGTTCACTGTAAAGGTATTTGGCCTTCTGCAAAATTTTGTTTGACAATACAAGTTCCAAATCCTATCATTAGTTCTCCCACAGAAAAGTAATCATGTTTCAACACTCTACAAAATTAATTTTTAAATAAGATTTGTATGTAAAGATTTTAACTGTGATATCATTTATAAAATCCAAAAGTAGGAAACAATCTAAAGGTCCATTAAAGGGACTCAAGCCAATAAATTACCATCATCCATACAAAGGTCTGCCAAGCAGCTCTATGCACACTAACATGGAACCATCTACAATGAATAGCCCTCATAGTAGCCAGAGTAATCTTTTTTTTCTTTGAAGAGAGATTTTTGCCACAGGGCATGTGTGTTCACAGGAGAGTCAGCGATAACAAGCGAGAACACAGGGAGGATGGCCACGCCACAATCCCTTCTCCTCCATTCTCCTCTTGGGGTCTTGGGCATGCACACAAACCCCGTGTGAGTTTTAAACCGTCAGTCTGGCACTCAAACCACCGTGGAGTATGTGGGAGTCCAGTGACGTAAACATTACATCACTTGCTGGTCCCCAGAGTAATCTTTTTAAAAACTAAAGCAGAGTGATATCTAAAGTGGGTATCACTCTTTTGATAGAACAACAAGCAAATAAGCAAACCTTCTAATGGCATTTCATCACACTTCAAATGAAATCCAAACTCTACCTTGGCCAGAAGTGGCCTAGTCCCTGCCCCTCTATGCCCTTCACCCTCCGTGCTCCAATCCTCTTTGCTCTGACCTTCTTTAGGTCCCTGGAGTCTCTTTCTTGATCTTCACTTGGCGGGGTCCTTCTTTTTCCGATCTCATCTGAAAGTCACCTCCTCAGAGAACTTCTTCCCTAAGTACCTGGTTCAAAAGAGCACTCAATCATTTTTTACCACATCACCCTACCTTAATTATTTCTCATTCCCACACATTCATTCTCCTTCCCTCCTTCCCTCCCTCCCTCCTTCTTCCCTCCTCCCTTCTCCATCCCATCCCCAATCACTTTATGTCCAGCTTTCCCACTTCAACACGTGCTCTATGAAAACAGAGACCTTTCTGTTTTATGTACTGCTGTATTCCCAAGACTTAGTAGAACACCAAATAAACATTCAATAAGCATCTGTTAAATGACTAATCACCAAGATACATTGTTAAACAGTGGAAAAACATACAATAATATTTTTAGTGTGCTAAGATTTTGATAAATTGTTAAATAAAATACATGTACACATTACATAAATGTTTATATCTGCATGAAATCTCTGGAAGGATAAAGAACTTGTATCAATAGTTGCCTCCAGGTAGGGGAACTGGGTGACTGAAGGGCAAGCGTAGAAGGACTAATATTCTATACCTTTTGAATTTTGTACTATGGACATGTAGCATCTATTTTAGAAAGTAATCTGAAATTACACATAAAACAGTGGCATCATAATTAGAAAACGAACTTAAGGCTGGTCACATGGCATCATGGTTGAGGGAAGTGGATTACACAGGCTGGCTGTGGTTCAAATCCTGGCCCCGGCAGCCTGAAAAACACGATAGGCACACGTACGTATGTGCCCAAAATCTTGACAGGCTAGAGAAGTGGACGATAACGGACTGCAGCATGACCATTCCCCATTGGAAAGGAGTGCCTTCTCCTTTTTCTCTCTCTGTGTCTTCCTGTCAAGACCACATATCCTCTGGCAATTAAAAAAAAATTAAGAAAATAAACTTAGAAATCATGTCCTCTTATAACTTTATTAATTTTCAGTTTTATGCATCTTTGAATTAAAAAATGGCAGAAACTAGAAGTCCCTAAACTCTACCATCATACCTATTCTTTATTCATTACCATAAAAATGATGCCTTCCTTTTATTAGCCATAGTATGTCTCTGTTTACATCATTGAAAATGCTAGCCTTGGGGCCAGGAGACGGCATGGTGGTTAAGGGTGCTGGACTCCCATATGGCCAACCGCAGTTCAAATCCCGGACCTGGTGACTTGCTTTCTCACTTTTCCTCTCTCTCTCCCCCTCACTCTGTCCCTCTCTAGTAAAATTTAAATAAATAAAACATAAGGTTAAATAAAATAATTCTTTTAAAAAAAGAAAATGCTAACCAAACAAATCTATCTACATTTTATTTTTTTCTTCCTTATGATCCACAAGCTCTTAACTATATATGAACCAGACTGGCTTAGCATAACCGGGAAAACTCAGAAGGCAACATTCTCAAAAACAATAGGTTCAAGGAAAAAACAGAACAAGATTATAGAAATATTACTATGTATTTGGATCTAATGACATTTTATTTTACAAGCAGGATTCTCTAGTAGAGACCTAGAAAAAAATAATAACAACACAAATAACTCAAAATACATTTTCTGTTTAACTGAACTGAAATTTTTTCAAAATAAACTAGTTGGAAACCAACCTTTAAAAAAATTTTTTTAAAGAGATTTTTGCTATAGGGCACATGCGCTTAATGGAGAGACAGAAAGAAACAAAGTGAGAAATCACTTCCCAGGGAGGATGGCCATGCCGCAATCCCTTCTCCATTCTCCTCTCAGAATTTTGGACACGCATACACATGCACCTGGCACAGGACTCAAACCACAGTCAGCCATGTGTGAGTTCAGTGCCTTAATCACTATGCCACCTGCTGGCCCCTAAAATATATTTTCAAAACATGCTATAAATTTACCCTTAAAAAACTTACATTCTACTTAAGCTACTATTTTTGAAACAGCAAATATTCCCTAAAAGGCGTTGACTAATTGCTGAAAACTGAGATTCACTGTGAATTATTCTGATAACTAAAACATGTCAAACAATTAATATATTTCCAAACAGTACACTCAAAGGCATATTTCCACCCCAAAAGTTATATATCATAGAGGAGAGAAAAAAAGAGTTAGGATTCAAAACTATCTTATAATAGAACGTTAAGCTGTCTGATTCAAATAGAGCCAAAACATACAAATCCACAGAAACAAATCAGTTCACAGTCGTAATAAAAATATTTCAGAATGGCCTAAATATATTGTTTGAATATCTAGATTCATAAAGCACCAAGTTAAGAAATGTTTATTATTTTAATTTAAATTATATAGCAAATCTATATGATGTTCAAAAATATTTGTTAAAAGCAGATTTGACAGTGGTGTGATTTTTGTCTTACATTGAAAAATCACGTTAGTCAAAACAACTTTGAATAAGATTATCTAGGTAGAGTTGTTTCTTTTTAAGAGTCCTTGCAATACTATCTGATTATATGCCCAAACAAATGTAAGATTATATTTATTATCAATCTTAATATTCTATCTTCCAATTTTTTTTCATTAGGATGACAAATGAACTGTCCAATCAATTTTGAATGGACATATAACATTATGCCTTTCTTTGGCATTTACCACAAGCAAAGTAAATTCATTTAAATTTTTTCAAAGAAAAATTACTTTTGCTAAACCTTTTTGCTAGCCCAAAACAAGTGATTTGGTATTTTAAGTAGATACTTTACCTTTTTAATTACTAGAATTATAAAAAGTAATTTTACCTTAATAGATAAATGACAATTAGCAATTTCCTGAAAATTTACAAGTTATTTGACTTTTAGTCAAGTCAATTATCTACTCCCTAAATGTTGAGGTCAAAGTTTTTATTGTTATACAACAATTCTCATCTTTTTCTTTTTAAATATTCAAAATACCTCTTTCGTGGTCTACAACTAAAATAAAGCAATCGTAGAACACGCTTGGGAATTATTCTAAACCCCACTTCACCATATCTTACACTACTCACTTAGAAATACAATTATCAATACAAATCCTATTGTAATTGTTTCATTCTGTTTCCTGGCCACATGGCACAGTGCCACATAATGTGTTTCTTACATTCAAAAAAATTCAATGTCTTACTTAGAAACAGCTTTGAAAATTGGCTCAAGGCCTAGTTGCAATTGATACTAAAGCTCAAATACCTTCCCAGCAAAGTTACACTAACTTCAAAATACTCTGGGATCAACCATTAAAATGTTTTTGTTTCGGTTACACCACTAATGAACACCAAATGTTAGAATTTGCTTTAACAGTCTAATACATCAAGGATTTTCTTAAAAGGAAAGGCTGGATCAGCTATCCATTACATAACTAAAGGCAGATTAGTCAGTACTGATAGAGATAATACTTGAAAGATTTAATACTTAAGTGTACAATCAAGCATAAAAAAGTTTAATTCAGAAAGCCTGCTCAATTAGCCATCACATTTTTTCCCTATAAAAACACCAAACTCTTAGTTTTGCAAGTGACACTTGAAAGCCTCCTTCCTCGTTCTTGCACAAGCCTTGAACCTTCTTCACCTCGATTTCCCCATTCCTATAAAACGAGGTGATACTACTATGCTTTAGCTATGCTTTCTTTACACGGAAAGAACAAAATGTACCAAAGGATGCAAACAGGGGGAGGGAAGAATCTCAATACATCAAGTCTATTAGAGCCTGGTAAGAACCACTTAGAGGATGCAATTTTAGGAAACAAAGTTTAAATGCCACTTTTAAAAATGCAAAAACGAAGAGTAGAAAATAAGCTATTCTTGATATATTCTAAAAATGAATATCTAGCATTCAAAGGTTGCACTGTGAGGGCTACTGCAATGCCATAGATGCCTTTCCTAGACCCAATACCACAACTTCAACAGAGGAGTGAGATATCACTCTCTCAGGTGGTATCCGTGATAAATACTGTATTATACTACTATACTATAAATCATAACCATGATAGATACTATTGATGATTATCTATTTTTGCTGCTATTTTCACTTCTTTTAATGCTGAATTTTCTGTGCGATGACACCTGCTTCAGGCCTCTCCATATTTAACCATCTCAGTTGCTATCCCACTGCTGTCAATCTCACCTTTCTTTCCCACACTTCATCCGTTCCTCTTTCTTATCTTTTGATTGCTATGATTTCCACATTTAGCCTTCAACCTGGAACTTTTACAGAACTCAATAACCAGATGCCTTTCCTTTCAGTTTATCAATTATTAACCACTCCTCTTAGCTCTCAGAGTCAAGCCTTTGGTTCTTGTTTGCTATTTTTATTATTGCTCAAAGTAGATTTCTTTTCCTTTCTTCATCATTAGAGATCGCTTCCCTGCCTTATTTCCAAGCTTCCTTCTATTCTTAATTAGGATACAAGATCACTAAATAATGTTTTACAAGACATATCATACTAAGAAACTACAATAGACTAATCTATAAAGAAATGGTTTAGAACAAGCAGTATAAATAAGATTCATGTAATAAAAGCTAAAACTTTTGAAAGAAATGTTTTAAGACATCCTCAGGTATTTCAGAACTATCTATGTATTTGCAACAGAAGAAATTACAAGGCATTGTGCAATCTTTAAAAGATTTCCACTCACAATCTCCCACTGGGGACTATTTTTTTAGTATAATTTTAGATACCATATTGCATTTTTATGATGAAGACACTGTTATCTCACTTCACAAATTTGTGCATCTTCATTCATTTACTCGTTAGTCACTCTACAAATTTTATTTATATCATACTTTACACCTGGCACTGTGCTATATAATGAAGTCACAAAAATAAATAAGAGAAATTCTCAGTCCAAGATTAATCAGGTACTCTGCTGACTTTCACATTTATTAATAATTCGATGAAATAGGGACCAGCAGTTAGTGTAATGGCTATGTCGCTGGACTCCCACATAGTCGACCGCAGTTCGAGTCCCGGACCCGGTAGCTTAAACTCACGCCGGGCGCATGTGCGTGCGTGCCCAAGATCCTGAGAGGTGAATGGAGGAGAAGGGATTGTGGCGTGGCCGTCCCCTCTGGGGGGTGATTTCTCGCTTTCTGTCTCTCTGTCTGTCTCTGTCTGGCGAGCGCACGCATCCTATAGCAAAAACCTCTCCAAAAAAAATATAATAATAATAATAATAATTTGATGAAATAAATTGTGTTTATTTAGCCAAAGGGTATTACCATGCAAAAACAAGGTTTTGTTGCTGAAATCATTTTTTATTTTGTTTTTTAAGATCTCTTCAAAACAAACTGCAGACAAGAGGTGACTTTTCTTCTTTTTTTAAGAATTATTTATTTCATTTTATTTATTCATTCATTTATTTTAATTTGACCAGAGAGAGACACAGGAAGAGAGAGATGGAGAGTAAGAAAGCAAGCCACCAGGTCCGGGACTCAAACCGTGGTCAGCCATGTGGGTATGCCCAGAGTCTCAACCACCATGCCACCTGCTGGCTCCAAAAGATCATTTCTTTCTAACTTGGTCAGTTATATCTCCCTAACCTTATAATCTGTAGACTAGATTATTAAAGTATACACCATGTACACAAAACTTCAATCAATACAAATAAATGGCCAGATGGTATTTAAAGAAAATACTTTATGTAGAAATAGGAAGTTTTAAGACTTTAATCCTTTCAAAAGCAAGCAATAACGATCCACATGCTCTTAGCAAATGAAATCAGCAGCACATTCATAAACTTAAATATTTTAAAAATTAGACAACACCTTCTCTTTTTTTTTTTTTGTAGAGGTTTTTGCCATACGGCGCGTGTGCTTGCCAGAAAGACAGAGAGACAGAGAGACAGAAAGAGAGAAATCACCCCCCAGGAGGGATGGCCACATTGCAATCCCTTCTCCTCCATTCTCCTCTTGGGATCTTGGGCACACACGCACAGGCACGTGGGGCAAATGGTGGCACAGCAGTAAAACAAGATGCTCTGTGAGGCAGACCTATGTAGGAAGGTTGCCAGTTCGCATCCAGAAACTGCTCTGAATATACTAGGCATGTGTGTGTCCATGATCCAGGCTGGCAAAAGCTGGGGGGTAGAGGGATCACAGTGTTAGGACACTGTCAGGCTTGCTGTATCTCTACCTCTGTCTGACTCTTTGACTCATGGAATAAACAAGTGAACTTACAAAAAAAAAAGACAAAAAAATAGCAAAAAATGCGTTTATTTATTTGAGTTGTCACTAAGTTCAATTCCTTTCACAATTATGCTTAAAAATGTACCAGGTCAGGCCAGCAGGTGGCGTGGTGGTTAAGGCACTGGACACCCACCCACCCTCTGCCTCTCTCTCTGGTGAGCACACATGCCCTAAAGCAAATTTAAAATAATTATAATAATAAATAAAATTAAATAACTCATTAAAAAAGAAAATTCTACAAGGTCAATTAAATGGTAAGTAACTTATATTTATAAAATGAATATATGTGGAAAATTTATCATGTAGGAATGTGGACTCTTCAAAAATATTTTCCCTTGATAAATATTCTTACAATTTTATATCAAGGTTAAACCAATGCCTAATTTTTTCATGAAACATCTTTACAATTTCATTGACTAATACATTTTTTCCAAGCTCCATATTTCTGAGCAAAGATAATACACCTGTTTTTTGAAAAGCATATAATCACATAATCAATGAAGGCTGCTTAAAGGTTTAAAATAACAAGGATGAGTAGTTATTAAGTATTGTATAATACTAAGTAAAAGTTTTTCTACTTAGACAAAGGTACTTATGAAATGAACATAATACATACATACACATATGTCAGAACACTTGTTTCATCTTCTATTACAGTTAATAACATGTTATTATGTGTTCAATAGTCCTAAAAGCTTAAATTATAGGTTATAACAATCAATTTCCATACCAAAGTGAAGCCATTGTATAGCATTAGATCTGCTACCTTATAGTATTTTTCTTCTCAGAGAATTGCACAAGAAAAGCACTGTGGGCTTTTCCTCACATTTACTTAATAACCTCTTCCTTTAAGAAGTTCCAAGATTGTTTATTATGCTGACACTAGAAAAATACAAGAAATCTGCATATGTGTATTTGGAAAGAAGCCTAAAATTCATTGTTTCACTTAAAAACCAAACTGCAAGACAATTCTAAGACACACAAGAAAATGTGAACTGGCTTCTCAGAGGGGTCAGACTGAAAAGTCTGGTAGAAAAAGACTTATTTTCATTTCAGAACCCCACAGGGAATTTTTGAGGCAGTGAAACTATCCTGGATGAACTGTGAGGGTGGAGAGATGACATTATACATTTGTCAAACTCACAGACATGTACAACACAGAGTGAATCCTAATGTGAACTATAGGTTTGGTTAATCATAATGAATCATTACTGGTTCATCAACTGTAGTAAGTGTACCACACTGCTGCAAGGGGTTAATAATGGGGAAACTGCAGGGGGGCGGGGGGCATAGAAAAACTGCACTTTCCACTCAATTTTTCTGTAAGCCTAAAACTGCTCTA
Source organism: Tupaia tana (assembly GCA_026018925.1). NCBI lineage: Eukaryota > Metazoa > Chordata > Mammalia > Scandentia > Tupaiidae > Tupaia > Tupaia tana. The sequence continues at coordinate 135,463,435 of JAKSZU010000007.1, forward strand.
AAACAGTCTATCCATTAATAAAAATGAAATAAAACGAGTGTATTAGGTATCTCTTTCATAATACAGAAAACAATTTTTTTTAATTATGGAAACTCTAGACCCAGTCACAGCGGCACAGTCAGGCACTGTTTTGCTATACTGCAGCCATAAGGGATGTCCGAGGTTCAGACCCTGTATTCACCTGAACGCCTGGCACTGTTTTGCTATACTGCAGCCATAAGGGATGTCCGAGGTTCAGACCCTGTATACACCTGAACGCCTGTGCACAAAGGCTAAGGAGAGAACTGTGGCATAGCAAGACCCTGTCAATGGTACTCCCCCACCAAAGAAATTTATACATAAATGTTGAGCGCTCTAAATATCACACAATACAGATTTTAGAGATAAAATCAATACATGCTATGCAATTGCTGTGGTTTTGTTCAATTTGATCAGATTGTCTCCTATCTAAAGAAGGCTAGCATTCAGAATATAAAAATATACAGTATATAGAAACTTAGACATCCCATACAGGAGAGTTCTGCTTTATAGGACTATCTAAACACATTGACAACACTATGCTTATTCTAGACCATCATTTCTCACTTTTCTCTTTACTTCCCTATGGTGCCTTTTTTGGCTTTTTCTCTCTAACCATGCAAAGGCATGCAAAGTTAATAGCACAGATATATTCACTATTGTTTTGTATTATGAATAGTCACCTCCTCTACAGACTAAATGGAAATATCTTCTTTCTATATCTTACAGACCAAAAGCAGCCCTTTTAAAATTTAATAGAGAGCCATCTAAATTCATGTAATAAGAGACCAGAGAACAGCTACTGAAGATTTAAATAAATATTTCCAAATCACTCATTAATGATTCTATTTCAAAATCCAATCAATCCAAAATATGTAATAGTTATTTTAAAATAATAGAGGCTATGTCAAATATTATAGCTTTCTGATGTATCAATAGGTTTAACAGTTTTTTCCCCTTTGTGTATAGGAAATATGTGACTTTTGCAATGGTAAAACATTTTTTAACTGCCTTGATTGAGCATTTGACATCTTTGAAATATTCTTACTAAGATAAAATTATCAATCCACCATTCCATCAAAACTAAAAATCCAAGACTCGTGATAGGAAGACATAAATATCAGTAAGTAGAAACAAGAAATGGCACAGGAATGGAGGCCCACATTCACCAAAGATAAGTAAAAATGACTATTATCAATGTTCAAAGACAGAGAACCAGTATAATCCAGTGTTTCAAGAGTATAAACTAGAAGAGCCAGCTTATCACCTAGTGGTTAAGGGAGATGTATCCCATGTGGCCTACCATGGTTCAAATCCTAGCCCCGATAGTCGGGAACACATGCTGCTTATGTGTGCATGTATGCATTGAGAAATGGAGGAAGTGACTGCGACATGGCCACATGACCACGCCCCACGGGGAGTGCTTTCTCTCCCTCTCCCTAGCAAGTATACACACACTCCATGGAAATTAAAAAAAAAAAAAAAAAAATGTGAACTGGAGTCAGAATACATAGGTATAAATCCCAGCTCCATCACTTCATAGTTATAAATATTGGGGTAAGTTACTTCTCAAAGACTCGGCCGCTTTATCTAGAAAATGAACATACTTAAAGTTATTATCATACAGGTTACCATAAGGTTCAAATGATCAAATAAGATAATGCCTTTAGTAAAGAAAAAACACATCACAAACACCCAATAAATGTTAGCTTAAAAATCAGAAATGCAATTAATACATGGCCATAAAGTGGGGACATAGAGCTCTTCAGTCACACTCCTGAGTAGGAACACTGCTATGTGGCTGTAGGGCACACAGGTGCCAGCTCCTCTAGTGTGCATGAAGATATCATGTGAATCACAGCCGACTCATGACACAGAAGTTTTGTTAGCAATGTAGTGGTTAACACTAATATTAAGAAATACTGATATATAAGAATGAACAAGAAACAGACAAGTAGCTATACATAAAGGAATACTGAATTGTATGAATATTCAAGCTAGCACAGATTTTAATTTGAATGCCACTTAGTAGTCAGAAACATGTTACTCAACCTCTGGATTTCATTTTCCTGATCTCTAAGGCAGGGATAAGGATCAGCGGCCCATGGCTACTGAGCTGGATCCCACATGGCCAACTACGTGCTTCAAATCCCAAACCTAGCGGCTTGAAAAACATGTCAGACATGTGTGCATACCCAAAATCCTGAAAGGAGGGGAAAATGGAAGAGAAGGGATTGCAGCATACCACTTTCCTTCTCAGTGTCTCTATCTCTTTGTCTGTCTTCCCACTACCATCTGCAATCTCACATGCCCACTGGCCAAAATAAAAAAAGATTAAAACTAAATGAAGACGATACCATTTACTTGACAAAGATGTAAAAACAATTCATTCATATGACATGCTTAGTATTCTGATCAACACATTGTAAGCAGCTAATGTACATTACTAAGATAACCAGGGTGATGATAGGTACTTCTATAATTAAACAACAAAAGAAGAAATGGGCTTAAACACACTTGAATCACAGCCAATACTCAAGCTATTATTAAAAAACACCACCTAGTATCACCTGGAATGAAGTTCTCCCTGAGAGCAGACTGAAATACATATATATGCCATCCCATTCCCATCCTCTACAAAGTCAGTGTAAGTGGACAAGTGAATGAATAAATCGCTGATTACTTCACACATTACTGATTAATTCAACTACTGAAATAGCTGCTAGCCCCCCAACTGTTGCTGCCATAGCTAGAAACTTCTTCGCAGCTATTGAAGCAATATGGCTACATTGGAAATGTTTCAGCTATGTTCTACCCTCACTTATTATAAGTGAAAGAATTATTACTAGGATTAATAAGAAGAGAAAAATATATTAGCTTTAAGTGAAAGAAGTCAGTTATAAAAAGGTCGCATACTGGATGATTCCATTCATGTGAAATGTCTAGAAAAGTAAATTCATAAAGACAGAAAGTACATTAGTGGTTGTGGAGGGCAGGGTGGAAAAGGAGTAGGGTGGAAATGAGGAATGACCATTGTAATGGGTCTAAGTTTCTTTTCAGAGGGTTAAAATGTTCTAGATTAGATGTGGTAATGGCTGCATGACTCCGAATATACCAAACACCACTGAACTGTATGTGCGCAGTAGGTATAATTTTTATGATATATGAAATATATCTCAAACTGTAAAAAAAAATACAGATGTATATTATCTTTGAGTATGTATTTTGGCTCTTTTTCCTGAATATCAGTAAAGCTGCAAGATTTGGCTCTTTAAAACGTACTTTTTTGAAAAGCTGGCAATATGATACCCTATTATAAAACTTCCTAATAATAGAAATTATATCACAACATCAAAAAGTAGTATCCACTCCTTAAAGTAATAAATCAATAATGCCTAGGTTTATCTCAACATCATCATCACTCATTTTGGCAATATGATTAGCAATTTATACAGTTCTTTGAAAATAAAATTTATGGCTAAAATGAAGACATGAATAACTCAAAGAAATCATATCCAAACTTGTTAGTTATTAGGAGAGTCCACATAAGAATTCATGTTCTACATGCTTGGACTAGCTCGTTTTCCCTGGCATTAAGGCACACAAAAACATCTGCAAATACCCTGTAGGGAATCCTGGGTTGCCCTGCCTGGACCTTGCCCCTAAGGACTCAATCCCCTGGCTGCTGGAAATCTTGGCTACTGTTGGCTCCTAGCTGAGACTGGCTCCAGGACTGCCCTCACCCAAAGCACCATCCATCCTGTGTGGAAAATGTATTAGAAGCCGCTGGCGTACTGCAGTACATCTGTTAAAACCTTCACCACTAGTGATCTGGGATGAAATGCCAGGACAAAGGGAATGCCCCGGTGGCTACGACATTTAGGCTTGGAGCAGTTAGGACAAAGCAGTAATTGAAACAACTACTGAATTGGATGGCTCTTGATGGGTGCTACTGAAGCAATGGCCAAAGACAGCAAAAAGTTGAGGCTGATTAAATTATTAGCTGAGGGGATCAGCAGGTGGCAAGGTGGTTAAAGCGCTGGATACTCCCACATGGTCCACCATGGTTCAAGTCCTGGACTTGGTGGCTTGCTTTCTCATTTCCCCTTTCTCTCTCTTTCTCTCTGTGTCTCCCTCTGGACAAATTAAAGTAAATGAATGAGTTAAAAAAAAAAAATCACCAGAGACTGAAATAAAATTATTTTTAAAAATAATAATAAAAAACCACCAGCTGAAGGTGAAGTACAAAAGAACTCCCTGGCAACAGATGGAGACCCTCATCTCCAACAACTCAAGCACAACCCAAAAACCCAGAGTTCCCCATAAGACTGGTGGAAGTCTTGGTTATATGGATTAGCTTTTCCCTGTGCTCACTCCCACTTCACAATCCTTCTCTTCCCTATAGATAGTATTGGTAAGAGGATGGCCTTAAAAGAAAAAAAAAAAAAAATTACTGCAGGCAAACATCTGCCTCAAATCTTTATCTATTACTGAGAGTCAACCTACAACACCCTCAAACATCTCAAAATGTTTAATGAAACAAACTTGCCTTTAAAAGGAGAGTAAGAAATTAAATACTCGGGCTAAAAATAAGACAGGAACTGAAAATCAGAGCAATAAGCATGAACTAATTGTAGTTACCTTGGGGATATGTGCCAGTCTTAATAACCAAGACATCCGAATTTTAACCCTAGCAAATGGCCGAAAATGAGGCCTCCACCCCGAGAGACAGGAAGTTAGAACTAAAACGCCCTCATAAAACCAAGTTCTCCATCAAGGAAACTTATCTTAGCCTGAGGTCTAGATGGAAACCTCCCCCCCAAAAAAAAAAATCTACAAAGAGAACCTAAATTGTAGGCCAGCCTTCTTTGAAGTTAAAAATGTACATTATTGGGAACCAGCAGGTGGCATGGTGGTTAAGGCGCTGGACACTCCCACATGGCCAACCACAGTTCGAGTCCTGGACCTGATGGCTTGCTTTCTCTCTCTCTCTGTCTCTCTCTGGTCAAATGAAAATAAGTAAATGAGGGACCAGCAGTTAGCGTAATGGCTATGTTGCTGGACTCCCACGTAGTCGACCGCGGTTCGAGTCCCAGACCAGGTGGTTTAAACTCACGCTGGGCGCGTGTGCGTGCGTGCCCAAGATCCTGAGAGGAGAATGGAGGAGAAGGGATTGCGGCGTGACCATCCCCCCTGGGGGGTGATTTCTCGCTTTCTATCTCTCTCTGTCTCTCTCTGCCTGTCTGGCAAGCGCATGCGCCCTATAACAAAAACCTCTTTAAAAATATATATATATAAAACATGACAGAAAATGAAGATGATTTGGGGAGCAAATGGATTTTATGAGCATTAAAAAAAACTACATGTTAGGTTAAACTATAGACACAAATAAAGAAATAATTAGCATTTAAAACAAAAGGGACATGGAGTTTAGGAAATTACCCAAAATACAGATCAGAGCTAAGGAGATTGAAAAATGGGATTCAGAAGTATAAAGGATAGTGGAACCAGCAGTTAGCGTAATGGCTATGTCGCTAGACTCCCACGTAGTCGACCGCGGTTCGCGTCCCGGACCTGGTGGCTTAAAACTCACGCCGGGCGCGTGTGCGTGCGTGCCCAAGATCCCGAGAGGAGAATGGAGGAGAAGGGATTGCGGCGTGACCATCCCCCCTCGGGGGAGATTTCTCGCTTTCTGTCTCTATGTCTCTCCCTGTCTGTCTGGCGAGCGCACACACCCTATAGTGAAAACCTCTCCCCCCAAAAAAAAAAAAAAAAAAAAAAAAAGTGTAAAGGATAGGATGAGAGGGTCCAGCAACTTGATGTGATGGGATATCACATCAAGAAGAGAATGCATGGGAACCAGCAGTTAGTGTAATGGCTATGTTGTTGGACTCCCACGTAGACGACCACAGCTCGCTTCTCGGACCCGGTGGCTTGAAAGTCATGCCAGGCGCGTGTGTGTGCGTGCCCAAGATCCCAAGAGGAGAATGGAGCAGAAGGGACTGCGGCGTGACCATGCCCCCTGGGGGGTGATTTCTCACTTTCTGTCTCTATGTCTCTCTCTGTCTGTCTGGCGAGCGCACACGCCCTATAGCGAAAATCTCTCCCAAAAAAAAGAAGAGAATGCAGACAAGAAGAAGGAATACTTGAAGAGATAATTGCTGAGAACTTTCTGAAAATGATTAAAAACATTAATCATCACTTGGAAAATCTTCAGTAGTAACACATCCTATCAAGACAACTTATGCAGAAACTACAAACACAAAAACAATGAGAATAATCTCGAAGCAATCGGAGAACACTGAGAAAGAAAAAACTAAATGGTACAGGAAAAAAAAGTAAACAAATGTAATAGTAGCGCATTAAGGAGAAGGCTGTATGCTGGTAATACTGTCATTCAATAAACATGAGCTAAGTTAAAAATATCCACAGCTGAAAATGCATTTAGAACTAACTAATCACATCTCGGCCTTTTGGCTAAGATCAAGCATAAAACACCTAATCAACACAATATCACAGCTTAGCCAATCCTACCTTAAACATGCTCAGAACACTTACATTAGCCTTACAGTGGGACAAAATAATCTAAAACAAAGCCCCATTTATAATAAAGTGCTGAATATCTTATGTCACTTACTGAGTACTATACTGAAAGTAAAATACAGAATAATTTCATGGATATTTGAAGTACGGTTTCAACTGAATGCCTATCAATTTTACACCATCACAAGGTTGAAAAACCAAAAGCTGAACCATCAGAAATTGAGGACTGTGTGTGTGTGTGTGTGTGTGTGTGTGTACTTTTTAAAATTTCTTGCTAAATGTGGCTCAACTGGATTGGTTCTAACAAAATAGTCCTGGGTGTCTTCTTTAATACTCTGCTTTATTACAAACTTTCTTCCCATGTGTAGGTAGACGGACCTTGATATTTAATTCTAACTCTCATTTTACAGAGACAGTCACTAAAATGCAGTGATTAAATGAACTGCTTAAAGACCCAAAGCCAGTTAGTGAAAGAAGGGGCGAGTAGAGATCCTAGGTCTTTCACTGAAGTATTCTTTTCATTACCCTATTCTATCTTCTAGAGAAAGTCAAGTCTGTCCTGTCCTAATTTAGTCATTCCAGATGTTAAATGGTTTAAGATGATCATTGTTTCCCCACATAATAACAAAGTACTAATCCCGTAATGTTTGGTCATATATGACCATTTCTATACATTTACTGAGAATTAATCAATTAATGCTGTCTTTGGAGCAACATAAGCTAAATGAAAAAAACTTCAGTGCCACAATAGTTTCTCTGTATTACTATTTCTAAAATCTAGTGTGCTGACTTGTAAACATCATAAGAATAAAAGAATCTAAGTCTATTTTTTTCCTAATTGTGTTTACCTTCATGTCACTAAGAGATCCTAGAACCAAATGCGCCTCCAAAAGGAAACACCTTACTCCTTCTATCTCATGAGTTGAAGTTTTTCACAATCAGACAAGATCCAGGAAGTCCGCTGAATTAAACTGATTCTTTAAGCAATTACTAAAGTTGCCTAAAAGAAATATAACATTTAACAATGCATACAACTTCTTTCCAGCTTATCTGAATACACCTGATGTTTTTGTAGTTGAACAGAATACATATAAAAATCATTTGGGGAAAATTTTTAAAAATAATTATTTTATGTATTATTTTTTAATTCGACCAGATAGAGAGGGAAAGTGAGAACGCAAGCCATCAGGTCCGAGACTCAATTCATCATCAGTCATGCATGAGTCTGCCACCTTAACCACCACACCACCTGCTGGTCCCCAATTGGGAAAATTTTTTTAAACTTCTGCAAGACAGTAACTTCTCCACTTTATCTATATCATATAGCAATATAAACTAAAATTCACCATGTCTACATCATATAGAATAATAGTGGCCATAAGGTTTAGAAAAATCAACTGTATCACCAAAGCTTTCTTTAAAAAAGAGGGGGAAAAAAGCAAACTCCAGGACAGAGAGAAAATAACTGGTATATCTTCTTGTCTTGTCGACTACAGTTAAGTTCAAGAGGACTACTATCTATGTCAAAGATACAAAAAATAACAAAAGTAAAATTAAAGAATAAATGGCCCTTTCAAAATTTGAAATTACCTTTTGAATGAAGCCGCTTCAGACAGCTGATATGTGCCTTTTGAGTTATGACATATAATTCAACAGGAATAAGATGATGTCTGCTCTCTCAGAAATCTATGAAAGGAAAACATAACACAGATTTAGTCTAAAATAAAATATTGAAACTCTCAAGATTAACATTTGAAATGTTCATATCAATGGAATTTATTGGCAAATGGTATATAAATAGCTGTACATTGAGCCTAGATCAAAAACTATTATTAAGGGGCCAGTAGGTGGCATGGTGTTTGGGACACTGGACTCCCATAGGTCCAATTAAGTCCCAGACCCAGCAACTTGAGATTCATGCTAGGCATGTGTGTGTGCATCCCCAGAGTCCCGGGAAAATGAAGAAGAGATTGTGGTATGGCCATCCCCCCAGGGGGTGATTTCTCACTTTCCCTCTTACTATCTCTCTGCCTCTCTCAGGCTAGTGCACGCCCCCTATGGAAAAAACTAAAATAAATAATATTAATAAAAGCCCAGTTGTCGTGGCACAAGACAATGGGGTGCAGCTGCACAATACTGAAGCCATATGGGAGGCCCAGGTTCAGATTCCAGGTCAGCCTGAATACACCAGGAATACTGCACATGCCTATGATTCTAGTTGGCTTGGAAGCTGAGGGGAAGGATAACATGTCGTCAAGGGTACCTGTCCCTGTCTGTCTAACTGTCTCTCTCTCGTGAATAAAATAACCCTGGATGATAACAATACAAGTTGAACATGCCTAATCCAAAAATTCAAAATCTGAAACTTTTTGGGTGCCCACATGATGCCACTAGTGGAAAATTCTACACCTGACCTCATGTGATAAGTCATGGTCAAAAGGCTGCGATATAAATATACTGTATAAAATTATCTTTGGTCGGGACCAGCAGTTAGCGTAATGGCTATGTTGCTGGACTCCCATGTAGCTGACCGCAGTTCGAGAACCGGACCTGGTGGCTTAAACTCACGCTGGGCGCGTGTGCGTGCATGCCCAAGATCCTGAGAGGAGAATGGAGGAGAAGGGATTGTGGCGTGGCCATCCCCCCTGGGGGGTGATTTCTCGCTTTCTGTCTGTCTGTCTCTGTCTTTCTGGCGAGCACACACGCCCTATATCAAAAACCTCTCCAAAAAAAAAAAAAGGAAAGAAAAAAAATATATATCTTTGGTCTACGTGTATAAGATGTATGTAAAACATAAATGAATTCTGTGTTTAAAATAAGGCCCCCATCCCAAGAATATTTCATTATGTACATGCAAATACTTCAAAAAAATAAATATGAAATACTTCAGATAAGGGATACCCATCATTAACTGAGTCCCTGCTGTGGGCCTAACCTGTACTAAGGATGGCATTTTGAAAGCATGCAGCCTGGATGATATGTCCCTTATACAAGTTTATGTTCACTACCTGGCTATGATACAACGTCTCCATAGCAACACTTGATGTAGCCCATGATGATCTAGGTCATCTTTTCCTGCACCCGACCCAAACTCCTTTTCTGAGTTCTATTCTCAACTGTTAAGCCTGAATGCCTGTCTAACATTTTTTTTTTTAAGAATTATTTTACTTAACTCTAGTTATTTATTTTTTAATTTGACCAAAGGGGACAGAGTGAGAGAAAAAGAAAGAGGACAAGTGAGAAAGCAAGCCGCCGGGTCCAGGACCTGAACCACAGTTGGCCATGTGGGAGTCCAACACCCTCAAGCACCATGCCACCTGCCAGCCCTATGCCTGTCTCACTTTAACAAAAGTTTTTTTTCAGTATTTGTGTCCTCCATATTTCTGTCTACGATCTTGTTCTTTTTCATTTGAGGCACACAAAGAACTAAACGAGGATCTTATTATTAACCTCCCCCTCTTTACTTTTAGGTACCAGCCCACCAAGGGTTGGCTTATCTACCCAACTACAGGATAGGGTGCTATGTTCTGTTTAAACCTTTTTTTTGAGGATGGAAAAGAAATAATCAAACTTCTAATGAAACGGTAGAAAAAATATTTATAAAAAGTTTTTAAACTTGGAAACAAAGAAAATGAAATAGCACAATTCTGTAAAGACGCTGGAGATACTGCAGTACGAAGTATAAAGTACAGAACAGGTTCTGGTCAGCCTCACAGAGCTGACAACTTCAAGACCTGCGCCTTGCAGGTACTTCAAATGAGAATCAGGACACACTGCTTGCCTCCAAAGACTCACAAAGTACCAATGACATTCGGTATTCACATAGCTCTTTAGAATTGTATAAAATGCTTCCTTAGCCTCTCATTAAAGCATCATTACAACAACCTACAATAGAAATGACTATTTCTAGGGACTGGAAGGTGGTACTGTGGTAACAGGATGCTCTGCAAGGCTGGGAAGTTTCAAAGAACTCCTTGAACACAATAGGCGCACAAGTGCCCATAACTGGGAACTGGCTGGGCGTGAGGGTGGAGTGCTGCATCAATACCCCATTGGGGGTGCCTCTGTGTATCTCACTCACGGGAAAAAGAAATAACCCTAAAAAAAAGGAAAGGAAAAAATGACTATTTCCCTTTATAATGAGAAAACAGATAAAGAAAAACTACATTTCTTGCTCAGGGTGACACAGATCATAAGAGAACGAGCCAAGGTTCGGGCCTAGGTCTTCTAGATACAAATCTACTACCACACAGTCTCTGAGGGAAAATGAGTCTGGTTTCTGTCGAGTGAATTTAGAGTTCAACTGATAACATCTGAAATGAACACCTCATAACCCATACATCATATCACCGTTTTACACAGTCATGGCAAAGCAGTGAGGGAAGCAGTCACCAGTGAAAGGGAAATAAATTCTAAAGAACAAGGCACGGCAATGGCCAAGCCTTTCCCACTCTCTTCTCCTTGGGCCAAACTCCACTTCCCTGACTCTACTACTCAAGTCTTGTGACACAGTTTGAATATCTAACTAGACTATTCAACAGTATCAGAGACTGAAAGGTAGTTTTAGGATGTGTGGAGAACCAAAATACGCCACCCCAGAACATACTTCTTTAGTATGTTTTCAGATGACTATTTGAAGGAGCTGCAGGCACAGAATTAATTATCTTAAAAAAAAAAAAAAAAGAAAGGAAGAATGAATGAAAGAAAGCAAGCCTTTTGTAAAACATTTACATCTACTGACATTAGTAAAGTGCTCAACAGATGAAAGGAGGCTTTCACTGATCCTTCTCCTCACCTGCCTAGGAACAGGAAGGGGGAGATTAGAAGTCTGACACCTGACCCAAAAAAAAAACAGATTAATCTTTGCATTTCCTCCCCTCACCCATCAGTAGTTTATATTACAAGCTTCCACTCTCTGTACTTACTTTTTTTTTTAATTTGTTTTTTATTTATAAGCCAGAGTGCATGTACACTCACCAGAGACAGAACAAAGAGAGGGAGACGAAGAAAGTACCCCCCAATGGAACATGATCATGCCACTTGACCCCATCTCTATCTCGGCAGGATTTGGGACACACACACACATACTCGGCTCATTTTTTCAAGCCACTGGTGCTGGGATTCAAACAGCATATTTGGTCAGGTCGGATCCAGCTCCCTACACACAGCACTTAACCCACTGTGCTATGGGAAGGGCCCACCTGGCCTACTTTCAGTCTCTTATTCTTGCTCCCATGCATAACTACATGTAATAAATTATTGTATGATTTTTTTTCCTGCTAACCTGATTGTCGGTTTATTTCACAGACTAAATATTATCCAACCTTAAGAGAAAAGAGAGAAAAATGTAAAACTTCCCTACTGGCATTAGACGGTAGTTATGAAGTATCCAAATAACAAATACTACCAACCCAAGATCAGAACCCACAGAAATGTCCTTGAAGAAAAATGTGGACCATCCAGAAGTACCTACTTAATACCTGCATTTGCCATAGTAATACAGGTTCCTGTGAGGTTAAACTTGTGACTTATTGTAGTTCAACTATGCTTACTACTTCATTAAAAATCTATTCCCAAAGCCTATCCTAGCTCTCTCCCACTCTCAGTATATAACAGACTGTTGGAAATCATAATTCTGCCTACTCAGCATGCTTCCTAACCTTCTTTTCTGATTGAAAAATCAATAGCAATAGTAAATAAACATCTACCTTGTCTTTGCAGAAATCATGTTCCACACCGTGTGGTTTGGTAGGGTGGTCAAACACAGACTCCCCCCCCCCCCCCCCCCCCCCCAATGCCTCCATTCCATCTTCCAGCCACAGAGGTGGGTTCGAGATTTTTCAAGTTAGTTCTGATTTCTTTAGTTTTAAATTTAATTTCTTAAAGTGAAACTTAAAAAGTTTAACCTAATTTAGCTTACATGTTTATATTTTAATTTTAAATTTAACTTAAAATTAAGTTCAATGGTATCTAAAAGAAATCAAATTAGTTAAAATAATCTTGCATTTTAAAGTCTCAGCTGAAAAACTTCAATATGAAATGCTAACTTTTGTTAATGAGATAAAACAGTTTTCTATGTATCTTCTAACCTGTAACCAAAAATGACCAGAATCTATGCTCTGACCCACTATATGTTATTCTGTCTAGTTGGTCCTGGCACACAATGGGTACTCAACTGATTATCAAATGAATAAATGATCAATTACTCAGCTGTTTCACAAGCTTTAGAGTCTACTCAGGATGATATTAATGTCCTCCAAGTCCTAGCCCCAATCTTACTTCCCACACTCTTTAATATTATCCCCTATGCTACAACCAAACTGGTCCCTCAATCGTGTTTTGCAATATCCCACCCTTTCTCAGGATCTCTATACTGGGTATTTCCTCCTCTATTCCTCTATGCCTCTCCAAATCCTATTATCATCAAGTACCAGTCCCATTACATCATAACGTTTTCTTTAATTTCTCTGTTCTGTGATAATATCCCTCTCATATGAACTACTACTATAATGCATATTAAATTCGGCAATTACAAGCTGTAGGGTCTTTGCAGATAAGGGATAACAACTTAGGGCTGTTTATAAACCCTACTCAGCATCAAATGTAGTTCCATATACAACACGGGCATTTAGTATACGTTGTTAACTGAATTTAAAATAATTTTATTATCCAAAAAAAAAGTATCCCCTCTGGAATAATCTACCCATTGTTATATGCCACTGTCTGACTTTAATTTATGATTCCACATGTGTATGTGTGCATACACACAAATGCCAAACTGTACAATACTTAAAATGGAGCATTAGCTCTCAGCAGACATTAATGCCAAAATCTGCAATGCTCAATCCAGTTTTTGAGAACCATCAGAGAAGCATTTCATATTAGCACAAAGGAAGATCAGTATGTTCGAGGTTCTTCTATATGACTACTATGTCCAGATATCCTGCAAAGGACCTAGGAACAATTTTAATAATAAACATATGTTGAAAACATCCCCGGCATCCAAATCCAAAAGCTCCATCAGTCACATGTGCCGACATAACAACTTTGGTGGGTTCTTCACAAACTTAGATACCATTCCTTAGGGATTAGGCTCCTACCCCATTATCCCTAAAACAAAAGAACAAGATCAGATCTAATAAAATGCAAAGATCACAATCTATAGATGCTGGTTCACTGTCATCTCTGAAAAACAGCCATCAAATACCACACAAGGAGGTCTTCACAAAGTCCATGGAAAATGCCTATTAAGTGAAAGCTATGCATGTATTTCCAAAATTTCTGCTCTAAAATAAACTCATGCTTTAATTCCCCTTTTCTACGAACTATATGAAGTCTCCTCATACACTATTTGATTTTATAAAATGAATGACCTATTAGACTCAGCCAAAAGCTAACTGCTGACTGTGTAGGGAAAGACCAACCAAAGTACTACAAAAATCTTTGCATTGAAACAATAGAAGGGGACCAGCAGGTGGCATAGTGGCTGGGGCGCTGGACTCCCACATGGCTGACCACTATTCAGTCCTGGACCTAGTGGCTTACTTTCTCACTCTCCCTTTCTCTCTCTCTCTGATGAGTGTGCATGCCCTATAGCAAATTAAAAGACAATAATAAGTTACATTAAATAAATTCCTTAAGGAAAAGAATAAAAGATTGCCGGGGGGGGGGGGGGGGGGGGAGCCCTAATATCCATAAACAAATTGCACACTCTTCTTCTCATTATGATGGTCCGAAAAAAGTAACAATAAAAATCAAAATAAAATCTACTTCCAAAGTGTCCTTTGAAACAGCTGCTTGATTTAATGGTCAAGTTTTGTAAGACCTGAAGATATTAAGTTTGTGATAAACACTCAACCACATGTCCCACTTAAGGAAAAGGCACAGAAAAATCTGGAGTTTATACTGGCTGTGCAAATGAATGTACTCCATCCTAACTCAACATCACCACTTACAGAGCAAGCAATTGTTTCCCTTCGAGCGCTCATCTTTCCTATCAACACTAACCAAAAGTATTGCTAGAAAAAAACGTTAAATTAACACCACCTGCTACAAAAATAACTCAAAACATTAACTTTAATCCATTAAAAATGGGGACGAAGCATTTTTTCAATTAAACAATTTTAAAGTGTTTATTAAAGCAAAGCAAAACATATCCCATGTAGATTTTAATGATACTGCAAGATAATATAAGGAAAAAAGAATATAGGAAGCACTCCTTTAAAGCTACTCTCCACTTTTGGAAATCCTCTTAATATTAAATGAGGAAAATAAGAGAAAAATACCAAATAGGTACCATTTTCAATAGTATACAATAATTTCATTTAAAAATGAAAATGTAAGGGCCAGTAGGTGGTGTGGGGGTTAAGGCACTGGACTCACACAAGGCTGTGGTTCAAGTCCTGGACCTGGCAGCTTGCTAACTCACTTTCCCTTTGTCTCTCTCCGGTCAAATTAAAAAATAATGATAATATAAATAAATAAATAATTCTTTTTAAAAATGAAAATATACATGAAGGAAAAAAACCTCTGGAATACATTAAAAAAAAGAAAGAAAGAAAGAAAACCTCTTTTTAAGCTTAAGATCCTTCCAGAAATCATATTTAAAGAAAACTGATAAAATAAGGTTATCATTTCTTTGAAGATTACTGAATCTCTTTAAGGAACTAAGTCCTCAGAACCAAAACAATTCCAATACAAATAAGTTTTGACGTGTTCATGGTAATTTCAGCCTTAATGTTATAAATCTTAAGAGTAAGATATAAGCTCCTTCCTGAGCTTTATAACACGGCATTCCATGCACAAAACAAGGAATCCTTGGCTTGTGTTGATCTTAAAATAAGGTGCAAGGAAAAACAATATTTAATGTCCCTTTAAAAGGTTTGTTCTCATATTTTTATTTTCTTCCTCCAGAGGGTAGCCACATAATATAAGGCCCAGTAAGTAGTTTTCATAAGTTCTTCTGGAAGTCATTTGGAGCTTCTCCTGACTCAGGGAAAGAGTTTTTTCAGTTATTAGAAATGAGGATGCATGGCCTATAAATCAAATGGACTTGACACATATCTATAGAACTTTCTACCCCAAAACCACAATATATACATTTTTCTCACTACCCCCATAAACCTTTTCAAAGATTGACCATATGATATGACACAAATCAAGCCTTTACAGATTCGAAAGCATAGAAACTATATCCAGCATCTTCTCTGCCATGATGGAATTAAACTCGATATTAATTTCAAGAAACACCCTCAAAAATACACGAAAATATGGAAACTAAACAACCTACTTCTGAATGACTTCTTAACTACCAAAGAACTTAATTCTGAAATTAAAAAAATTTATGAAAACAAACAAAACAAAGAAATGGGTATGCATGGTAATATAAACTGAAAGTCCTCTCCCCATCCACCATTCACGGGTTCAGTGCAAAACATTCCAACCAAACACAATGACAATATAGATTTCTATTTCTGACAATGTGCACCTATGGCTGCAGATCACTTCCTTTTTTACAACATCACACTAGCAGAAGTGCCAAAAAGCACCTTCACAGCAGTTAACGAAATATTTCACTCTCCCCCTGACAAGAGACAATAATCCTAATGCCCATCACACATTAATCAGCAAATACAACCTGGAAGCCAATATCAGCCAACCACAAATTAAATGTTAAAAAATTATTAAATTGTGGGGCCAGCAGAGGCATAGCAGTTATGTCACTGGACTCCCCCATGGCTGATCGTGGTTTGAGTCCCGGACCCAGTGGTTTGAAACTCCTGCTAGCATGTGTGTTTGTGTGCCCGAGATTCTGGGAGGAGAATAGAGGAAAAGAGATTGCAGCATTTCTCACTTTCCCTCTGTCTCTTTCTCCCTGATCCACCTCTACAGAAAAAAAATATATATGTGTGTGTATATATATATATATATATATATATATATAAAGTGACTATTAATCTGCTCAACCAAGTCCAGAGTTCTAACTACTAATAATTAGGTATTAGGTTACAATACTAAGGGACTAATGAAATATTCCTAAACCATACTGCTGCCAAAGCGATCTTGAGGGACAATCATGAGGGCTAATCAACCACAGTAAAGTAAAAAAAGAAAACAAAAACGATCAACTATTTGGTAAGCACAGCCATTCAATCTGCCCCTCTCACAGCTTAACTGCTAGAGTGGACAACGTGACCATACCTCTTGTATTAGAGATGTAAGTTATCTGAAACAGCTTAGTTCTCTTGGGTTCCAGAAAGTAAAAGGAACTACTGCAAATAACTCTAAAGGTTCGGTTTGCATTTGATCTTCTTTTCAGTTAACCTATTATTAATTGACAAATAACAAGTGTATATAATTATGATGTCCAAGATGTTTGGTACATGTACTCATTATGAAATGGCTAAATCAATGCCTTTGACCTTGGCAGCCTTATAGCTAAGCAGTCTCTGGGAAAGCAACACCTATGCCTGAAACCAACAAGTTAGGAATGAAAAGGAAAGATTTTCAGGAATGTTTGAATTCTTATAACACCCTCCTCCAGGGAAACTATTTGAGACTAAACTGTTAACTGGCAGCAACGCCATCAGCAGCACCTGAGCAGGCTTCTAGGGCAGGAATCTAATAACTAGTTATTTGGTAGCCACTAATTTACTCTTCATTTCAAAGAGGCCTTTTTATCTAGGTTTAAAAAGAATGAAACTATCTCAACTTTTTTTTTTCTTTCTTTTTTTTTGCAGCAGATGGAAATGCATTCATCATTACCGTTCATTATCCTTTTCAGCTGGCAATAACCTGTGGTTGTAAAGCAAAGGAAAAAGAAGTGTTTGGGTGATTTTAATCAAAGCTTGGATGTTAGCCCTGCCCTGCAGCATGCTGCAATATGAGAAATGTTCCAATCTTACATTCCAATAGAAATGAATTTTTACGTGAATAGCCCCTCTACATTGACTGCCACCTCTCCTTTTGTTATTAACTTTATCCTTCCGCCAAATACAGCTTAAGAATGGACTACTATCAGCTATGCTATATGCTACATTATGATACCATCTTTTTTTAAAAAAAAAATAATCAATAATAAACAGATTGCATTTAACAAAAATTAAAAGTGGAACAAATGGATCATAAGACACTTCTAAAAGTGCACCAGTAAACCTGAATAAATAAATAAATAAATCTGAAATTAACATGATGCTAACTCTAAAATATAGATATTAACACCAAATCATTCAAGGTTGCCTTTGAAATATAGAGGGGAGGAGGGGAAAAAAAAAAAAGCAGCATATAATCAAAAGCAGAAGGACTATAAAGTCAGCTCCGACACTCACCAAGTAGTACAAACTTAAACAAATTCTTAGTCTCTCCAAAAGTTAAAAATAAATATCGACCTTATAGAAGGGTGGTTGTGAGGACTGAATAGTATATTAAATGCCCCATGCAGTGCCTAGTATATAGTATATAATCAATAACTAGAGGCCAGTATCATTAAAGACATTTTCAACAAGAGGGACATTTATTGATGACATATTCCTAAGTGGAAAAAAATCTGTACTATCCATAAAACTTATTACTGTTCTGAGAAAGTAAAATCACAAGTTTCAAAGAAGGATGTGTAACTTGGTCATATATAAATCAGGAGCATTTATCTTATGGCAAGTTGTGAAATTGGAAACTGCAAGTAAGAAATGAGAAATATTTCTTTAGAAGAGTATTAAGCAACAAAAAACATGTAGTGAAATTACTAAGGACCTGGGCAGGGGAAAAAATTCCAAGTAGTAGCTGTACCTATTTGTCAAGTTGAAAAAGGTCCTGTCTCCTCCCTTTATTCTTCCTCCTCTTCTCAATTTCTGTAAGAAAGAAATATCTTCTCTTAGCAATTGGGAGTTAAGAAAGAAAGAAAACCTGAAGCAACAAGGCAAACAAGCAATCTGTACATAATAAACCACTGGCTAACTCTCTGGGTTAGCAGGGGGTTTTGGCTGTTGTTTAGAATTTTTTAGTTTTATAAGCTTCATTTTATAATCTATACGACTTACATGATGTACCTTGGGGTTAGGTCTATTGGCCATTCTACCTTACTCTGAATTAACTTAATCAAACAATTCAGACTAATGGTTATTGGGGGGGGGGGGGGGGGGGGGGGATGGAGATTTTACTGGGAGGAGGAATTAAGGGACAAAAGAAAGATAAATGTATGTTTTTAATGCAGGAGGCACTTGTGTGATAAGAAACATCATTATTCCAGTGGAGAAAGTAACAGAGCAGAAGAAGGGAGGAAACTGCAAGAAGGTATGCACCCAGGCCCATGAAACAAATACAGTGATCGACACATCACTTATTCCAGTTTTCTTAGATGCAATCATCGCCAGTGTATCTCACTGAAAAGCAAATGCTATGGATTACCAAAACTTCTCAGCTGTAGGGACTGTGAAACACAAACCTTACCATTTGAAATACTGAGGTCTGAATACATGAAATTTTTCTAGTTTATGTGTATTAAATCATTTAGAAAAATTGTTATCACTCAAAAGTCAATGTTTATTTAATGACATCCTTTTTTTAAAAAAATGCTGTTGGGACCAGCCGGTGGCGTGGTGGTTAAGGTGCTGGACACTCCCACATGGCCAACAAGGGTTCGAGTCCCGGATCTTGTGGCTTGCTTTCTCAGTTTCCCTCTCTCTCTATCTCTTTCTGTGTCTTTCTCTGCTCAAATTAAGAATAAATGAATAAATAAATAAAATTAAATTAAAAAGTAATCATTTAAAAAAAAAAAAAAATGCTGTCAAAGGGCCAGCCCTGTGGCCTACTGTTAAGCGAGCCACATCTCACATAACCAACTATGGTTCAAATCCCAGCCCACAGGCTTGAAAACCACATTGGGCAGTGTGCCTATGTAACCAAAATCTATCTATCTATCTATCTATCTCTCTCTCTCTCTCTCTCTCTCTCTCTGGTGAGTATTCATGCCCTCTCATAATTAAGAAAACTTTTTTAATCTTTAATAAGTAAAGATTAACAGACTTCTTATCCCAATGGGCTTCCTTCAAGTTTTAGTGAATTCCTATTTACAAATGTAGAAATATATGAATTTCTTAAATTCAGCATACAAAATCATGCGGAGGGGCTTTCTTCTAGTTTGAGGGGTTCCAGAAAGAATCCCTTCTTAAAAGATCTTCAAGCGTCCCAAAGGTTCCTTAGAATGATAACTCAACACACAAAGTCAGTCTGAGTCGAAGGCAAATTCTATCAACCTTCTGAATAGAAGCTCAATGATTTCCTGTTCTGGTTCAGAAATAATTACACCACAGTGCTGGGGCAGAAACTCTATGCCTCATATCTACAATAGCAATCTCACTACTGGATCTTGAACCCACACATTAAAAAATAATCTATCATTTACATCCTTAAGTGCTTTCATATCGTTACTGGCAAAACTAATTCTGACTGCTTCTATTCTCCATCAATGTAAGAAGAGGCACAGGCTGGGGAAGGGAGTTTATTTCTGCAACCAGCTTACAGGGAGACAGTCAGAAAGCACCACCAAACTGTCCCAAAAAGCTCAACATGTGCTCAGTATGTATATTAATAGATGTAAGATACTAGCACGTACAAATTGTTCCTCACTATAATCAAAGTCGATTGCTTTCCTTTGAGTAACTATCCTTATTCCTGTTTTTCTTCAAATATCCATCCCTGGTTTCTCATCTGACCATTCCTCAGACCTCCCCATGACTAAGCACTTAGTCAGATTGCTGTCCTCAGAAACCTTTCTTAATTTCAAAATGGTGCAGTCCTGCTAACCCCCAAAATGGCCCGCTTTGACAGCGTAAGATGCCAAGTATCACAGAAAATGTCTTTTTTGTTTAACCAGTCACCTTTGTAGCGGGCATCCATCTAAATATTTTGTTTTTTACTCGAAACCCGAAGGGAAAAATCCTTTAAGGAGGAGGAAAGAGAAGTTACTTCAAATTCTTGTGCTTTCCATTCCTCTTTCCAACCACATCTTGACAGTTAATATTCCAAAGCAAGAAAAAGGGGGAAAGGGAATGTGGAGGAGTGATAAAATTAATTAAACATAGCACTGTAGTAAGCACATTCTTTGAATTTGACAAAATGAAATTTACAATTGAAGTATGATTTCCCAAAAAGGCATAGTTTACTCAAAAAGAACAGGCCTGTTGATCACAGAGGCAGAGAAGTACCATATTTATGGCTAGAGACATGCACCTGCCTGGAAATAATAAAACTTCAGGCAAAAGCATGCTAGAGATCTGAGGGAGTGACATAAAGCAGTTAGAATAAAGGAAAGAGAAGGAGGTAAGGAGAAAAAAATCTCACTCTGGCGAGTCTAATAAAGTCCTGGGCCGGTTACCATAATCGTATAATAAATATTACAGAGTACTATATGCCAAGCATTATACTAAGCACATTATATACACTATCAGGTTTACTCCCTATAATGGCTGTGCAGTGGGTATTATACTTACTTCACAAGGCAGGCAGAAAATTCAGCAATTTGCCTACAGTCTTTCTCATCTGTGCTAAGACTACAAGTGATCTGCAAATGACAATCACTGTTTTTACCAGAATACATTTCAAATTAATGCCTGCAACTTGGCAACTTTCTAAAGGATCCATTCATATCCTATAATGCTCTCACTATGCCACAGAGAGTCCTGAAGATTCTCTCCCAGAGGGCTTCAGAATTCCTGCCTGTGATGTTTTCAGAGCACCTAGGCTCTATAGGCACCATGTTTCTCTAGCCTTAGCCCCTCAGGAAAGCTCATGGCAACTTCTCTTCACCTATCCTTAAGGTCTTTGAAATATTTTCCATGAGTCTCCCAGTGGCTAAGGTATGCAGACAACAGAGAATGTATTATGCATTAATAAAACTGATAACCAGAAGGCATGCAACCAAAGAACTCAATATAGCAAAGTACTTCCTATATTACAAACTAGTATATATCTTTTTGTATATATTAAGGAAAATGAAATGTGTAAATATGTGCATACAAAGACAAGTGTTTTGGTTATCAGGGTCCCGATAGTTCTTCCAGAGCACACACCATAGTTCATTATATCAGAAATAAAAAGAAATAGTCCATAAGTAGTAATCAAAAATTACCATTACTGGTTAAACTATAAAACACATCTGAGTCTTATAGAATAACACATAGAATTTATCTAAAGAAAAAGCTGAGAGATTTACTGATTAGAACAAAGAACAAACATTCCAAAGATTTTCCAGAATACAGGGCAATCAAACTTCCAGCGTACATTCAGATCTATCTTAAAAACCTGCCACAGGGGACCAGCAGTTAGCGTGATGGCTATGTCGCTGGACTCCCACGTAGTCGACCGCGGTTCGAGTCCCGAACCTGGTGGCTTAAACTCACGCCGGGCGCGTGTGCGTGCGTGCGTGCCCAAGATCCCGAGAGGAGAATGGAGGAGAAGGGATTGTAGCGTGGCCATCCCCCCTGGGGGGTGATTTCCTGCTTTCTATCTCTCTGTCTCTCTCTGTCTGTCTGGCGAGCGCACGCGCCCTATAGCAAAAACCTCTCCCAAAAAAAGAAAAAAAAAAAAAAAAAAAAAAAAAAAACCTGCCACAGAAAGCAGGTGCTCTTGTGTTTCAACAATGTACGCTTCCTTCCACCATGAACTCAAGTCTCCAGACTTGCCTGCTTTCTCAAGTGCACGCGCGCACTCACGCTCTCTCGCTCGCTCTCTCAAAAACCAAGGAAAAGGGAGAAGAATATCTTTCTTTAAACCAAAATCATATGGAAAAGTAAAATCAAGCTTATCAGATAAACAATACTGTCTATTTAAAGAAATAAAATTAAGACATATCTAGAAATCAGCATAGCAGTTAATTCAATAACTTTCAAGATCATTCCTTCACTTTCTAATTTGAAAAATTATTCAATATGCTCATTTACATGTTTAAACATTATTTATGTTTAGACACTGCTTTATACTTACAAATATCAGCTGTGCTCCTAAGTATACGGACATTACAAACATGTACCACACACAAATGTAGCTCTTCAAGGCCATTAAGAATGTATAAGCTAGCAAGACACCATGCTACTAATAAATATAAAACATTCTAGCTTTCCTGCATTAGTTCAAGTCAGACCAACAAATCAGATCTGAAAGTTACTTGTACCAGTAGAGAAATTTTTAAAATAAAAAAAATTCTAACACTTGAGATCTCAAACACCTGAAATAAGCAAAACAATCACCAGCTATCACCCTCCACCAATGACTGTTATGACTGGCTCTGCCTAGCTACCTCGCCCAGTTGGTGGCAAAATCTCAATACACAGGGTCAGCGGGTGGTGTGATGGATTGTTAAGGTGCTAGATTCCCACGTGGCTGACTATGGTTTGGGTCCTGGACCTAGTGGCTTGAAAATCATGCTGGGCATCCATGTGTGCCCCAAATCTCCAAAATCCCAAGAGGAGACTGAAGGAAAAGGAATTGAGTGGCATTGCTATTCTCTCTGAGGGGTGAGTTCTTGCTTTCTCTGTCACTCTCTCTCTCTGTTTCTGGAAAGTGCCAGCACTCATGGCAAAAACCTTTAAAAAAAATCACTTATCATGTAGATTATGAAGTATATATTAATGGCAGCCAATAAAATGTAAATACAATGTGGGACCAGCAGTTAGCGTAATGGCTATGTCGCTGGACTCCCATGTAGTCGACTGCGGTTCAAGTCCTGGACCTGGCAGCTTACACTCACGCCAGGCACGTGTGCGTGCGTGCCCAAGATCCAGAGAGGAGAATGGAGGAGAAGGGATTGCGGCGTGGCCATCCCCCCTGGGGGGTGATTTCTCGCTTTCTGTCTGTCTGTCTCTGTCTTTCTGGCGAGCGCACGCACCCTGTAGCGAAAATCTCTCCAAAAAAAGAAAAGAAAAAATGTAAATACAATGTAAACAATAACCAAAATTGACAATAATTATCTCTAGTAATAAACAAGCCCATATACTATACATTGGCCGCTAAAGAAAATTAATGTGCTAATGTGGATATAACAATTGATCTTGAGTTATCAATATTTTTTTTCCCCAGAGATTTTTGCTACAGGGCATGTGCGCTCACCAGAGACAGAAAGCAAGAAATCACCCCCCAGGGGGGATGACCAGGCCACAATCCCTTCTCCATTCTCTCAGGATTTGGGACAGGCATGCATAGGTGCCAGTGTGTTTTAAGTGGTCGGGTCAGGGATTCATTTGGGGCACGCATGGATGCCCAGCATGATTTTCAATCCCTGACCCGACCACAGCCAACTACATGGGATTCCAGCAACATAATCACTACACCATCTGCTGGTCCCTCGGTATTCTTTTAAAACACTGTCAATGGCATGTATTTTCCCTATTGCAGAAATAAAAAGTAACAGTAAGGTCTTAGGAATTGCTAGTCATGTGCGGCACCATAATGTACAGTTACCCTGGTTAAACTGAAAATACCCACTAGAACAGCTTTTAGAAAAAATGTGTTAGAAAGTTGGGCAAGGAACAGTGAGTTGTAACTGCAAACGTTGACACCACTGGCTCTCCATGGGATCATCACCATAGCTATAAATATTTTTAGAAGTTCATTCCATGGACAAAGGAAATAAGGCAACCTGAACTCTTCAGGGTAGAAAAGAGTCCAAGGAGAAAACTTCGGTTGGCTGGCTTGTATAAAGAGAACTTGAAAGTACTATGAGTTTGACAAAGGAAAGCAGCATAAATTGGATCTGCGGGAAGAAGAGGTCACGTCTTGCCTGGAAATGTAAAATATTTTCCCAAAAACCCACACGAGGGGAAAAAAATACATTAAAAAACCAAAATCTCAGGACTAACTGCACATGAAGCAGCGCGGATTGAGGAGCCAGAAAGCGGCGGATCATCTTTCTGATCCCCGAGGTCAAGACGCGGTTCCCACCCACGACCCTCGAAGAAGGGCTACCCTCCTCGCTGGGCTCCCCCTAAGCCAGCCTTTGCCATCCCCTGCCACCCTCGCGGACAATCCGCCTGGACCCGGGACACACCCCCACGAAGGACTGCGTTCCTCCGAGATGCGTCTCTGACCAGTGTCATCCGCAACCCGGGCTCAGGGCCTCTTCGGCCTCGGGGCCCCCGGCGTCCCCGTCCCCAGCCCCTCACGGATGCCCCGAGGGCTACTCCGGTCCCCGGTCCCAGTCCTGGCCCCTCCCTCCAGCCCGGAGTCCCGGCTCGCCCTCCGCACACGCCAGGAGTGCCCACACTGCATCCCTACCCGGTCCCCTCGTCCTGCGGGCCGGAGCGGCGACGAGCCGAGAGGCACCCACCGAGGAGACAAGTGCCGGGACGCTCGGGCTCCGAACTCACCTCCAGTCCAGGCTCTCGGATCCTGGCCCAGAGCCCAGCTTCCGCCTGGCGCGGTCGGCGTTCGCGAGCGGGACCGGAAGTCCCGCCCCCAGGCCGGCCGCCCGCCCGCCCGCCTGCTGGCCCGGCTCGGCGAGCCTCGCTGCAAGCGCCGGGAGACCGGCGGCGAGGGGCATCGCGGCCTGCAGCAGCGGCTCGGGCGAGGGCGGTGGGCCGGGGTACGGGGCAGGGGGCTTGGCCTGCAGGGGCGCAGCAAGCGCCCGAGTCTCCTCCCGCGCTCCTGCATTAGGCGAGCAGTCTGCCAGCTCTTGACCGAGCGTCAGTTCTCAAGCCTGTGAGAAGCGAGATGACTCAGATTCTGATCTCTGCCCTCACAATCAGGTTGAAATTTGACAGACATAAAAACAGAGGTTAACCACGCCGCAGGCAGTACTTATGTCGCGAATTCAGATTGTTATCACCTTGTGTTAGCACTCATGCAACAGCCAGGCACTGCTGTAAGGTGCTGGGGATACAGCCATGGACAGAGGAAACCCCCAGCTCTTGAGGACCTTACCCTGGAGCAATGAATGAATCAAACCGCAGACTATCCCTTGGGAAGCTTACTAGTACAGGGACACAGATTTATGAGCCAACAAGTGCAATGGAAGCATCAGGAGTGAGGGAAATCATGGCAGTGCTGTACGGAATAGCGAGGAGTAAGGAGCTGGGCAGAGAAGGCCTTCTAGAAATAACCACTCCTTGTTGAGACTGAAATCAATGATAAATAAGGGCAAATGGGCAGGCGAGGTGAAGTGCATGCTGAGGCAGATGCTGGGGAGTGAGATCTTCTCTTGTACAGGAGGCTGGTCTGGGGTACAGTCAATTTAACAGAGTCTGGGATCATGAAGACACCAGCAAGCAGAATGGCAAGGCTTGATCATGAAGACTGTACCTTATGCTAAGAAGTTTGGACTAGAGCTCTATGCAACAAAATCAGTGGGATGGTCTAGAGAAATAGATGAAACAGCAGTCATGGGGTTGACAATTGCCCTAGTCATCAAAGAAAAATAAAAGCTTGAAAGATCATAGCTGGAACATTTTACCCTTGTGGGTAATTTCTCAAAATGCTATAGCCAGATGTAAAGACAATGAATGACTGAACCCTATAAAGCCACCATGGGGACCAGTGGGTGGTGTAACGGTTACACTGCTGGATTCTCATGTAGTCCACTGTAGTTCAAGTTCCAACCCTAGCGACTTAAAACTCACACCTGCACGTGTGCATGTGTGTGTGTGTGTGTGTGTGTGTATGTGTGTGTTTGTCCAAAATCCCGAGAGAATGGTGGAGAAAGGATTGCGGCATGACCATTCCGCGGGGCATGATTTCTCACTTTCTGTCTCAATGTCTCTCTCTTTCTCTCCCGCGAGTGCATATGCCCAATAGCAATCTCTTTCTTTAAAAAAAAAAAAAGGACTCATACCCCGCAGAATGTCCCAACCAAGATGCTAAATGAAGTGACAGGGAACCATGGAATGGGCCACGGAGGAGGGAGTAATGGGGACTATTGTGTCCATTGCCATTTTCTTGCTTGCCAGTAGTGTTTAACAGACACATGGTCTTCATGCACACCAAGCCCCCCTTTTCCTTTTTAAAAAGGAATAGAACATATATACAGCAATCTCTTGAAGGGTCTCATATGCACAATGACCATGTCCTAGGGTGACCAGCTATCCTGGTTTGCCCAAGCCTTAGGAGGATCCCAGGATAATGAACTTCTGACTTAAACAGGGAAAAGCAGGACAAGGTGGTCATCCTAACGTGTCCTCTGACTGTATAATAGATTGATCCAGACATGGACATGTTAAACCATCTTTGTCCCAGGAATGTTAAACATGGCATAAGGAAACATAGAAGACATACCTTAGAACCAAGTCATAGTGGTGCCAGCAGGTGGCATGGTGGTTAAGGATGCTGGACTCCCACATGGCTGACTGTGCTTCAAGTCCCAGACCTGGTGGCTTTCTCTCTCTCTCTCTCTCTCTCTCCCTCTCTTTCGTCAAATTGAAATAAATAAATAAAGTTAAAATAACTATTTAAAAAGAGTCATATAAAAGGCAGTGACCAAAAGAAAAGGTCTATTAACACCCTTTGCCAAGGACCCAGGATTCACCCTGTTTCGTCTGATTACAGAAGATATTCCTATAGCCTTCCAAAACCATTTTTTTGTTTGCTAGCCAGAGAAGATGTCAGCTGCTTGCAACCAAAATCATCTTAAAGAGCAAACCCAGGGGCTGGCAAATGGCGTGGTGGTTAAAGGCGCTAGACTCCCACATGGCCGACCACGGTTCAAGTCTCGGACCTGGCGGCTTGCTTTCTCACTTCCTCTCTCTCTCTCTGTCTCTCTCTGATCAAACTGAAAAATAATAATGATATAATAATAAATAAAGTTAAATAAAATAGTTCTTTAAAAAAAAAAAAAAAAAAAAAGAGCAAACCCACATCCTAGTTTAAGATGACTTCACAGCTGAGTGCCGGCAGAATGGACACAGCCAAATGACCCATACTCATTTCCATAGCAAACTGCGCACATGAAAACTTAACTCAAATTAGACTATGAGTCTCTCACACATGGATTGTGGAGTTCATATACAGAGCTCCAGGAGAAATGCATAAACCT
This sequence comes from Tupaia tana, assembly GCA_026018925.1. Lineage (NCBI taxonomy): Eukaryota > Metazoa > Chordata > Mammalia > Scandentia > Tupaiidae > Tupaia > Tupaia tana. Next base: position 135,491,009 of record JAKSZU010000007.1, read on the forward strand.
AAGATTAGGTTAACCATGAGCAAGCTGTTCAAAGCTGATGAGAGGGACCAGCAGTTAGCGTAATGGCTATGTCACTGGACTCCCATGTAGTCAACCGCGGTTCGCGTGCCGGACCCGGTGGCTTAAAACTCACGCCGGGCACGTGTGCATGCGTGCCCAAGATCCTGAGAAGAGAATGGAGGAGAAGGGACTGCGGCGTGGCCATCCCCCCGGGGGGTGATTTCTTGCTTTCTGTCTCTCTGTCTCTCTCTGTCTGTCTGGCGAGCGCACGCGCCTTATAGCAAAAAAAAAAAAAAAAAAAAAAAAGCTGATGAGAAAAATGAGGGAGGGACAGGAATGAGGGGGAAGAAGCAGGAATAAGTAGGAGAGAAAAGGGGAAAAAATATTATCTGAGAGGTGATCATCTTAATTCCATTTTTTATGTCCAGTCTCTTTTTTGCTCCAGGTAAATTCTACCCTTAAATCCTATGAAAATTATGTGTTCTTCCAGTAAATTTTCCATTTTTCTAAGATTAGTTTTGGTAGATTTCTGCTCCAGCAAACACCAAGACATCAATGCACAAGACATTGTGCATTCTATAACAACCAACAGAATTCTGAAGACAACTTCTCCCTCCAAGCCAATGTCAGGAAGATCTGCACATTTTCATGACTGCCTCATCCTTCAGAGAAATAGTCACAATCACATTAGTCTTAAAATCATACAATAGGAAGAATAACAATAGTACAATACTGGAGTGACATTTTGGGAACCAATGAAGAGAGAACTAACTTCTAGCAAGTCATAAGACCAAACAACTCAATAGTCCCAGAGACAGGGCCAATTCAGAATCTTCTCTCTCCCAGTCCTGGTCTTCCCAGTTAACTGATCTTCTAGTGTGGGAAGAGCACAATAACCTGGAAAGCTACTGTGAAATCCTTTAAAGTGTATTGCTTCCTCCCACATACCTCTTCGGGTTTTGGGGTTTACATATATCTATATAATCACACCTACTTGACTGCAGAATCTTGAGAACTGTTCAGGAATCACTGTATGAGGGATGGTGGGTAATGGACATTTTACTGTGAACCTAGAGAGAAAAATTTAACAACAAATATATATATAATATATAATATAAATATATAAAAATATTTTTAAAATATATTTATGTGTGTACGTGTGTATGTGTGTGTGTGTATGTGTTGTGTGTGTGTATATATACATATATATATATATATATATATATATATATATACACTTAACAACTGGCCCAGACATGTAGATGAGTTAGCTAACAGAGATAATATGGCCAGTAGTTTATAAATTGTATTCACACACTCCATACTCTTCTGTTTATACGCGTCTCATCTGTATTTGTCTTTGTCACTACCAACATAAACATCAATACCATTAGCAGTTATGTCTAAAACTGTATCTTCTTCCATTTGCACATGCAGTAATTTAGTAATTTGTGGCAAAATCAACTAGTCTATACTTGGAAGTAATCCCAAAGGCATACTGCCTGCTATATTAACTATTTGGTGTAAAATTGCATTAATTACAGACTACAAATTGAGTGTTAATTAAGGTCAGCCAGTGCTCTCCAGTTAATAATTCCAACTGAACTGCAGCTTACTAATGGCAAGATTTTTTCTATGAAGATCCCAATCTTCTATGACCTAATAACATCTTTTAGGATAAAGTGAAAGATGACTCTTAAATTTAAGGTGCTGTTTCCTACCTAAAAGGGGAACTGTTCCAGAAGTATTGCAAATGAATTGAAATATTTAAAAACAAGACTTCTTGATCCTTCGATCTAATTTTTTTTTATTGTAACAAATTAGATAGACATACCATTTACATTTTTAACCATTTTTTTTTTTTTGGAGAGGTTTTTTTCCCTATAGGGCGCGTGCGCTCGCCAGACAGACAGAGAAAGACATAGAGACAGAAAGCAAGAAATCACCCCCCAGGGGGGATGGTCACACTGCAATCCCTTCTCCTCCATTCTCCTCTCGGGATCTCGGGCACGCACGCACACACACCCGGCGTGAGTTTTAAGCCACCAGGTCCGGGACGTGAACCGCGGTCGACTACATGGGAGTCCAGCGACATAGCCATTACGCTAACTGCTGATTCCCCATTTTTAACCATTTTTAAGTGTACACTTCAGCGGCAGTAAGTACATTCACCCTTAGGCGATCATCACTACCCATCTCCAGCACTTTTTTGTCTTCCCCAAATGAAGGTAAGTATTTTGTATTCTCTTGAGGAAAAATAAATTACGAATAGGAATTTTAAAATAGTGGCTTTATTCAACTCTTTTCTCCTGTGGAATTCAAATGAAACATGTGATTTCCACAGGGGACACATTGTAAAATAATCAGATATTTCTGCTTCAGACCTCTTTAAGACTTAAACCAATGGAAAGTCCATGTGCAAAAGAGAAACACAATAAGGAAACTTGGCACGATGCTTATTAACTGAAGGTTTGGGTGGATGCATTTCTAAGGACTGTTAAGTTAATAATTTTAAACTCCAATCTTGTTTGTCTTTCTGCAAAAGCAATGGGCATTCCACATGTCTGATTGCAGCACACGCCTCGCTTTGCTTTCTTTTCCAGCAAAATTAAAGCCAAGCAGAGATGCTCCTGCCAGAGAAAGCTTTACCTGCTACATTCCACTATGTCTAATAAAACAAGCCTTTGTTTTTAAATAAAAATTGTACTCCTTGGCTTGGTAACTAAAATAGATCCACAGCTCTACTCCTAAAACTTGGAAACCTTACCAAGACGTAAGTGACAAAATGAATTTTTTACTTCTGAGTTTTCGTGATAAGAAACATAGTTCCTAAAAAGGAATTAGCTGTAGGCTGGTAACGTCGAGCCAAAACCTTTCCTGTGAAAATAATGGTAGCGTGCCTTGATGGAGGATACACCTTCTCTCCAAAAGTGTTCTGATTTGTTAATGAGAATTCACTTCTCTTATTTTTAGTGTTCGCTTAAAAACAGACAAACAGTACAATATAGACTGGTAATATTTGCCTTGAGGAGACATGATAGAACAGTAGTGACTTATTTCTGATTCTTCCATTACTTTCATCCTAAGATGGAACTTCATATTACAAACACTCACTGTCCAGAAAAATGAACTGCACATAATGTTCACAGATAAAATACAGGACTCCTGGTTAAATGTGAATGTGAATGTATGTCCCAGATATTGCATGAGACACACTTACAGTAAGAAATTAATCATTGTTAATCTGAAATTTGAATTTAACCAGGCTGGACCAGCAGGTGGTCTAGTGGTTAAGGTGCTGGACACTCCCACAGGCTTGCTTTCTCATTTTCCCTCTCTCTATATATCTATGTGTCTCTCTGGTCAAATGAAACTAAATGAATGAATGAATTTAACCAGGCAGTTTTCTTCTTAGAGCACCTCTGACCACATAGGAGAGAGATCAATAATATCTAAGACAGATACCATATTGTCCTTTTTGGTCTTGTTAGCCTTTTGTCCAAAGAATTTCTTTTAATCTTCTTCAACTAATCATATCTTCAGTCACCTGTTCCTTCAACATGTATTCAGAGAGCATCTATTGTTCTAGATGCTAGGGATACACTAGTGAACAAAAGCGAGAACAATTCCTACTGTGATGGTTAATTTTAGGTGTATAAACTTGACTGGATTGAGTTCTCTTTCGCACTCTACAAGAAGGCAGGTGAAAAAGCTGCAAAGTAGGATTCTAAGGAGAAGAAATCTGAAGCCAAGAAGGCTGATGTCAGTGGCAAGGTTAAAAAGGGTGACCCCAAGACTAAAACACCCAAGAAGGGGAAGCCCCATTGCAGCCAAAACCTTATCCTAGTCTGTGGCAATGGCAGATACTCCCGATCTGCTGTGTATTCCAGGAAGACCATGTACAAGAGGAAATACTTGGCCACTAAATCCAGGATTGAAAAGGAAAAGAACGAGAAGGCCCTTGCCACTGTCACAAAAGCAGTTGATGGGAATGAGAATGGTGGTACCCAGCTGGTTAAACTTCACAAAATGCCTAGGTATTATCCTACTGAAGATGTGCCTCAAAAGCTGTTGAGCCACAGGAAAAAACTATCAGTCTTCAGGTGAGAAAGCTACAAGCCAGCATCACTCCCAGGGCTATTCTGATCATCTTCATGGGGTACCACAGAGGTAAGAGAGTAGCTTTCCTGAAGTAGCTGAGCAGTGCTTGCTACTTATGACTGGACCTTTGGTCCTCAATCTATTTCACCGAATAGAACATTCCAGAAATCTGTCATTGCTACCGCCACGAAAATTGATATTAGCAAAGTAAAAAATCCCCGAACACCTCATCGATGCTTACTTCAAGAAAAAGAAGCTGCAGAAACCCAGACACTAGGAAGGTGAGATCTGCAACACAGAGAAGGAGAAATACAAGATTACAGAGCAAAGCAAGGTTGATCAGAAAGCTGTGGACTTGCAAATTTTACCAAAAATCAAAGCTGTTCCTCAGCTCCAGGGCTACCTGTGATCTGTGTTTGCCCTTACACATGGAGTTTATCCTCACAAATTGGTGTTCTAAATTCCTTGACAAGAACCTAATTAAATAGCTGATATTATATATAGAGAGAATTATATTTTTATATATTATATTATTATATTTTATTTATTATGATATAGATAGATATAAAACTTGACTGGATTAAAGCATACTTAGCTGGTAAAGCATTATTGCTGGGTGTGTCTGTGATAGTGTTGTTGGAGGAGATTGTCATGCAAGTAAATAGACCAGGTGGGGAAGACACTCTCGATGTGGACAGGTACCATACAATCAGCTGGGCACCCAGTTAGAACAAAAAGGCAGAGGAAAGGTAAATTTTGTTATCCCTCTCTTCCAGAGCTGAGACATCCTTCTACTGCTCTTAGACATCTGGGTTCCCTGACCTTTGAACTCTTGGACTTGCAACAGTGGTCACCCAGATTCTCAGGCTTCTGTATCAGACTGAGAATTACTCCATCAACTCCCCTCGTTCTTGGACTTTTCAGACTTGGACAGAGCCACACTATCAGTGTCCATGGGTCTCCAGCCTACAGATGGCCTATTGTGGGTTTTCTTAGCCTCCATAACTGTACAAGCAAATTTCCCCAATAAACTCCCTCTCATCTACCATCTATCTATCTATCTATCTATCTAAATCTATCTATATCTACTATTTGTTCTGTTTTTCTGGAGAACTAAGAGAAATACACCTACCCTTAGAGGGTTCACATTCTCCTGGAGGGAGACAGAAAATAAACAATAAACCAATCAATCAACATTACAAATCAGCATATTTACTTATTTAAAATAAAAATATTTATGTCATAATTTAACAAGCTTATTTAACACGATAATAAGTACTCTGAGAGAAAATAGAGCAAGACTTAAAAAAGGGCATGCAGTAGGCAGTAGGAGTGGGGGTTGCAATTACAGTTTCCAGAAGTGACATTCAATCAGAGGATTGAAGAAAGTGAGAACTAAAAAGAAAGCATTTGCAGGGGAAAAGTGTTTCAGATGGCGAAAACCTAGCTGGGGGAAAGGCCCCAATGCAAGCGTACGCTACTCAAATTCTGGGTAGCCAGTTCTCCAGCATGCTCATGCTCAAACATGCTTCAATGCCAGCTCCCTTCTAGACTGGACCCCTGCGAGGATGTTGAGTTGTTTGTGTTTCTGTCTGCATGTGTCAGCCCTGCAGACATTTCTCCTTTGCCATTTGCTCCCTGCTAGACTTGGCCAATAGGAGGCAGCAGAGAGAGACTGGAAATCTAGAGGCAGAGAAGGGACTTGCTCAATCCTGTCTGCTTCCTATTTCCTGTCAGCATCACCTGCTAATGGTCCTTCACCTTGAGAGTGGCTGTGAGGACCAGCTTCCAGCTTTACCCAACTCCCCAAAGCAGCCTCCTCAAGCTCCACCCTTAGTGTCTAGTATGGAAGGGCAACCTCTTCTCAGAGTCTCCCTGGGCCCCTCCACTGCAGATCCTGTGCCAGCCTTTGTTCCCATAGCTCTGGAGGCAAAGCTACTTCCTGTAGCTACTGCCTCCTTGTAATCCCCGGTGCTCCCTTTCACTTTCTCTACTGTCAGCCACTATTTCACCAATCCCCAATACTGAATTCTCAGTTAGGGTAACTTTGACAGTTTCCTTTTCCTAATTGGACCTCGATTGATACAAGGAGCTAGAAAGTAATCTTCCTGACGTCACAGAGAATGTTTTATTTGTCTCATACTCTAAGTACTTAGCACAAAACCTAGTATTCTAGTGCCTAAGAAGGTTTGTTGAATGAGTAATGAATGCATGTTATATCTATTCACTGATGAAATAAATTGGGACAAATTCCTGGACACTTAACACCCAACTCCAACTTTCCTATTAAGGATTCAGAAAAGTGCCAGGGTTTGCCTTGTCAGAGCACACCAAATGTGGGCAGCACCCCCACCCCCATGCCCATCTGCCACACAGAGGGAGCCTGTGCCGGTGAAGAGGGCACACATGGAAGACGGAAGATGCAGTCAGAACAACCAAGTCCTTAGGCAGGCTACGATTAGTCCCTCGGAGGTTTGGAAACAAGAAGAGAGTGTTTGGGTTAAAATGATTTACTAAAATCATTAGAGTTTGGCCCATTGCCCACCCAAACTCTGCCAGAATATGAGCCATTTTCTGACAGGGACTCATAGCAAGACACTGAGTGGCTTATTCTAGTTTGGTCAGAAAACATAAAAGAACTTCTCCCTGGGAATACCTTTGCACTAAGGAAATACCACACCACATTTCAAATGCTTGACTCTACTTCTTCACGGAAATTTAGTTGTAATAAAAGTGCAGCAAATGACACCTGGAGGTAAACCAGAATTGCACAGGGCCTTCCTTGCATGTAGTGAGCATGCAATAAATATTTGTTCAGTTCCTCTATTGACACTCGTAATCAGAGTTCTAATCTGTGATGATACCAGCCTGGGGTACTCACACCGCTGTAGATACAATTACATATGAGAGATACAATTTTTTTTTTTTTTTTTTTTGAGAGAAAGAGAGAGAGATTTTTGCTATAGGGTGTGTGTGCTTGTCTGGAAAGACAAAGAGACATTGTCCCCTGGTGATGGCCACATTGCCATCCCTTCTCCTCCATTCTCCTCTTGGGATTTTGGAGTTTCAAGCTGCTAGGTCCGGGCCTCAAACTACAGTTGACCATGTGAAAGTCTAGTGCCTTAACCACTATGCCACCTGCTAGCCCCAGAGAGATACAATTTTGACATGCTATGATTTTTTATGTACTTTTCCATCTCAGCCACTGTCTCAGTAACAAACTCTCCTGTTTAAATGATACAGTCCTTGAACTGGCCTTCTTGCTGCCAGCTCTGCACTCCTCATTGTTGTCAGTCGCAAAGCTCTCTTCCTCAGTTCAAACACCAGTGTTGTCAGTCACTAACTGTATGTCCTTAGGAATACATTACTTAACCTCCCTGTGTTTCAGTTTCATTAAATTTTTTTTTTTGAGAGGTTTTTGATATAGGGCACGTGTGCTCACCAGAAAGACAGGGAGAGACAGAGAGACAGAAAGCGAGAAATCACCCCCCAGGGGGAATGACCATGCCGCAATCCCTTCTCCTCCATTCTCCTCTCGGGATCTTGGGCACACGCGCACACGCACCCGGCATGAGTTCAAGCCACCGGGTCTGGGACTCGAACCGCAGTAGGCCACATGGGGGTTCAGTGACATAGCCATTACACTAACTGCTGTTCCCCAGTTTCATCATCTTAAAGGAGAGTGAAAATGATTATTATCTCGTAATGTTGGTATGAAGTCTAAGTGAGTTTTTATATCTAAAGTCCTCGGGACAATGTGTAGCACATTAAAACTTCAGTATAAGCAATAGTTATTATTGTACTTGAAAACATTGGATGACTTCATGTTACCTATGGGATACAACCCTCTTCCTTAGCAGATATTGAGTTTTCCTACCCAGACCTCCATTTATGCTTCTAGACTCATCCTCCACATTTTCCCTTTCTTCTTCGTTCCCAATGTACCTATCTCTTCACTCCTTCTGACAAAACCAAAATTCCCATAAGAAGGTTCTATGATACGGCCCACTTACCACCCTGTCACTACCAACACCACCACTGTCTGTCCAGTCTTTCCTTGTTGAGTGTCTTTGTATGTGTTTTTCTTTACCCTTGGAATGCCCTCCTTCCATGTCTTCTTCAACTGACATATTCCCACTCAACCTTCAATCATCTCAAATATCTCTATGAAGTCTTTTAATGCCCTCCAAGAAGAGGCCCTGAGTCTTGTCCTCTGGCCTCAGACAACACTTCATAGCTCGCAGAGTAAATGACCATACTACTTGCCATCTCACACATTTGAAAACCTGTATCTTCCTACAGAAATGGAGACTCCCTGGAGAGCAGGAAATACACCAAAAAAGATGACCCTGTTTTTCATATAGTGATTGATGTAGTATATGTTTGGTAAATGATGAATAAATAAACAAATAGATGAATGAATGAAGAATGGCCACTCAAAACAGAGTTGTCCATTATTGGAAGCTTTGTAACAGAAGCTGGATGATGATCCTCCACCACTGTTTTAGTGAGAAATCAAGGAGAGTTTGGACCAGATGACCTGACTTCTGACTTTAAGATTCCAAGAAGATCTGGAAAAAAATTTGCATCTATGTTTTCATGCATTTTGCCTGGGATAAATGAACTCAAATTAGACTTTAATTTTTCTGTTGTTGTTGATTTTTTTAAACAGCGTCTTGCTATGTTGCAATCCTCCTTCCTAGGCCTCCCAAGTAGCTGGGACTGCAGGAGTACACCACCACGCCCTATTTTTAGGGTGGTCTGGGAATCGAATCTGGGCCTCCCATGTGGCCTCAGCCTGCTGAGCAGCCGTGTCTACCAGCACATAAGACTGGTCTCCAGTTTTATTGAATGTTACACTACTGCGTTTGTTAGAACTAAGAAAACACTGTTGTGTGTGTGTGTGTGTGTGTGTGTGCGCGCGTGTGTTGTGTGTGTGTGTGCGTGTTGTGTGCACGATATACCAAAAGTTGGTTCTCAGGCAAATTAATCTTGTAACAGTTCACAGAAGAAAGGGCTCCACTTTACTGGTATTACATACAAAGAGTCATTCTCCAAGTTGAAAAAAAAAGCAGATTTAATCTATTTCGATTCCTAACAAAAGTCAAATAGAGAAGTAGAAGGATAATAAAGTCATAGGGGAAAAAGGGAGGTGCTCCAAGGAGAAAGTTGAGGAACTGCCCGTGGGAGCAGGAAAAAAATGTAGACAAACAGTAAGGTGAACAGTGAGTGGCTCTAGATGACTCAGAAAAGCTAACTGTCCAAACAGTTCCAAATCTAAAATTAATGTGTTTATTTAAATAATACATAAAATGAAAAAAGTCAAGCAGCAAAACCACTAACAGCTTTTTCTTGACAAACGCGCAGCATACATAACTTGAAAAATACCTCCTTTCATTTAAGAAGTTTGTCCTTTCAGGCTAGAGTACTTTACATGCCAGTGTCATATGAATCATTTCATAGACGTGGAGGTGAGAGAATAAGCCTAAAAACAAAGTCACCTCTAGTTACTTTAGCAAAATAAGTGTATGCTTCAAATATTAAAACCAATCAGCCTTGATATGAAATGTAATTTTTTTAATTACAAAAATAACGAACTGTTTTGGCTAAATCAACATGAAATGTTTAAAATATTGGGTTACCCAATTAAGTTTTCACCATTTTTCCCCCCATTTATTCCTAGATTAAAGAGTAAGTTAACTTTCCTGCTTTCTTTTCTTTTCTTTTTTGGTTGAGATTTTTGCTATGGAATGCATGCACTCGCTGGAGAGACAGAGAGACAGAAAGTAAGAAATCACCCCCGGGGGAGATGGCCATGCTGTAATGCCTTCTGCTCCATTCTCCTCTCCAGATTTTGTTCACACACACTCATGCACCTGGCATGAGTTTTAAGGTCCTGGACTCAAACTACAGTCAGCCATGTGGGAGTCCAGTAACGTAACCATTATGCCATCTGCTGGCCCCCTACCCCCACCTCGCTTTCTTTTTTAAGGTCCTAAAGAGATCTCAGTTTACAAAGGTAGATAACATTCTTTTTTTTTTTTTTTTTTTTGGAGAGGTTTTTTGCTATAGGGCGCGTGCGCTCGCCAGACAGACAGAGAGAGGCATAGAGACAGAAAGCGAGAAATCACCCCCCAGGGGGGATAGTCACACCGCAATCCCTTCTCCTCCATTCTCCTCTCGGGATCTTGGGCACGCACGCACATGCGCCTGGCGTGAGTTTTAAGCCACCGGGTCGGGGACGCGAACCGCGGTCCACTACGTGGGAGTCCAGCGACATAGCCATTATGCTAACTGCTGGTTCCCAATAACATTCTTTTTATACCTTCTGAACTTCAGTTTATCTTAATAGCTGGACTTGCCTCAGACACACCCAAAATGTCAGGCGCTTACATGTCCTTCAAAACATCAAAAGCAGTCTGCAGTGGGCTTTTAAAAAAGTAGTTCATCTCTAATTGCCCATATAAATTCACTGTGGTCAGTAATTACCTTTTCTTGACACTTAACATATCTGAAAATAAAATATAGAGTTTTAAAGCATGAAAATCTTTAAAACAAAGTGCCCAAAAAAGAAGTATAATATTACCCACATTTTTAGATCAATAATTTTTCTACAGTGTTCAGGGGGGGATAAATCCTGTCTTATATTTCACATGGCATCCGGCCAGCAGATCTAATTGTAGGTTGGAAAAGGTGCAACCCCACAAGCTAAATGGGTGTCAGTCACCTTTGGCTAAAGTTCATTATAATCTCAAATATCCTATCCCATTATTCACATAAGTACACTTATACTTGTCAAGTCACTTGAGAAAACTTTTATTTAAAAAATATGATCACTGAACCTTTGACATGATGGCCACTAGTAATTTTTAATGGCACTAGGACAGAAATTCTGAAAGCGGTGGGTTCCTTACGGCAAAAGTATGTGCATTATCATCAGCTCTCTCACATTTCCTCTTTGTTCCTACACCTTGTTATGGTATTAACTAATAATTGAGATGTTAGCTGAAGAGTTCTTGAACGCTGATCCTCCCAGGGGGATTTTTTTGTTTCCTTGGAATATTTTTCTTTAAGATAAAGGAAGTCCTTCAAGAATGAACGCAAGGAAGTAATAATAGTGTATTGCTATATTAAAACAAGAGAGCCTCCATTTACCAGCTCAGCACTGTAATCCCAGGCTTTTCTATGCTTTCTTTGGGAGATGCGAAGTGCCACAGGACTCCTATATCCCCATATCCAAATTCCCTTCTCCTTGACTCTCTTTCTTCCCACCTCCATTATGTCCCTACAGCTACTCCCGGGTCACCTTGCATCCTAAATTCCTGCTAGATATTGGATAAATAAGAAGATGTGTTACTTTGGGAAAGAATGACCTCTGGGCAAATTGTAAACAAACTGAAAAGACTTGAAGTGATCAACCTGACTCTGTCCTTAGTTAAAGTCTGAACACATGAATTCAGCCACCCCACTTCCTCCTCCTCCTCAAACCCCTATGTGTTCACTGAAGTATGTCCCCACCTCCAGTCCCATCAGGCGTTTCCTTTCTTCAAAGAGCTTGGGTGAACAGTCTTTTTGACCTGAATGATTTGTGTGAACTCCTCCCAGAAATCAATTCTGGCAAATTGAGTTCAGAGTATTTACAATAAATAAACCCTACCTTTCGAGGATGGATGGCTCTCTCTGTTTCTGCATGGCCCTTGCCTAGTTTAACGCCTCAGAATCATGGCTGTGCTGTTCTGTCCTCCCACTCCTCTGGCTGTCTTGTACTAGCATTAGGCTTTGCTCTTGGGCTCTGTTTTATTTTGGATCTCACCCAGAGATTCCAAACCCTACTGTTGTGCACTTCTGAGACATCATGCAGAGTGTACACCTTTTGGGAGGGGGCCTATGTACCCTTATTCTAGGATAGATAAAGCTAACTCAATCTATTAGAAACAAAGCGTATCTTATGTTTATAAAGTCTTTAACATGCATGGTTCAGCACCACTCAGTTCATTAGGGAACAGAATCTGTGGCACTTTTCTTTAGAAACTCCCCTATGTGGCAAACTAAAAGGTCCACTCTAGGTTACTTTCAAGATCTATAGAGCCAAAGATTCAGGTTTCTTGTAGCTACAGGAAGGACAACTAGTCTAGACTTCTTTATGTAATGCTCCATTTTTTTTTATTACCTCCAAAAGAGTTCAAATGATCCTTTCTTCCAAAATAATCTCAATAGTTTATACTATTTCCTGTATGACTGTACCTTCTCCACATTCTCTTTTTTTTTTTAGAGGGGAGGAAGAAAAAAGCATGATCAGGATAAAAACAAAACAAAACAAACAAATAGAAGGATCGGACAGTGGTACAACAATAAACATGATATTTTGGAAGGCTGGCCCACGTGGGAAAGTACTGGGTTCCCATCCAGAGACCTCCCTGAATACTCTTAGCACGTATGTTCTCATGATAAAGCGCTGGGTAGATTGTGGCATCAAGACCCTGTTGAGAATGTTCTCTCTCTCTCTCTCTCTCTTTCTCTCTCATTGCAGCTCATGGAAGAAATAATTGACTAAACTTTAATAATTAAAAATAAAGAAAATCTGGAGCCAGCAGGTGGCATGGTGGTTAAGATTCCCAAATGGCTGACCATAGTTCGAGTCCCAGACCAGGTGGTTTGTAAATCACACCAGGTATGTGTGTGTACATGCCTGAAATCCCAAGAGGAGAGGGATTGCATCATGGCCATCCTCCCAGGGGGTGATTTCTCACTTTTCCTTTGTCTCTCTCTCTCTCTGGTGAGCACATGTGCCCTATGGGGAAGGAAGAAAGAAAGAAAAGAAAGGAGAAAGAAAGAGAAAGAAAGAAAGAAAGAAAGAAAGAAAGAAAGAAAGAAAGAAAGAAAGAAAGAAAGAAAGAAGGAAGGAAGGAGAAAAAGAAAGAAAGAAGGAAAGAAAGAAAGAAAGAAAGAAAGGAAGGAAGGAGGGAGGGAGAGAGGAAGGGAGGAAGAAGAAAGGAAGGAAGGAAGGAAGGAAGGAAGGAAGGAAGAAAGAAGGAGAAAAAAGAAAGAAAGAAAGAAAGAAAGAAAGAAAGAAAGAAAGAAAGAAAGAAAGAAGAAAGAGAAAAAGAAAGAAAGAAGAAAGAAAGAAAGAAAGAAAGAAAGAAAGAAAGAAAGAAAAGAAAGAAGAAAGAAAGAAAGAGAAAAGAAAGAAAGAGAAAGAAAGAAAGAAAGAAAGAAAGAAAGAAAGAAGAACGAAAGAGAAAGAAAGAAAGAAAGAAAGAAGAAAGAAAGAAAGAAAGAAAGAAAGAAAGAAGGAGAAAAAGAAAGAAAGAAAGAAAGAAAGAAAGAAAGAAAGAAAAGAAAGAAAGGAAGGAAGGAAGGAAGGAAGGAAGGAAGGAAGGAAGGAAGAGAAAAAGAAAGAAAGAAAAAGAAGAAAGAAAGAAAGAAAGAAAGAAAGAAAGAAAGAAAGAAAGGAAGGAAGGAAGGAAGGAAGGAAGGAAGGAAGGAAGGAAGGAAGGAAGAAAGAAAATTAAACGGCATTTCAAATACCTCGGTATCACCATTCACAAGTTTTAGAGAGCAATTAGGTAACAACCCAGGTTGTTGAAGTATAATCTAGTTACAATCATTTTCGTGTTGAGACCTGAAGAATTTAATGGTGTCATTATAATTACTGAGGATTATAATTACTTTTGGATTATGATTGTCCATTAATTTGATGGTGACAGTTTAAGTGCAGTTCGGCTCTTTATGAAGACATTTTACATTTATATATATTGAACCACAAGGAATATAGTATTTTAAAAAGCACTTTCAAGACCTTCTTGAGAACATCCATTACAAACCTCCAAACCACTTTGAATGTGTAACTTTGAATGTGGAAATTCCTGTAAAAAGAGAGAGTAGAAAGAGAGAGCAATAAGCAGAAAGAGATGTTGCAATTTTTAAAAAATTATTTAATTTTATTTATTCATTCATTTATTTTCATTTGACCAGAGAGAGAGAGAAAGTGAGAAAGCAAGTCACCAGGTCTGGGACTCAAACTATGGTCGGCCATGTGGAAGTGTCCAGCACCTTAACCATTATGCCACCTGCTGGTCCCCAGAGATGTTGCAATTTTTTTTTTTTTGGAGAGGTTTTTCGCTATAGGGCGCGTGCGCTCGCCAGACAGACAGAGAGAGACATAGAGACAGAAAGCGAGAAATCACCCCCCAGGGGGGATGGTCACGCCGCAATCCCTTCTCCTCCATTCTCCTCTCGGGATCTTGGGCACGCACGCACACGCGCCCGGCGTGAGTTGTAAGCCACCGGGTCTGAGACGCGAACCGCGGTCGACTACGTGGGAGTCCAGCGACATAGCCATTACGCTAACTGCTGGTTCCCAGAGATGTTGCAATTTTTAAAGAATTGATATTTCTGTTATTTGACATTTCTGAGCATGCATACATTCTACTGTAGAATGTGAAAAGAGACCCGAGCACCAAGAGCGTGTTAGTGAACTCACTACATAGCCAGACTGAGAACAAGGAATACAGCTGTGGAACATGACTGCAACCACATGGAGGGATGTGTTCCTATCCCTCACATTGGCCTCATCAGAGCATCTAAAGCGGGAGGAATGATTGGGTTATTAGGAGACTGAAGACCCAGGAGACACTCCAGATTTGAAACAAGGGAGGCCTGTAGTTAAAATAGGAAAACGGAGCTGGGTCCATGGCCTAGTGGTTAAGGGAGCCAGATGCCACATGGCCGAGTGAACATGGGAGTCCCAGCTTTGTAGCTTGATGGACACATTGGGTATGTGTGTGTCCATGCCTAGAGTTTCAAAAGGGTAAAAAGATGGAGGAGAGGGGATTGCTGTACCCACTGGGGAAGGGTGTTTTCTCTCTTTCTCTCTCGTACATGCACCCTGTGACAATGAAAACATTTTAAAAATTAAAATAAAATAAAATAAAAAAGAAGAATATAAAGGACCTTTTCATTTTCTTTTTAATTATTTTCCAGAGGGCACATGTGCTTGACATAGAAAGACAGAGAGATAGGAAGAGACGGAGAGGGAGAAATCACCCCCAAACGGGGTGCAGTCATACCTTAATCTCTACTCCTCCATCTCTCCATCCTGCCAGAACCCTGGGATGCACACACCTATGCCTAGTCATAGAGGTTAGGATTCTAACTGTGTAGTGGGCCATGTAGGATCTGGCTCCCTCAACCACCAGACCATAGGGCCCGCCCAGGGTCCTGTTTCTGAGTCTGTTGCAAAGCAAGCCTGTGTTTGTTGTTGTTGTTGTTTTTTGTTGTTGTTGTTGTTTTTCTTAAACTATAAAATGTACCAGCCATAGACTGTACTTATTTGGGATAAGTTCAAGGGAGGCTGATGGAAGTTATCATATTTAAGTATCTTTTAAGCCCTTCTCTGGAGCTTCTACTACAGGTACTTTCTGTTTTCCTATCTTCCCTACCCTTCTCCGAAATAATTTGTTAGCCACCCCGGTCTGAGCCCTTGCCTAAGCCAGGTAATAGCTCCCTGTTGTTCTTCAGTCTCCACCTTTATGCCTCTTACCCTTCAGAGAGCCTCCTCCTATGCTAATATCACCTATGCCTGCAAGTCCTGGTGGAGAGGCTCAGTTACCATCGTGGAGGTCATTCCTTCATGGAGTGGCTTCAAACTTTATCATTAAGACCACTTACTGAGTACAATGTACTTCTGAGGAGTTTTTGTTTTTAACATTTATTATTTATCTATCTATATATTTGTTGTTATTGTCAAGCCATCAGGCCTGGGACTCAAACCACAGTTGGCTGGGGGAGGTGGGGAGGAATCCAGTGCCTTAACCACCAGTCCACCTGCTGGCCTCCATTTCAGAGGAGTTCTAGTGACCAACACTTGTCACGATAAAAGTAGCTCACATTATTGATTAGTTCCAATTAATTTACTCTTCTAACCTCTTTGCATGAATCTACTCATTTAATCCTTGTGATAACTAGAGATTTGTTTTGCCCATTCTTAAGCTTTATAATAGGGAATAATGCAGTATGTGCTCTTCTGAATAGCTTCTTTCACTCAACGCTATATTTGTGAAGTTCATCCCAATCATTGAGAGTAACTGTAGATCAATCTTTCTCATTGTTGTGTAAAATTCCATTGAGTAAATGAGTACAGGATTTCCTAGCTTTGGCTTATATGAAGACTATTGTGCTAATACAAACAGAGCGAAACAGGCTTTTATTTCAGTTTAATCCCAGGATTACTCATGCTTCAATAACTGAAGTTCTTTAGGAATATTTTTGTTTGTTTTGTTTTGTTTTTAATTGCCAGAGGACATGGGTGCTCAACACAGAGAAAGAGAGAGAGAGAGGGGGAAGGGAGGAAGTACCCCCTAATAGGGCGTGGTCACATCCCAACTCCTCCTCCATTTCTCCATCCTGTTGGAATTTGGGGCATGCACTTGTGCTCTATCATTCAAACCCCTAGGGCTGGATTTGAACTGCAGTCAGCCATGTGAGATCCAGCTCCCTTAACCACTAGGCTATGGGATCAGCCTTTATTATTATTATTTTGTTAAAGGTTCACATCAGTAGTCTTCTTTTTCTTGATAGAGGAAAAAAAGTGCACCCCCAATAGGATTTTGATGGCATGATCCAACCCCCACCTCAGTCAGCCCCAGATTGTCTGGGATACTCGGGGAGGGCTCCAGATTTCAACTAAGAACCCTTCCACATCGGTCAGCCTCACACAGCTGTAATGTTTTTCCGCTGTGCCCAAGATATTTTAATGACACTTTTAAAATTAAGATTTAGCTAGAAGACAGAAAAGAAGAGGAAAATATTAGGGTCAAGAGTGCTTATTTGTAACAGAGTTAGTAAGGGAATTCTGAAGCTGATCTCTGGGCTCCCTGATATTTTAAGGTGGAGCCTAGATCTTAAGAAAGTTTAGCAAATGGAATAGTGAAAAAAGGTCTTCAGAGGCAGAGGCCAGGACCTCAGGAGCTGGACAAAAAGGAGTTAAACTTTCAGATAAAAGCACTCACTTACTGAAAGTTAAATTTCCAAGTAACTGTTGGATCCCAACTATTTCCTTGATCTTACAGATCATATCCACGCAGCAGCATGCTAACAACTCTGAGTATGACTGCTCAACTCAAACTTTATCTGGGCCAGGTAAATTGACATTTGAAGTCTTGGAAGTCTTCTCCTGATTACCTTCTTTAAACCCATAATTTGCAAGAGAATAAAAAATAAAAAACAATAATTTTTTTTCCAGAAGAAAACAAACAATACAGGGACCAGCGGTTGGCGTAATGGCTATGTCGCTTGACTCCCACATAGTCGATCACAGTTCGTGTCCCGGACCCAGCGGCTTAAACTCACACCGGGTGCGTGTGCGTGCGTGCCCAAGATCCCAGGAGGAGAATGGAGGAGAAGGGATTGCGGCGTGGCCATCTCCCCTGGGGGGTGATTTCTCTCTTTCTATCTCTCTGTTTCTCTCTGTCTTTCTGGTGAGCGCACATGCCCTATAGCGAAAACCTCTCAAAAACAAAACAAAACAAAACAAAAA
The DNA here is from genome assembly GCA_026018925.1 of Tupaia tana. Taxonomy (NCBI): domain Eukaryota; kingdom Metazoa; phylum Chordata; class Mammalia; order Scandentia; family Tupaiidae; genus Tupaia; species Tupaia tana. Next base: position 135,508,647 of record JAKSZU010000007.1, read on the forward strand.
ATACAAAGGGCCTTCAAAAATTTCATGGAAATACATATGAAAATAAACTGCATGGATTTCATATTTTTTACAGCAAAATTAATTTATACTTCAATTTCATTTTTTCAAGAGATTTTTGAAATCCCCTTGTATAGTCTCATTAACATTTCAAGCAAAAGTATATCATTCTTTTTATTATAGCAGAACTTGCCCCATGTTCCAATTAAATGAGTATTCATTGAGCATCTACTACGTACAAGTCCCAGTAACAGGGGCCATAAGAAATAAATACATGAGTGAGAGACTTTTCCTTCTAGGGAGTACTTAACATTGGGAAGAATAGATAGATCAAAAATAGAAGGAATTGTAAACAAAGCTGCAGAAAATAAGGACGATCAGAAAACCACACAGAAAAAAAAATGGTAAGGGAACAAACAAAAAAAAGACTAATCAAAATAAGGTCAGACAGAGGAAAGACACTGGAGAAGCTGACTATGGCATTGGTCATAAAGGATGGGTAGAATTTTGATAATAGAGAAGGAAGACATACCAAGTGAAGAAAACAGCAAGGGCAAAAGCTATGAAGACCAGACAAAGTCAGGCATAGTAGGACAACAATCAAAATTTAATGAATTGTAATGTACCTTAAGACTTACTAAATAGAGATACACTGGCCCTCTCTCCTTCTGGCTACAGTGTACTGGCCAGCACCATTTCTCCAGAAATTTTACTGGACTTATTGTAGCAGTTTCTTAGGGCTGCCATGACAAGACACTACAGGCTCAAAAGCTTAAATGACAGAAATTTGCTTTATCACAGTTCTGGAGCTTGGAAGTCCAAGATCGAAGTGTTGAAAGGTTTGGTTTCTTCTGAAACCTCTTTCCTTGGCCTGCAAGTGGATGTCGTCCTTCCCCCTGTGTAACTCTGTGTGTGTTCCTGCTGTCCCTTCCTCTTCTTATAAGAACTCCAGGAAGACTAGTTTTTTTGTTTGTTTGTTTGTTTGTTTGTTTTTTTACCATAGGGCACATGAGCTTGCTGGAGAGAAACAGAGAGAGGGAAAATGAAAAATCACCCCCAGGGGGTATAGCCACACCACAATCCCTTTCCTCCATTCTCCTCTTGGTATTTCAGGCACATACACACACTTACCTGGCTTGATTTTCAAGCTGCCGGGTCTAGTACTCAAACCATGATTGACCATGTGGGAATCCAGCACCTTAACCACCAGACCATCTGCTGTCTTTGGGAGCCCTATCTTTATGACCTCTTTTAACTTTAATTACTTCTGGTAAGGTCCTATTTTCAAATAAGTCACATTCTAAGGTATTAGGGGGTCCATCATATGAACTTGGGAGATATAATTTAGTCCATATCTAACTTATTTAATAACCTTCTTATGAATATCATGAAGGAAGGAATCTGGTCTCATTCCATGTATCTTAGCCTGTCACCTGGCACATAAATATTTCTTGACCCACTTTTGCTAAGTTAGAGTACAGACTGTGTAGGTTAAAGTCCTGCAGATGGTGAAGTGCTTTAGGTTCTAAGAGGAGGAGGTTAAATATTTAAAAATAAAGAATGGAGTGGATTGGGTTACCCAGTGGTAGCTCAGGCAGCTGGACCCCCCAAGGCAGACTGTGCAGTTCCAGTCCCAGACCCAGCAGTTTAGACGACACTCCAACTGTGTGTGCGTGCCCACAATCCCAAGAGGAAAATGGAAGAGAATGGATTAAGCATGGTCACCCCTGCCAGGGCAACGTTTTCTCCTCTATCTCCCTCCTGGCAGCTTGGTGAGTGTATGCACCTTATAGAAAATTTTTTAAAAAGAAGAAAAAAGAGAGAAAAAGAAAGAAAAAGAGAGAAGAAATTTAGCTTATAAAGAGAGAGAGAGTTAGTGCTCACGTGAGCTACATAGATTTGTTTGGTGTTTAAGAGAGATTTTTGCTGCAGGGCACGAGCATTTTCTGGGGGTGCAGAGAGATACAGAAAGAGGAAGAGAAAGTGAGAAATCACTTCCTAGGGGGGATGGCCTTGCTGCTATCCCTTCTCCTCCAGTCTCCTCCCAGGATTTTGGACATGCACCCAGCATGAGTTTCAAGCCTACCGGTCTAGGACTCAAGCTGTGATTGACCATATGGGAGTCCAGCGCCTTAACCATTATGCTACCAGCTGGCCCTGAGCTACATGGGTTTTAATGTGGGATATAGAAAGACAGGCGAGTTTGTTTAGTTCATTTTGCAACAGAAAACTGGAAATGTGGGCCTGTTGTCCAAGCAAGAGCCATCAGAGACAGTTGCACAGTGGCCAAGACTTTGTTTTATTCGCTCGCATATCCCTAGTTCTTTGTTCAATGCCTGGCATACATATAATGCTCAATTAATATTTTTTGAAAGGATGAAATAGGAATTGAGGAGTGATCTGCATTCTAGGCATTGTAGGGAGACAAGTGGTTATTGAAATCAACATGAAAGTGGTGGAAGAAGGGAAGCAGAGTAAGACAGTTAGTGTTGACTTTTAATTATCTCAGTGTAAATTCTGTGAAACACAACAGGCGATCCTCGAAAATCAAACAGGGAAAACCAATCTCAGTGCCTCTTAAAAAAATACAGTGTTTTAGAGTCAGAAGGAAAAAAAAAAATTAATAACATATTATCTTATCAAACAGCAACACCTAGTGACCAGTTCCAAAAACAACATGGGGACTTTTCAGTGAGTTTGTAGGGATTGTCACACCATTCAGACATGCAAGGAAGGAAAGTTACAAAAATTGACCAGTTCTGCTGGTGGTAGTAAGAAGATTTGTATGGCAACTAATAGCTTACGAAACTGGGCTGACCCTGCTGCCTAGTGGTTACTACTTAGGAATTAAAAGAGCTGGATCCCTCTGCCACCTGCATGAATTAAATCTTGGCTTTGGTGGATTGAAAACTCTGTGTATGTGTGTGTGTGTGTGTGTGTGTGTGTGTGTGTGTGTAAAACATACTAGGCACATATGTGTATATGCCCGAAACCCTAACAGGATGGAGGAGAAGGGATTGTGGCATGACCACATCTCTCAGCATGTGCTTTCTTCCTCTCTCTCTTCTTCTCCTTCTCTGATCTCTCTGTCTTTGGTGAACACACCTGCCTTCTGGCAAAAAATAATAATTTTGATAATTTTTAAAAGAATCATTTTATTCATAACTTTATTTATTTATTTTAATTTGACTAGAGAGGGACAGAGCGAGAGAGAGAAAGTGAGAAAGCAAGCCACCAGGTCCAGGACTCAAGCCACGGTCAGTCATGTGGGAGTCCAATGCCCTTAATCACCATGCCACCTGCTGGCCCCTATAATTTTAATAACTTACAAAACATTCTTCCATACCTTATGTCCTTTGGTAACTGAGATAGGTACTGTCGTTGAATAAAATTGCGGCTATTAGAAGAGGGCTGGGGTCTGGTCTGCTTGGCGTGGTTGGATACAGCACAGCAGCACGGCATCCAGACGGGAAGACAGCACGTCATCCTGACTATGGGCAACACAAGTGGGGATGCAAGTCCTCCCTCTCTGCCCTCTGCCACAGAATTGTGGGAACAAAAAGTGGCAGGCAGAGGGCCGGCAGATGGTGTGGTGACTAAGGGCGCAAGACTCCCACATGGCCAACCAGGGTTCAAGTCCTGGACCTGGTGGCTTGCTTACTCATTCCCGCCCCCTGCCCCCTGCTTCTCTCTCTCTATCCCTCTCTGGTCAAATTAAAATAAATAAATAATGGGAACCAACAGTTAGCGTAATGGCTATGTCGTTGGACTCCCACGTAGTCGACCGCAGTTCACGTCCTGGACCCGGTGGCTTAAAACTCACGCCGGGCGCGTGTGCGTGCGTGCCCAAGATCCCGAGAGGAGAATGGAGGAGAAGGGATTGCGGCGTGACCATCCCCTCTGGGGGGTGATTTCTCGCTTTCTGTCTCTATGTCTCTCTGTCTGTCTGGCGAGCGCACGCGCCCTATAGCGAAAACTTCTCAAAAAAATAAATAAATAAATAAATAAATAAATAAATAAATAAAGTCAAATAAAATAATTCTAAAAAAAAAAAATGGCAGGCAGAAGAAAGGGACTGACTCACTGCAGCCCCTGACTACTATCCAAGAAAACACCTCCAAGGAGAGACAAGTGGCTACCCACACACATACAGGCACAGACATGCAAACAAGCATGCACACACACACACATATACAACACACACATGCATACACACATGCAAAACACATACACACACATAAACACATGCACATACAGAAATACATTATATTCACATATACAAATGTGCACATACACGAATACATAAAACACACATATACAGACACAAAATAGAAACACACATACATGTATGCACATAAACATATATAGACGTGTATGTACATAAACACAAACATGCATACGTAGACTTATACACATACATTCACACATACAAATACACAATACAAACATACACATCAAACCACACGTACATACATGCACACATATACATACAAACACACATACACATACAAACACACACATGACAGCCCATAGCCTGGCATTTAATGCAGCTGGATCCCACATGGTTGACCATGTGGTTTAAGTCTTGGACCTGGTGGCTTGAAAAATCAAGGGACACAGGTGCATGCATGGCCAAAATCCCAAAAGGAGGGAGAAATAGAGGAAAAGAGATTGGGTGTGACCATGCCCCATGGAGGTGCTTTCTTGCTTTCTGTCTCATTCTTTCTGTCTCTTCCTGGCAAGCACATGCTCCCTCTGGCAAAATTAAACACACACACACACACACACACACACACACACACACACACAAAACCTCACTCATATATACATCCACAAACACATGCATGCATACACAAATACACATATACATACATACAATCATACACACAGGTACATATATACACAAATACACATGCACGTATACACATGCATACATTCCTTTCCCCTCTAACCTCAAATGGAAACTTAGTCCAGTTTTCCAAGTCTTCTGTTGACTTCTCTTAAATTCCCCTTAGCAATCTTTCTAAACCTTTTCCACTCTCCAACTATGAACCTGCGATCCACGGGAGACTGCTCTGGAATTTGATTGCCAGTTCCAATACTTCTTTGCTGCATGCCCTCGGACAAGCTACTTAATTTCTCTCTGTTTAGTTTCACCATTTATAAAATGGGAATAAAAGCAGAGCAAACATCCTAGTTTTTTTTGTGAGGTTAAAATGAATCAATATATATTGGGGACCAGCAGTTCGCGTAATGGCTATGTCGCTGGACTCCCATGTAGTCGACCACGGTTCGCATTCCGGACCCAGTGGCTTAAACTCACGCCAGGTGCGTGTGCGTGCATGCGCAAGATCCCGAGAGGAGAATGGAGGAGAAGGGATTGTTGGCATGGCCATCCTCCCTGGGGGGGGTGATTTCTCGCTTTCTGTCTCTCTGTATCCCTCTGTCTGTCTGGCGAGCGCACGCGCCCTATAGCAAAAACCTCTTCAAAAAAAATGAATCAATATATTTCAAACACATAAGAATACCTATCTTATAATAATGTTTTTTATCACTGTATTGTAATGATTTATTTACATTTTGCGTCTCTTCCCCTGGACTCAAGTTTCCTTGAGTATGAAATTGTCCTCATTTCTGCTAGCATTTATGTATGGTGAGCTGTTAGCCTTAGGGGTTTCAGAGAAGGAACAGCAGGATGTCTGAATAGTTTTCTGGAACACGATGCTACTTTAAGCAGGTCACATTAGGAGACCCAGACAGGCTGTCCGGTTTAGTTTTTGAGATATCCCCAACTAGGAGTGGGCCAGTCTTGGGCAGGCTAAAAGTTAGGCACAGCAAAAGGAAATTGGAGAGGGCTCCACTTACTAGGATGAAGTGTACAGTAGGAACAGGATTCAGGAATAGGCAGAAACCCTGATGACAGAATTGGCGCAGATCCGAGACTGGTCCCTCACTACATCTTCCCTGGATTGATTTAAGTCTCCAAAGTCTTTCTTGTTCCCATTCATTCTCACACTGCCACCAGAGTCAGCTTTCTCAAATTCTAATGATGCCACTTCTTGCTCACAGCTGTGCAGCCACAGTGTTCTTGGGACCAGGACCGTGCAAACCACTTCCCTGTTGGCAGCTGGCTCCAAGTTAGTCTCTGCGGAAAGGATTTCTATTCTGCTTCCTGCCTCTGTCAGTGTCATTCTAATAACCCCTTTTCACCAGGCAGTAGCAGTTCCATCAGTTCAAGTACCAGCACTTGACTCCAGGATGAGATTTTTCATACTTACAGAACTAGCTGTATTGTGGCCTCTTCAGAGACACCAGCACCGGTCAGTCAATGCCCACTCTCGTGCCTCCCAGAGGTCCAGGGCCCAGCCCCTCAGGATGCTGACTCGGGGCTCAAACACCCCGAATCCTGAGTTTTAGCTCTGCAGGGCTCTTCTTCCAAACCTCTATCTGTTTCTGTTTTGTTTTGTCTAAATATTGGTAAACACATCATGTGAAATTGACTGCCTTAACTATTTCCGTGTGCAGTTCAGTAGCGTTAAGTATGTTGACTTGGTTGTGCAAAAACTATCCAGAATTCTTTTCAGATTGCAAAACTGAAACTCCATACACGTTAAACAGTAACTCCTTGCTCTCCCCCCCCCTCGTCCCCTGGCAACCATCATTCTACTTACTATTTCTGTGATTTTGACTACTCTAAGTACCTCATATAATTTGAATCATACAATATTTTTCCATTTTTAAAAATTTCCAGAGGGCGTGTGCACTCACCAGAGAGGGAGCGAGCAAATGAGAGGGGGAGAGTACTCCAAAAAGGAGCCTGTTCCCACTGCAATCCCTTCTCCTCCATTTCTCCATCCTGTTGGGATCTGGGGAACACACACAGACATGGCCACACTTCAGGGCTGGGATTTGAACCTCATGGTCAGCCAGTCGAACCTCATCTAAGCACTGGGCTACAGGGCTGGCCCCAATATTTTTCCATTTTTACCTGGCTTATTTCACTTAGCATAATGTCTTTAAAGTTCATCTATGTTACAACATCTGTCGGTAATATTCCATTGTGTGTATATACCACATCTTGTTTTTCATTCTTTTTTTTTTTTGGTATGTACTTTGATTGCTTCTACCTTTTGGATATTATGCACAATGCTGCTATGAATATGGGTATACAAATATCTCTTTAGGTCCCTATTTTTAGTTTGTAGTTAGTTTATTTTTTGCTGTAGGGCGCATGCACTCGCCAAAAAGATGGAGAGGGACAGAGAGACAGAAAGTGAGAAATCACCCCCCAGGGGGGATGCACGCCGCAATCCCTTCTCCTCCATTCTCCTCTTGGGATCTTGGGCATGCATGCACATGCACCCGGCGTGAGTTTAAGCCACCGGGTCCAGAAATCGAACCACAGTAGACTACAAGGGAGTCCAGCGACATAGCCATTACACCAACTGCTGGTCCCCCTATTTTTAGTTTCTTAAAATATACACAGAACTGAAATTGCTATATGATACGTTCATTTCTTTTTGAGGAATTTCCATACTGTTTCAAACGTCCAACTTTTAATAACTCTATACGCTTTCCTATGTTTCCTAAGTTTTAGGAAATAAAGCCGCTCCCTGAAACTGCTTCCTTTGTGATCCTTTAGTTATTTTTTAGTTCTTTAACCTTTGATTAATCATTCTTTGTGTTAATTATTGCCATTAAAATCATCATTGTGGTTAATTGTTGGAGATAAATATTTGGGGGGGGGGGAATAGACTTTACAATTTAATCTTTCATTTCAAAATACTCAGACTGGGACTAGGTTTAAGAAATAATGTAAAAAGTGTCCTAACTGGATTCTGACAGCCATGCCCACCATTACATGGCAAGTCAAGGACAACCTCTCGGCGCATCGTCCAAGAGCTGACGTGCTGGGCCACTCACGTTTGGCTCCAGATCACTTTCCAGGCATGTTCTCTTCTTGCTCTCCCTTCCTTGTAAGCGGGACTACTTTCCATCCCTCCCAAAGTCGTCAGCCTTCTCTCCCTATTTCCTCCTCTTAAATGCGGCAACAGAGCACAGATGGCTGAGTGTACCGTTGGGTGCTGGACACTGCACTGGGCGCTCTCATCACACCATGTCTGCTCGTTACAACCCCAGGCCTTTGTGCATTGGTCCTATTATAACAAAAGACCAAACACTAAATAGCTTATGAACAACAGAAATTTCTCCCAGTGCTGGAGACCAGAAGTTCAAGATCCAAATGCTGGAAGATTCAGTGTCTGTGAAGGTCCACGTCCAGGTTCATAAGACAGTACCCCAGCACTGTGTCCTCACATGATGAAAACACAAGGCAGCACCCCTGGGCCTCTACTATTAGGGCGCTAACCGCGCTCCTGAGGGCCCCGCCCCCATAACCTCATCACCTCCGGAAACTCTCCACCTCCTAATACGATCACCTTGGAGGCTGGAATTTCAATATACACATTTGACGAGGGACACATTCAGACCTCAACCTCTTGTATCATTTTTCTAATTTTACTCACAAGGAAATTAAAACTCAGGGAGATTAAATAACTTGCCTAAAGTCACACAGCAAGTTGGTTACAGAGCCAGGATGCCAGCCGCCTTAATATCTTTTCCAGAATTATCTACCTGTCAAAATCCCACTCGTTTGTCAAAGTTCAGGAAAATTCCACCTACTCTGTTAAGCCTTGGCCAGTTTGGTCACGCAGGTTAGTCTCTTCTTTTTTCTGTTCACCAATAGCACTGTCTGGCCTTTTTCCAGAAGTGTTACATCATCTTCCTTAGCTGGAGCTTTCTGTTTGTGTTTGTATCTCCTTGAGCCGGCACTGTGACGTGTTCATCTCTGTACTCCCATTGCCGGCACTGAGCACAGTGCCTTGTACATCATGGTACCAATAAATGTTAATGGACTTGAACATCCAGGGAGTGGTTAAGGAGCTTTGTACCACCAGGATTCGCCTCTTTGGAAATTGGCTAGTTGACTACCCTGTGATCAATCTAATCACATTAATTACCCTGTGACCAGTGTTTGACTCCTGTAGCCTTGTAGAGGTTCACCTCACTACCAATCAGATCATTCCTTTTCTTTCTTTTTTCTATTTTTAATTGCCAGAGGGTGCGTACACTCACCAGAGAGAGAGACAGACAGAGGAAGAGGGAGAATGCACTTCCCAATGAGGTCTGGCCACACCGCAATCACCTCTCCTCCACCTCTCTCTCCTGTTGGGATCCTGGGCACGCACACGTGCCCGTATATTCCTCAAACTTGCAAGGCCAGGATTTAAACTGTGGTCAGTCATGTGGGATCCAACTTTCCCAACCACTAGGCTATAAGATCAGTCCCAGATATCCCTTTTTCAGTGCTATAAACATGTCCCACTCCCTCAGTACTGGAGGTCCTCAGGTCTGTAGTCATCTCCCTTGGTTGGGTAGCCACAGCTCATGGTTTGGCTGCCTTGAAATGGGAGGTGTGGGGTAAATAATAGCGTTTGATTCATTTGTTTAGTGTGGTTTCTATGCTAGTTGAGATTCACCTGACAAGCCAAAGTGGAAAATGTTGCTACTTGTTCTGAGATGCTGAGATAGCCTGTAATAACCCTTGTTTACCTCCTATGCGCAACTATAGAACACTTTGAAGAGCTGTGAAAAAGTGCTTAGATACTGTTTCAGGAGCATCCTGCACAAGGCAATGATTAACATCACAGCATCGTGCTCCGGCCCTTGCATTTTCAACCTCTGTGCATTCCCTTGAGTCTTTTACATGCATCAACTGAACATGACATGAGATGCCTAACATAAAACCCACCAAAGGCTGCCTCCCCATCCTGCTTAAAATAAAATCCTAACTCTTTCCTAGGGACTATAGGCCTGCATGAGATGACCCGTCTGCATGTCCAAATCATTGAGGATGACTCTGCTTATTGCTTATGTGGGTTTTTTTTTTCTTTTGGAGAGATTTTTGCTATAGGGCACATGCGCTCGCCAGAAAGACAGAGAGAGACAGAAAGAGAGAAATCATCCCCTGGGGGGATGGCCACGCCGCAATCCCTTCTCCTCCATTCTCCTCTCGGGATCTTGGGCACACATGCACACGTGCCCAGCATGAGTTTAAGCCACCGGGTCTGGGACTCGAACTGTGGTTGACTACATGCAAGTCCAGCAACATAGCCTTTACACCAACTGCTGGTCCCCTTATTACTTATGTTCATCCCGGTTTTTCCAGGACAATCTTCCTGTACATCCATTGTCCTGACGAAACTGTTTATAATGCAGATTTTCACTATCACAAGTATCCTAGTTTAGACAATAAATTATATAATCACACTACTTACTAACTCTAGCCACACTTGTCTTCTCTCAGGTCCTTGCTTTTTTTAATTTTTTTGAGAGAGTTTTTGTTTTGTTTTGTTTTGTTTTGTTTTGTTTTGCTATAGGGTATTTGCCCTTGCCAGAGACAGAAAGTGAGAAATCACACACACACACACACACACACACACACACACCTGGGTTGTGGCCATGCCACAATCCCTTCTCTTCCATTCTTCTGTCAGGATTTTGGTCACACATGCACACACACATGCACCCAGCATGAGTTTTAAGCCACCAAGTACAGGACTCAAACCGCAGCCAACTACATGGGAGTCCAGCAACATAACCATTATACCATCTGCTGGTCCCAAAGGTTCTTGTTTTACCAGTTTGGAACCTTTGTGATCATGTTCTCTCTGCCTGAAGAGATCTCCCACTCCCCACTTTATAGGTAATTAAAGTGATATCAGATTCCTTACACCACAGGCTCATCGAGTAACAGTCCAGCTCAGGATCCTTCAAAGGCGTCCATTATCTGGTGCATCAAGCACATCACCTTAGGCTGGTATTCAGCCAGACCAGTCGGCTTGCTGGACTCACTTCATCCCAACTTCTTCACGCTCCAGTGAACTCAGCCCTGTGATGCTCTTCTTGTCTTGCTGCAGAGTTTCTGTGTGCATTCATACAGCTGTGTCCTCTATAAGGATGTCCAACCAAGAGGCAAGCAGGTGCTGAAGTACAGCCTGGCCTGTACATGCCAGGCCATGTGCCCATGGGCGGCATCCTTTCATGGTGCCCTTCCCTTATTCACACAAAGGCTCGAAAGGATCTGGTGGAGGGTCTCTAACTGTGTCCACTTCATCTAAAGCAATTTTAACTCTTAATCACTAGAGGTTCCTAAAAGTCAGTCCATGATCCTGGCACATCAGAATCTCCAAGGTGACTTCTTGGAGACATCCTGGACTTTTCAAATAAAACTTCTGAGTGGAACCAGGAATTTATATTTTTTAACAAGTCTCCTTGAGTGATTCTAATGGATAATTAGATCTGGAGCTGCAACTGTGTTGGTCATTTCTTACTCGTTTTTCTTTTACTACTCCATCCTATTGTGCATATCAGACTTGCTTTCCTGCATAGAAAGTGGCTCCTGAAGGGTGGGGATTTTGTCATGTAGCACTTATTAGCCAGTGAGACCTACTGTGAAACAGGATGCAGAGGAATACATAAACCAAGAGAGTTCACTCAACACTGAGAGTTCACTCAACCTTTAATCATCCATTTAGTAAATACTACTTGAATACAGGGGCTGCCACCGAGCTAGACTGAGGTAAAAGAGCTCTACGCATGTAGTCCCTATACATAGGGCAATTGCAGTAGCACGTGGCAGTACAGGAAGAGCTGAGGAGCTATGGAAGCCAAAGGAAGGGCAGCTAACTGAGACTTGGGAGGCTAGTTGTGCTAGGAGGAGGTGATATGCAGCAAACAGGGAAAAGGGAGGTGAATGGGTAGAAAACAACATCCAGAGCAGAAGAAACAAGAGCAATGGCCTAAAAGGGAGGTAAAAGGGTAAAAGGGAGCTTCATTTTTTATGGGAGGCTGGAGAGTAGGTTGTGAGGAAGGGAGGGAGATGAGGTTGGAGAGAAAAATAGAGGCCAGTTCAGGAAGGGCCTTGTATGCTATGGTAGAGAGGGTGGACTTGGCCTTGGCGTCAGGTACAAATATCCCTCCAACACAAACAGATGTGGGGGCTTGTTTGGAAAGAAAATCCTACACTTCAAAGCTCCCTGGCTCATCTACTCAGGGTTAAAGGAAGAACGTTCCTCCCCCAAGAAGACTTCCAGACCAACAATAGCCCCTCTCGTCAGGTCAGTCACATTCCTTCCATCCCTCAGTGCTGGAGCGGGGACGGGGTGAGATATTTATATGTAGTCCTGGCTGTGGAACTTGTTCTCTTGCATGGGATAAAGAAGATACAGTGATGATTTAAGTGAATTGTTCTGTCTGGGAATTGGAAGTTCTGAAGAATGCAATCTTGGTACAGGATCAAGAACACCAGGTGCCAGAATGATTGGGAAATTTTAGATTAGGCTCTGCATTAGAAGATGTTACTGAATCAACATAAAATATTATGGCTATGTAGAGGAGGGTTTCTATTCTTAGAAGATAGCTGAAGTATTTAAACTGTCAAGATGTCAGCAACTTATTCTCTCTCTTCATATGTGTGTATATATATATATATACATAAATACATACACACACATATAAATTTATATTATTTTTGTAAATCAAATGTGACAAAAAGTTAACAATTGATGAACCAAGATATTGAGTCACTGGAAAAGCTATGACATGTTTTTTTCTAAGCAAAAATGCATCATGACTTTCCTGACAACCCAATAGATGAAGTTTCTCTAGATGTTTATTGTGCCATTCTTTCCATCTTTCTGTAAGCTTAATATTTTTCAAAATAATAAGTTGGGGGAAGAAAAGAGAAGAAGGTTATCAGGTACCTGGCACAATTCTGTTCTCAGTTCCCGGGAATCCCATCCATTTCTCTGAGTGTATGGCAATATGGCAGTACAACAGTACAGGATCCTTGACCCTCTTTATTGATGGCAGGCTCACTTCAGCATCTTGGAGCTCCCAGGATACATACGATCTTGAAAATCTGTTTCGAAGTGGCAAAAGTTTCATTGCTTTCCTTCTTTAAAATCAAAACCCACATGCTAAAAGACGAAGGAATCGTTTTGCACACTCTGCAAGATTCTGTGGCTGTCCTGTGTTGGAAAAAACGATTTACACAAACAACCTAGTCAGCATCGTATTTGAAAATACCACACACAGGAATCGTATCATTCTTTACATTTTATCTTTCTTGGGGTTTTGGTTTTAAACTGCCAACTGAATTCTCATTTCAGGCACTCGTGATGGATGTTGCCTTAAATAATTCATAACACAACTCTATCATCTGTTCTCACTATATTCCTCACTCCAGAGACCTATAAAATGTGTTTTCAGATGATTACATGTGGGCTTAAGAAATATAGCAAGAGTGTCTTTTGAGAGAAGAGGAAGAAAATGATTTATAACCAGTGAATGTAATAGATGACGTGAGAATTGGTATAATTAGCTAAGGAAAGGTATATATGCTTCGACAAACAGTTCACTCTGAGCTTCAGCTGGCACATAATATGCACCCTTCAGGGAAGTGATTATTCAGGAAGGCTCAGTCTGATCAGAAATATTTCAATCTACTTATCCTTTGCCATCTATTTTTTTCTGTGAGCCTGCTTGGCAAGATCCCTGAAGAAATATAGCACAACCCCTTCTTTTAATGAGATTTCATCACACATAATTCACTCCTGGTATGTCCATTGGATGGAAACCATTGCGCACTTCAATGCAATGAAGCAGATCAGTGCTCTTCAAGCTTTGTAACCTTGAACTGGAGAAACAAATACATCTTCCATGGAGACCCCAGATACACACATATCTATAAAACTAAAGCAAAAATTCCATGAAATTATTTTACTACCAGCTTTCTGATATTCTCTTTTTTGCTCTACTTCATTTTTTTAAAAAAATTGATGGCTGAGACTCATTGAATCAATTTTAAAATATATTGAGTCCTGACCCCGAGGTTGAGGAACTCCGGAATAGAGGATTACCTTTTCAGAAGCATCTGTCTGATAGAAAAATACTGGGTTCTTGGAAAAGTCATGACATTTTTGCATAGAAATTATGTCATGACTTTTCCAACAGCCCAATAAAAAGAAAGAAAGAAAGATAGACCAAAAAACCCCACTGAAATGGAAAGAAATAGGACACTTGTAGGTTCTTTGCTTCATAGAGGTTGGAACAGGGGCTATGCAGTCTAATAATTCAGCAGTGAATGTTCATAGCACTGTATTCTGCCTGGCACATAGTAGGCACTTGACAAATGCCTGCTAAACAATCAGTGTCTACAGTAATCTCATGTTCTGATTGATGTCCAGAGCTCAAATCCCTTTATATTCTGCTTCCTAGTCTTTCTGAATTGTCATTGTTAGCTAATATCATTGGCAACATTTTGTTCTAGTTCTATGTTTTTCTCTTCATAGAATCAAGGATCAGAGAGCTGAGTTGTTTGTTTGTTTGTTTTTGAGAGATTTTTGCCTTAGGATCCATGCACTTGCTGGAGAGACAGAGAAAGTGAAAGGCACAGTGAGAAATCACCCCCCATGGGGGGGTGACCACACCTCAATCCCTTCTCCTCCACTCTCCTAGGATCTTAGGTATACACATACATGCACCCGGCATGAGTTTCAAGCCCCTGGGACCAGGACTCAAACCATGATCAGTCATCTGGGAGTCCAGCAACATAACCGCTATGTCATCTTGGTCTTGAACTGAGCATATATATATTTTTAAATTTTATTTACTATCAATATTATTATTATTATTATTATTATTATTGTTATTATTTAAATTTGACCAGATTGAAAGAGAAAGTGAGAAATGAAGCTGCCAGGTCTGGGATTCGAACTAAAGTAGGCCATGTGGAAGTCCAGCACCTTAACCACCACGCCACCTGCCAGTGCCCCTGAACTGAGTCTTAAAAAAAAATTGTTTTTGAATTATTTTTAATTTCCAGAAGGCATGTGCACTCACCAGAGAGCGATAAGAGGGAGAAAGCACTCCCAATAGGGCGTCATCACGCTGCAATCCCTTCTCCATCCTGTCGAGATTTAGGGCACTCGTGCACACATGCCTGGCATATTTTTCAAACCACTGGGGCTGCAATTTGAACTGCTGTCAGCCATGTAGGATTCATCTCCCTTAACCACTAGGCTATGAAGCTGGCCCCTCTTTTTTTGTGCATGTGGTGTAAATTTTTAATTACTTTGTTGAATTCTGGTTATTAAACTATCGAAGTCTTTTTTCCCCTGTATTGTCAGTGAGAGACAAAAAGTACCTCCCCAATGGAGTGTGGTCACCCCCACAATCCTTTCCCCTCCATTTCTCCATCCTATCCAGATTTGGAATATACACACATACACACACACACACACACCTGGTGTGATTTCAAGCCACTAGTGCCAGGGCTCAACTGCTGTTGGCCATGTGAGATCCAGCTTCCAATGCACAGAGTTTACCCATGACTCTACAGGGCCAGCCATAAAACTGAGCCTTAAAATGTAAAAGGGAGGGCCCAACTTAGTGGTACTGTTGGTAGCAAACTGAACTACAGTGTTGAGAGCAACATAGCTGACCTCTGGTTCAGATCCCTGGGTCAACTTGAAACACACTGGGTGCATGTGTACTTGCCTAAGATCCGACAAGCTTGGAGGACCAAGTAAAGGAAAGAGCAGCATGAGACCTGCCGAGGGTGCTTCTCTCCTTCCCACTCTCTTTCTTGTGGATGCTCTCTATCATGAGTAAAATAAACACACACAAACAAACACACACACACACACACACACACACAACAAACACACCATATATATATATATATATATATATATATATATATATATATATATATGTATGGGTTTGTTGACTTATAAACCAAGAAAGCAAAAAGTCTTTTGCTTTCAAGAGGAGGAAGGAATTATTATCCCCTAGTCCAGTTTAAGTCTGCATTCATACACCGAAAATTAGCATCTAGCCAGTAATACTCACATTGACTGCCTTGTTTCTCTTCCTTCTGGAGCCTTGTAGAGAATTGCTGTCTCGGAACAGACTTCTCTGGTTGTACCATTTAGATGCTAAACCTATTCCTGATACCCTGGGAAGATAGTTATGAGACCCTTAAGTACTCAAATGGCATCAGACACTTACGCCAATCACTGTGCCATCCTGATACCAACACTGTGTGTACTTGAGCAACACGATTACGCAATGAGAAATTCCTAGACGTATCCCAGCAGGAGTCCAGATTGCTTAGTCCTCCTCTGCTAGCACTCCTTAGATTTTCAAGATTTTTCCATCTTTTCCTACTCGTCCCAACCCCCCCACTGGGACCCCCCAAGGGAAAGAGGAGACCCTCTGGCTAGAAACTCCTATTCCTTGCTCTTCAATTTTACGTTCATTTGTTTTTAAGTTTATTTGTTCTGATAGACGGATAGAGAAACAGGCATCCTCAATAGGATCTTCATGCCATGATCCAAGTTCAATCCCAGCTGGCCTGGCTCTTTGGCATGGTGTGCATGCCCAACATGCTTAGGCAGGTTCTGGGTCATGAACTGAAGACTTTTACATGTGAGCCTCACTGTGTTATCATTGCACCAACACCTGGCCCGTCCTGTTCCATCTTGTTGCTACCCTCAATTCCTGGAGAACTGGGGTTGGCAACACCTCACTTCTAGTCCTCACCTTGCTTTGGATGGGTAAGACTCCGCTCTCCATTGGGCATGATTACTGTCTCTATCCAGCACTCTTAGAGCTCTGATAGTTTACCCATGTTTGGGGCCCTCTCATGAAAAAGACTTGAGAAACTAATCCATTGTTGTATGCGGCATTGTTTCGATACATTTCTCCATCAGTGTTCTTAGTATTTTTCTCCTGAATGACTCATGGTAAGTATAATTTTACAGGTAAACTTATATAACAAAAAATACAAGTAATGTAAAACTGTGCAATGGTGAAAATCACCACAGCCTTTAGTGGTTAAGTGATAGCTGACACTAAGTGAGCCTGCACACCCATTCTTCTAAGTTAACTACTTGCACATGCTCCTGGGATTGCCCTTAAAGGCACTGAAGTCATGTTCTTTTAAAAGGATGGAAAGTGTTCCCTGTTCCTCGGTTCTTCAGAAGAATGTGAGAAGGGTTGTCATGAATTCCTAAAATGTTTAGTAGATTCATCCATGAAGCCATCTGGTTCTGGATTTTTCTTTGTTGGAAGGTTTTTTTAAAAAGAAAAAAAAAAAAAGTTTAATTTGTCACAGAGTATATGTGCTCACCAGAGAAAAACGGGGAGTGGAGTGGGGGAGAGGGAAGAAGCACCTTCCACTTGGCAAAGTCATGCTGCAGTCTCTTCTCCATTTCTTCACTCTGTTGAGACCCTGGGCACAGAGGCACACACACCCGGCATGTCTCTCAAGCTTCCAGGTCTGAGATTCAAACCACACAGTTATCCATGTAGGATCTGGTTCCCTTAACCACCAGGCCTCAGGGTCATCTCTGCTGGGAAGTTTTAACTACTATTGCAATTTCCTTACTCATTATTGGTCTGTTTATATTTTCCACTTCTTCCTAATTCAGTTCATATGTTTCTAGAGATGTATTCGTTGTTTTCTAAGTTATCCAATTTTTTGACATAATTGTAACAGTCATTTATGATCCTTTGTATTTCTGTGATATCAGTTGCAATGTCTTCTCTTTCATTTGTAATTTTATTTGTTTGAGTTATCTTTCTTTATTCCTTGGTTAGTCTAGCTGAAGTTTTGTCAATCTTGTTAATCTTTACAAATAAACTAATGCTTAGTTTCACTGATTTTTCTTTTGTTTTAGAGAAGTTAGATAAATATTATTTTGCCATAAAAAATGAAATCTTATAATTTGTGACAACATGGATGAGCCTGAAGGACATTATACTTAGTAAAGTAAGCCAGACATAGAAAGAAGAATACTGATGATCTCACTTGTATGTAAAATCTCTAAAAGTCAAACTCAGAAGCAGAGAGTAGAATGGTAGTTGGGAGGAATTGGAAATGGGGAAATGGGAAAATGTTGGTCAAAGTACAGAAAATTTCAATTACAAAGTAAACCATTTCTGGGATCTAACATGCACCAAAGGTGGTGATGGATGTGTTAATTTGATTAAAGGATTGGGGGCAGGAATCTTGCTTTTTTAATATATAAAGCATAGATATACATATAGTTAATATGTGTATTTATATATACTCAATTTATGTATATACACACTCAGTTCATGCACTATATATACTAAAGTTAATAAATACACACATACATGTATACATAGTATATAGATAGTTAGATCTAGTGTATGTGTGTATATATATACATGTATGAACTTTACATAGTATATGAACTGTGTGTGTGTGTATATATATATATGTATAGATACATATAGATATATAGTTAGAAACAGCACGAATCATTGTGTCTAAGAGATGTTCAGGCTCTACAGAAATACATATATATATTTTATATATATACATTTCTGTACATATATATTATATGTATAATATATAATATATATATACAAAATACATATATGTGTGTGTATGTGTGTGTATATATACATACACATATATAAAATTGCTCCTTAAAGGGGGCAATTATGTAAAAAGAAACATTCAATAATGTTTATGTGTCTTTTCTTTTTATGGGCACTGTAGATAAATCATTGCATAAAGCAAAATTGGTTCTGTTCTCAATTGAGAGAGAGACTGAATTTACATGCCTACATTTGGATCTTAGATTTGCTACTTGCTGGCTCTATGACATTGGACAAGTGGTTTAAGTTTTATCTTTCTTGGTATATAAAGCTTCTCCAGCCCCTGATGTGTGCTCAGCAGCTGGCTTTGTAGCAGAATGCCTCCATTGAGACACATCGCAATGAACAGTTTTCCTAGCACACTGGAGGGCATTATCTAGCCAGTTTGAGAAAGCGTATTTCTAGGAAGTTCCACGGGCAAACCATGACAGCAATTTCCCTGCCAGGGCCCTGCCTTCTCTTCCAAGGTCTGGATATGAACCCTGAGACATGGGAGCGCTTCCTTGTACCCTCTGTGTCAGCTATGGGGCAGTTAGTGACTATTCCTTATAGCTGCCATTCTTTCATATTTTAGAGTTCTCTATACTTCTTACTAGCCAATCCCATGTTGCAATATTAATTCGTTCTATGAAACAGTCCCTCTTCAAATTACTATGTAGTTTCTTTCTCTTGACTAGACTAGACTAATACAGAGATTCTGAAACTAAAGAGTTTGAGAACCACAACCTTGGAACATTAGTTCCACAAGGAGTTAGTAGCTGTTTTTCCATGTTCAAATAAATTTCAGACATTGAGTTAAAATAAAATAGGGTTCTCAGGGCCAGCAGTTGGCATAATAGCTATGCTTCTGGACTCCCATGTAGTTGACCAGGGTTCAAGTCCTGGACCCAGTGGCTTAAGCTCACGTGAAGCACATGTGTGTGCATGCCCAAGATCCCAAGAGGAGAATGGAGGAGAAGGGATTGTGACGTGGCCATCCCCCCTGGGGGGTGATTTCTCGCTTTCTGTCTCTCTGTCTTTCTGTAGTGCACACGTGTCCTATAGCAGAAACTTCTCAAAAAAAAAAAAAATAGTGTTCTCTGTTTCAGGACATCTCAGAGATAAAAAGTCATTGCAAATCTTCAAGAGGAGATTGTAATATATAGCATTTCCCAAACTACTCTGATGTAAAAATGCTGAGTCAGTTATGTCTACTAATTTTTGAACTTTGGAAATATACTATTTCTTGGAAGTAGCTCACCTTTCTTTAAATCCACTTTTCTTTTCTTTTTTGATCACTTTATACAACCACCTCAATGTTCACTCTCTCATTGTTCACTCATCCTTGTTTCTGCTGTGGTCCATGGAAGGTTTTCTTTATTTTTTAAATTTTTTTCCCTAATTCTGGGACACACTGCCAGATGTTCACCACAGGAATCAGTCTACAGCAGCTTCCAGTGAAATGGAGTGTGATATTTGCATAGGTTGAGTCCTAGGTAAAGACAAACATTATAACACACTTCTTAAGTGGACTGGGGAGAATAGTAACAGCATCAGCCTCACCACGAGAAACGGCTTGTTCCCTTGGGTTTCACGTGTAAGTTAGTGTGTTGGTTTTTTCCTTAGGAGTAATACGGACCGTTTTAAATTTATCCCTGTGGAACTATCAACTCAAAACAATATTTTTTTTTTCAGCTATGTTAGAAACTAAGGGAGACTGTATGAAAAATATGCCAACTTGATATAGTAATTAAAATCAGCTCCCCAAATGCCACTACTAGATAACTTCCGAATGGTTATAGCGTCAGAAATATGTGACATAGGAAAAAGTAGCGGTGGATGATAAAGGAATCGACTTAAAGTAGTACAATTAGGATCACAGGAAAGTGTCAAAACTTCCCATTGATCTTTAGAGGAGGTAGGAGAGTTCTCATTCACTTTTCACCTCCATCCCTGACTTTGTCCTTTCTTTAAAAAATTTCATTTCATTTATTATTATTATTGCATTTGCTATAGTGCAAGTGTACTCAAGAGAGAAGAGAGAGAGAGAAAGTGAGAAAACAAGCTGCCAGGTCCAGGACTCAAACTATGGTTGGACATGTGGGAGTCCAACACCTTAACCACCATGTCACCTGCTGACTCCAACCTTGTCTTTTCTTTGAATTAAATTCATGTATGCACTGGCTGTGCTCATAAGTCTTGCATTAGGCGAATGCCCCGAAAGTGAGCACAACAGACGGGTCTCTCAGAGCCTAAGTAGAGGGAAAGGGGCAGAAAGCAGATCTAGACATGTAGTGTCTTTGTGTTTGCATTTCAAAGTGACAGAGGAGACAGAGGGGGAGGTGAAAAGAGGGCAGGAGGAAGGAGAAACAAAGGCAAGAAGAGGAAATGGAGTTAGTGAAAAATTTACTTCCACTAGAGGTCAGGGAGTAGAAGTAAGCTGCGCTGACGTTAAGGCACCTGGATCCCCCATGGTCAACTGCATGGTTCAAGTCCCAGCCTGGCAGCTTATATATTACGCTGGGCACATGTGTGTGGGTGACCAAAATCCCAAGAGGAGAATGGGGAATGAAGTACTCTCTCTCTATCTCTCTCTGTCTCTGGCGCATGCATGCATCCTATAGAAAAACTTAAAAAAAAGAGGGAAAAAAAAGTCAGGGGGACCAGTAGTTGATGTAATGGCTATGTCGCTGGACTCCCATGTAGTCGACCGTGGTTCGCGTCCCGGACCCGGAGGCTTAAACTCACGCCAGTTGCGTGTGCATGCGTGCCCAAGATCCCAAGAGGAGAACGGAGGAGAAGGGATTGCGGCGTACCATCTCCCTGGGGGGGTGATGTCTCGCTTTCTGTCTCTCTGTCTCTGTCTGTCTGGTGAGTGCATGCGCCCTATAGCAACAAAAAAACCTCTCAAAAAAAATAAAATAAAATAAAGTCAGGGAGTAGAAATAAGCTGCTGTAAGCCTGGAGCCGTGCTAGCCCGCCCTCATACAAGGCCAGTGCTGGGCCTTCAGCACTGCCTTCCATAAGGCATTAGAGTGAAATTTTCCACTTGTGGTGTCATGTCAGTGTTCAGAAAGTTTGGGATTGGGGCCAGCAGATGGAGTAGCGGTTAAGGCACTGGACTCCCACATGGCGAACCACAGTTCAAGTCTTGGACCCATTGGTTTGAAAATTACATTGGGTACATGTGCATGAATGCCCAGAATCCTGAAAGGAGAATGGAGGAGAAGGGATTGTGGTGTGGCCCTCCCCCAAGGGAGTGATTTCTCACTTTCTCTATCTCTGTCTCTTTCTGTGCCTCCAGTGAGTGCACACGCTCTATAACAAAAATCTCTCTAAAAAATAAAGTTTTGGCTTTTGGAGTGTTTTGGATTTGGGATATTTGGATTAGAGGTGCTCAACCTATGCTTTGATATCTACAGCTATGGAATAGTTCAGATGTTGTTTCCATAACGTGTGCTTCGATTTCTAACTAGTCTCTAAAAACTGAAGTCAGGGGTAGGGTCATGTCTTCTCTTTCAACAGAGAGGTGGGTAGAACACTGAAAACAGCCATTTCACCTCAATGCTGCTTGAACGAAAGTTCCTATCTGGGGGCCAGCCCATGGCATAGTGGTTAAGGTGGTTAAATCTCATATTGTTGACTGCGCAGTTTGACTTCCAGACCCCGGAGTTTGAAAAAAATCCCAAAAGGAGGAGAACTGAAGGAGAAGAGTCAGGAGGCATGACTATGCCCCATGGGGGTTACTTTCTCATGTCCTCCTCTCCTCTCTGTCTTTCTCTTTATATATAGCAAGTGCATGTGCCTTCTAGCAAAATTATTTTTTAAAAAAGAATTATTTTATTTATTTTAATTTGACTAGAGAGGGACAGAGTGAGAGAGAGAGAGGTGAGAGAGAGAGAGAGAAGGTGAGAAGGCAAGCTGCAAGGTCTGGTCTTGAACCATGATTGGCCATGTGAGAGTCCAGCACCCTTAACCACCACACCACCTGCCGGCCCTGCAAAATTCTTTTTTAAACAGTACATATTTGGAATGATAGGTCTCTAAATCTTAGGTGCCAAGATCATAGAGTCCCACCTCCTGGGTCTTCATAAAGACCAGGAGCATCCAGAGAATGGAGCATGTCTTTTGTATTTTGGAGTCTCCATGACCAAGTATATTGCTCAGCATGGCTGACGCTCAATAAATATTGAGTAGAAGAAAATGAGGAACCAGTGAAGAGAAGAAGGAGGTGGGAAGAAGCAGGGAACTGAAGCTTAGAGTTGTAAAATGATTTTACCAAAACTTACATCAGAACCCAGCCCAGCTCTATGTCTGCTAGATTGTTTACATTGTTAACATTACCAATGTCAAAAAAGGCATCTATTTTCCTGATACTGATGGCAATCTAATAATGAAAGCAGTGGCTTTGCTTCACTGCAGCTGTTGCCTCCACGTACCTGAAATGTCAGTGCTCCAGCTGTCTTGATTGAGAAGCTTCCTTTGCAAGAAAACAAGACAAAATACTTCGCTGCCTTAATTCTAGTGGGAATTTAATTTAATTAGCATCTGATTTACACAATGTACTTCTGACAGCTGTGTTTGTGGCGCCTCTGTGGAAGCAAGAAATTACCATCCATTGAAATCATCATCAAAGCTTATTTATCATCCTGCCACATCTTCAGGGCTGGGGACTTTTGTGTGTTTATTGCAAACTTCATGGAGGTTACAGTAAATAATACTCAAGATAGTGCACCAGGCTCTGTGGAGTGTTTAGTGCAGGCTTGTTCTAGAGCCTTAATAGGATGAATCTGAAAATGAGACTTTGGGGGTTTGATCAAAGGACAGGTGTCTTTTAATGTTGGGTTTTAAGGAACTTTAAGGATCTCAATGGAGAGGATGTTTACCACCTGGGCAAAGGGAACACCCGACCTCAGCACTGGGGCTTGCACAGTCACTCCACTTCAGAGTGACTTGGGAAGGATGTGAGAGGTCTGGGATGGACTCTCACTGGGGACTCTCCTTAAGGAGCCAGACTAAGGCAAGCAAGGGTTCATTGTGGGATCTTTGCTGTGTTTATGTTCACCAGAGCCTGACACATAATAAATGGTTGTTGAATGAGTGAATAAATGCATGAGATCATATATACCCAATCTGGCCGCAGAGTTTTCTGACCTACTTCAGTCGTTCACTATCTGCCTGTGCTCAAGGAAGCCATTATCTGAAGAATGACGAGCTTGACTTTCTGAATCATTATAATACCAGAAAGGGGCATATTAAATGAGGGAGGTACTAACCAAATAGAATAAGAACTCCTGTCTAAATAAAGGTGCAAGGGGGAACCAGCAGTTAGCATAATGGCTATGTCGCTGGACTCCCACGTAGTCGACCGCGGTTCGAGTCCCGGACCTGGCGGCTTAAACTCACGCCGGGCGCGTGTGCGTGCGTGCCCAAGATCCCGAGAGGAGAATGGAGGAGAAGGGATTGCGGCGTGGCCATCCCCCCGTGGGGTGATTTCTCACTTTCTGTCTCTCTGTTTCTCTCTGTCTTTCTGGCGAGCGTGCGCATCCTATTGCGAAAACCTCTCCAGGGGTAAAGAAAAAAAAAAGAAGTCTGAGGAACTTACTTTGAGAAACACTAAACTAGATAATCAATAATGTCCCTTTTAATTCAAATAGTCTTATTCTATAAAACCAAGATAGTACCAAGAAAAGGACATTTGCTAGGTGTATGAATGACAAGCTAATGTGAGAATGGGAAACTTGTTCCATTTTCTCCATCATCTTCTCTAATTTTTCCTTTTTTTAAAAAAAAATGTCCTCGCCGTTCTTGCTGTTAGCCAACTAGACATTTTAATATTTTAGGGGTATCTTTGACTCAGCTGTCAGTCTGTCCATTACTAAATCCTGATCATCCATCTCTGAATTATGGTATCTCTGGATTATGAATTCTCGTATCTGTGAAACTCATTTACATGTCAGTAATCCTGCTTACAGGTTTATTGGATGGGGACCTATTTCTTAAGTGTTGTTTTTACTGGTAGAAACTGAAGATCTCTCTAATGAGTACTCTTTGCTTATCTAGTTTTTCCCTTCTTGCCACAGATTTTTCTCTTAAACCAGGAATCTAATCAGGCACTCCCCTCTTTTAAAATCTTCAATTAACACACTGGAAAACATTGTATATTATACCTGTCTTTTGGAGCTTAACAAGGAATATTAGTATATTAAACCTTCTTTAAAAACTCTGTAGCTACAAAACATTTTTATGTTTGGTTTAACCAAACTCCTCCAAAAATAAGGTTCTCAGATCTTTTTTTAATATATGCCACTTATTAATATGTGAAAGAACATACTTTGAATAAAGCTAATTAAGTCTAAACCTTCATTTTATTAATTAGAAAAATAAGCCCAGAGATTTTTTTTTTTCCAATGATACAGCCTCTTAGTGGGAGAATTGGGACTAGAATCTAATTTTCACTATTCTTTACCTAGTGCTCTTCCCACCACATTCTAATCACAATGAAGATGACCTGTGTATCGTTCCTAAACCAGATTCAGCCAAAGGGTTTAAGACCCATGGGGGGAAGAGGACGGTGATTTCTCACTTTCTCTATCTCATTCTCTCTCCTGCAAGTTCATGTGCCCTATAGCAAAAAGAAAAAGAAAAAAAGAGAAAGAAATAAAAAAGAAAAGATTCCATTTGTCTCCCCCTTTTCTCACTTCCATCTTAAGCAAGAAGCTCCTTTCAATCTCCCAGGTTGTAAAAGACTGACCATCTCTTTCTACTCCTGCTTTCTGCCTTCCTAGGTGAAAAACCAAACTCGTTGCTGAGTGCTTGGAGAGCAGTGGAGAGGAACCCTCTCCTTTTCACTCTGACCCTAATCCACCCCTTTGTGAGCAGCTATCTGTAACATGAGCACTACCCCCTCATCCATCTTCTTGGCTTCAATTTGCACTCTGTGCAAATTCTCTCTTACTGTTGGCACTGCTTCCTCCTTCACATGGACTCTGATCCCAGCAGCCAAGCACCCACACCTAGGACTCTCTGAGCCCAGGTACTAAGAGCACACTCCCGGGCAAGCTCCCTCAGCTTAGCTGCCCTTAGTATGGAGTTGTATCCTAACAAGATCCAATTTTCCTGAGAGCAGCAACTTGGATCGTGTATCCGTTTCCCACACAATGACACGTCTCAGTAGAGAGTGGCTAAATTGAACCATCTGTAGCTGTGTATGAACATTGGTGGAGGAGGTTGAATATAACATATTTTGTTTTCTATATAGTCAGACCTGTAGTGGGAATTGAAACAGAGAAAAGCATAGGAATCGTTTACATTCTCATGATACAGTTTTGTGCCTGTAAGTTTTACCCCATATAGGTGGAGGAGATCAAGGGGCTAAGTATACACCGACAGCATCATTGAAATTGGGCTTTGGATAGTCCTTGGAATAGCACTTTGATTTACAGAATCTCTTATTATTATCATCATCATTTTGAAGACAAGCTTGAAGCTTGGCTTGTGTATGGCCACCCAGCTAATGGCTGAAGAAAATGGAATTAAATTTAGGTTTCCTGGATCTAGAATACTCACTATGCTTTTCCTTTAAACTTCAAGGTATATTCCCTTCCTGGATTCCAAGCATTCACTTTCAGACTCTGGTGGGAACTGCAGGCCTGTCTTTCATCCACTCATTGTCCCACAGCCAGCTGGATGAAAGGTTTTCATTCTCAGTCATGCAGTGCTATGTGCTCCCATTAATCTGCAAGAAGAGTAAACACAGGCCCAAGTACTTCTTCATAAATATTAGGATATTGGACGTCATTTGGTGAGCCACGGAGAGCCAAGACGAAAGTTTTTTGCGTAAGAATGTAAGAGTTTAAGCATGTTTGAGTCTGTACTGTTTGAAAGTACATGAAACAGAAGAGAGCAGTCCTGTACATTGCAAAATGGTAATATTGGCCAACTGGCCTGTATAATAGCTAGCTAAATGCATGTTGGATACCAGCTGTATCAGAGTTCTCCAGAGAAACAGAATCAAAGATTTATATCAAAGGATTGGCGCACATAGTTGTGGAGGCTGGCATGTCTGAAATCTGTAGGACATGCCAGCAGGCTGGAAACTCAGGCAAGATTTGATGTTGTAGTTTTGAGGCAGATTATCTTTCTCTCCAGACAAATCTCACTTTTGCTTTTACAGGCCTTCAACCGATTGGATGAGGCTCACCAACATTATCAAGCGTCATCTCCTTTACTTGAAGTCAGCTGATTGTAGATGTTAACCGTACACACAAAATACTTCCACAGCACTGCCTGGATTAATGTTTCGTTAAATACCTGGTTACTAGAGCACTGCCACGTTAACACAAATAACCATCATACCAGCTAACAGGGAAAAATCGGTGCTTCAATAAGTTGCCTAAAACTATTACTAATTTTATTGGGTCATCAGAAAAGTTGTGAGATATTTTTCTATGCAAAAATGGGTCATGACTTTTCCAACGATCCAATATGTATATAATGTTTGAAGAATTGCCTTCTTACAACTTGAAGATGAAGTAGGTTCTCTTATCATCAACACATTCTCTAGAGCCAACTTGCTCTTGGGGACCATCTTCCTCTGTCACTGAAACCAATTTTTCCCTGAGACAACTAAATATATTCATAAAATATTTCTCTCTCTGTTTTTTTTTTTTTTTTTCTGTTTGTTTGTTTGTTTTGCTATAGGGCACATGTGCTCGCCAGAAAGAGAGAGACAGAAAGCGAGAAATCACTCTCTGGGGGGATGGCCACGCCATAATCCCTTCTCCTCCATTCTCCTCTTGGAATCTTGGGTCCACACGCACACGCGCCCAGCGTGAGTTTAAGCCACCAGGTCAGGGAGTCGAACCGCGGTCAACTACATGGGAATCCAGCAACATAGCCATTATGCCAAACACTGGTCCTGAAATATTTCTCTTAGAACACATTTTCCACAGAAATTCACACAATTCTGAGTGGAATTCTGTTTCTATCACTTTGCCCTGATAAATGCAGGTGGCAGCCTAAGGATTGCCTTGAAGATGGCAGATAGAGAATCTTCCATGGAAATGATATCCACTCCCTTTTCAGTAATTTGTTGGGGGTCCTTCATCTTTTACCTTATAAAAATGTTGCTCACCAGGACCAGCAGTTAGTGTAATGGCTATGTTGCTGAACTCCCATGTAGTCAACCATGGTTCGAGTCCTGGACCCAGTGGTTTAAATTCACGCCAGGTGCATGTTTGTGCATGTCCAAGATCCCAAGAGGAGAATGGAGGAGAAGGGATTGCGGCGTGGCCATCCTCCTCGGGGCGGGGTGGGGGGGGGGGGCGATTTCTTGCTTTCTGACTCTCTGTCTCTCTCTCTGTCTTTCTGGCGAGCGTACACGCCCTATAGCAAAAACCTCTCAAAAAAAAAAAAAAAAATGCTGCTCACCCAATTAAACTCAGCTCCAAAGATCCATGACACTTCCCTCTTGTTTCTGACATAAATGAGAACTTACAAGATTTTCCCCTAAAGAGTTCTCACCACTTTTCCCTTCTTTTGCCTCAAAAGTTGACTACTACATTTGCTGGCTTTTGGCAATCCTACATAAAATGCCTGAAATAAAGATTGTTAAAGGTGTGCTTGGCTTAATTTTGCTCTAGGTATAGGAAATAATTATATCTTACAGCTGGAGGTGGCACAATTTGGCAGAGGATAGAACTTTTTACAGAATAATTAAAGGGCATCATCACCAGTGTGCCTGCAAAGATGAAAAAGACCCAGACAACTCTTGGCAGGTCTGTTCATTAAGAGAAAGACCTTCAAGTGATTTATATATGGAAATAAAGAGTTGGTGTCTGTGTGCGTTTGCCAAAGAGCTTCTCTGATCAGTTCAGACTTCTTAAATTTCCATTCTAAAGGTTAAGACTTATGTGATTCCATCATTAGAAAAAAAAATAATAAAATTAACTTTCATGTACCTATATTACACAAAATGAAGTATGATGAAGTAACCTAAGACATCAAGAATGAGAAAATCATTTAAACTTAGTATATTAATTCAAAAGGCCTTTTGCTACATAATTTGTTTAATTGAGGATATTTTTAGCATGGCAAAAGTTAAGGCTAATGTATTGCTGGAAGAAGTTAGTTACCTTTTTCCCGATATATCATCGACTAAATCCGACGAGGTCATCATTCAGCCAGCCCAAGCTTCTTAAGCATGGAGCTTTCCAAAAAGACAAGCCCCAATGCGCAAGTGCTCCTCAAGCCTCTACTTACATCATACTTGCTATTATCTCATTGGCCAAAGAAAGTCATATGGCCAAGCCTAGTGTGAATGGGGGTGGGACTATATAAGGGCATGAATTTCAGAATATGTGGTTCTTCAGGGATCACCAATATAGCAACTTATAATAGCTATCAGTTAAAAATTAACAATCATTATCCACTGTTCTAAAAGTGTTTTTACATTTATTATCTCATTTTGTTAAATAATAATCCTTGAGGAATAAATAATGCCCTCTATATTTTCCGAAGGAGGCTAGAGCTCAGAAATCTGGACTTATGAAATCACAATTAGCAAATGGCAGAACGGAAACTTGAGCTCAAGTTTTATAACTGCAGGTCCTGTGTTTTTCTACTATATCCCAGTTACCTTTAGCCAGAACAACCTGTGTTACCTAGTTATAATTTCCATGTTTGATCTTTTCCAGTTTTAAAATTTCTTGACAAAAAAATAAAATCATTCATTTAAAAAATACTTTTTTTAAAGCTTACATAAATTTTTTGGTTTAATTTATTTTGGGGGGTACACTTAATTATAAAACTGTTTGATAAAGATCTTGTAACAGAGTTATTAAGAATGTTTATTTATGTTTACTGTAAAGCAAGATCCAACTAAATGAAGGTGGCTATTTAGAAATATACACCTTATGCCATATCCCTGAGGGGGATTTATTTGGAGTTCCTGGTGCCCAAATTTTCTTCTGAGAAACAGAGATCCTTTATGGCATCCTAGCCTTACTACGAAAAATCTCAGCTCCAAATTCCCAGGCTTAAAGTTTTTATGACATTTATATTATGCTACAAGTGTCAACACTACTAGGGCTCATATCAGTGGTATAGAATCAGGGTGGAAGGACTTATAAATAAAAATGTATATTGAGAAGTATCCAAGGTTATTCTCATTGTTGCTTGCAATTCTGGGATGCTTGAAAATAAATCATGAAAAGATTAGGATAAGATCTGGGTCAGACGTGCTACCTGTGGTTCTGTTGCCATGCTAGTCAGTGGCAAAGGAACAGAGTTCCAGAGAAAGTAGAGCCTCTGATGCTCATTGTGAACTGGAATCTGCCTCCACACCCTGCCTGGGGGTGGTGCTCCTTAGAGGAATGGCCTCTGCAGGGTCCTTCTGTCTGGTCCCATACTCTCGGACTCCAGGCTCCAAGTAAGATTTTTCATTAGGAGCTTCTGCTGTGTGGACCTTTGATCCATTCCCTTCACTCTCCTTGTCACTTTCCTGGTATGAAGAAAAATAAAGAAAGGTTTAGCTATAGGGCATGTGCACTCACTAGACAGAGAGAGACAGAAAGACAGAAAGTGAAAATTCGCCTCCCCCCGTCCCAGGGGGGATGACCATGTCACAATCCCTTCTCCTCCATTCTCCTCTTGGAATTTTGAGCACACACACACACACACACGTGTGTGCCCAGTGTGCATTTAAAGACACCAGGTCTGAGAGCTGAACCACAGTCAGCTATGTAGGAGTCCAGCAACTTAACCACTATGCCATCTGCTGGTCCCATTGATTATCTTCTTTTATGACACATTTTATAACATCCTAACTTCATAGGAGTAAGGGAAATATGAAGTGTTAAAAAGGATATTAGAAAAATAAGTCAGTCTGACCATGGGAACTCAGTGAAATTGTAATATGTGATTCTCAGGTAGGAAAAGACTCTTCTATACCAGGTTGAAGTGAGGGCAGCCCATATTCCTATCTGAGGCCTTTGGTGTCCCCATCAGATGTCACATACCTTGTTTTGTATTCTATAGTACTCTTCTAACACATACTGATATTTGGGCTGAGTAAGACCGAAGAAGACAGCAAATCTTCCACCAAGGAATTCACAAGCTAAAAGAAAGAACAAGCACTTGGGTAAACTGAATTAATAAAGCGTAGCAGCTGTTGAGGTGCCAAGAGTTTAAAATTGCCTGCGAGTGATCTATTTCTACGTTTAACTTCAAGACTGACAAAGGATTTCAATTGCCTTGGGCTCTCAAAAATTGTGGGACTCAAAGGAAATTTGTCAAATATATATTTATAATTTTTTAATTGCCAGAGGACACATATACTCTGCAGAGAGAAAAAGAGAGGACAAAAAACACCCTACAATGGGATGTGGTCACACTGCAATCCCTTCTCCCTTGTTTCTCCATTCTGTTGGGATTTGGGGCATGCATACATGTGCCTGCTACATTTTTTAAGTTACTGGGGCTGGGATTCAAACTGCAGTCAGCCATGTGGGATCCAATTCCTTTAATCACTAGGCTACAGGGACAGTCTGGAAATTAGTCATCTTTTTGCCTTCATGTTGGATTATATTTGAATTCATCCTTTTCAGATGAATATATCAGGAGTGATTTTAAAATATTTAATTAACAAGTATAACATAGGTCCTGGGCAATCAAAACTGTTCATATGTTAGTTCATATGTTAGCTGAACATCACTTTGGAGTGTATATATATATATATATATATATATATATATAATTTTTTTGGGGGGAGAGGTTTTTGCCATAGGGTGCGTGAGCTTGCCAGAAAGACAGAGAGAGACAGAGAGACAGAAAGCAAGAAATCACCCCCCAGGGGAGATGGCCACGCCTCAATCCCTTCTCCTCCATTCTCCTCTCGGGATCTTGGGCACGCACACACACACGCCCGGCATGAGTTTAAGCCACCGGGTCCAGGACTTGAACCACGGTCGACTACATGGGAGTCCAGCGACATAGCCATTACACCAACTACTAGTCCCAAGTATATTTCAAATTATACCAAAAGCTAAGTCCAGCATTTTCCGGATCCATGCCAGAAATTCCTGCATGCATCAAGACAAACTCCTCAGCAGTTGGTTAAGGCCTTCCTTGTCCATCTCCAAGCATGGTACCAAAGCGGTCTACAGACCCAGCTCTGTGATTGGGAATATCAGATATAAAGGTGTAGCATGAATAATAAGTGGTTTTCTGAAAATGTCTCCTAGAAATATTTTTCTTTAAAATTATAGGACTTCTTGAACCAGCAGATGGTGTAATAGTTATGTTGTTGTATTCCCACATGGCCCACCGCAGTTTGAGTCCTGAAACGGCAGCTTGAAACTCATGCCGGGTGTGTGTGCATTGAGTACCCAAATTCCTGGGAGAAGAATGAAGAAGAAGAGATTGTGGCATGGTTTTTCCCCGGGCGGGGGGGGGGGGGGGGGTTGATTTCTCATGTTCCGTCTGTCTGTCTGTCTCTCTCTCTGACAAGCACATGTGCCCTATAGCAAAAATCTCTCTCTCAAAAAATTACAGGATTCTGACTCTCCCCCTGCCCATTTCCTGCCATTATAGGACTTACTGATTCCTCCCTCTGACTCCTTTTCTTGGAATATTGCTCATACAGTGCACCAACACAAAGCTCTAGGTTTTTGTTTATTCATTTGTTTCTTACCTTTTCAAAAATGCTCAGTTTTGGGGCCAGCAAGTAGCATGGAGGTTAAGGTGCTAGATCTGTCATGGCCAACTGTGTGGTTTGAGTTCTAGGCCTGATGGTTTGAAAAACACACCAGGAGGGTCAACAAGTGGCATGGTGGTTGAGGTGCTGAAATTCCCACATGGCTGACCACGGTTCAGGTTTGGACCTGGTGGCTTGTTTTCTCTCTCTCTCTCTCTGTCTTTCTCTGGCAAACTCATGTGAAAATAAATAAATAAATAAAATTTTAAAAAAGAATTATTTATAAAGAAAAACGCACTGGCATGCATGTACATGCCCAAAATCCTATGAGGAGAATGGGAGAATGAAGCAGAAGGGGTTGCAGTGTGGTTATTCCCCCTAGAGGGTAATTTCTCACTTTCCCTCTCTATCTCTGTCTCTTTGTCTCTCTCTGGTGAAAGCATACACCCTATGTCAAAAAAAAAACAAAAAACAGAAAACCTCTATCACCTTATTCTGTTTATTTGTCAAAGCGTTTAGTACATGTGTAGAAGAGAATTTGTTGTAAATACTAGGATAAATCTTAAGAAGCTTTTGTGTTTATAACCTACTGTAATTTTAAACTGAAAACATTAATTACTAGTGTTGTCTGGGTTCCACCTCTGTCCAAGGTCTCTGGGTAGAAAGCACTACACTGATGGCTATAGCATGTTTATGTCTCTGGGTCTGCTGAGAACCCTGAAGGGAGCTAGATTCACCATGCATCCTCTCTCTCCCATCTTGAGTTAAAGAAGGGCTACTATACAAATCCCTGTGGTCCCTGTTCTTCTCCAGATTCTCAATCTCATGTTAAGATGTGCTTTTTTGGGACCAGCAGTTAGCGTAATGGCTATGTCGCTGGACTCCCACGTAGTCGACCGCGGTTCGAGTCCTGGACCCGGCGGCTTAAACTCACGCCGGGCGCGTGTGCGTGCGTGCCCAAGATCCCGAGAGGAGAATGGAGGAGAAGGGATTGCGGCGTGGCCATCCCCCCTGGGGGGTGATTTCCTGCTTTCTATCTCTCTGTCTCTCTCTGTCTGTCTGGCGAGCGCACGCGCCCTATAGCAAAAACCTCTCCAAAAAGAAAAAAGAAAAAAAAAAAAAAAAGATGTGCTTTTTTAAAAATTTTATTTACCATCATTATTACATTATTATTTTAACTTGCTACAGGGCACATGCACTCAGCAGAGAGAGAGACAGAGAGAGAGAAAGAGAAAGAGGGAAAGTAAGAAAACAAGTTGCCAGGTCTGGAACTTGAACTGCAGTCAGCCATGTGAGAGTCTAGCATCTTAACTACCATGCCATTAGTTGCCCCGCACCCCCCCCCCCACCCTTTTTAGAGAGATTTTTGTTATAGGGCATGTGCACTTGCCAGAGAGACAGAAAGTGAGAAATCACCCCCCAGGGGGATGACCATGCTGAAGTCCCTTCTCCAGTCTCTTCTCAGGATCCTGGGCACGCATGCATATGCACACACCCAGCATGAGGTTCAAGTCACCTGGTCTGGGACTCAAGCCATGGTCAACTATATGGAAGTCCAGCGATGTAACCATTACGCCATCTGCTGGTGCCCTGAGATGTGCTTTTATTTATTTTTTTAAAGAATTATTTTACTGAACTTTATTTTAATATGACCGAAGAGAGAATGAGTGAGAGAGAGAGAGGGAAAGTGAGAAAGCAAGCCACCAGGTCCGGGACTCAAACCACAATTGGCCATGTGGGAATCCAGCACCCTTAACCACAATGCCACTTGCTGCTCACCCCCCACCCGAGATGTGCTTTTAACTGACCTAATCTCCTATCACTCCATCCCTCCCAGACACATCATCTCTTGAAACAATCTTGCTTTAATTAAAGCATAGATCTCTCTGAAAGACAGCATTTTATTCTGCCAATATAGGATGGTTATGGATAGAGTAGGATTAGTATTCACCTGAGTCCCTGCTGTCATTTCCACATTACTCCCCTTTTACCTTGGTGTCAAAGCACTTACTCCCGGAAAGCTAATACGATCTGCTTAAATCATCCCATCATTACCTTTAATTGTAATTCAAAGACTCCCTTTCAATTTCATGATCCCCAAGCTGGCTGGGATGAAGTATGTCTTTAAGGTATCTCCTCTACATATCAGTATTACCAAGTAGCCCAGTCCATAGTCCCTATAAATAGGGTGTGTACACTTGCCACAGAGAGCCTGAGAGCAAGAAATCACTTCCCTGGAGTGAAGGTCATGCCACAATCTCTTCTCCTCCGTACTCCTCTTGGGATTTCGGACATGCACGCACACACGCTCAGCCTGAGTTTCAAGCTGCCAGGTTTAGGACTCAAAGTGAGGATGGCCATATGGTAGTTCAGCAACATGACCATTACGCTATCTGCTGGTCCCTGAAGATTGATTTCTTTTTCTTTCTTTCTTTCTTTTTAAAAGAAGAGATTTTTGCTATAGGGCATGTGCACTCACCAGAGAGATCAAGAGCCAGAAAGCAGAAAATTACCAACCAGGGAGGATGACCACACCACAATCCCTTCTCCTCCATTCTCCTCTTGTGGTTTTGGGCATGCTCACAAACATGCCCAGGGTGAATTTAAGCCACCATGTCAGGGACTCAAACCACAGTCAACTATGTGGGAGTCCAGTGACAACCATTATGCCATATGTTGGTCCCAAAGATTGATTTCTAAGGTCTACAATTTGTATTTCCTCATATTATTTTTCTTTCTTATTTTAGGTTTTTGCTATAGGGTGCATATGCTTGCCACAGAGAAACAGGGAGAGTGAAAATGAGAGATCACCTCCCATGGGGGTGGCCATGCTACAATCCCTTCTCTCCCATTCCCCTTTCAAGATTTAGGTTCCACACACATGTGCCTAACATGATTTTTAAGCCATGGAGTCTGGGACTTAAACCATGGCCAACCATGGGGTAGTACAGTGCCTTAACCATCATGCCACCTGCTAGCCCCTAGTTTCTCAGATTCTTTATTATTTTATTTTGTTTTATTTTATTTTATTTTATTTATTATTATCTTAATCTCATTTATATGACATTGAATCAATTTCTCAGATTCTTAAAGAAGTTGTCCTCCCTATCATATGGACAAATATATGTGAATTAGAAAGAAATGACTTAACAGACATCTATAGAACTTTTCATCCAAAAACCATGGGATAGACTTTTTTTTCACCCACACATGGAACCTTCTTGAAGATTGACCACATCATAGGGCACAAAGAAAGCCTCTACAGATTCAAAGGCATAGAAACTATATCCAGCATCTTCTCTGACCATGATGGAATTAAACTTGAGTTTAATTTCAAGAGAAATCTCAAAAAATACCCAAATACATGGAAACTAAATAATGTACTCCTGAATAACTCCACGAAGAAATAAAGACTGAAATCAAAAGATTCATGGAAACCAATGACAATGAGGACACGAGTTTCCATAATCTTTGGGACACTGCTAAAGCAGTCATAAGAGGGACGTTCATAGCAATTAGTGTGTATAAGAGGAAGACGGGGAACCAGCAGTTAGCATAATGGCTATGTCGCTGGATTCCCACGTAGTCGACCGTGGTTCGCGTCCCGGACCCGGTGGCTTAAAAACTCACGCCGGGCGTGTGTGCGTGCGTGCCCAAGATCCCGAGAGGAGAATGGAGGAGAAGGGATTGCGGCGTGGCCATCCCCCCTGGGGGGTGATTTCTCGCTTTCTGTCTCTATGTCTCTCTCTGTCTGTCTCGCGAGCGCACGCGCCCTATAGCGAAAAAACCTCTCCAAAAAAAAAAGAGGAAGACGCAAAGAAGGCAAATAGATCACCTAACATCATGCCTCAGAGAATTGGAAAAGCAACAGCAAAAAGATCCAAAAAACTCCAGGAGAAAGGAAATAATAAAGATATGAGCAAAAATAAATGAAATAGAAAATAAATGAACTATACAGAAAATAAACGTAAGTAGAAGTTGGTTCTTTGAAAAGATACACAAAATTGATACACCACTAGTGAGACTTATTAAGAAGAGAGAAAGGAACCAGGTGAATCACATCTGCAACGAAGCTGGCAAAATAACAACGGACATAGTAGAAATACAAAACATTATTAGAGGATACTATGAACATCTATATGCCAAGAAACAAGACAATCTGGATGAGATAGACAAATTCCTGGACACATATAATCTACCAAGATTGAGCCAGGAGTATATAGAAAGTCTGAATAGGCCCATAACAAGCCAGGAGATTGAATCAGTAATAAACAACCTCCCAACAAAGAAAAGCCCTGGCCCTGATGGCTTCACCTCTGAATTCTACAAAACTTTCAAAGAAGAGTTAACCCCTATTCTGCTCAAGTTATTTCTAAAGATCCAAAAGGGTGAATCTCTCCCTAATTCATTCTATGAAGCCTCTATCACACTTATCCTTAAAACAGATAACGACAGGACAAGGAAGGAAAACTATAGACCAATATCTCTGATGAATATAGACACAAAGATTCTCAACAAAATACTAGTAAATTCTTTTTTTAAATTTAATTAATTTTTTTTTTGGAGAGGCTTTCGCTATAGGGCACATGCACTCGCCAGACAGACAGAGAGAGACAGAGAGACAGAAAGTGAGAAATCACCCCCCAGGGGGGATGGTCATGCCACAATCCCTTCTCTTCCATTCTCCTCTCGGGATCTTGGGCGCGCACGCACACACGCCCGTTGTGAGTTTTAAGCCACAAGGTCCAGGACGCGAACCGCAGTCGACTACATGGGAGTCCAGCGACATAGCCATTACGCTAACTGCTGGTCCCCAGTACTAGTAAATTGTATCCAAAAACTTATAAAAAAGATTATACATCATGATCAGGCTTTATTCCAGGAATGCAAGATTGGTTCAACATACACAAAACCATAAATGTAATACACCATATTAACAGGAAGAAAGATAAAAATGATATGGTCATACCAATTGATGCAGAAAAAGCATTTGATAAGATACAACATCCCTTCATAATCAAGACCCAGCAAAATCGGCATAGAAGGGTCATTTCTCAACACAATAAAAGCAATCTATAAAAAAACCATAGCGAACATCATCTTGGAGAAAAGCTGAAAACTTTTCCACTAAAAACGGGTACAAGACAAGGATGCCTACTTTCTCCACTCCTTTTCAATATAGTACTGGAAGTCCTTGCCAATGCAATCAGAAAAGAGGAAAAAATAAAAGGCATTCAAATAGGAAAAGAAGAGGTGAAACTCTATTCACAGATTACATGATTGTATACATAGAAGACCCAATGGTGGGGCCGGCAGATGGCATGGTGGTTAAAGGCGTTGGATTCCCACATGGCTGACCATGGTTCAGGTCCTGGACCTAGTGGCTCACTTTTGTGCTTTCCCTTTCTCTCTCTCTCTGCCTCTGATCAAATGAAATAATAAGAATAATAACAAATGGAAATAAATAAATAATTCTTAAAAAAAAAAAAAAGGAAGGCCTAACGGTTTCCATGAAAAAAATTATGGAAGTAATACATGAATACAGTAAAGGTGCAGGATACAAAATCAATATACAGAAATCTATAGCATTTCTATATATGAATAACAGGCAGATTGAGATAGAACTGAAAAAAATTATTCCATTTACCATAGCCACAAAAAGTATAACATACTTAGGAATAAATCTAACCAAAGAAGTTAAAAACCTCCACAAGGAAAACTACAAGAAGCTAAAAAACTAAATTGAAAATGACACAAAGAAGTGGAAGGATATCCCATGTTCCTGGATTGGAAGAATTAATATAATCAAAATGGCAATTCTACCTAAGTTAATCTACATATTTAATGCAATGCCAATCAAAGTACCAGACACATTCTTCACAGATCTAGAAAAGACAATCATAAAGTTTATCTGGAATCATAAAAGACCCCGTATTGCCAAGGCAATTCTGCACAAGAAGAGTGGAGTGGGCAGCATCTTACTCCCTGACCCAAAAATATACTACAAAGGTGTGGTAATCAAAACAGCATGGTATTGACACAGAAACAGACATGTGGACCAATGGAACAGAATAGAGTCCCAAAAATAAATTCCCAAACATACAGTCAACTGATTTTTGACAAGGGTTACCAGTCAATCCAGTGGGAAAAGGAAAACCTCTTTTACAAATGGTGCTGGGAAAACACTGGATTTCCACTTGCAGAAAGATAAATCTGAACCCCTACCTCTCATTTTTGACAAAAATCAAGTCAAGGTGGATCAAAGATTTAAATCTAAGACCTCAAACTATAAAACTGCTCCTGAAAACACTGAGGAAACTCTGGGAGACATAGGAGTAGGCAAAGACTTCTTAAATAAGACCCCCAAAGCACAATCGATAATCCCCAAAATAGACAAGTGGGATTACATCAGACTAAGAAGTTTCTGCATGGTGAAAGACACTGTAATTAGTGTGAATGGACAGCCCTCAGAATGGGAAAATATTTTTGTAAACTATGTGTCAGATAAGGGTCTGATAACCAGAATTCACAAGGAACTCAAGCAGTTGTTCTGAAAAAAGATGATCAATCCTATTAAAAGATGGGAGAATGAATTGAAAAAACCACTCTCTAAAGATGACACACAAATAGCTAAAAGGCATATGAAAAAATGCTCAACATCCCTCATTGTAAGGGAAATGCAGATCAAAACAACAATGAGATACCACCTAACCCCAGTCAGAATGACTTAGATTAAAAAAACAAGAAATGATAAGTGCTGGCAGGCGTGGGGTGAAAGGAGAACTCTCCTACACTGCTTGTGGGAATGTAAATTGGTCCAGTCACTGTGGAGAACAATTTGGAGATTCCTCAAAATCTACAAATAGAACTACCATATGATCCAGCAATCCCACTCCTTGGTATCTACCCAAAGGACAGAAGAATACTTAATTGGAAAAGTGCTTGCACATCGATGTTTATTGTGGCACTATTCACAACTGCTAAGACATGGAACCAACCCAAATGCCCATGAGTAGATGAATGGATTGAAAAACTGTGGCACATATACTCTATGGAATACTATTCAGCCATAAAACCACCAAGGCTCTGGCTTTTGACAGAAAGTGGAATAATATGGGAACCAGCAGTTAGCGTAATGGCTATGTCGCTGGACTCCCACGTAGTCGACAGCGGTTTGCGTCCTGGACCCAGTGGCTTAAAATTTACGTCGGGCACGTGTGCGTGCGTGCCCAAGATCCCAAGAGGAGAATGGAGGAGAAGGGATTGCGGCGTGACCATCCCCCCTGGGGGCTGATTTCTCGCTTTCTGTCTCTATGTCTCTCTGGTGAGCGCATGCGCCCTATAGCGAAAAAAACCTCTCCAAAAAAAATAAATAAATAAAGTGGAATAATATGGAAGATTTACTGCTGAGTGAAGCAAGCCAGGCTATGAAGGAGAGACGTTGTATGTCCCCACTTAATATATACCGAGCGTCCGCACTCTATGATTGAAACGGATTGACTAAAGGATATAGAAACACAGTATATGGATGTAAATACCAGATATAGTGTGTGTGAAAGAGTAGGTCTTGAGGAAGGACATTTAAAAGAAAAATAGGGAGGCAAAGCATTAATGTGACAAAGAAACGTGGTATTATCTGTTGAAGATATTTTATAGTTTTATCAACTGGACTAGGGAGAAATGTTCACCTGTTGAAATATTCACTTTGTAAGCTAAATAATGTGATTGAATGTATAAAAGAAAACGAAATAAAAAATGAAAAAAAGAGAAAGAAATGATGAATTATATATTGCCAATTGTATTCTAAAGAAAATTGTGAAATATCAGCAAAGATTTAGCACTTCATCTGTTGTAATTAGCCAGGTAGGCCACTTGGTATATCCCTGGAGGGGGTCAACAAATTCTCTGTTTATGGTAGAGTGATTATACTGGGGAATTTAGAATGTATCATATGACAATAATAGTTTTGACAACTTGGAAGTTTACTTGATTCTGTTGTCTTCAAATATTTGAAACTCTGTCCTATGAAAGAGGAATCTAGACTGGCTCTGCATGGTTCTAAGAAAGACAAGTAGGGTCAATGGGGAAAACCTTAAAGGACAACAAAATTTGGACCAAGATAAGGATTTATCAACAAGAGATGACAAAAGATGTAAGGACCAGCCTGAAGATGTGAGATTATGCCTTTAGGAAAGTTAAAACATAGACTTCAAAGTGAATAAATCATCACCTCTTCAGAATGTCATGGAGTGGATTAAATTGCCTAACTCTGAAGGTTTATCAATATATATATTCAGGAAAGAAAAAAATAACAATATCACTAGTACTTACTAGAAAGTGAGGTACTTGCTATTCGTCCTGCCCAAAACCACAGGTAGGATCCCCATGATAGTTTAGACTAAAAAAAAAATAAAAGAGAGAAATCAAGGTAGATTAATTATTAAAAAGGAGTGGTGACTGCAGTCTTTTATGTATAGATTTTAAAATGCTTTATAATACATTCAATTTT
Source organism: Tupaia tana (assembly GCA_026018925.1). Classification (NCBI taxonomy): domain Eukaryota; kingdom Metazoa; phylum Chordata; class Mammalia; order Scandentia; family Tupaiidae; genus Tupaia; species Tupaia tana. The sequence goes on from JAKSZU010000007.1 coordinate 135,549,365, forward strand.
CTCTCTCATAGATAAGAAAATGAAGATTCTTGAAATTATAAGTTGCTGGGCCAGTCAGTGACCTATCAGTTAAAGTGAATCGATCCCACATGGTTGACTGCCAGGTTTGAGTTCTGGTCCTAGCAGCTTGAAAAACATGCCAGGCATGTGTGCATGCATGCCCAAAATCCCAATAAGAGGGAGAGATGGAATAGAAGCAATTGCAGTGTAACCATTCCCTATGGGAGGGTTGCTATCTCACTTTCTCTTCAGGGAGCACACATGCCTTATAGCAAAAATAAAGAATAAATTGCAAGTTGCCTATTCATGGATCTAGAAAACAAGCAAAAGAACAAAGACTTAGCTTAAAGTGGTATGTTCTAATAGCTTTGGCCAGCTCAGTCGCTCATTTATTCAGTTCATGTTCACCAATAGTGATATTTTACGCTTACAGGCTCGAGTGTTGAATTCGTACTCTGTTCCTCTTTTTCTTCCTCCTCCTCTGTGCTATATTCTTCCATGATATCTCCATCAACAAAATGGATGATCCTTTTGGGAGTAGTCTTTTTGGAAGGTTCACTCTTCCCTAGTGCTGACTGGAAACTGTCTTTCTCCATAAGGAAACAAAGCAACTAGTAAATTTAAAACAGGCGGCCTTAAGGCAAATTCCCCTGGGCAGTTGAGACAGCTGAGAGCTATCTACTTATTTCCAGGGATGGCAAAGATAGTGATCCAAGGTAATTGCAGCTGTGAGTTCAATTCTTCAAATCCAAGAAAAGATTGTTCAGTTCTAAACCAAAATGAAGAGATTCAATTAGCAGTGAAAATGTAAACTTTGGGTCTTCAAACAAAAATTTCTACAGGAGTTTCTTGTCCTTTATTAACTACAAAGCCCACCGCTGCTGGTAGAAAGGGGCTATTACCTTAGAGAAGTTTCCAATTCCCTCAGTAAATATTGAAAGGGGACATAGAGAATAAGTGAGAGAACAGACTTAGCACAGACAGGAGAGAATATCTGCAGAGTATATATACAATAAAAGACTTATTTTCAGGTTATATTGGGTTGTTGGGAAAGTTGTGACGCATTTATGCATAGAAATACATTATAACTTTCCCAACAATCTAATACATAGAACTGCTACAATTTAACAAGTAAAAAACAAAACAACAATTTAATTAAAATATGGGCAAAAGACAAATAGAAACGTTTTCAAAGAAGACTTACATACAGCAAATAAATACATGAAAAGGCATTCAATGTTATTAGTCATGAGGAAATCGAATATATAATGAGATATCACCATGTATCCACTAGAATGGCTAAAATTCAAAAAAACAAACAATACGAAAATGTGTAAAGCAACTAATGCAGTCATACACTGTTAGTGGAAATGCAAAATGGTACAGCCACTTTGGAAAACAGTTGGACATTATCTGAAGTTACACAAACACTTACCAAGTAATGTTATAATTCCATTCCTAGATATTTACTCAAGGGAAATGAAAACATATGTCTCCCCAAATATTTCAATGTGAATGTTCATAATAGCTTTGTGAGAGTCCCAAACTTAAAGCAATTCAAATGTCCATTAACTGGTGAATGAATAAACAAAAGGTGGTATATCTATCTACTGAGTAGAAGGATACTCAGCAATGAAAAGTAATAGACGATTAATGTTTGTAACACAATGAGTGACTCTTGAAAGCAATATGATAAATGAAAGAAGCCAGACACGGCATAGTATATGATTTCATTTATGTAAAATTTTATAAAAGGAACATTTATGGTACCTCTAGTAGAAAATAGGCCAGAGTTTGCTGGAGGGTTGGGGAATAGATTAACTAAAAAAGAATAAAAGAGAACTTTTTGGAGAGATGGAAATGTTCTAAATAGATATGCAATAGTGGTTATTTGTGTACATGAACCAAAATGATTAATTTAAGTAATTACATCTTAATAAAGTTAAAAGCTTTGGAGCTAGACTGCCTAGATTTAAAATTCTATTACTTAATATCCTTATGCCTTGGTTTCTTCATCAATAAAATAACAACATAGAATGATATAGAGTATAAGATTGTGGGTTTTGGTATAGGGTGCAAGGGTCACCAGGAGAGACAGAGAAAGAGGGAAAGTGAGAAATCCCCCCAAGGGGGATGGCCACACTGCGATCTCTTTTTCTCCATTCTCCTCTCAGGATTTTGGGCATGCATGCACATACCCAGCGTGATTTTGAAGCCACTGGTCTGAGACTCAGACCATGCAGTTGGCCATTGGGGGGATCCAGCTACCTTAACCACCATACAAACTGACTGGCTGATTAAAAAATAATATATTGTTTTCAATTTTATTTATTTATTTTCATGAAAGAGCGAGATAAAGAGATAGAGATATAGAGTCTTCACCCGATGACCCATAGCCAGTTTCAGCTGGCCCAGGCTGCGAGCATGCACATGTATGTACTTGGCTCCTGGGTTTGTGTCCCAAGACCTTTCCCATGAGGGTCCAGCTGCATGACCACTGTGCCACCCTCTGGCCTCAGACAAAAAGAATAGAATCCCCAGCTAAACAATTACCAAGATAGAGTAAAACGATATTTTTAGACCTAAAAGAACTGAGAGTTTACTATTCCTGCCTTTTCACTGAAAGATGAATAATAGAAGCTTGTACATCAATAAGAAGAGAACTGAACCAGAGGTAAGTGTAAGAAGCAAGAAACGGAAGTGAGTACATTAGTGAACAGGATGACAAATCTTAAGAAGTACTGACTATTAAAAACTCTCTTTGGGGGCCAGTCCCGTAACACAGGAGTTAAGAGCTGTGCATTGTAAGGATATCCGGGGCAGCCCCAGTATGGTGTCTAAGGTGACTGGATTCCACAGGGCAGACTGGTCCCAGATCCAGGGGCTTGGAAAACACTCTAGGCGTGTGTCCCAAATCCTGACAGGTGGGAGAAATGGAGGAGAAGGGATTGAAGCATGACCATTCCCTAATTGAGGGGTGCTTTCTCTCTCCCTCTGGCTAGCACATGCACCCTCCAGCAATTTTAATAAAGAACAAAACACTATTTTCATGGAGAAAGTACAAAGAAAAAGGATAATTATATATTAGATTTGACCTTTTGTAAGCATTGTTTTGTAACAGATTAGGTAAGATAGGTTGCTAAGTGTACATATAAACAATTTAAAGGTAACCAGAAAAACAATGGAATTAGAAAGTACAACTTAAATGCAGTAGAAGTAAAGAAAAGAAACAATCTGACCAAAGGCAAGGAGGAGGAAAAAGGAGCAAAGGAAAAGCATCATCAATAGAACGAATGCTGAAGAAAATATTAGCAAAAATTCCAAATAAATCTGTAATCATAATAAATGTAAATTAGTGACCAGCCTACTATTACAATTAAGACTAACAGATTGAGGGAACCAGCAGTTAGTGTAATGGCTATGTTGCTGGACTCCCACGTAGTCGACCGCGGTTCGCGTCCTGAACCCGGTGGCTTAAAACTCACGCCAGGCGCATGTGCGTGCTCTCTTGTCTGTCTGGTGAGCGCACGCGCCCTATAGCAAAAAAACCTCTCCCCCCAAAAAAAGACTAACAGATTAAATTTTTTAAATATTTAATAAGCAATACAAACATGATTTAATACACACATACATGTAAACTTAATATACATGTTTACATACATTTCTGTATATGTGAACAAATCACTAATTCTTACTGATACAACATAAGTTAACGCCGTTGTCAAAGGTCAGAGTTGCAAAAGGCCCGTTGAGAGTTACATTTGGCATCCACGGCCCCTGCTCCATTCAGGGGTCTCTGAGGACACTTGAATAATACACATGGTTTTCCCTAATTAGTGCCAGTGTATCCCAGAACAGCCTTAGTAAGAGATAGGAAGAAGTGCTACCATTTAGTTCTCGATACCAAAGAACAGTAAAAAAAAAAAAAAAAACCTGTTTTAATGAGATATTTAAGAGCAACAATATGCTAAGCGTAATACTATTATAAATATTATCAGAGCCATTAGAAATAAAACACATTCTACAATAACCATAAAAAGCAAATGAAAATATTAAAAAAAAAAAGACTCACCTAATTCCTCTGTATTTTCTTTCATTGCGTTAAGTAGTTGTGTTTGGTGTTGAAAGTAGTACAGTCTATAACTAGAAGTTGTTCGATAGACAATAAATGACTAAAACTAGGCTGAGACCATACAGAGCCATTGAAAATGCTGACGTGGAAGTGTTCTCTTGTGTGCGTCTTACTGGAAGGAATGTGTTTGAGTTGTGGGCAGGTCTGTGTATTTATAGAATGTATTCAGCATTAAACTTGGTAGCTCTCAAATGTATATTTATACTAGAATCATTTGAAGATTTTTTTTATTTATTTTTTTTTTAAATTCTTTTATTTAGCTTTGTTTATTTATTTATTTCAATTTGACCAGATAGGGACAGAGGGACACAGAGAAAATATAAGAAAGTAAGCTGCCAGGTCCAGGACTTGAACTGTAAACATCCATGCGAGAGTCCAGTACCCCTAATCACCATGCTACCAGTTGGCCCCTGAAAATCTTCATAAAAATTCCAAAGACAGGCCGTACCCTGATCACTTAAATCATAATCTCTGGGGGTGAAACACAGATGTCAGTATTTTATTTTATTTTTTTAAGAATTATTTTATTTAACTTTATTTATTTATTTATTTTAATTTGACCAGAGAGGGACAGCGTAAGAGAGAGAAAGTGAGAAATCTAGCTGCCAGGTCCAGGACTTGAACCACAGTTGGCCATGTGGGAGCGCCCTTAACTGCCACTCCACCTGCCAGCCCCGAGTATTTTATTTTTTTAATTGCCAGAATGCATGTGTACTTGTCAGAGAAAGAAAGAGAGCATTCCAATGGATGTGCAATCCTTTTTCCTCCATTTCTCTTTCCCCTCAGGATTTTGGGCCATTGGGCACATGTGCCTGGTGTGTCTTTCAAGTCTCTGGGGGTCAGCTGGCCATGTGGGGTCTGGCTCCCTTAACCACTGCACTATGGCGGTGGCAAGCATCAGCGTTGTTTGAAGCTGCTCAGGTGATCCCACTGTACAGTCAAGCTTGAGAACCCACATCCTAAGAATGAGAAAAGAAGTTCCTTTTACATTGAAACAGAGATTTGCAATTTCATCATTTGATGTATTACACAAAGCTCAAACCTCAGGCTAGTTCCATTCACCTTGTCTATTTTTACCAAGAAGATTTCTAGCTTTCTACTTCCTGAGCTTTCCTCCACCCCAGCCTAAAATACTGAAATATCAAAAGTTTACAAATAAGGCCTAATAGCCTCATTATAGTCCATTTACTCCTCTTACGCCCATCCAAATGCATACAACTACAAACAAAACGAAAGGTACAGACACACGCACCCCTCATTCCTCACATCTGGCTCACCCCTATTATATTACAGACTGATGATATCTGTTGGCTCTGAAGAAAATACTAGTCTCTGTTCTTCGTGATAACAGTGTTGTGCACTGAATAGACATACACCTCTAATTCACAGGGCTCCCAGGGAGGCTGGGAGAGAATAATGGAGCTCACAGTAGATTTAGTGAATGTTCGTCTGCCACCTAATGGGCATTTCAGAATATACCGTGCAAGATTCATCTTTGTAATTACAGTACCTGTCATACAGAGAGGCTCAATACTGAACAGTTTGGAATCTACTTAGTTCTATTTGCAAAAACCTTAAGAACATTGTCAACATCACACCAAGTACCAATTCATGCATGTTTGTAAGTGACTTCAGAGGACCAAATATTCCTCTTTTTTTCTTTTTTTTAACCTCAGTTTAATTCTTAAGACCACCTTTACCTTCTATTCATTTACTTTTTTTTTTTAATTGCTAGAGTGTGCATGCACTCACCGGAGAGAGAAACCTCCCCCAATGGAACATTGTCACACTTCAATGGGTTTTTTTTCCTGCACTTCTCCATCCCCTCAGGATTTGGGGCACTCATATACATGTATGTGTCTAGCATGTTTTTCAAGCCAATAGGGCTGGGGTTAAAATGGTGTCAGTTGGGACCAGCAGTTAGCGTAATGGCTATGTCGCTGGACTCCCACGTAGTCGACTGCGGTTCGCGTCCCGGACTCGGTGGCTTAAACTCACACCGGGCACGTGTGCATGTGTGCCCAAGATCCCGAGAGGAGAATGGAGAAGGGATTGCGGCGTGGCCATCCCCTCTGGGGGGTAATTTCTCGCTTTCTATCTCTCTCTCTCTCTCTCTATCTGGCGAGTGCACGCGCCCTATAGCTAAAACCTCTCCAAAAAAAAAAAAAAAAAAAAAAAAAAAAAAATGGTGTCAGCTATGTAGGATCCCAATGCAAGATGCTGAACCACTGTTCTGAGGGGCGGCCTTACCCTTTACTTCTTAAAAACTCCAAATCTAGGTTGTGAAGGATAAAATCGAAGTATGTGTTAATTAGCAGATCATATAACTTCAGTGCCCTTTCAGCCTTGGGGTGCCTTGGAGCTCAGTGATTAGACTGCTTCTGTGTGTGTGTGTGTGTGTGTGTGTGTGTTCACGTGCTAGAGAGTGCACGCACTAGCCAGAGAGACAGAGACAGAGACAGAGAGAGGAGAGAGCATCCCTAACACCTCTTGAGAATGATCACATTATAATCCCATCTCACTCTCCTTTAGGGATTTTTTTTTTGGAGAGGACTTTTTTTTTTTGGAGAGGTTTTCACTATAGGGTGCGTGCACTCACCAGACAGACAGAGAGAGACATAGAGACAGAAAGCGAGAAATCACCCCCCAGGGGGGATGGTCACGCCACAATCCCTTCTCCTCCATTCTCCTCTCGGGATCTTGGGCACGCACGCACACGTGCCCTACGTGAGTTTTAAGCCACCAGGTCCGGGACGCGAACCGTGGTCAACTACGTGGGAGTCCAGTGACATAGCCATTATGCTAACTGCTGGTTCCCTTTTTTTTTTTGGAGAGGTTTTTGCTATAGGGCGTATGTGCTCGCCAGAAAGAAAGAGACAGAGACAGAAAGCGAGAAATCACTTCCCAGGGGAGATGGCCATGCTGCAATTCCTTCTCCTCCATTCTCCTCTTGGGATCTTGGGCAGGCACTCATGCTTCACCTGAGTTTAAGCTACCAGGTCCGGGACTTGAACCATGGTCAACTATATGGGGGTCCAGTGACGTAGCCATTACGCTAACTGCTGGCCCCTCCTTTAGGGATTTTTAGCAAGCACACACATGTGCCTAGAATATTTCTCAAGCCCTGAGGTCTAGGGCTCGAACCATGCTGTTGGCCATGTGGGGATCCAGCTGCCTCAACGGAGCCAGCCCTCTTGTCTATTCTCTCCGTTCCCTTGACATCTCCTTTGACTCTGGGTCTTTAAATACTATCAACATACAGAAGGGTCCAACACCCATATTCTCCAAGTCAGACATTTTCCCTGAATCTCATAGAGTCAACTGCCTACTTGACATGTCCTTCTGAATGTCGAACAGACATCTCAATTCTACTGTGTCTAAATCTTCGCTCCTGCCTTCAGTGAGCAAAGGACACCCCCGGCCCCCAGCACACACACACTCACACCACACATCTCCTGGCGGTTTTCCCGCAAGGGCAGTCTGTCAGGAAAACTGCTCAGATATTTCTGGAATCCCAGTACTTCTCACTACTCCCTGCCACTACCTCAAGCTAAACCATCAGCTCTCACATAGATTATTGCAGCAGCTTCCTAATTGTCCCCCACAGTCTATACCCCAAAAGCCACCACGATTGGTCAATTATAAGTCAGATCATGTCAGTCTCCTGCTTTCAAACTCTCCAGTCTGTTCCCCACTCACCCAGAGTAAAAGCGTCCTTCCAGTGGCTTACATGGCTGGGGCTCTCTGACCTTGACTTGTGCTCCTCTGCCCACCCACATCGTTCCAACAGTGGCCGCCTTCTGCTCTTCCGAAACTGCGAGGCGCTCTCCCCCCCCCCCCCCCCCCCCCCGCCCCCTGCAGGAACCCTCCTGCTGGCTGCTCTCACCACCATTCTTTCTTCCCTCAGACTTTGCTTTGCTTTCTTCAGGTCTTTAACTCAAACTGAACCTACCCTGAGCTCCTCTTTCAAGGCAACTTCAGTTCCCTTCATCACCAGGCTCCACCAGCTCCACATGCGACCTCCTTTTTCCTTCTCCCCTTAGCATTTACTGACATTGAACACCGTCCACCATTCCCTTACCTGTTTGTCCTCCCCTTTCCGTCCCTTCTTGCCTTGCCTCTCAGCAGGGGAGGGGTTTTTACGTTGTCCAATGATGTATCTTCTGTCCCCGATGCAGCTGGAGCTTAGTATTTAATAAATGAAGCATTATCATTTTAATAAATGGGGGGAAAGATACTATATAATCAATTCAAAAAAATCAAGGGAGAACAGACTCGTAACTGTCCTTACTTCCTGCTTTTAAAATGACTGTCCTTCAGGGTCTGAAGATGGCACAGCAGAAATGTGACACTCTGCGAGACTGACCCACATGGGAAGTTCAGGTCTAGAGACCTGAGTATACCAGGCCTGCGTGTGCCCACAGTTCAGGGCCGGCTCAGGCTGGGGGTGGATCATGGCATCAGGACAGTGTTAGAATCCTCTTTTGCTCTTTTTTAGACATAAACTCTAAAAAACCCACAAGGTTAAGAAATGCTGCATTAAAATATGAGTATCTTTCATTTAGTATTTTTCTCATTGTATCAGTAGTCATTTTCATTAACCCCCCTTACTGAAACAGCATTCATCTACATCAAGAAAGTAACACTAGCTCTTCATCTTGACATTGAACTCCAGAAGGTGTAATACCTAAAATTTTCTAGAGTTCTTTAATTTTCAATTATCTACAAAATGCTTTCATTTCAAACTGGACCAGGTTAAAATGCAGAAAGAACCAGCACTGGTTAACACAAGGGTTAATCTGCACTGTTTACCAGGCCACTGCTGGTCCACCTTCGCTCTCCCAGCTCTCACCTTCCCTACGACCCCTGGGGTGTACAAAGGTCAGACATCTGGGAGAGCTGGAAGAGCCCTGCTCTTCAGATGCTGAGCTTCACAGCAGTATTCACTACCATTTTTCTAGGTCACTTCATCTGAGGGAACTGCCTGCTTCAACAGTGATTTCTCTAATGTCCTGCTGTGTGTGTATGTGTACATGTGTTTGGCAAGGGGCAACAGCAGAGTAACCAATCCACTGCTGCCCCCGGAGGACATCTGGCAGAATTTTTGCTTCTTCATTTTCAATAATTCATGACTATATACCCAATTATCTACATGCCTGTCACAGTGGGCTATCGGCCAACTTCTGCTACAACATGGTGGATGATATACAAAATTTTTTGAACATAGAGCCTTGGAGCTCTAGCCCCTTTACATCCTGCCCAGCTAGCCACCCAGAAAGCTATACTCTTGAGGCAAACTACCTGAGAAATTCTACATTAGAGAATCACAATTTAAATTCCGGTGATCAAACATATTGAGCGGTGTACTCTAGGAGCGACTATGTGCTCACACCTACCTCAGTGTATCACAGGCTTTCGATACACTGGATGGCAGAAACTGATAGCTCTGGTCTTTTGGGTAGGCATGGCTCAATTATGATTTTCTATTACAGTTCATAAACTTTCCTTCCATTTGGATTATTTTAACCCCTTTTAAGTTTACTAAAACATTTCAAATTAAAAGTATAAACTTTAAGCAATATCAGATGTCTATTAAAAAACACGCTTTTGACACAAAGTTAAGGTAACCCAAAGTGACACTGCAAGCTTATATTTATACACATGTGAAAAGGTAAGAAATGCAGTATTTTCCAGAGCAAGAGTACTCTGGAAGATGAAGAAATACTTCTGATACAGTTTTATTTTTGAGTACATTTATACAACACTGATAATACCACCTCAGGTTTTTAAGGTACAAAGTTTCCTCCAGATTATGCACATTGATAATAAGCTCTCTGGCTTAGTGTACCACTACACAAATACTGCATACTACATAACACTCTGCATCAGACATAAGCAGGCCAATCAAAATCCCACTTAGAGGAGATGAAGAGGCTATAAATAAACAAAAGTAGAACTTAAACAGGCCAAGGAGTGTTGGATATTTAATGAATGCATGAAGAATACAACTGATGCAAACGTATTTATTATTTTAAAACATCGTTGTGAAGAATTAAGATTTTGCATTGTGCAGGCTGAGCATCCCTAATCAAAAATACTTAGGATCTGAAATGATAGATTTTAGAGTATATGCATATACACAAGGAGGTTATCTTGGAGATAGGACCCAAATCTAAACACAAAATTCACTTGTGTTTCATGAACATTCTGTAACCTGATGGTAATTTTATACAATCTTTTTATAGGGCAGCATTTTGACTGTGACCTATCACATAGGTCAGCCCTCAAAAATTTTTGAATTTTGGAGCCTTTGGGATTTTGAATTTTTGGATTAGGGATGCTCAGTTTGTATTAATGATCTACCACCTAAGTAAGTGTAAAAATACAAAAAAGCCCCAAAATTCCAATGAAATCATCAGTAAAATTATTTTATTTTCATAAATAAAAAGATAACTCACTATACAAACAACACCTGTAGCAGAATATGTTAGCTGTCATTGCCTGGTATGAAATGCTTGTAAACACATAGTTACAGCTCTCTATAACCTTCATGCAACTTCTCTACATTTGGTAATTTCCCAAACTTTCCAACATCATTTCGGAAAATATTGCATATCCTGGGATATTTCAGTCACACACTGTCATCTTTGCAGAGTCAACCGAGTATTCATTACCTGCTCATGGCAATGCTGCCCATCCTTAAAGTAACACCAGCATTTACTGCATTTTATAGAAGCACTGAGCACATGACACGTTTCCGTTTCATATACGGTAGTATAATCCACATAAAAGTTGATGTGTAAATTTAGTTACTAGGTTAGCAGTACTAGTACCTAAGATAAATCGGTCCCACAGGCAAAGAATACAAGTGCTGGCATCAAGCACTCTTTAAAGTTTTGTCAGAAAATGGCATACAGCAAACGGATGAGTAATTTTGTAGTAAGAGTCACACTAAAGACAGTGAGATTTAATAAAATATTTTTTCATAGATGCCAGAATAAAATTAAGTGTCTGTTATTAACTTACAGATCTTGGAAACCGCTGCTTCAAATAGTAAAGGTTATACTATAAGCAGTAATTAGCATTTTCATATATTAACAGAAACACCTCACAAATTCTATGTAGTTTCTTTAAAGGAGTATATACCCTAATATGCCATTTAACTCATCTTTTATTTGAATACAATACTGATTCAGATAGGTAAATCTAATCTTCGTAATGAAATCTATATTCCTACTCCAAACCTTATGTAAACTTTACTATTTCTCAAAGGGCTGCTGTGTGGATTGAATGTTCTATCTCATTAAGTGGTCGGCGCCATGCCTTGTACATAGTAAGCTCTCAGTGTACACTATTATGATGATTTAAGTGAAACAATCTGTCATTTATAATAGGAAAGTTAGCTAATGCCCTAGGAGAATACTGAAAAATTAAATCTACAGATATGTGACTTTGCGTCCACTATTTCTCAAATTTGTATATGTACTAAACTGTTTCAAATATTACAATCTAGTTACTGTATCTGTTCATTCCCTATAATTTCACTATGGCCTCTGGCCTAAAGCAACACAAATCTGACAAAGTATGTATATTAGAAAACCATGTAAAAACAATGTACACTGAAATCAGGTAACAAAAGCATTTTCCTATTTCTTTAACAAAAGTAGAGAGCTACCATGTAATCCAGGACAACCTATTCTCATTTAAGTTTAAAGTTTTTTCTTTACACCATGCAATATTTGATTTCTTCAAAAACATTTTCCATTCTTACTATCTTCTTTATATAGAAACATTAAGGGCCATTACAAAGTTCTGTCCTCTACGTAAAAAAACCATTAGAAAAGGTACTTGTAAAAATTGCTGTAGGGTTATGGAGACTAAATGAAGAACGAGATTACTATAATAGGGAAAAGTCCTTCAAGGTCTCAACAAACCTATAAACACTGGCATTTGAGTATATTACAGATTCTAATATTCCTAAGGGATTTGGTATGGAGGTTTTGCGATCTTGAGTGACTTTTTTCCCCACCAGGAAAGATAAATGACTCAGACGTAACATGCATGGGTCGCAGTTACTACAATGTCAGGGAAATAAACACGGTCTGTTAAAAAAAACTTATTCCTTTCATTCTTCTGGCTTTAAGAAAGAAGAAGGAAAATAAAACTGTGGAGACAGAAAATGAAATCACATGACTGGGGCCTACAGTGTATTATCCTGAAACTTGCTACTATCCACTTGGGGCGGGGGGAACAACCCAACCACCAAATATATCCATTATAGGCACAGTAAAATCTTTCAATGTTGTCCTGATTAAAAAGGTATGCATGGAAACAGAGCATGAAACATCTCCACTGGATTAAAAATCAAAAACAAATAAACTGAAGGCATAATTCCTCTGAATGTAATAATTATTCTATAGGCATCAGATAAATCATTTTAAGAAATATGAACTGAAGTTCCATGATTCTTCCTATCTACCAGCAGAGCACTTTTAAGCGTTTCAGGAGATGTAGCATCCAGTGTCTTTTTGAGGTTTGATATCTGGTTCTTTCACAGGTTTCACATCTTCTTCTGGTTTGGGTTTGCTCTAGGGAGAGAAAAATACAGGGTAAGTTCAAAAACCAAGATTCAGAAAATAAACACTAGATCTTTCCCACTTTTAATTTTTAAAAGATGTGATATTAAACCACATAACAATGAGATTATCAGAACTACTCCAGAATCAGTATGTCAACTGATTATAAGAAATGATTAGAGGGACCAGCAGTTGGCATAATGGGCTATGTCACTGGACTCCCATGTAGTCGACCACAGTTTGAGTCCCGGATCCAGTGGCTTAAACTCACACCGGGTGCGTGTGCATGCGTGCCTAAGATCCTGAGAGGAGAATGGAGGAGAAGGGATTGTGGTGTGGCCATCCCCCATGGGAAGTGATTTTTTGCTTTCTGTCTCTCTGTCTCTCTTTCTGGTGAGTGCATGAGCCCTATAGCAAAAACTACCCCCCCCCCCCCAAATAAAAAGACATGATTAGAAAGCTACATTTCAGTGAAGATGCAAACCTAGACTGGGAGGTAAACATCAAGGCAAAGGCACTCCTCCTCCACACTCTGTGGGGGAAGAAACTAAGTGATGAATCCATGCAAGTGGAACCTTATAGTTTGGAAAAAACTTATGATAGCAACAGGCTTCCTCGTTGGGCATTTAGAGACTGACCAGGACATAAAGATGCTTTTTTAAAAGGAGTAACTATTTTAGTTTGAGAAGAAAATTACATATAAACAGCCCAATTTCAAGAAAGCAGCTAAAGCTGCAAAAAATTCCCATTTTTTTTGTCACAGTTCCTTAGCCTATTGGTAGTTAAACCTCTATATTTTCACTAAATTCACCTTTAGATTTAGAACATCTACATGTACTGGGTTGTCGGAAAAGTATGCAAAAATGATTTTTCTGATGACCTAATATTTAGATATGAATGAGTATAAACATGCTTATTTTATCCCTGTATGACTTAAGGAATGCTGAAATTTGGTCAAATCTTGAAATACCTGACATATGCTAAACCAAAACCAACATAAACATGAATCTTTTCGGGACCAGCAGTTAGCGTAATGGCTATGTTGCTGGACTCCCATGTAGTCGACTGTGGTTCACGCTAGGCGCGTGTGCGTGCATGCCCATGATCCCAAGAGGAGAATGGAGAAGGGATTGCAGCGTGGCCATCACCCTTGGGATGGGGTGATTTCTTGCTTTCTGTCTCTCTGTCTCTGTCTGGCGAGCGTACACGCCCTATAGCAAAAACCTCTCCAAAAAAAAAAAAAAAAAACCCATGAATCTTTTCTCCCATATTCTTCTTAAAGGAGAAGAATCCCAGTCATTTGAAAACAATCCCAGTCAGTTATGTGGAAAAATCAGAAGACATTTAAGGCCCAGAGGTCTTTTCAGGCTGTTCCATGATTGCACTAAACATTATAATTAGCTAATCAACACCAAGACCAACATAAGTATCTATTTAAACACTAAAATGCTAACTCTGAATTCTCTGTAGACTTTTGTGAATAAGAGGAAAATACTCAATCTCATACCGAGTCATCCTTGGGTCTCTTGGTGAGATCAAACGCAGCCAGCGCTTCTGGTGTCCAGTAAGCATTTGTAGGAGGAAATTCAAAAGGCACAGGCTCTACAAGACCATAATTTGCTTTCAGTTCCAGCTGTGGGGCTTCTGTTGGAATTTTTTGAAAGTAACTGTAAAAAGGAATTTAAGTGACAATTCATTCATTTACACAGTGACTATCTGAGTACTTAATATGGAAGAGGTCCTAGCTGAGATGATCACAATTTAATGATAAAATAAGATTTCTCTGACTTTCAGAGTTCACTTACTTAAGTCAGTAAGAAAGTCAAGAAAATTTGTCAATTACCATGCTATGTGACTGAAACTATGACTGATGCAGAAAGCCATAAGGAACACAAAAAAGAAGCAATTAGCCCAAAAATAGGGCTTCAGTGACTCTTTCCAAGGAAGTGATTAAAGAGGGACTAGGCATGTTCAAAGAAGCGAAAAGCCAGGATAACCAAACTCAGACTATAAAGTGAAGAATGTAAGGAGATAAAAGCAGGAACAAGACTGAGGAGGGACCAGCAGATGGCATAATGGTTACATCGCTCCCACGTAGTCGACCACAGTTCAAGTTCCAGTACCGGTACTTTAAAACACTCTGGGCATATGTGCGTGTCTGCCTAAAATCCCAAGAGGAGAATAGAGGAGAAGGGATTGTGATGTGGCTATAACCCCGGGGGGTGAGTTCTCTTTTTTGTGTGTCTCTATCTATCTCTCTAGCATGTGTATGTACCCTATAGCAAAAATCTCTCTTAAAAAAAAAAAAAAAAAAAAAAAAAAAAAGACTGAGGCTACTGACCTCCATAGGTGGTGATCTAAGTCTGAACAACACTGATTTAACAATGGAATACTGCTGAAAGGACTAGAGGGAAATGAGAGAAAACTAATTTTCTTGCTTTACAGGTAGTTGAAACCAGGGTGAGATGAATATGCAAAGGAGTTGGGAAGACAAATAATATAGGCAGAAAGAATGGCAGGGAAACAAAATTAAGATAAAATCAAGACAAGATGGGAGGATCCTGATAAAGTGGGTCATAGTTAAAAATTTAAACATGGATGTTTAAATTTTATATCTGTCTATATGTACTATCATAAGTAAAACTAAGTTAGGTTGTATACAACTCTTTATCACCAATTTAAAGAGAAAATGCTAACCTTAAGTGTAATTTAGCATGAAATTGTTGACAAGAGATGAACAGAAACTGTTATTACTAAAATATTAAATCTTAACATGATAATGATAAAATGTACTAATATTACTAAAATAGTATTAAGCTGTACTCACATAAACCCATTTTCTCTCTGACATTTTTCTAGGGTGTTCTTCACCAGGTTTCCAAGTTTCCTGAAGAACAAATGCCCTGAAGGTTTCACTGTTGGTCCGGGTCCTTTGGTTTCTCCATAGTCTTTGCATAGTGCTTCTGCCTTAGTATAAACTGCATGTGAAGGGGATATAAAAGTGTTTGATTACGATTAATAATGGCTTATTTGTGGGACTAGCAGTTAGTGTAATGGCTATGTCGCTGGACTCCCACGTAGTCGACCGTGGTTCACGTCCCGGACCCAGTGGCTTAAAACTCACGCCAGGCACGTGTGCGTGCGTGCCCAAGATCCCAAGAGGAGAATGGAGGAGAAGGGATTGCGGCGTGGCCATCCCCCCTGGGGGATGATTTCTCGCTTTCTGTCTCTCTGTCTCTCTCTCTCTGTCTGGTGAGCGCACACGCCCTATAGCAAAAACCTCTCAAAAAAAAAAGATTGGCTTATTTGTAATATCCTAAAAAGTTTTAAAGCAGATACAGATTTTTACTGCTGCTCCTTACTTATATAACAGCAATATAAATAACACAGAGTGGAAGGTGGCTATCTCTATAATTTAGGTTTTTGAAAGTTTTCTTCTTTACTCTAATTATTTCATCCATTCCCATTCCCTTTTGGGAACATAGGCAGAATCTTCTTATTCACCTATTTATTCCCTCTGATGGTAAAACATTTGTTTTCAAAAAGGGAGTTACTATTTTGGCAAATTACTTACATTTTTCTGCTTCTTGAAGAGACCTGATTGCTTCACCACATTTATCACTAGCCAACAAAGTCTGACCATGATAACAGTAAGCCTGATAAAAGAAACACATTTTTATTCATTCTCTCCTCACATGAGGCTTTCCACTGTTTATTGCTTTATATGTGTCAGATAAATAAATGCCTTTATCACTGTTTGAAGTGTCAGTTTACTTGAGTAAAGCGATTCCCTCACTCTGTTCACATAAAAGGTGGAAATATGTCAAGTTTTGAACGAAAATAGCCTTGTAACCATGCTCTGAGAGCAAGAGTTATTTGCTCAAATTTGTTTTTAAAATTAAGACGTAGTAGATAAAGGAGGAAACTGTGTTCATGCAGAGGAAGAGGGAGGAACTGTTTTGAGGTTAAGGACCAAAGAGGTTCTAAGAGAAATGTATCATCCTGAAAGTTTAGTCTGTAATGTCTATGTGAGTGCAGAGACTGAACACGGTACCTTTGAAAACAAATAATAAAGTCTAAGAGGTAAGAGTATTTACTTAGACCTGAAGAACGTTTTTTATTATTATATCTCTAACATAATATTCTAATAAGTAACTTTCAAAACAGTGCTTAGTGATAGTTCTTTACCAGATATATCGTGTGGACTGCCTTAAGACCAGAGTCAGTGAGTATCTCTCTCCATGGACAGGATGAAACGACTAAGAGAATGCTCATGGCGTATGCAGAAGGTTCAAGCCTGAAAGTGGGTTTTGAACTAAATAGCATCACTATAACCCAGTTCTACAATTCTCCATCATCTCTTTCCATCGCTCTTTTGTTTAGTTCACAATGGCTGCAATGACTGTCAGTGAACATTTACTGAGAGCGGTCTATTATTTGTAAAATGCTAATGAGGAGGCTTATGAATGACCTAGTACTCAAGGGGCTGGAAAGACAGTAATTTTCATTGTTTTTAGGGTTACAGATACTTACGTAAGCTGTGTAGAAACACATTTTCAAGTGAAGATATTTTCTCCATTTAGCAGAATAAGCAGGCTCCAAACTGGATAAAGTATGATCTAAAGTTACATTTTAAAAAGCAAAATATAATTTCACCCTCATTCACTAGAAGGCTTTCAGTTCATGTGCTCTGCTCCTAAAAGCAGAATGCCATTCAAGTCTAAAACTGAAGTATTTACCAGGGACAAAAAAAATCCCCAAATGCCCTAAAAGTGATGTATTTTCCCATAGCTACATTTTAAGCTACATAATAAAACTGGTTAAGTACCATGGTAACTTTTGATTTGGGGGTTAGTATAATGATAAAATAGATATGACCCAGAACTTACAAGTAAACACTATTTATATTATTTTGTACTTTAAAAATGTAATACAGCAACACAAAGAGTAGTCTAAATACCCAAGTAAGAAACACAGAAGGTACTCTAGTTTCATCTGCTCTCTTCATCAATACCGTGTAACACACACACTTCCTCATTCACATAACCTTCTCCCAAAGATGTCTCAAATTTACTTCTTCCTTCCCATTCCTCTCCTTATATCTTGGTCAAAGTTTTCATTATTTCCTCAATACACGGTAAGACTTTCTTCCTTTTTTTTTTTTTAATTTAGTAGAGCTTAATTGAGCAAAAATGATTCATTTCAAGCAGTACCCAGAATTGCTTCCAAGGAACTCCAGATAGTCATGTGGCAGGGTAACATTTATGTGCAAGAAAGGAAAAGTGGAGTATGAAAAATGAAAGTGAGGGAAAGAGGCAGAGAAATAATTTGATGGGTTAAAGTCTGATGCTTGCCTGCACAGTTTCTTCTGCAGTGTTGAAGAGTCGGCCTGCTACTACTCCTTCACAAAGACCATCTCTTACACTGTAACTATAGGGACCTTTCTTATATTCAAATCCAACCAAGCTAGACTTGCTTTATATCTAATGAATCCCAAATATCTACAGAATACAGGCCACACTTCTTGGGCTCACAAACCAATTCCTTAGCTCTAACATGTATACTTTCTCAAACCTCATCTCCTCTCACTCAGCCTTGTTTTAGCTAAGAACAATTCTGACAACCCCAGAACGTACTAAATTTCATACTCTAAAGCTTCCAAGGAAATTTAAAACTTCTATTTAGATTTCAAAATAAGGCTAAAACACCACCTTCTAGAAAGCCTTCTCTAGCATGCCTAAGTTGTTTGTGTTATTTCACTGCTGTAGCATCTCACTTCTCATATAATAATTTGGTTATGTTTGTCTCCCTCCACCAGACATTCTATTTATCTCTACTAAGCAACTAAAATAATAACCACCTACTGCAGTTTGAATATGGTTCCCTAAAATTCATGAGCTGAAATTTGGTTGTCACAGGATTAACAGGATAAAAACTTTTAACTATTGGATTAAGGGGGGAGTTTCTGGGAGGTGATCACGATTAAGGCCATTAGGGTTGAATCATAGCGGGTTTAGAAGGAAAGGAAATGAGACAGACATAAGTTTTCTATCTTGCTGTAAGACGCTATGTGCTGCCCTGAGACTCTGTAGTCCCCACCAGCAAGAATGTGGATGTCTGAAACTGTAAGTTAAATAAAATTTCTACTCTTATAAACCACCCAGTTTCAGGTATTTAGTTATTCGTAACAGAAAAATGGACTGAAACACTTACGCAAATAGAAACATATGCACCTAAATAAGTGAATTTTAAAAACAATACACTAATCAGGAGAACTAAGTTTTAGTGTTAACCTTCCACCTGCTAGCAGTTAAATTAGGAATGAGGGAGGGCTTCTGTTTTCTCTTTCCTTCCATTGCTCTCATGTGCGCACATGCACACTCTGGCATTAAAAAACACACACACAGGGACCAGCAGTTAGCGTAATGGCTATGTCGCTGGACTCCCATGTAGTCGACTGCAGTTCGAGTCCCGGACCTGGTGGCTTAAACTCACACCGGGCGCGTGTGCGTGCGTGCCCAAGATCCCGAGAGGAGAATGGAGGAGAAGGGATTGTGGCGTGGCCATCCCCTCTGGGGGGGTGATTTCTCGCTTTCTGTCTCTCTTTCTCTGTCTGTCTGGTGAGTGCACGCGCCCTATAGCAAAAACCTCTCCAAAAGAAAGAAAAAAAAAAAAAAAACATGCACATACACACACATGCAAATTATGGGCTGGTCACGTTAACTCTGGAATTCAATTTCTCATCTAGATATAGATAATAACTGTAAGGTTATTATCAAACCTCCCCATCCCTCTCTCCCCACAAAAAACAATTAAAAGCAAAAAAGTTGTATCACTATACATGGCTAAAAAGTATAACATGAGAGACCAGAAAGGTAGCATGGTGAAAGTACTGGATCCCCACATGGCTGACTGCAATCTGAGTTCCGGACCTGGCGGCCGGAAAATCATGCTGGGTGTGTGTGTGTGTGTGTGTGTGTGGTCCAAATCCTGGAGAGTAATGGAGGAGAAGGGACTGTGCCATGGCCACCCACCCTGGAGGGTGATTTCTCACATTCCATTTCTCTTTATCTCTCTGTCTCTGGTGAGCACACATGCCCTATGACAAAAACCTAAAATAAATGGGGGAAAAAAAAGAAATTTAATGAAGTACAGCATTGTACTTTCCCTTACATGTTATGCAGCATATTAGCTGTGAATAGCTTTAATTCCTTTTTTTTTTTTCATTTTAAGTAAATAATAAAACAATCTGAGAACCTTTTTCGTTTTGTTCTCTGTTAAACTAAGAGCAAATAAATCTGAAAAATCTAAGAACTAAAACTATAACAGAATTATAAACTTACCAGCTTTCTGGTAGAAATTTGCTGTTTCATACGCCAGTGCAGCAATCAGTCCAGGAGCATGTTTTAATTCAATTGCTCGAGCAATTGTTACTGTAAGGAAAACAAGATAAATTGGACATATGGTTACATTTCCTTTCATTCAACTTACATTCAATTATATTCGCAAAACACTAACAAATTTGGAGAGAGTTTCATATAGCTTGTTAAAATTTTTTTAAAAATTTCCTATAGAGCATGTGTACTTGTTGGAAAGAGACAGAGAGAGAGAAGGAAGTGAGAAAGCTTCTTCCAGGGGGATGGCCACACCACAATCCCTTCTCCTCCATTCTCCTCTCAGGATTTTGGGGAGAGAGACAGACAGAAACAGAAACACACACACACAAACGGGCATGTTTTCCAAGCTGCTGGGTCTGGGACCTGAACTGTGCAGTCAGCCTTATAGGATCTTAACCATCATGCAGCCTGTGCCATGGTGTTAAAAATTTTAAGATAAAAAGATTTGGAAAATCAAAACATGAACAAATAAAACACAGAGCTTGTTGATTCTGATAAATTGTGCTTAAATAAATCACTAGCCAATTACAAAGTTAACCACAGAAAATTACTACTATCGAATAACATGACATAGTAGGAAATACTTTAAGAACACTAGAGTTTAGGGACAGCAGATGGAGTAATGATTATACTGTTGGACTCTCATGTAGTCGAATGCGGTTCGAGTCCTGGACCCCAGTGGCTTAAACTCATGCTGGGTGCATGTGCATGTGTGCCCAAGATCCCAAGAGGAGAAGGGATTGCAGTGTGGCCATCCCCCCTAGGGGGTAATTTCTCACTTTCTGTCTCTCAGTCTCTTTCTGGCCAGCGCATGCACCCTATAGAGAAAAACCTCTTCAAAAAAGAAAACAGTGGAATTTGAAATCAATTTTAAGAGTCTGGTGCTGAAAAGTGACGACTTCAAGGTGAGAAAACAATGGAAGAGGAAAAAGAATGAGAACATAGAGAGGAAAAAAATGAGTTAAAAAATTAATTTTGGGGTCAGTCAGTGGAGTGGTGGTTAAGGTGGCTGGATCCTATAGGACTGACTGCATGGTTCACGTCCTAGACTTAGCAACTTGAAAAACACACCAGGGGGAACCAGCAGTTAGCGTAATGGCTATGTCGCTGGACTCCCACGTAGTCGACCGCGGTTCGCGTCTCGGACCCGGTGGCTTACAACTCACGCCGGGTGCGTGTGCGTGCGTGCCCAAGATCCCGAGAGGAGAATGGAGGAGAAGGGATTGCGGCGTGACCATCCCCCCTGGGGGGTGATTTCTCGCTTTCTGTCTCTCTGTCTCTGTCTGTCTGTCTGGCGAGCGCACGCGCCCTATAGCAAAAAACCTCTCCAAAAAAAAAAAACACACCAGGTATGTGTGATTGCATGCCCAACACCCCAAAAGGAGAAATAGAGAAGGAATTGTGGCTTGGCCACCTCATTCTCACTTTCTCTCTGTCTCTCTCTGTAGTGAGTACTTAATACTGTCTAGTAAAGATTTTTAAAAATTAATTTTATGTTGTCAGAAATGGCATGAAATCAAAATTCTCTTTGAAAGAGTCATTAACTGTAAGGACCTTTTCTGTTAAGAATGAATGAAATAAATGCTAAAGATAAAATTATTCTTCAGTATACATTTCTTGAAACCTGAAACTCAATTCCAGCTAATTCTAACTTTAAAATGAGAAATGCCAATGAAGACTTTCTTTAAAAAAAAAAAAAAAATTGGGCGCCGGCAGGTGGGATGGTGGCTAGGGGTGCTGAACTCCCTCATGGCTGACCTTGGTTCAAGTCCTAGACTTGGTAGTTCTACTTTCCCTCTCTCTTTCTCACTGTCTTTCTTACTTTCACTCTCTCTCTGTGTCTCTTTCTGGTGGAATTAAAATAAGGAAGGAAGGAAGGAAGGAAGGGAGGAAGAAAGGAAGGAAGGAAGATAAAATAATTCTTAAAAATTTTTTAACAATATATAGGATACCTTCTTGAGCTTCAGCCTGGCATTGGATAATATAAGCATCTATGAGCCGTGCCTCTAAATCTCTTCCCTTCTCTGCAGGTGTAATGAGTTTGGGGATATGACTTTCCTAAGTAAGAGAGAAAGAAACAATAAAACTAAGAAGCAAAATTTTATTTTAACCCTTTTAACTCAGTTGCTAGAGATGAAGAAAACAAGAGTTAGAAGATACTTAATAGAAATTTGGAGTACAAACAAAAACTATAAAAATAGGGAGCAATGTGGGGAACAGCAGGTGGCATGGTGGTTAAGGCAATGGATACTCCCACATGGCTGACAACAGTTCGATTCCTAAACCTGATGGCTTGCTTTCTCGCTTCCTCTTTCTCTCTCTCTCTCTGCCTGACTCTCTCTGGTCAAATTAAAAGAAATGAATGAATAAATACAATTAAATAATTCTTAAAAAAAAAAAGAGAGAGAGAGCAATGTAATAGGCTTACAGAGAACACAAGCTCCTATATATTAAAACCAAGCATTTTTAAGTATTAAAAATTCAAAAGCAAAATCTGTTCATAATTAATTGCTTAGATATGCAAGCCATACTTTCATCTCAGAAAATACTTAACTGAAATAGATGAACGAATAATTCCTGTTTGTATGATAGCCTGAGCTGTTCATCACATTAATTAAAGATATAAAGAAAACAATGCTACAATTTTATACCTAATTCAGGATTGTAGCTTTTTAATCACCATAAAAATCATCTTATTTTACTGTGAAGAAACCTCCAATGTTCCCCAGGAAGCCTATAGTAAATAGTGGTTTAATTAGAACGCACTAGAGTGGAATTCCGGAAGACAGATTCTTGGCTTTTCTGGATAGGGACTTGCTATGTTTCCACTCTCCTATCTCCGCCTCCTGAGTAGCTGAGTCTATGAGCACGCACTACCATGCCTGGCTTGAACCTAGGCCTCTTCTGTGGCCTACGCCTGCACAGCAGCAGTATCAACCAGTACAAGAAACACAAGAAACACAATCTTTCTCCCAATTCCCATCAAATCCCTAGCAAATTGAACATAATTGGAGTGCATGACTGCCCCTCTAGTGTGTGCACACAGAGTACAATCCGAAGTTGCCCTGTTTTGAGAAATCACGACTCCTCCTGGAACTGCTGCTGTAGAGAGCAGTATGAAATGGCAAAAATCTTTTCTTTTCCCTCTTTTCCTAAGAGACAGAAAAATAAGTGGTATATTACAACCTGACTTTTCTAACTGTAAAGGTTTTAGTGAGACTAAAATGGAGACATTTAGCATTCAGTAATTGGTTGCATATGTCAATAAGGCATTTAACGTAAGAAAAATATAATGAAAAATATGTTGTGCACCACAAGTTACTCAATAATAAATTAATTTTTGTTTCTACCTTTAAATGTTTAAAAATCCCAGCTGCAATTTTTAAGCTTCGATGAACTTCTTTTGCTTCATCTTCTGTTATGCTGAAACATAGTTGCAACATTAGAGGATGAATCCTATTTCTAGTATTAAAACAAACAACTAATGCATTATTGTAAAGTGGAAGTAGTCATTTGTGTTTCCCACCAATTTTCCTCCTTTAGAAAAATCTAATTTTGACACTTAAAGAAAGTAACAAATACACATGAAAAACATCAGAAGAAAAGATACAAATGAAAAAAAAAAAAAAGATCCTAACTAGAGGTAAACTGCTACCAAGTCTTTGTTTTTCCTCTCAGAACACAAAATATCATTCCTTACTGCATGCTCACTTACAAACCACATGCACATACAATGGTGGTTAAACTCTCCCCTGTTCTTGTTTAATCACTTAGAGATCATTTTACACTGTATATACAATTAAATGGTTGTATATTATTCTATGTATGTATGGGCCATAACTAATTTGCCAGTTTTGTATCACTAGTTATCCACTTTAGCTACTGTAAAAATTGTACCTCATTTTATTTTGCAGTTCTTTAATCTTTCAAACTATCTTTTCACATATTTCTGCATAGTAGTTTCCAAAATTCATCTACATAGACAGCTTTAAAAATACAATTTCTCAGACTTAACTCCAGAGAGTGAGAAAATCTGGGATGGGGTCCAAAAAGCCTTTTGTATTTCTTTTTCTGTGAATTGCTATTTACAGCCTTTACTTATTTTCTATTGATTTAATAGTCTTTGTTAATTTGTAAGAGTATACATTATAAAAATAAATAATTTACCACATTCATTGCAATGTTTCTGACCAAACCTGGCATTTGTTTTTGAACTTCGTTTATGGCACTTTAATGTAGTCAAATATTCAGTCTTTTTCTTTACAGTTTCTTAGTTCAGTGTCCTATTTAGAAAGATCTCCCACATGACAAAGCTTATTAATTGCTTTTCCCTCTTAAAGACAAGCTTCGTAATTCTGATATTTGGAATATTAACATTATGAAACAATCTGTCACTTACCCACAGTGGTACTTCTTAATCAGTATCCTATTATGTAATATACCTCCATATATTTGAAAAATAACACACATGCATATAACCCTCCCCTTGCAACTTACTTTTCTTTTCCAGCAAGTCTTGATGCATACTTGGTATACCATAAAGCTACATTAAATCCCATGGAAATTAATTCAAAAACAGCATCTTGTTGGGCACTGGAATTATAAAATTACTATTTAGTTCTGTCAATGATGAGACTGCTACATGAAGCCTATTTGACATCTGATCAAAAATTACAGAACTATATACTAACTGATTTATATAAAAGTGGTTTTTGTGTGTAACGCATAGTTTGGAGGTAAGTAAGACACACAGGTTAATTTTCAATAAATGGCTAAATATAATGGCCCATTATGTAATATATACTACATAACAATGACGAAAGAACAGTAGCTCCCAACGTTTATTGTACGTAGAGTAGCTTTACAGATTTCTGAGACTTAACCTCAGAGAGGCAGAAACTCTGGGTTGGGGCCTGGAATCTGTATTTTTTCTAAAGTATTCCGTTGATTCTAAAATGCAGTTCTTTTTTTTTTTTTTAAAAAACAGAATTTTTTTTTTTAATTTAACTTTATTTATTATTATATCATTATTATTTTTCAGTTTGATCAGAGAGAGACAGAGAGGAAGTGAGAAAGCAAGCCACCAGGTCCGAGACTTGAACCGTGGTCAACCATGTGGGAGTCCAGCGCCTTTAACCACCACGCCACTTGCCGGCCCCTAAAATGCAGTTCTTATACTACATTTTAAAAAAGGGGGGGAATTCAGAGGTATACCAGCCCTACATGGCTGGCCATGGTTTGAATCCAGGCCCAAGACGCTGGGCATAGGGGTGTACATGCTTCAAATTGTGAAAATTTGAAGAGAAATGAAAGATATGGGACTGAGACATGATCAAGCTCCATCGGGAGGCAGGAGGGTGTTCTCCCTCTCTCTCTGGTGAGCACACATACCCTCTAGCAATTAAAAAAAAAAAAAGAGGGGAGATTCAGAAGAGAGATTATTTCAAGCTACAAAGACTAAAGAAGGCTTAAAAGTATATTTAAAAAAATCCAAATTGTGCCTTGACAGATGACCAAAAGGGAAGTAGGAGGACATCCCAGGTGGGCGAATGATGCTGTCAAAGCACAGGAAAGTACCATTTTTCTCATAAAAGTGGCCTGGCCAGCCCGATGGGTGCAGATGGTATATAGAAGAAAAAGAAGGGCAAAAGCCAAGCTGACACTAAACTGTGAAAGACTTTGAATATCAATCCAATTAGAACTGCACGAAGAGAAAGATCTTGCAAACAAGTATAGTTTATACCTTGTTTCTTTCAGATTCTATTACTAAGTATGACATAAATAAGATGAGAAAATATATTAAACAAAAAAAAGGTATCAATGCCAATATATATTCACCATCATTCCATTCTTATAAGAGCCTGAAAATTCCTCATACATTCTCTCATTTATCTCAAAGCAGAAGTAACATCCTTATTTTACACATGTAAATATGACTTACAGAAAAGTTATCCTAAGGAAAAAAGAAACTAGAATTCTGACTTTACTTTGTAGTTTTTGTCATCTCTGTCTTACAGAAATGGAGACATGAGTTATAAATAAACTTTTTAAAACAGTTTGTCTACATATTCAACTTAATACAAAGTTTAACGGTGTGCTGTTTTCAGCATTGAGAACTTTTAAATGAATTACTTCTGGTGACCTATGGGCTTATCTAATTTATAACTTTATCTTTAATTAATGAGACAGTTTTCCTAATTTATGTGAAGCCCCAGGAATAACCCTCTCTTTCTTTTCATCCATTTTTTTAAAATTTAAAGCTGTCTTATTCCTAAATACTCCGTTTCTATGGCACCACATCCAAGTATTTGCTGAAGTATGTGTAGTTGAAAAAGTGTTTGTTAGAACAGGTATACTCACAGTACAATTTCAATGGAACAAGTAGCATTCAAGCACAAAGTAACCTAGACTTCTCACATGTGCTGAATATTCAGTATTAATTAAGGTCTTCATCACATAAGTTTTCACTGTCTCATAAATATACTGGAAAAATGTTAAATAGCTTTCTTTCTATTATATAGAAATGAAATTGGTATGAGGGAGGAGAAAAGTGCCACACTTATATAATGCAAAACATCTTGCAATTTAAGTGTTGTAATGTAATAATGAGAAAGAGGTCTGACTGAAAAAAATAGTTTTTTGATTAAAAAAAAAAAAATCCTTAATTTTGGATGAAAAACAAAAGTGTCACATTAAAAACCAGAAGAGTGAAGTGCTGGAAAACTTTAGTATTCCAGAGTATTAGCATCTGCAAAGGATCCACAGTCCTGACTTCCTATCCCACTGAGGTATTCTACATACACTACTCCTAAGGAAGGAAGGAAGTTATCAGTGAATGTCTTACCATATGCCTGACATTTTATTACCCACTTAAAACATAAATGTTCTTATTTTGTTTCTCACAAAGTCCTGTATCTGTAACTCAAATATACAGTTGAAAAAGTAGATGTCCCCTCAGTTGAACACCAGGGTTGATTTAAATACATATAAATCTAACGTTCAGACTCTTTCCATTATAGTGTGTGGCCTGCCTGCCCTGATCTTTTAATAGTCTCGAATTCCTTCCTATTTCTATAAAGTAGTAATTCTAAAATAAACTGAGTAAAGGTAGATGAGCATTTAAGTAATCTAATATTAAAATGTTAGCACCAGGCCTGCCCTGTGCACAGTGGGTAAGCACTGTGCAAAGGAGACTAGATTCCACAAGGTCAATTGAGGTTTGAATTCCAGCTCGGGTGTGTGCCCAGGATCCTGACAGGAAGGAGAAGTGGAAGAACAAAGACTGTGACCTGATCAGGTCCCAATGGGAGCAGCTTTCTCTCTCTCTCTCTCAAGTGCACAAACTCTTATGAATAAAGAAAAAAATATAGCACTATTATGATTTGTTACCTGTTACAATTAGATCTACTGTCAACAGTTTCAAGTGACTGCAGAGAAAGCTCTGAGGGAAGTTTTTGAAAACAGCAGAAATAATGAACAGAAATAGGAAGAAAACAAATATTGTGAATAGAGTATGAAACTGGGGAGAGGAGGAGAGAGAGAAAGACTAAAGATACCTTAACTATCCATCAGAAAAAGAAAAGTAAGAGAAAAACCAAATTTCTTAGTTTAAACATAGTCAAAGACAAAATGTCAGATTTGGGTTCTCAATTCCTAAACTATTCTTCGTGTGTTATTAAAAGTTGAGGCTGTTCAATTCTACTTAACACATGTATTGACTACATCAAAAACAAATCTGGTCTGGAAAAAACAAATTGTACTTTTACTAAATAGTATACATTAGGATTTAGCTCAAATGCTTTTAATTAATTTCCTGATGAGAGAAAATGCTGATCAGACCTGTATTTTTCTTTTTTTAAATACAGAAGCCATGAATTAACCATTGGCTAAATAGTTAATAACTGATTTGGGGCTGGCAGATGATGTGGTAGTTGAGGCGCTGGACTCCCACATGGCTGACGCAGTTTTGAGTCCCAGATCTGGCGGCTTGGTTTCTCACTTTCCCTTTCTCTCTCTCTCTTTCTCTATGGTCAAATTAAATAATAATCATCATAATAATAACAAATAAAATTAAAATAATACCTAGCTTCAGTTTAGTACTGGGTGAGCATTGCTTACCTTGGAACCTGTCCTTGTAATGTATCAGTCCACTTGAAATTTTGAATATAACGTAATTTGCTTTCTTGGGTGGATTCATCCAATGAATTTATGAAACCTATTTTAGAAGAAATATCAAGTGTTTTGTTTAGAAAACTTTTCAGATGGTTACTTTTGCAGGTGTCTGAACAAAATCTCTAACCCTTTCTACAACTCACACCTGCTCTTGAGTTATGTACACATTTAATTTTCATAGATTACATATTACCCTTACATGCTCATATCTCTAAAACTCAAGTGTACCAAAGAAAACAGCCGGAAAAACTATTCAAATATGAAAAGTATAAGATTTAAATGTGAACTTCTGCACCATTGCTTTATAAACTTTTATTTATTTATTTCTTCCATGACAGAATTAGTATTTCAAGAGAGTCCTGACTCTATGATCCACTGTCTGTATTCAGCCACCCTGGACCATGGGCATACATGTGGCCAACATTCTCAGGGAGTTATCCAGACCTGAACCAGGAACCTTCCCACATAGGATTGCCTTACAGAGTGTTGCATTTTACCACTGCCCCACTGTCTGGCCCCAACACAGTTTTTTTTTTTTTTTTTTTTTTTTTTTTTTTTTAAACTCAGGAGTTCATATAAGTAACTAACCTTGTAAAAGTGAAAAATATGAATCTGCAGCATTCTTCATCATTTCTGGATTACAGCTCAAATCAGTGAACAGTTCAAGAAGTCGTGCCCTGGATGATCTCAACTCACTTGCACAAGACAGAAATAAATAGTAAAGTAAGCTGTGCTATTACAATGAATCTGTGTAAAATCAGCTTAAAGGTTTTGACGTAAAAATGGCTTAAAGGTGTCAATATAAAAGCTTTAAAACACTGCACACATATACATATATACACCTCCTTTAATGTATACCAAGTACACGGGAATGAATTAAATTAGGACTAATACTAGACATAAATGAAATTTCTAATAACAATTGTTTCAAAAGTTGTACTTAAGTAAACTCAATTAAAGGAGAAAATTGTGGATATAATTATGTAATAAAAATGACACATTTTAATAAAACATACAAAACAAATAGGACCTGTTCTGTAGCACAGCAGCAATGTGCTGTTCAAGAGAAGCCAGATCCCACATGACAACCAACTAGTATAGTTACAGTCATTTTAGAAAGACAGAATTTGAGAAAAATGTACCTAAGAAATATCTAACTTAGGCTGTTAATTTTTTAGATTAAGAATTAGGGGGACCAGCAATTGGCGTAATGGCTATGTTGCTGGACTCCCATATAGTCGACCATGGTTTGAATGCCGGGCGCGTGTGTGCGCATGCCCAGGATCCCAAGAGGAGAATGGAGAAGGGACTGCAGCATGACCATCCCCCCTGGGGCGTGATTTCTCTCTTTCTGTCTCTCTGTCCCTGTTTTTCTGGCGAGCGCACATGCCCTATAGCAAAAACCTCTCCAAAAAAAATAAAAGAAGGATTATGACTAAATAAGTTAAGGAACTGGCCCGCTGCTACAGATAGAAGAGCAAAACGAAGATAAGCCTCTAGGGTTGGCAAACTCCAAGTGGTAACTTGTTCGTATGGCCATAGCTTATTTTTCTTTAAGGCTCAAACTAAGAATCGTTTTTACCTTTTAAAGGGTTGTTAAAATGAACAAAGAAGAATAAACACCAGCAACTGTATGTAGTTCACAAAGCTTAAAATATTTACTAGACAGCCTTTTACAGAAAAGTTTGCTGACCATTGTTCTATATAGCTCAATAAACCAATTTTACCTTTTGCTCCAATCACCATGTCTCACAAAATAGCGACTCTCCTGATTTTCCCTTACAGGTAAGTACCAATGTCTTAGTCATTTAGGTTCTATAAGCTGAATAGACTGAATCCTTTTCAACATCTCAAGAGCAAATAAAAAAAAAAAAAGGAACCAGCAGTTAGCGTAATGGCTATGTCGCTGGACTCCCACGTAGTCGACCGCGGTTCGCGTCCTGGACCCGGTGGCTTAAAATTCACGCCGGGCGCGTGTGCGTGCATGCCCAAGATCCCGAGAGGAGAATGGAGGAGAAGGGATTGCGGCGTGACCATCCCCCCTGGGGGGTGATTTCTCGCTTTCTGTCTCTATGTCTCTCTCTGTCTGTCTGGCGAGCGTACACGCCCTATAGCGAAAATCTCTCCAAAAAAAAAAAAAAAAAAGAGCAAATTAGGTCAGTCGACTCCTTTGAAATATCTTTTGCAGCCAATTCTTTTCTTTAAGTCAAAATGCTTTACTCACTGATCCTAGAACAAAGGTTTTCCTGAGAGAAATGACATTCTTCTTTCCCCTCTTCAGAGATCCTAACAGACTTTCTGTAAAGGTCTGGATAATAATTATTTCAGGCTTTGCAGGTTTTAAGGTTTCCACTGGGACACTTCAAGTCTACTTTTGTAGAGAAAACACAACCAGAGGTAGCCATAGACAATATGTAAATAAGTGAGGCTGGCAGTGTTCCAATAGAACTTTATTAAACCAAAACAGTGAGACCAGCAGATGGCATAATGGTTATGTTGCTGGACCCCATGCAGTCAACAACAGTTTGAATACCAGAACCAGCAGCTAAAAATTCATGCTGGGCATTGTGTGTGCATGCCTGCCCAAAATCCCAAAAGGAGAATGGAAGAGACAGGATTGTGGCATAGCCATTCTGCTTGGGGGGCAATTTCTAGCTTTCTGTCTGTTTCTCTGTCTCTCCAGTGACCACACATGCCCTATATAGAGCAAAAATCTCTCTCTCTCAAAAAAAATAAAAATAAAAATAAAACAAAATAAATAAAAGAAAACAAATGGTAGGTCAAGTTTGCATGGCACAGTTTGCCAACCTTGATTTAAGCCACATAATATATTTTAAAAGCA
Organism: Tupaia tana; assembly: GCA_026018925.1. Classification (NCBI taxonomy): domain Eukaryota; kingdom Metazoa; phylum Chordata; class Mammalia; order Scandentia; family Tupaiidae; genus Tupaia; species Tupaia tana. The sequence continues at coordinate 135,580,484 of JAKSZU010000007.1, forward strand.
GCTCAAGTCCTTTCTCCTATATGAACATTTTGAAGGTCATCCCTGGCCAACAGGAAATTAGCCCTGTTCTGAATTTAATAAATTTACTATCTGGCCAACTAATAACATGCTACTTCACGGAGTCTCTTATATTGTTATACTCTTTAGCTTAATTCTTTTATTGTGATTGCTTTAGACTCTCTGGGACTCATTTACTGAACTAAAATTATGGACCCTGACTGGAAAAATTTTAAATATGACTTACTTCTTCACATATTATTCACAAATTTATAAGGAGTCTAGGGCTAAGAACAATGTGTTACATACTTCTGTATCACTCATGGAATCTAAAAAACTACTTGACTCCAAGCGCAGATCAATTAAGACTTAAGTTCCATAAAACTTACTTGCAAATTTTAGAAGCAGAAGGGCCACTGGCTACACCATAGTAGTTAAAAGACACCGGAGCTGTGGCTTTTAATGGGTTCCTATGAAACCAATGGGTCATTTTCTCCAGATGTTTTCTATAGATAAAAAAGAAATGTAAAAAACTTAAAAACAGTTAATAAATGTAAATAGCATAAAATTATTTTTAAAAAATTACTACAGTATTTTACATATAAAGTATTTGACATAAAACATACATACAGAAATAAAATGTTTCACTGCCACAAATCAATCTTGTTTTAATTGACTGCCTATTTATGGTAGTCTATGTACAGATTAAGGCCTAGGGAAAAAAAAAAACAGCTTTTGCATGTTTGCCCACAGTAACTTTAATGTCAATGTTACTGAGGTAGTAAGGTTTAAACTTTAACATGCATAAAAATCACCTAGAGGTTGTGTGGTCTTGTTAAAATGCAGATTCTATAGATAATTCAGTAGTATGGGACAGGACCTAAGATGCTGATGTTGCTGATCCCCATGTTACACTTTTGAGCAGCAAATTTCTAGCCTTTGGTGGAATAGCTCAGTGAGAAGGAAACAAGGCCAGATGAATGTAATTTCCAAAACAGGTTCAAACTGTGACCCTTATTTACACTCCTAGGGGTACCTAATATAAACAGGTTTTAAGTTAATTATTCTTCCCATGTATTGCTGACACAAATGAACTAGTTATAACATGTATTCTATGACAAATACATTTTTAGTAAGAATCAATTATCTCAAAAGACCAAAAAAAAAAAAAAAAAAAATTGAAAACTACCTAAGTAAAATTCTAACATAAAAAAATTAAGTTCTGGGGCCAGCACATGGTGCAGTGGTTAAGGGTGCTGGTCTCCCACATGGCTGACCACTGTTCAAGTCCCAGACCTGGCGGCTTGCTTTCTCACTTTCTCTCTCTCTCTGTCCTTCTCTGGTCAATTAAAGTAAATGAATAAATGAAGTTAAATAATTCTTTTTAAAAAATTAAGTTCTAAACCTTATAAGAAAAAAAAAAAATAGTATGTCTCTTGCCTAAATATCTCCAGGTGGATAGTGCAGATAATACAGCTAAGAGTAGCTGAAGACTTAAACATGGCAGTTATATTACAGAAAGCAACGGAGGAAAAAATTTTGATAAGGTTTACTTAATTTGAAGGCATTATAAAAGGTTTTTTCTTATTAGAAAAATAACGTGGGTTCTACTGTTACAAAATACCTATGTTAAACACTCCTTTATGATACTTACTTATTCATGATAAAACCGGTTTTAGCGAACACCAGATAGTTAATGAATAATGTATTGTGTACCCAAAGGAAAATTAGGTAGGTTCTTTTTTTTTTTTTTTTGAGAGGTTTTTGCTATAGGGCGCGTGCTCTCGCCAGACAGACAGAGACAGACAGAAACAGAAAGCGAGAAATCACCCCCCAGGGGGAATGGTCACGCTGCAATCCCTTCTCCTCCATTCTCCTCTTGGGATCTTGGGCACGCACGCACACGCGCCCGGCGTGAGTTTTAAGCCACCGGTTCCGGGAACCGCGGTGGACTACGTGGGAGTCCAGCGACATAGCCATTACACTAACTGCTGGTTCCCAAGTAGGTTCATTTATGACTCAAAACATTGAACAGGTCCTTGAAAATAAAATCTAAACATCTTCCATGTAAACCTCCTTTATAGCCTAAGTAAACATATCACCTACGTGCACGTTAATTGAGCCTTCTAGAGAGAATGCCATACTTACACCTGACTTTGTGAAAGCAAATTTTCTACAAATACTTCTTTTGAAGCGCTTCCCACTCCCTGAGTGAAAACGTCCTAAGTTTTGTGTCTTTGCTTCAGGAACCAAACCCATGAAGTATTTGGTCCTCTGTTCCTGCCCCATTTTTGCCCTTTAGCGACGAGGGATGCCCAAGGTGGGGTGGAAGAACGACACACCCACCCGCAGGTGCCAGGCTGCCTTCAGAGCCACCAGAACAACAAGCGGATCCAGGCTGCCACTTAACCCACCCGCACAAGGGCGCCTCTGATATCGGACAAACGCCCCCCTACTCTGGAGGCACCAGGTGCCCGCAGGACCCTACCTGAGGGCCGCTCCCGAGCGCTCAGCGTCTACTTCCTGTTTACCACCCAGGCTCTTCCTCCAGTGCCGGGCCGGTTCAGACGGCGGGCGGCAACCCGGCGCATGCGCCAACCCTAGGGCGCCCCTCTTTTCCAAAAGGCATTTTTGTGGAAAGCCCATAGTATCAACCTGCGAGAGGCGGGCAAGACGACTGCCGAACGCACCCTCTTTTAGCTTGTTATTACGAGACCTCCAACAGCCAATGGAGACGCAGGGCAGGGGATTCGGCGAATCTAGCTATTAATACCATTAACTCGCGGGGCCAATATGGATTTTTTTCTTTCGTTTGTTTCAAGGCATTAAGAGACTTTTTTGGACCACTACGCAAAGGTTTATGGAAACTGGTGTAAAAGGGAATGTCTCTCTTGCTTAGGACTCCGGGGAAACGACAGGGTTAGGGATATTAGGGGGCGACGCCCAACTTCTGACAACCTTACCGGGATCCTCAGAGTCTGGACGGTAGTCCTCCCGAAAGAAGAAAGGCAGTATCGGTGTCCGCAGTGACTAGAGGAGGGAGTCGGAGGACAGAGACTACAGAGCCCGAGCGATAAGACACCGGGCGGGCGCCGAGCCGGAGTCACGTGGCCCGCCGGCCATGACAGTTACCGAGGCGGCAGGGGCCGCTCAGGGCCGGGGCTGCCGCGTAATCGCAGACTCTTCAGAATGCTCCGTTCGCCGTCTCTTCTTAACTTCCTCCTGGGTCTCGCTTCTGAGCCGTGGTGTCCAGCCCAGACAGAAAGGAAGACGCGGCGCGTCGCGTGGAGCCGACGCCGGAGGTCGCCAGCGACGGCTGTCTCAACCTAACAGGGGCGGGCCCGGGGCGGGGCCTGAGTGGGGCGGCCCCGCCGAGCCGCAAAGTTTGGCTGTGGCGGCAAATGGGCTTGGGCGGCTCCTCGGCGGGTGGCGGTGGTGGCCGTAGCGGTTCCTCCTGGCCCTGTTAATGTCGGGGCCAGGCCCGGGGAGGATGGCGCCCTAGAGCCCAGCCTTGCTGGGGAAGGGGCGGGAGGGGACGGGGTGGGCACCGGCCATGTCGGAGGTGACCCGGAGTCTGCTGCAGCGCTGGGGCGCCAGTTTTAGGAGAGGCGCCGACTTCGACTCTTGGGGCCAGCTGGTGGAGGCGATAGACGAGTATCAGATGTGAGTGACTAACTGCCGGAGTCTGCCGGGCCGGTCGGCCACCTCCCCCTGCTTTCTGTCTGTCTCATCATATCTGCCAAGGCTGCTGGGGTGGGGCCTCGCACGCACCGGGGCTGAGGTCCCCCCGGCCCTGGTGAGGCTGCCCTGGAGACAGCGGGTCTGCTCTCTGGGGTGTCTCGCCCTCTTTTCCCTCGCCAGCTCCATTCAACAGGTAGCTCGCTCTGCTTGCTTGGGGCGCCTTCCCTAACCGTTCCTTTCTTTCATCTCTTGGGTTCCCCCTCGGCAGCCAGGTTTCCTTTCCTGCTATCCTTCCTACGCCTCTCCCAGGTTGCCACCCCTGGATGTCTATCACATCTCCGAGGAATACTTGTGTATGCTCTCCGCCCACGTTCCAGGGATGAGTGGCTTCGCTGTGTGTGTGTGTGTGTGTGTGTGTGTGTGTGTGTCCCTGTCCATGTGGGGGAGACGGTGCCGCCAGGAAGCAGGCGAGGGCCAGGGATGTCTCTCCTCCGAAAGGGTCCCCTCGCCCCTTCCTTCTCCACCCCTCTTTCTGGCTAGCAGTATTTTCACGATTCCGCCTGGATTTTCGTTTCGGTTTCTGGGGCTGTTATTTGCTAGGCTGTGAGTCCCACCCACCCCCTCGCTCGGTTGCTTTGGGTGGAGTCCGCGCAGGATGTGAACAGAAGAGAGCAAAATATGAATTAATAGACCGCTCACACGAGCCACCACTCCCTTTTTGGGTCCCTCCTCCTTTTCCTGTGTATAATGTATAGCCACAGGGTACAAGTGACTACGTTTCCTTTATCAACCTGTGTCTGATTTCTTTCCCATTGTGGTTTCCCCAAAAAACTATAGGGGTGCTTTTAAAATTAAAGGACAAGATTACAGACGATATATAAAACCTAGCTTCGTTGTATGCACATTCTGTTGAACTTAAGAACTGCGCACTAAAACACTCTTGTTTGCAAACTGTCACCATTCATTATTCTTGGTTTAGGGCAAGTTATTTGAGATTTCACGGAATATGAAACCAAGTCTGAGTAAAATCTACACTGCCTCCCACCTTTGATGTTTTCTGAAAGAACACATACTTGGTGCTCGCATGATCTCTTATCCACTCCCCACAATAGTTATCTGACCAGTAAAATTATTTAAATGTGTAGATGTTCTCTGTCTCATCTTACTGACTTTGAATTGCCTGTAGTTTAAAAAAGCTGGAAAACAACCATTCTCTTGCCATTTTGCCATGTGTAACAACGACTAGCGTTTGTATTGCAATTTCACATGATTTCAATTGCTCTTGCAACTACTCAGCGAGAATATCATTATTTTCATTTTACAAAATGAGGAAAGTGGAACTGAAGTTAAAACAGATTACTCAGGGTCACAAAACATTACTACTGGAACCTGGGATTTTCTTTTGATTCCAGGGCTTATCTCCTCTACCACGTAGTGTTCAAGATGCTTTATTTAAGATGCATTGATAGAATAATTCTGTAAGTGAATTAGACAGATTTGAAGATTTTTTTTCGTTATGAGAGCATGTACTCGTCCATGCTATAGCCAGTTAGATAAATGATCACTATTATATTCATGCTGTGTGTTACCTAAAATTGCCTAGCCTGCACTATAAAGCTCTCACTTGTGGTGAAACCTAGGAGACGTTGGCACTGAACAGCAGACCTCACAATAGAAAGTGAAGAATGCCATAACTAATTAAAATTACAAAGGAAAATTGAATGTACAAACTGTTTAGCTGGAATTTCTAGAATGAGGGTGATTGGGCACATACAAATCCACTGTTGGACCTCAGTACTAACCTTTGAACATCATGATCCAGGGTAGTCCCCAAGTTATTGCCAAAACTGCCAGTGTCAAATTTCAATAGAAATATGTAATGGCTGGCTTAATTTTTTAAAACATACAGGCTACATGTACAAGGTCAACAGTTTAAAATGCTATATCCAGGGAACCAGCAGTTAGCGTAATGGCTATGTCGCTGGACTCCCACGTAGTCGACCGTGGTTCGGGTCTCGGACCCGGTGGCTTACAACTCACGCCGGGCGCATGTGCGTGCGTGCCCAAGATCCCGAGAGGAGAATGGAGGAGAAGGGATTGCGGCGTGACCATCCCCCCTGGGGGGTGATTTCTCGCTTTCTGTCTCTATGTCTCTCTCTGTCTGGCGAGCGCACGCGCCCTATAGCGAAAAAACCTCTCCAAAAAAAAAAAAAAAATGCTATATCCAGAAATGAAGGCAAATTGTCCTTTTTATTTGAACTATCTGAATGGGAGGAAAGGCTGCAGCCACAGACACCCATCTGGGGCTGCTGTAATGATTTAAACAAGGATTGACAAGATTTGGTTACGGACTGGATATCAAGAGGAGGAAAAGAAGAAGTCTGGGATAACTGGGATTTCTAATTGGGTAGGCAGCAATGTCCTTATCCAACATGCAAGAGCTGGCTTATGGCAGGGAAGATGTTGATGGAGGGGCAGACATGCATGCTGATGTCAGCATAATATAGCAATACTGTAGCTTAAACAGTTCCTTCACTCAGCAGTCACAGCTCAGGATACAGAGATGAGTTCAATCTGATTTCTGCCCTCAGAGCACTGAGAGTGTAGTGGAACACTTTAGAGACATTGGGCATTATCATAACAGAAATATGAAAAGACTCAACGCTCCCACACTCCTGTTTCTTGAAGCACATTTCTGCCCTAGGGCCTTTGTATTTTTTCAAAAACACACCCTGTCCCTAATTATCTGCTTGAGTCACTTGGTCACTTTCTTCAATCCTTTGTTCAAACACTATCTTCTCAGTGAGACCCTCTCTGGCCACTGTATTTAAAGTCTAAAAGCCTGTCTGCCTCTACTCCCTCTTAGTCTTGCACAATCTAAATGTGTTGTATGTATTCATTTTCCTTACTGTCCTCCCACTGAAATGGAAGTTCTTTGAGGGCATCGTGGGTGTGGGGGTGTTGTCTACTTTGTTCTCTGTTGTATATTTAATATCCAGAGTTGTGGTGAGCTACTAATACATAATCATTTATTTAGGTGTTATATAATTATTATTTTTTATTGACTGGATAAATTTAGGACTATTCTGTGAGAGCATTAAGGAGCTGATGTTGAAATGCTGTTAGAAGATTAAATAAATTAATGTCAATACTGAAATTGTTACCCAAAATATATATGAGCAGTGAAAAATAATTCTGTTGATCAGACCACATCTTTCAGCTGCAGGAGGATATGTGACCCCTACCTGTGGCAGAGTGGTACAGAAATTGTTGCTCAGAATCAGACATTTCACAGGATCAGTCCTAGGTATTTATCTAGCATGTGCATGCCCAGTAAATATTTATTACATGAAAGGATGAATTGAAGACTAGGTAATATTCACATTTACCAGGCATTTTTTAAAAGATTATTTATTGAGAGAGAGAGAAGAAGGGAGAGTTAGTCTCTGAAGAGGGTCTTCATACCTTTGGCCACTCCCCAGTCTAAGCTAGACTGAATTATAGGCATGCAGGTGCACCCAGTGTGCTCAAGGAGGTCCCAGACATAAACCCAGGATACGTGGGTCCAAGTTGCATTACCCTATTATCGCCACCTGACCCCTTCATTGTGTTTTTTTATCTGTGCCGCTTAAAGAGTGGTACATGCATTGGTGCTGGTCTGCAAACTTACTGGTCTGCAACAAGATAAAGTAATTGAGAATTAGTGTTTAGAAACTTCATGGTAATTTGATATTTTCATGATATTCTTCACTATGTTTTACAAAAGTTTTAGCTTGGGACAGATTGGGGGGAACTGGTCCTTCACTAGATAGTTTAAGGACACATTTCTGTGTCATGCAATGCTACGGGGTTTCCATCAGTCACATGTGTATGTGCTTAAAAGTGTGTGGAAAAACTCCCTTTGAGAATGGTCCTGTTTTATTTGTAGGCACCTTTATAGAGTGACATGAGTCTCTAGGGAACATTTGACAGGTGTCTTTCCTTTACTAATAGAATGCCAAGTGTTTTATTCACTCATTTGATATCCAAAGTATGTAGATTTTATTTCCTCAGTGGACAAAGTCAAGCCTCACTTTGTCTTGAAATGGTGCAATCTTTTGTGAATTTAGTTTTTTTTCTTAAGAGAGATTTTTGCGGGGTGTGTGTGCTTGCTGGAGAGACAGAGAGAAAGTGAGAAATTACCCCCCAGGGATATGGCCATGGTTCTCCTCCATTCTCCTCTTGGTGTCTTGGGTACACACGCATACACACCTGATGTGAGTTTTAAGCCATCGGGTCTGGGACTAGAACTGCAGTCGACTATGTGAGAGTCCAGCGATACAACCATTACACCATCTGCTGGTTCCTAGTTTTTTCTTTCTTTTTTTTTTTTAGTAAGTAAACATCCCCTCATGGTATGGGGGGGGGGGGGGGGGCGTGGGCCACACTGCAATCCCTTCTCTTCCATTCTCCTCTAGGGCTTTTGGGCACATGCACACACATGCCCAGTATGTTTTTCAAGCCACTGGGTCTGGGACTCAAACCATGCAGTTGATCATGTGGGATCCAGCCACCTTAACCATCAGATCACCAACTGGCCTTGATTTTTTTTTTTTCTCTCGTTGAGACTTAAAAAAGTTTTCTTAAAACAATTTATTGTATTGAGATATGATTTATATCCAGTGATGTTTATCCATTGTACATATACAACTTAGGGATTTTTAGTTGAATTTGTCGAGTTGGGTAACCATCATTACAGTCAAATTTTAGAACCTTTCTGTCACCCCAAAAAGATCCTGTGCCCATTTACAGTCATTCCATATTCACACTCTGACTCTAGACAACTACTAATTTATATCCTGTTTCTATAAATTTGTCTCTTTTTGGACATTGATGTGGTTTCACTCAGTTAATGCATGATCTTTTTGCGTTTGGTTTCTTTCATTTAGCATGTTTGTCTATAAGGATCATCCATGTTATAGCCTATATCAATACTTGTTCCTTTTTAATTGATGAATAGCATTACATGGTACAGGTATTGGATTTTGTGTATCTATTCACAAATTAGTGGATATTTACTGTTTTGTTTCTACTTTTTGACTTATTAGCAATAAGACTGTCCTTAACATTAATATGCATGTCTTTGTTGGGGTGAAGATTTGTATCTTTTAGGTAAATACCTAGAAGTGGACTTGCTAAGCTATATGATTTTAATTTTAAAATTTTAGTTATTTTTATAATTGTCAGAGGGCATGTGTGCTTACCAGAGGCAGGGGAGAAAGTACCCCTCAGTTAGGTGTGGTCATGCTGCAATCTCTTCTCCATTTCTTCATCCTGTTGGGGTTCAGGGCAGGCATGTACACGTACCCTATGCATTTTTCAGACCACTGGGGCTGGCAATTAAACTGTGGTCATCCATGGGGATTTCGCTCCCTTAACCACTAGCTATTTGTCAGCCCTGTAACTTTTAAAAAAATATATTTAATTTATTGTTATCATTATTATTCTTTTAATTTGCTGCAAAACACACACGCTCTGTGGGTGGGAAGGGGGGGTGAATGAGAAAGCAAGCTACCAGGTCCAGGACTCAAACCTTGGTCAGCCATGTGGGAGTCTACCTTTCTAACCACCATGCCACCAGCCGGCCCCAAGCCCTGTAACTTTTTTTTTTTCTTTTTTTGGAGAGGCTTTTGCTATAGGGTGGGTGTGCTCGCCAGAAAGACAGAGAGAGACAGAGAGCAAGAAATCGTCCCCCAGGGGGGATGGCCACGCCACAATCCTTTCTCCTCCATTCTCCTCTCAGGATCTTGGGCACGCACGCACACACGCCCGGTGTGAGTTTAAGCCACCGGGTCTGGGACTCGAACCGCAGTCGACTACGTGGGAGTCCAGTGACATAGCCATTGCACTAACTGCTGGTCCCAGCCCTGTAACTTTTTAAAGAAACTACTAAAATTGTCCAAGAAGGCAGTACATTTTATATCTCTGCCATCGGTATATGAGGGTTCCTGTTTCTCCACATCTCTAGCATGTTATTGTCTATCTTTTTGATTACAGCCAGTATAGTGCGTGTGTAGTGTACTTCACTGTGGTTTTAATTTGCATTTTTCTAATGACTAATAATTTTAGGTGTCTTTTCATATGCTTATTTTTCCTCTGTAAATCTTGTTTGCAAAGTGTGTTTGCCCATGTTTTAATTGAGTTATTTGCCTATGGAGTTGAAATTTTTTTTAAAATCTAGATTCAAATCCTTTACATGATAGATGATTTGCAAATATCTCCTCCTAGTTTGTTGTGTAGTTTTAAAAAGACATGGATTGTGTTGGAATTTAACACCCTTTCTACTAACTTAATTGCATTTGAGTTTAGAGCTATACCCTTTATTCTTTTTTTAAAAAAGAATTATTTTATTTAATTTTATTCATCATAATTATTACTAATTTTTAATTTGATCAGAGAGAGAGAGAAAGAAAGTGAGAAAGCAAGCCACCTGGTTCAGGACTCGAACCATGATCAGCCATGCGAGAGTCTAGCATGCCTTAACCACCATGCCATCTGCCCACCCCTATACCCTTTATTCTGACAATGGTCCTACTTAGTCATTTTTAGCGAGGTATGTATAGAATTATTCAAATGAAGAAGCTCATGCCACACTCTATAACTTCTTTGAGTTCAGGCCTTTATAATGGGCATTGCTAAGGATGTAGACAGTGGATTCCTTTAGAGTGTTCTTTATAGGTAGTAGGTCAGCAAGAGTAAGAAAAGAAACCAAGTAGAAAGCAAGGGCAGTTGTTTTTACTTGCATCTGCTACCCTGTAGTATCAACAAAAAGTGAGTCTGTGAATAATATTTTGGGAAAAAAAAAACATTAAGGGGGGACCAGCAGGTGGCGTGGTGGTTAGGGCGCTGGACACTCCCACATGGGCAACCACAGTTTGAGTCCTGGACCTGGTGGCTTCCTTTCTCACTTTCCCTCTCTCTCTTTCTCTGTGTCTCTCTCTGGCCAAATTAAAATAAATGAATGAATAAGTAAAATTAAGTAATTCTTTAAAAAAAAAATGAATGAAGGGATCCTTAGCATTGAGTGGAAAGAACTAAATGGATGGAAGTGGTTTGATTAAGTGACATGGTAGAGGGGCCAAAAGGTGGTGCAACAGCAACACAACTGGACCTACTGGGAGAGGTTCTGGGTTCACATCCTGGGACCTCTCTGAGCGTGCTAAGCACACATGAGTACCCATGATCTAGGCAGACTGAGTCTTGGAGTAGATCGTGACATAAAGACCCTGTGGCAATGGCTCTTCCTCATGAAAGCAATAAATAAGTACACTTCCAAAAAAAGGTAGCATGGTGGAACTATCCTGTAAAATGTTACAACCTTTCATAAAATGGACAGAGGCCATCAAGAACAACGAACTTTATGCCTGATCTTTAAAGACATAATGGCATGGAACAGAACTCTCATCCAAGTATTTTATTGAATCCTGAATAGTACTATGTTTTGCAGTTGGCTTAGTAGAAAACCTAGCACTTGGCTTACTCTTTGTATTCCTGTTTTTTCTACCCAGAAGAGTATGCTTGAGAATTTTGTTTTCAAATTCTTTTGCTGGTTTCATTTCCCCTGCAGATTTCTTTTTTAATTATGAAAAAATAAAACTCACCATTAAAGTTGTTTTTGTTTTTGTTTTTGCTTTACTTATGATAGAGTGTGTTCATGTACACATGAAAGAGATCTGGACATTCTCCATGGGGACTGCTCATGCCATGAGCCTCTTCTTCCAGTTGGGCACTTGCTGTGTGCCTGGTATGTTTCAGGCTGACCGGGCCGAGGTCAAACCACAGTTGCCATGTATGCAAGAGTTGCCTTCTCTTAAGCATTACATTCTGGGACCAGCAGTTAGTGTAATGGCTATGTCGCTGGACTCCCATGTAGTCGACGGCAGTTCGAGTCCCAGACCCGGTGGCTTAAACTCACGCCAGGTGCATGTACATGCGTGCCCAAGATCCCAAGAGGAGAATGGAGGAGAAGGGATTGCTGAGTGGCCATCCCCCCGGGGGGTGATTTCTCACTTTCTGTCTCTCTGTCTCTCTCTGTCTTTCTGGCGAGCTCACGTGTCCTATAGCAAAAACCTCTCAAAAAAAAAAAAAAAAAGCATTCTATTCTTGAGCAGCTTGTTATTAATGCCTTGCCGCTGTGGAACCAGCCCAAAGGGCCACATTAAAGTGTATTGAGTCAGTGGGTTTTAGTATGAACACGTACACACTCGAGTTGCCAGGGCCAGAATTCAAACCACACAGTTGGTCGTGTGGGATCCAGCTCCCTTAACCACTAGGCCATGGGACTGACTGGCATGTCTTCGTTCACTTAGCATAATGTTACTGAGATCCATCCTGTTACCATTCCTCTTCATTTCTCTGTATAACTGAAAACTATTCCATTGAATAGGTGTACCTCATCCTTTGTTAATCCATTTATCAATTGATGGGCATTTTGGTTCTACTTCTTGGCTGTTATGAATAATGCTATAACCTTTTATGTCCAGGTTTTTCTTTGTGTGTGAACATATGTTATCAGTTCTTTTAGGGACATATCCAGGATTTTGAAATTGCTGGGTTATATGGAAACTATCTTTAACTAAGCTACACTGTTTTCCATAGTGCCTTGCACCATTTTACCATCTACCAGCAGTGTATGAGCATTTTAGTTTTATTTTCGCATCCTTGCCAACACCTGTCACATGCTCTCTCTTCCTTTCTCTCTCTCTTTTTAAATTGTAACCTTCCTATTGGGTGTGAAGAGTCTCATTGTGGTTTTTATATCTATTTACCTATTGACTAACAATGTTGAGTGTTTTTTCATGTGTTTATTGGCCATATTTTATATTCTTTTCTTTCTGGAGAGGTTTTTGCTATAGGGCGCGTGCGCTCGCCAGAGACAGAGACAGAGAGATGAAAGCAAGAAATCACCCCCCAGGGGGGATGGCCACGCCGCAGTCCCTTCTCCTCTGTTCTCCTCTCGGGATCTTGGGCACACACGCACATGCACCCGCATGTTTTAAGCCACTGGGTCCGGGACGTGAACCACAGTCGACTATGTGGGAGTCCAGCGACATAGCCATTACGCTAACTGCTGGTCCCATGTTTTATCTTCTATGGAGAAAAGTCTATTCAGATCATTTGCCCAATGTTAGTATATATATATATATATATATTTATTATTTTTTTTATGAGGTTTTTGCTATAGGGTGCATGTGCTTACCAGAAGGACAGAGAGAGACAGAAAGTGAGAAATCACCCTCGGGGGGGGGGGGGTGGTGGCCACACTGTAGTCCCTTCTCCTCCATTGTCCTCTCGGGACTTGGGCACACATGCACCCGTGTGCGGTCTGAGTTTAAGCCACCAGGTCCAGGACTTGAACCGTGGTCTTGTACATGGGAGGCCAGCGACATAGTCATTACACCAACTGCTGGTCCCCTAATATTAGTATTTTTATTGTTTAGTTGTAAGAGTCACTCCTTTGGTTTCTGCTGTTTCAGAAATAGCTATATGTCCTCGCTGCTGAGCTTGGACTAGGAACATAGATCCATCCTTAAAAACTCACCCAAAGACTAGCAGCTATTTTTGAGTATGGTGATAATTGGGCAAAGAATGATTTCTCTTTTTAATTGGTAGAGATCTTTATTTCTATAAACATTATTGTTTAAAGTATATTTTTATAGAGTATTATCAGTTTGTCGTTGCTGTAATTTGGATTTGGATTAATCTTATCAGCAAAGTAATAATATACTGACAAAGTATTTTTGGTTTGGTGCTATTATTGGTGCTCACCGCAAGCGTTTAAGCAGAATCTGGACAACCACTTATTGGCTTGTTCCAGAAGATATTCATGGATACTAAAAAAAAGTTGGACTAGATGCCTTTTGAGATTCTTTCCAGCTCTAAGATTCTGCTTTTATTGCCTAACTAAAATTGGTCCCAGTGAAATCAAAGTATCTTATTTTCATCCTCATTGTATAAAGAGTTTGATTGTAAAGGTTGTGTAGATTTATACTTTGAAAACAGAACAGGGTATCTACTTTGTACTTCAAAGTTTCACATTTCACTTTTTTTTTTTTTTTTTTTTTGAGAGATTTTCGCTATAGGGCGCGTGCGCTTGCCAGACAGACAGAGAGAGACATAGAGACAGAAAGCGAGAAATCACCCCCCAGGGGGGATGGTCACACCGCAATCCCTTGTCCTCCATTCTCCTCTCGGGCTCCTGGGCACGCATGCACACGTGCCCAGTGTGGGTTTTAAGCCACCGGGTCCGGGACGCAAACCGCGGTCAACTACGTGGGAGTCCAGCGACATAGCTATTACGCTAACTGCTGGTTCCCCACTTTTTTTTGAAGGTATAATTGTTTCACCTGTACTTGAGATAGTTTGCTTTTTTTATAAGACTTTGTTTTCTTCTTACAGATTAGCAAGACATCTACAAAAAGAGGCCCAAGCTCAACACAATAATTCTGAATTCACAGAAGAACAAAAGGTATTATAAAATAATTTCTGGATTGACATGTCAGATTCCAGATGAAAAATACCATGTTTTTTTGAGTCCACTAAGCAAAAAAAAAAAAAAAAAAGGAAAAAGAAAAAAACTGTTATACTTAAAAAGAATGATATGATTATACTTTGTTTAACATTAGGTGATCATTTGGAGATATATGATTTATCACTTAATTTCTTTTCTCAGCTGTTTTGGCTTTGTTTAACTTTAGTGGAGACTACGCACACTTAGTTGAAGTAAATAGGGGGCAACACCCTAAGACTAGAGTGTATGTGGAGTTACTTGGGAAGATAAAGGGGTTATCAGTAATTGCATCTCACCACAATACTTACTTCAGATTTCTTAGCCCCATGTCTACCTCTTCTCCAAACAAACATACACATAAAAGAAAAAAAAAAATCAAACAAACCTACCACTGAAAAAAAATGAGTTCAAGTCAAGAATCTGGCATAAAAAATCTGTCAGCACAGTAAATGCATAAAGTTGAAAAATGCTTCAATGATGCTCTTTCTCCTTGAATTAAAATTTTTGTGTGTCACATTGGTTCCTTAAACTGTTAGAGATTGTGCAAACTGGGATATTTTAAAGACGCTTTATTCTAAAAGGGTAAAAAGAAATGGGAGGAAACAACTCCCATTTTGTCCTTGCTCAGAATGTTTAGCATTAGGTCAATTTTTAATCGGGTAGATAGCAAAAAACAATGTGTCAGTTGTTCCCTTCTAAAGAAAAAACTGTGAAAACTCATTTTCTGTTATTAATTCTTACTTTGCACAAAGGGTGGGAGTAGGAGTGATTTTTTTGGGGGGTACATTTTCAAAGTAACTGCTAACAGTTATTTTAGGCTGTAGACCTGTGATAATTTGACTCTTATTTATAGAAGTTTCTGAAGAAAAAGCCTCCAAAGATTACGATTATCATATTTCTTACACAAGTTTAGGGTATTAGTATTTCAAAAATATCTAGAGTCTACTGGATCTAATGTGCAGTTTTATGTATTTCTAAAATAAATCATGTGCTACAATTTAAAAGGGCATTTTTCTTTTTTCCTTAATAATTGTTAATATCCACAAAAGATTTAGGAAACTTGGGATTTTAGCCCTTGATAATGATTACCACTGAGGAAATGACTGGTTTTCTTAAGGAAAGGAACAAAAACTGTACTTCATCACCTGTAAAGATTTGTGAAATCCGTGTAAGAACTGACTAAGAAGTGATTAGTTCGCATCACAGAATTGGGAGTTAAAACATTGAAATTTTGATGAGCAGAATCTCAGACAGCCAAGTGTATAAATTAATAGCTAACAAAGTATGTTATGGATATGGAAACAGTGAAAATTTAGGAAATTAAACAAATGTTAATGATCCCCCCAGTTTAGCCACCCGTTGGCCTTAATTACTTATGTGCCCTGTCTTCGACATCTGTTGTTTAGATTCAGGACGTATGAGTCACGTGACTTCAAATATAAAGTGATTATGAGCTCTATTTATGATGGTGATTAGAATCTTGAGAAAAAAATTAATTTTTTTTTTTACGAGAGATTTTTACTATAGAGTATGTGCATTCGCTGGAGAGAGAGAGAGAGAGAGAGAGAGAGAGAGAGAGACGGAGAGACAGAAAACAAGAAATTATCCCCTGGGGGGATGCCCATGCCGCAATATCTTCTCCATTCTCTTTTCAGAATTTTGGGCATGCATGCATATGTGCCTGGTGTTAAGTTTGAATCCACTGGGTCTGGGACTCGAACCAGGGTTGACCATGTGGGAGTCCAGTGACATCACCATTATGTCATCTGCAGGTCCTGAGAAAAAAAATTGAACTCTTAATTTCTTTGAACTTTTTAAGGCTGAAGCTAGTGTTTGATAATGCTATTTATTTAATTTATAGCTATTCCTTAGCAGCCTCTTGGCTGCTATCTTTTTTTCAGCTTCTCTTTGGCTACAAAGACCCATGGATCTTAAAGTGCAGAAGGACCAGAAGGCAGCAGGTTCTAGAGGAGAGAGCTGAGATCTGGAGTCAGGACACGCAGGGTTTGGCACCCTGCCTCTAGCCCTAGCCCTCCGTGTCTTTATGTTTGAAGTAAGGGGTTAGAAAACTCTATAAGTGGTCTCAAAGGTACCCCTACATCTTCCAGTGACCTCTGCCTTTGAAGTATCTGCCCTTCCTCCTTTCCTGGAGGCCTGATTTCTGAGGTGTTTATTATAATACGTGCCCGGGAGGCATTTAGGGCTGTCAGTTGTGACTCCAGAAAGAGCTTGTGCCTGCCTGCCTATTGCTTGGGCTTGGAGAAAGACGCCCAAATCACTCTGTGCTATATTAGGAATGTAAGGCAAGTGCTATGCATTTAAAATAATTTTCTTTGAAAATAAAAGTAAAATATTCATAGTGAGCCAAAAACTCATAGGAAATGTAGGGATTATTTGAATGTTATGTAAGGGAAATGTTATCAGAGGTTTCAAGTTAATATAAATGATTAGAAAGCAGAGATCTTCCAGACTTGTTCTGGGATTGGTTCTGAAAACTTTTGTCAGTGTTATTCAAACAAAGTCCTGAGAGGCTGTGATTTTTCAGCACTTTTATGCTAATGTGTATGTTGGACATTTAAAGAGTTTGGTTACATATAATATTTTAAAATTTATTTGGGTATATAGTATTTTAAAATGTATTTGCTTTCCGAAGGAATTTTCAGGTCCTGAGCTCAGGATCTTTCTGCATCAGCCTCCTGAGTCACTGGGATTACAAATGTGCCACACTGCCCTCAACTTTTAGGTTAATCCAGGAATCAAACCCAGGCTTCCTGAGTGGTCCTAGTCTGTGGAGTACAACCTTTTATTTATTTATTGCCAGAGAGTGTGTGCACTTACTTGTGGGAAAGTGACAGACAGAGGAGCAAAGGAAAGTGAGAAAGCATCCCGCACACTTCTGAAAGTGGGGCATAGTTATGCTAAAATCTCTTCCCATCCGTGTATCCCTCTTTTTGGGATTTTCAGTTCATGCACACATGCCTGGCATGTTTTTCAAGCTGCCAGGTTCGGGCTTCAAACCACATAGTCAGCCATGTGGAATCCAGCCTTCACCATCACACCACAGTCTGACCCAGAGTCTAGCCTCTTAAATAGCACACAGCATGGCAACTAAATCTTACGGGAAATTTTGATACAGACTGCAAAATCAATTGAATGCCAGACTTGCACATAAGCAAAGGAGAAAAAAACCCAAAAGTGAAAAATGGAAGATACTCCTTATGTTATTCTTTTTTTTATAATTATTTATTTTATTTTATTTATTCATTCATTTATTTTTCAGTTTGACCAGAGAGAGACAGAGGGTAACAGTGAGAAAGAGAGGAAGTGAGAAAGTAAGCCACCAGATTCAGGACTTGAACCCTCGTCGGCCATGTGAGAGTGTCCAGTGCCTTAACCACCACACCACCTGCTGGTCCCAATACTCCTTATGTTATTCTAAGCAAAGTTGTTTGTGTTTTTTTTATTTTGAATTGTATACTTTATGCTTTTACCATTCACAGTTTTGTTTTTTGGGGAGTTTTCTTTTTTGTAGCAGTGGCAAATTTTTGAATTATGTCAACATTCAAGAGTTTGAAAGGAGATTAAAAAAAAAAAGAAATTCAGGGGGTTTTTTTGGTAGCGGGTGCATGTGCTTGCCAAGTAGAGATAGAGAGAGATGGGGATAAGAAGCACCCCCATGAGAAACAGTCCCACTGCAGTCCTTTCTCTGCAATCCCTTCTCCTCCATTTCTTTCCCTCTTTTGGGATTTTGGAGTGTGTTTCTGAAGCTGTCGAGTCTGGGACTTGAACCACAGGTTGGCTCTGTGGAATTCAGCTGCCCTAACCTTCAGGCCACAAAAGCCAGCCCAGAATATAACTATTTCTAAAGTGCTTTTTAAAATTAAGTTTTTTACCATGTAGTCCCTCAGAAATATTTGATGAATAGAGGGCCAGATGGTGATGCAGCAGTAAAACACCCCACTGCAAGTCTGACCCGCATGGGAAGGTTCTGGCTGTGTATCCAAAGACCTCTCTGAGTTTGGTAGGCATGTATATGCCGTGAACCAGGGCTGGGTGAAGCTGGGGGTGGATCATGGCATCAAGAACTCCGTGGGGAATGCTGTGTCTCTGTCTTGCTCACAGAAGGAATAAATAAACTTAAAAAGACATATTTGATGAACAGATGTTCTGTTAGATCTTTTCTTATAGATATTTATTCATAAATGATTATTTTTAAGATCAGATAAACACTGATTTTTCAGAAAATAGCAATATTTTTTCGCAATGTTTATATCCAAAGAACTCTAAGGCAGAACTACTGACCTCTAAACTTTAGTAGAGATAAACCGTAGAAAAACATTATATGTATTTTCATTGTTAATATTCTCAAAGATTTCTGGTGCATAAGGACATTTATGGTTCTTATTTGATCCTCCCTCATGATTAGTTTACTTAGCTTTCATTTTAGTTCTCAGTAGTTTTGTCATCTTAACAGCTGGGTTTACTAGCCAACGAACAGCTGCCAAAAGCTTTCATTCCATTGAGCTCTCTACTTTGCTGTAGTAGATTTTCTCATGTAAGTTTCTGGACAGACTAGAACATCCTGTCTCATGATGCTTAGAAAGTTTTTCCTTATTTTGAATCAGATTTTATGGTAATGAGAATTCCAGCAATATATGCTTGTTTCATATTTTATAGGGTCTCCTTTTCTATCCACACCCTCATCTCTTCCCACTTCCTTACCCCCCCAGCTAAGTAGTAGATAACTGACTTTTTAAATCTAAAAAATTAAGTCTGAGTTTAAGTGAGACTATATTACTTTATGTGTATTTTTAAAATCTATTTTTCATCAAGCTAAATACATTTTAGCAAAGTTAATTTAACTCTTTAATTGTCAATTTTTATTCCATCTTTTCCTTTAACCAGTCTTTTCGGTTGTCAGTTTCCCTAGCAGTGACACTGTAAAACAGTCAGTATTTGGAAAATTAGAGCATCTTCTATTTATACCATATTAAGTATAAACAATAATTAGAAAGAACTTGTAACAGGTTAAGTTTTTCTAAAATTAAACTTACTTACCTTCAGTTCTTAGTCTTAATGAACATTAACAATAAAACTTACACTCTGACAAACATAAACTTAGGCTTCTTAATAATTTATCTGGACATCTATTCCTAAGAAAAGTGAAACAACTACAGTAGCAAGCACTTGATTTTGACATCAATAAATTCTACATGTTTTCAAAGTTATTGCTACAGCTGAAATGATAGTGTTGTATTCCTTTTTTTACACTGATGTTGGGTGTGGTCCCTTAAAAAAGTTATGAATAATGCCTATTGGTATTTTGCCATAGTGCAGTGGATTTCTGTATAAAAAGCTGTTGCTCTGCTTAACTTGAAATGTTTAAATTTATAGTAGTTTATTACTGGACTCATAGTTGTTAAACTGTATTTTACCTTAACTGTTAAAAGAATGAAATGAAATGCCTTTATAGTAAAGAAAGAAAAGTACTTTAAAGACTTAACTCATTGGTATTTCTCACTTAATGGAAACAAGATTTTTTTCTTTTTCTAACTTTTTGTCATAGGGTATGTGTGCTTGCCAGAGAGAGATGGGCAAGGGGAGAGTGAGAAATTACCCACCATTTAGGGTGATCACACAGCGTCCCTTCTTCTCATTTCTCCCTTTTTTGGGGATCTTTGGCATGCACACACAGGCACCCAGTGTATTTTTCAGGTCCAGTATGTTTTTCACACTGCTGGATCTGGGACTCCAACCATACTATTGGACATGTGGGATCTAGTACACCATGCTACTAGCAGATCTAACCACCATGCTACCAGCTAGCCCAAACCTTTTTTCCCCAATTAGAAAGGTTTTTTGATCGCCAGAGGGCACATGCACTCACCGAAAGAAAAAAAAGCATCCCCAGTTGGATGTGATCATGCCACAATCCATTCTCCTTCATTTCTCCATTGTATCAGGAATCTTAGGTATATGTGCACTTGCACTGAGGGTGTTTTCCAAGCCAGGGCTGGGATTTGAACTGCGGTTGGACATGTGGGATCCAGTTCTCTATGCACAGGGATCAACTGTTATGCTGTGGAACTGGCCTTAAAATATTTCTTATTAAATCAGTTTTAAAATAATTAAAATATTATAACTAAGTGGTATTAATGTAGGTGTATTGCTTGGTTGTTGGTATTGCTATATTGCATAGAAGGCATTGATATCTACAGCAAGTTACTTAACCTCTCTGTGCTTCATTTTTGACACTTGTGAAATGGATGCATCTAACTCATAGCATTACAGTAAGGATTAAATTAATTAATATTTATAAATCACTTAGGAGAGCTAATCACTTAGTTATTAGATGTTACTATTGCTATTTTTATTTCTAAAATTATTTACTAGTTTTGTCAGATTCGAGTGGCATATTTGGGATTCCAACCACTGAAGACCCTCTGCCCAGACTTCACCCTCCTGCTCCCCAGTCTACCCAGGAGCCAGGATAAGCCAATCAGCAGCCATCTATATTTGAGTTACATGCAACCCCATTCAGGGATTCTGACCACTGAAGACCCTCTGTCCAGACTTCACTGTCCTGCTCCCCAGTCTAGCCAGGAGCCAGATTTAACTCCAAAAAATAGGAAAAAAAACGTATAATGCATCAGATGACCAGAAACTACCACAGAGCCACAAGAAAGATGAGAACAAAGGAAATATCTCTCCTCTAGTGAAAAAGAATAAATCCTCTTCCTCCACAAAGAATACAAGGGAATTCATGGAAATGTCAGATAAAGAATTTAAAATATTCTTAGTGACGAAGCTAAGAGAGATGCAAGAGAATAGAGACAATAAACTCCAGAAGATTCAGGAGAAAAGAGACACCAAGTTCCAGGAGGTGAGGAAGTTCTTGCATGATCCGAAAGAGGAGATACACCTCATAAAAGAGAATCAAATGGAATTATTAGATGAAGGCTGTAATACAGGAAATCAAAACTTCCCTTGAAAATATCAAAAGCAGATTAAATCATGCAAAAGATCAAATCTCAAAGATATAGAAGATAGAACCTCTGATTTAGAAAAATTCACCAAAAAGACAGAAAATAACCCCCAAAAATGAGAATAACACATGAGTAATACTAGATACATTAAACACCCAAACATATGGGTCATCAGTATCCCAGAAGGTTAAGAAACTAATAAGGGTATTGAGAATCTATTCTATGAAATCCTGGAAGAAACCTTTCCAAACTTAGAGAGACACTCAAATATCCAGACCCAAGAAATAAGGACCCCCACATTGAATCGACCCGAGAAGATCTTCCCCACAGCACATAATAGCCAGATTGATTAAAACCACAGACAGAGACAAGATACTAAAATTGGCAAGCGAGAAACATCAAGTTACTTTCAAAGGATATCCCATAAGGCTAACATTGGACCTCTCATCAGAAACAATGCAAGCAGGTAAAGAGTGGGGAAATATATTCAAATTGTTAAGTGAAAAACAGTTTCAATGAAGAATACTATACCCAGCAAGGTTATCTTTCATATGGGAAAAAAAGACAAAAACATTCTCAGATAAACAAAACCTGAAAGAATTTACCAACACCATACCAGCTCTCCAAAAAAGTGCTGAAGGGAGTGCTATACCAGGAAAAATAAAGTCAAACACACAGGGAAAAGTCCAGACTTGAATGTAAACTTCTGGAGTTTAAATGGAAAGATCAGATCACAGTAACACTGCAAATTCAGCAGAAGAGAGATTTAATTACATGAGTTTGAACTAGTGAAATAGAATTTTTTTTATTACTTTAGACTAAAACATTACTGATTTTCTCCAATGCTTTGATTTCCATATTTAAGGATTTTTGTCTTGAACTGTTGATAGGTTCATCTACCTACTATTTGAGCTGAATCTTAACCTTTTTCCTGGCTTTAAGTTTTAAGCAAATATCTCTTAACATTTTTTTATTTTGATCTACTAAAACAAAAACTTTTATTTTTAAATTAAAAAATGCATTAAAAATATACCAATTAATACCTATTTAATGACTACAGTAAAGCAATATTGCCCCAGTGAGGTGCTACTTTATCATTTGTTCACTTTACTCACTGAGGTTTACACCTAAAGTCAGACATGCATTCTTAAATATGTATGTATCAGCCATGCTTGATATTGAAAGTCTTTAAATTAAGATCTTTAGTTAATCAATAAAATATGGGGAAAAAATGGCATAGAAAACAACTGTATATAGCAGAGTGTGTGTGAGAAGGGGTGCAGTTTGCAGAGAGTGAGAGGTAGGGAGTCAAGGGGGTAAAAAAGAAAAAAAAAGCAAAATATATAAGAAACAAGAAATAGAAAATTATTTGTTGATGATAACATATATGGTAATATCCTTTATTGAGCCAGTATACAATGTATACTGGACGGAAAATCTCATTTTGTATACTGTATTGATATACAGTAAATGAGTGTAAATAAACAATTAATTAAAAAAAGAATTGAATGTATATTTGAACAATAATGACTTAGGGATATTAGATTTTATGTAGAAAGACTTACTAGCCTCTATGCAATTGCTATTTTTGGAAGTGTTAATAAATCTGTGACTGTCATGAATCCTGTTGTAGTTATTATATCTAAATGTAATTTTCTAATGTAATATTTTAATGTAGATTTTCAGGATAAAATTGGACATTTTCTAAACTCTTATTAAAAATAATTTTTAAGAATTGTGGATTTGGTTAAAAATTATTACTTATTCTGTGATTGAGAGTCATATTTCACTTAGTAGTGGTTGTTTTGTGAGTTGCTATAGTCGCTGTTTGTTGCAGATATAATAATTGAATAACAGGCCAACTCCCTGTGGCCTGGTGGTTAAGACATCCAGATTTTGCATGGCCGACTACGTGGTTTGAATCTCAGGTATGGTGACTTGAGGAGCACACCGTGTGCATGTATGTGTGCCCAAAATCCTGAAAAGAGGGAAAGATGGAGAAGGGATTGTGACATGACCATTCCCCATAGGGGGTGCTTTCTCACTTTACGTTTCATGTGGGCAAGTGCCCAAGATCCTGTAGGCTGGAGGACTAGAGGAAGCAGACTGTGGTATGACTAGACCCTGTGAAGGGTGCTTATTTGTCTCTGTCTCGCTCTTATTCTCACTCGTACACACATGTACTCTATCCTGAATAAAGAAAGAAAGAGATTAAGACAGATCTGACTACAAAACTTACCACCATTCACCACAAATAATTGATTTTCCTTAGTGTTGCCTATGTATTTAATTAATCAAGTCAGGTTTGGACTTAGATAAAAATTAAGTTATATCATTGTGCTAGCTTTCAGATTTATTCTTTCAGTGAATTTCAGACTTTATGGAAAAGAAAAGGCAAAACTTAGGAGGGAAGATGTCTGGGAGCCTTTTCATTGCCTTTTAAACCATATCTAAGTCTGTCACCAAAGCAGTATTGGTTTAGAATCAGTTGTGGCATATTAGGCCAGGAAAGAGTATATACTCACTCTCTTCCCTTATCTCCACCCTTTGCCTCCAATTTCTCGTCTCTAAGTGGTGCAATATGCAATCTTATATAAATTAACTATAATTTAACTTACAAGGATTGTAGGCACATATATATACACCATGGAATGCTACTCAGCACTAACAGTAACAATAGTCCATCATTTAACACAAAGTGGATGAACCTGGAAGATGTAATGCTAAGTGAAATAAGCCAGACTGTAAAAGACTGATACTGTATGTCTCTACTTAATATGCGCCTGGGACCAGCAGTTAGCCTAATGGCTATGTCGCTGGACTCAAACGTAATCGACCGCGGTTCATGTCCCGGACCCGGTGGCTTAAAACTCATGCCGGGCGCATGTGCATGCGTGCCCAAGATCCCGAGAGGAGAATGGAGGAGAAGGGATTGCGGCGTGGCCATCCCCCCGGGCGGGGGGGGGGGGGGGACTTCTCACTTTCTGTCCTTCTGTCTCTCTCTGTCTGTCTGGCGAGTGCACGCCCTATAGCGAAAACCTCTCCAAAAAAAAAAAAAAAAACATGCACCAAATATCCACATTCCATGGGCAAAATTGAAGGATTCAGCAGCACAGAAGTAGAGAAGATAATGGTAAATACCAGAAGCTGCACAGAGGGCCAGTAGTGAAACTGAAAAGCAAATGATTAATAGACACACGGATGCATTTAAACAAGTGGAATAGGTTATGGAATGGTGTACTGCACTGTCGAATGTCTTGACAATTCAATATGTACTTCCCTCCCCAATAAAACTAGAACTATTATCAAATGTATACAACATAATGTAATGTTCAATCTTGAGTAAGATAAATATGTCTATATCCTTGCTTTGATTAATACATACTGTATACATGCTTTGGAAAATCGTAATATATCCCACAAAGATGTACAACAATTATATGTAAACTAGAAGTCACAATTTAAAAAATAAATAAGTTAAGAAATAAAAGAATGATAGTTAATCTTACCAATAAAGGTTAACTTGATTTTATCACCTAACAGTTATAATTTTGGTACTTATAGCTTTTTTTTCCCCTCTGTAGAAAACCATAGGCAAAATTGCAACATGCTTAGAATTACGAAGTGCGGCTTTACAGGTAAATCAACTTCTTTTTTCTATTTCTAATATAAGAAAAGTAAATTAATCTGATAAAACGTTAGGCTTATATACTAAAAGCAGTATTGTTGAGAAGGGTTTTATAACAATAAGGATTTATCTATTAAATTCATATTTTAAAAATTTATTTCAAATTTTGTGAACTCTAGAAATAAAAGATAGGACTGCAATTTTTTTTGCTATTTTTTTTTTACTGAATGTTCTAAGAATACAAAAAATAACAAAAACCTGTTTGAGACTTTTGTTTTCTACTCTAAAAGCAAGAAATAGCTTCCTTTTCAATATTTGATTCTTGCCACTTAAAAGACAGAGGGCACAGTGAAATCTTTTAAAGAAAAAGATGTAATATGTATATTTTAAATTTAGTCCACACAGTCCCAAGAAGAATTTAAACTGGAGGACCTGAAGAAGCTAGAACCAAGTAAGATTTACTTTATATTTTTTTAGTGACACTTCTTTGAAAAAGTAGTTAATCTACTATGGACATTAAAATTATTTAATGTAGATGCTGCTTTATTTCTATTAATATGTATTCCTATGCTATTTGGGGAGGGTGCATTTATATTTCTTGTATTGTTTATAGTAATTATTGATTGGATTTCACCTTTATTATAGAGTATATGAGATTGTAGCACACCTAAATATGTGTTAGTCTTTATTTTGTCTTACAGTAAAGTTTAGTTGGGGGGGTAGTTATAACCATGATGCCACCTACACTGTGCATCTTTAAAAATTACAGTCTAGCTGTTGGAGCTGCTGAACAAAATATTTCCTTATCTTCATTTTCCTTTCCTTCTTTAAAACTATTTTGAAGTAAATTTCTTCATACATTTTGGTAGTTAGGATGCTCCCAAATAAAACTTTTTTGGTTGGTTCAAATTAATATTCTCTAAGAGAAATGTTTGTGACAGTCTTGTGTAAAGGCATAAGACTTGAATGTAGAACTAAGTGAATGTGGGGACTGGCAGATGGCATAGTGGTTAAAGGCATTGGATTCCTACATGGCTGCCCACAGTTGGAGTCCTAAACCTGGTGGCTTGCTTTCTTCCTTTTCTCTCATTCTCTGGTCAAATTAATAACAACAGCAACAAATGAAATTAGAAGTCCAATGCGCTATCCATTGTGCAACAGAGCCACCTCAACAAATGGAATTAAATAAATAATCTTTCTTTAGAAGAAAACAGTAAGCGAATTTAAGTCAATCTTCTCATCTTTCATTGAGATAAAATTGCACATTTTGCAATCGCACAATTGCGGCTTGCTTTCTTACTTTCCCCCTCCCTCTCTTACTCTGTCCCTTTCTGCTCAAATTAAAGTAAATAAATGAATAAATAAATAAAGTTAAATAATAAAAAAAAATACTTTAAAAAAGAATAGTCAAGGCCTGTAGGTGGTGTGGGAGTCAGGGCTCTGGACTCCCACCTGGCTGACCACAGTTCAAGGCCTAGACCTGGTGGCTTGTTTTCTCACTTATCCACTCTTTCTCTCTCTCTCTTTCTCTGGTCAAAATAATAATGATGATAATGATAAATAAAATTAATTAATTCTTTTAAAAAATAGTTGTTCTCATTGAGCCTTGAAATACTGGGATACTGATCAGCTACACAGGAGACACCGTGGAGAGAATCAACTACCATATGTGAATTCAGATTTTTACTTGCATGGTACTTTAAATTTTCCTGTGCAATTTTGTATATGTTATATAATATTAATTCTCTCAATAGTTTATGAAGGAAGTGCTATTTCCTTTTTAGAATTGGGGAAACTGAGATTCAGAGTAGTTACATGAATGCTCAATGTAGGGCTAGGATTTGATTTCAGACCTTCAGACTTTCACCTCCTGTTCTTTCGCCTTGCTTATCTAACTTCAGCCATAGAGTGCGATCTGTTCCTTGAATGAGCCAAAGTTCCTGCCTCAGAGTCTGTGTCACTGCTCTAGCCCCTTCTCTAGAACCTGCAAAGCCTTTACCTTAGAGCTACTTGTGGATGTCTCCGCTGATGCTGGGGGTTCTGGCTCAAGTGCCTCCTAACAATGTACTTTTAAAAGGCTTCTCTTGTCCACCTTAGCTGGAGTCCTTCCTCTGTTCCTCTTTCACCATCATCCTGTTTGTCTTTTTCACAAGACTCATTACAATCTTACCTTATCTTGTTTATTTGTTGTCTGCTTGTCCTGCTAGGGTCTAAGTTCTATATATGAGGGCAAGGACTTTCTGTCTTGATCATTGTGTATCTTTAGCACCTAAAACAGTGACTAAACATTATGGGAATGAATAAACAGTTGTATTATAGGAGTAGAGAGAGAAGAAGGTTTGAGGGTAAGAGCTAAAGGAAGAGAGAGAGAGAGAGAGACTGAATGACAACCTGTACCCAATCTCAGACTTCTGTACTATAGGAGTTAGTAACATGCTTGTATAAAAAGTGATAAATGATTCTGACCCCATTAAAGTAATTGCAACCAGTGCACTTTGGATTTCTACCTTTGAGATGCAAATATGCCACACCCATTTTAGCTCTCACTGAAGAACTCTAAAATTAAAGACTAAATAAGTTGAGCACAAAATCACGGAAGCCTTTTGGATGGCCCAGTTAATGCCATGAATTTACTCGATGAAATTGCAGGTGGGAAATGATAAAGACAGAAATGAAACACTAAATTACGTAACTTTCAGTATCTCTTCAGATGTAGCTACAATTGTAGAACACCTCTCTCTCAGTTTATATTCCATAGTGTACTCTTTGAAATGTAGATCAACCGTAGACAGAAAACAGGAGGTGGTATCATGTTGTTTGAAAACTTCTCTTGACGATAAACCCTTCTTTGTGTGTACATGTGTAAATACATATGTGTGTGTATTCACGTGTGTATATAAGTGTTATCATAAAAGGAGTATGGGAATTATAATCTTTCTACTACAAACTTTAGCAGTTTGATGGAGTTGCAGGAAAATCTACTCAGGACTGAGAATAAAATGTGCTCATATACTTTGGTCACTTTAGATAACCGGTCTTTAATACTACAGGAGGAGATACTTTCTGGTCTTCGTGTCTGATCTAGGACTTTGTATATGGCAGAACTATTTTGGAATTTATTTTCCACTGAGTCTCTGAGACTCTAGAACTTATTCTCTGGAGATCTAAAAGTATCTGAAAATATTGGTATCTGGGATATTCTATGGATATTTTCATTTTGCTAATTCCTTCATTGGGCAAATACACTGTGGCTCTGGTATGGTAACAAGATAGGGAATTTAAAAACAGATACTAATATGCATAATAAAGTTGATTCAAGATGAGTCACTTAAGGTGTAACTTTTAGTTTTGATTCATGGACGAGTTCATGCTTTTTTTTGTCTTTTATTCTAGTCCTAAAGAATATTCTTACATATAATAAAGAATTCCCATTTGATGTTCAGCCTGTCCCATTAAGGTAAAATAAATAAGCATCCATATTTATCTTATTTTATAATCTGTTTCATACCTATCTTTCACATATTTCTGGGTTTTTATTAGTATAATAATATTACATAGTAATATATCAATGCCATTGATGTCATTGATATGAATGGTGTAATTGGAATCAGTGATATCATTGACATCAACATCAATATCACTTTATCAGCATTTTTTGTATCAGCATCTTACCCAGGAAATGAGTAGCTGCAAAACTCTGCTAGTATATTTCATTTTGTAACTCACTATTTTTTCCTGTCCTTTTAAATGTAGAAGAATTTTAGCACCTGGTGAAGAAGAGAATTTGGAATTTGAAGAAGATGAAGAAGAGGGTGGTGCTGGAGCAGGTTCTCCTGATTCTTTTCCTGCTAGAGTTCCTGGTGGGTAACGCTTATTAACAATACACATTATTTAATCCAAGATCAGAACGTATTTGGAACTTCTTGTGGTGCTTCTTAGTGGAGAATAAAATCTCTCCAGTTCCCATGCCAATCTTAAGCAAATTTTCATGGCCATATTATTGGCCATCACCATTTAATAAGTACGATGTGAAAGTACTTCACTACGTATGTTCAGGTCCTCAAGAACCTCATGTTTGATGATTCACTCAGAGCACTCCCAGGACTCAGCACATAGTTGTATTCACAGCAGTGATTTATTATAAGAGAACACAAGAACAAAATCCACAAAAGGCACACAGGTGCAGTCTGGAGAAACTGGGTGAAAGCTTCCAAGAGTCCTCTCCAATTGGAGTCACAGTTATAATTAACTACCCCAGCCACAAGTCATGACAACACATGTGAAATGCCATCTACAGGATATTTGGTGCCCAAATAATCAGTAGGCTCCTTCGGCTGTGACCAAAATTCCAGACTCCAGCAGTTATTCAGCCTTGTTTGCAGACAGTTTAGGCACAGTGGCCATTCTTATCAGGGGATGGTGGAATCCTCCCTAAATCCATGTCCCACATGCTGGCCACAGGCCTTTGCACTCAAGCCTGTTTAAGAAGAACAGTCTCAGGCCTGCTGTATTAACTCTTTCCTGTATACTGTCCTAAGTACTTCCTTCATTAATCAAGTTGTGGTAGCTAAAACTGGACCCTGGGGGAATGGATATTGAGAAATTGTGTTTTTTCCCCCATCTTGTTTTAGGGAAGCAAAGAATGTATGGCAAGCCTTTATTTATTTATGAGAGATTGATAAAGATCTTCCTTCCCTGTAAATAACCTAGTTAAACATCTGGGTAAATTTCTTGCCTCTCCCAATTACTTCTTAACTCTGTTCTGTTATTATACATGGCACGTTTTTTTCTTTTCCAGTAACTAGTTCACTTTGAGAAGTGTAGCAATGTGCTGAAATGTGATGCATTTAAAAATTTCTTTTCTTTTTATTTTTTTTGGAGAGGTTTTTGCTATAGGGTGCGTGCTCTCACCAGACAGCAATAGAGAGAAAGCGAGAAATCACCCCCCAGGGGATGGCTACGCCACAATCCCTCCTCCTCCATTCTCCTCTTGGGATCTTGGGCACGTACACACATGTGCCTGGCGTGAGTTTAAGCCACCGGGTCTGGGACTCAAACCACGGTCGACTACATGGGAGTCCAGCAACATAGCCATTATGCCAACTGCTGGTCCCCAATTATTTTTGCTTAAAAGAATTATTTAACTTTATTTATTCTTATTATTTTAATATTTCCAGAGACAGAGAGAGAGAAAGTGAGAAAGAAAGCCTCCAGGTCCAGGACTTGAACCACGGTCAGCCATGTGGGAGTCCAGAGCCCCCAACCACCATGCCACCTGTCAGCTGCCAATATGATGCATTTTAAAATAGACTAGAATTTTTACAGTAAATTTGTGTGTCATCCAGATAATTTCCTTAATAAGTAAAGTAATATTCCAGTATTCTAATAGTAGTTTTGGTTTTTTGGTGGTTGTTTTTGTTGTTGTTGTTGTTTTTTAGGTTTTTGCCATGGGTGCATGTACTCAATAGACAAGAGACAGAGGCAAAATGAGAGATCACCCCCCCCCCCCCCAGGGTGGATGGCCATGCCACAATCCCTTCTCCACCATTCTCTTCTCAGGAGGCACAAATGTACACACACCCAGTGTGATTTTCGCCTCTGGATCCAGGACTCGAACCACAGTTGGCCATATGAGAATCCAGTGCCTTAACCACTGTGCCACCTGCTAGCCCCTCAGTAGTTTTAATACTACTTCAGAAAGAGGCATTTGGACATGAAACAATATAGGCTTGAATAAACTGGGGTTCTGGGTCAAGGCTCTCCCAGTCATTAGTTGAGTGACTCTGTAGCTGTTTCTTAAACCAACCTGAACTTCTGTTTCTTTATAAAATGGTATAATTAATATGGCTTAACTCATAAGATGACTGTGAAATTTAAACAAGGTTCTACCATTAAGTGTGGTACCTTTCACATGCTGAATATTAGCAGTGGCTGTTATTCTCATCATTATCACCTCTAGATAGGGAACATATTATCTACACCATAGGATTATTGGGAAAATCACTGGCAGTGTAAACGGTAACTATTGTTAATAATATTTCTTTGGTACAGGACATTATTTCCAACCTACTTTGCTTTAATGAAGAGAACTGTGTTTTTCTTGCGTTTGTTGTATTTATAGGAAATTTCAAGGCTGCTGAGATGGTGAGGTAAATTATTTTGCTGTTTTACTACATGGGAGTCCAGCCCTTTAACCACCATGCCATCTGCCAGCCCCAGTAATGTTGATTTTCTAAGGTGACTTTTCAGAAACTCTTTTTGGGAAGAGATCCCTTTGAGAATCTAATAAGAGTACAACCCTTTCTTCCGGAAAAAAATAAATAATAAATTTATGCACCCACATTTTTCATGAAATTTCAAAGGTGTTTCTTAATTCTCTGAAGCTCATCCCATAGAGGCCAGTTAAAAGCCTCTGTTTTAGAGGCTTCTTCATTTGTAAAACAGTCAGTGAAGGGGCCAGCAGGTGGAATGGCAGTTAAGGTGCTGGACACTCCCACATGGCTGACCATGGTTTGAGTCCTAGACCTGGTGGCATGTTTTCTCACTTTCCATCTCTCTCTGTGTGTCTCTCTCTGGGCAAATTAAAATAAGCGAATGAATAAATAAAATTAAATAATTTTTTAAAAAGCAAAAAGTCAAAAGAAGATAGCATAAAAGGTCTTATATCATGCATATATTTAGAATTATCATCCCTATTCCAGTGAGGTCTAGTAATATAAAATTGGAATGAATCCTTCACTCTTTTCTTTTTGTAAGATTTATTTTTTGTTATTTCTTTTTTTCTTCTTTTTTTTAAAGTCTAGCGCCTTAACCACCATGCCACCTACCAGCCCCAACCTTCAGTCTTTTCTGTTCCTGTATTTTAAGTTAGAAAGCAATAATTTAACACATTATCAAACCACTATATTTTGCAGCTTGGTTGAGGTATAATTTTCATGTCGTATGATTCACTTATAGATGATTTTCAATAAATTTATAGAGTTTTAATATTAACAGCACAATAAATCCTACCATTCACACTGAGCACACACATTTAGTGTTGACCATGACCAAGTAATCACAAACACAGAGAGTTATATGCATAGAGTTTATTTATTATGGTTCGGATAATAATTTGTCCACCAAAGGTTCATATTTTGGAATTTGGTCTTAGTGGTGATTGAATGTTCCCTAAAAATTCATGTGTTGGAATTTGGTTGCATTGTAAAGTTGTTACATGAAACTTTAATTCCTTCATGGTGTCCCAGGGTGGAGCCTTTGGGAGTGAAAAAGTCATTAGGGTGAGGCCTCCATGATTGAGTGCACATAAGTTTATAAGGAAAGAAAATGGGGACCAGTAGTTGGCGTAATGGCTGTGTCACTGGACTCCCATGTAGTTGACCATGGTTTGAGTCCTGGACCCGGTGGCTTAAACTCATGCTGGGCACGTGTGCATGTGTGCCCAAGATCCTGAGAGAAGAATGGAGAAGAAGGGATTGAGGCATGGCCATCTCCCCTTGGGGCTGATTTCTCGCTTTCTGTCTGTCTCTGTATTTCTGGCGAGTGCATGAGCCCTATAGCAAAAACCTCTCCAAAAAAAGAAAAAGAAGAAAATGAACCACGTGGAGGCCACATGGATATAGACCATGCTCTGCCCGCTCAGAGTTCTGCCTTCTACCATTTGTGATGCTTTTAGACTTTTCAGCCACTAAAACTGAGTCAATAAACCTTATCTCTGAATAAATCATTCAGTGTCAAGTATTTTTTTTTATCAGTGCAACAGTAGTACAACACATGTGCAACACATTTATCACTACAGTTGTTTTAGAACATTTTCATGACCTACCAGAATTCCCTCAAGCTTCCTTACAATCACATAGAATACATTTTTGAGCACAGTAAGGTTATTGATTAATTTACCTCAAACATTTTATTGTAAGACGTAGGCTAATACAGTATTGAATAAAAACTTGAAGACTGTCAACCAGTCTTTGGTTAAGTGGCAGGTTCTGTGGTATATGCTAAATGCGTACTGGGTTAAGATGGATTCTTGTTTGCATCTGTTCTCGATAACTTTTAAAAGGTGGGGGGGTAAACTGTACAGCTGATTTCTATCTTCGTATCATTTTCTTGATAGAGGATTGCTCTCAGGTCATTCTGGGTGGTTTTCAGTTTTAAGAAATTTAATCACTATGTGGAAAAAGTAATTGCTCTGAAAAAAAAAAAAGTAATTGCTCTGGTGTTTTTATGTCCCATTCTCACTAGTACTAATTTCTGGGAGAATAAATCATACAGAATAGAATGAAGAAGGGAATGGGAAATTAGGCAAAAATTCCTCGATTACATAAATATTAAATTATTTTCTCTGTCATAACTAAAGGATTTCTTGGTCATTTCTGGTATTAAATGCCTCAAGGTTTAGGATAACAAATGTTTGAAAAGCTGTTTCAGGGGCTAGACAGTGGCACAGTGGACATGCAGCTAGATCCACATGGGAAAGGTCTCGAATGTGTGTACCAGGCCCTCTCTGTGTATGCTGGGTACCCGCATGTCACTGTGATCCCAGCTGACTGAGACTCAGAGTAGGTAGATCTTGGTGTGAAGACTTTGTTGAGAGTGCCTCTCTCTCTCTCTCTCTCTCTCTCTCTCTCTCTCACAGAAGAAATAAGTGAATTAACTTTAAGAAAAAAAGTTTTTTTCCTACCTACCACTTAATACTGAAATGTAAAATATACATATGAGTATATGTGAAATATTGGGTTGTCAGAAAAATCATGACGCTTATTTTCTTTTTTGAGAGAGAGAGAGAGAGATTTTTGCTATAGAATGTGCACGCTCGCCAGAGACAGACAGAAAGTGAGAAATCACCCCCCAGAAGGGATGTCCACACCGCAGTCCATTCTCCTCCATTCTCCCGGGATCTTGGGCACGTGCACACACGCGTCCGGCATGAGCTTCAAGTCGCCAGGTCCAGGATCCTAATCGCGATCAGCTACGTGGGAGTCCAGCAATGTAACCACTACGCTATCTGCCAGTCCCTTATGATGCATTTTTACATAGAAAAAATATGTCATAACTTCTCCGACAATCCAATATATACGTTATGAGTATATTCTACTATTGTGTGGTAATCTGTAATTTGGCTACCTGGGATGACTTGAATTTTTAACAAACGTGAACTAATAATCCTGCTTTAGTGGTATAAGATATGGAAGTACAGATTTATATTGTATATAATTAAATATTTGCCTGAAAAGAAGAACATCAAGTGTTTGGGACTTTTGGAAACCAAAATAATGCCTGGCTAATCACTAAGCCAGCTGAAAGCAAGACTGTATCTTCTGCTTGTTAAAATGTTTACTCTGATATTATTGGTGGAGCTAACTTTTATTGCTGTTTCTGTTGCCAGGTACTTTATTGCCAAGGTTGCCATCAGAACCAGGAATGACGTTACTCACTATCAGAATTGAGAAAATTGGTTTGAAAGATGCTGGGCAGTGCATTGACCCCTATATTACAGTTAGTGTAAAGGGTAAATAGTGCCGTCTACATTTTTGTCCTTTGGGGAATTTTGTAATGCTGCTTCATTTGGGACATTTTTTTGAGGGAGGGGATCTTGTATCTATGACAGTTCATTTTAGTTCATTCTATAATGAGATGCAACCCTAGAAGAGATCAATCCTTCCCAGAACATTTCTGAGAGATTAACTAAAAAGATTTTTCTACTTATATTAACTCTTGCTTTTGAGTTTTTCTTCTTCAAATTCCATCTGGAGTGCTGGCTAGACATACACATTGTCTTTAACAGCAGATACATCCTCCAGGGTACGGGTTAACAAAATGTCCCTCCTCCTCCCAGGAGTTCTTTCTGCAAAGCTGTGTTCTGTTTTCCCAGCCCTCCTGTTTTAGGCTCTCTCACTGCTGTCCAAGACAGGTTTCTACATATGAGAGTTCTGCAGAGGTGGATGAGAATCAGGCCTTCCGTGAATCAGCAGAGGAGACAGGGAAATAGGACACTTCTTAACACCCATGCTCTGATGTAATCTTCTGGGGCATTTAAAAAGTAAAGTATTTCTTATCCTTAACTATGTTACTGTGGTAATGGAGCATAACTGTTATTAGGATTGGGTTTTTCTATGTAATGTAGCCATCCATTTATTCGTGAAAACAACTTTTCAGTCCTTAGCAGGGGGGATCCACAGTGGTTGAATTATTTTGTTTTTGCCAAGCATTTTAAGCAGTACTTTATTTGTAAGCATTTAACGAGCTTTTAAAAGTAATTATTCAGTGGTTGAGGATGAAGTTGTCATACTCTTATCTAGAAACAAGTTCGTTCAAGTGGTTTAATACGTAGGTGCAGCAATTCAAAGAAATAGATACGGGCCGAAATTAAATGGAGGTAACGTTTATCAACCATAGGAATAAATTCAGACCCTCAAACACATTAGTAACAATTAAAAGAAAAAGGAATTTGATCACAGGAAAGAATCGAATATATAGAATGCATGATCTACAGTATTAATGCTGTGATATTTTAACTTCTGATATTTTAGTTATCAAATATGTGGTCTACAGAAAAGTGTTGATATTCCGTATTGTTTCATTGGCCAGTTACAAAACTGTAACTCGTTCAGGAATGTACATTTGAAAGCACGAAAATATATGATGGCTACATAGTAGATATTTAGTTTTACCTCTGTATATATGTTGAACTAAAATATGTCTTTGTGTAAAAGTCTTTCAGAGCTGAAATAATCAAAGGTACAAGTTGTTATAAGTTCTTTAGGACAGGCCTGTTAAATGATATACAATGAAGTCATTAACAGAGTCCACATTGAATTTGATTAAACTGGAAGATTCCTGGATCCAGGAAATAAAATCATTCACAGTAACTTAGTGTACCATCTGGTTGTTGTAAATCAGGTTATGTTATCGCAAATAAAACTAGATTGTAGCTAATGTGTAGAAGGGTTTCAGTGACTCTTTCAGATCCATTTTTGGTCCTCTGCCTTGAATACAAGGGGAATTCTGGTAATTAGCTATGAAGGCCTTTCTAAGCATATATTCGATCATAGTGGGGAAACAGGGTCGGGGCCCCATGGTGACATATTATTTGCATTCCAGATTTCTATTGTACACAAAAATGCAGTGGCCCATTCTGCAAGGAATGCCAAATGCTCTTCACTTCTGGACTGTAGGGATCAGTTTTTATCTTCTACAAGCTTGCTTTTATGCCTGGTCATGGCCAGGTCGCTTTCTCTCCTCTATGAGGTTCCCCATCTCTCTCTGCTCAGCTATACCTTGTCAGACCTCTGTGACACCAGCAGCACTTTAGATTCCTACTCATGCCAAATAGAATTTCTATTGGTCGAGAATCCCCTCTCAGTTTTTTTGTAAGCCTCTTTAGGAACTATGAAGGGACTTTGAAAAGTCATGAAAAAATGTAATTAAAATCTGAGTTTATTTTGGTGCAAATAAATAAATCATGCGGGGTTTTTTTAATCTTTTTTTTTTTTTTCTGGAGAGGTTTTTGCTATAGGGCGTGTCCATTCGCCAGCCAGCCAGAGAGACAGAAAGCGAGAAATCACCCCCCAGGGGGATGGCCACGCCGCAATCCCTTCTCCTCCATTCTCCTCTCAGGATCTTGGGCACACACGCACACGCGCCTGGCATGAGTTTTTTTAAGCCACCGGGTCCAGGACGCGAACCGTGGTCAACTACATGGGAGTCCAGCTACATAGCCATTACGCTAACTGCTGGTCCCAAATCATGCATTTTTTAAAATATGCATTCTCCATGAAATTTTGAAGACCTCGCCCATATAATTCTTGCAGTTTCCTTAGTTTTTGAGTCTGTGTATTTGAATGCTACTAAGCAGAAACTTCCTTTTTTCTCCCTAGATCTGAATGGCATAGACCTAACACCTGTACAAGATACTCCTGTGGCTTCAAGAAAAGAAGATACATATGTTCATTTTAATGTGGACATTGAGATCCAGAAGCATGTAGAAAAATTAACCAAAGGTTTGCAATCATATGTAATTGGATTCTTACAGAGTTCTCACCTTATTCAGGCTCTTGTACACAGTGGATCTAGCCCAACTGGTATCTGGTAAAACTAAATGTCACATCACGTTTCTTGATTCAAATAAAATAAGCATTTTTTTAAAGGGGATTACGAATTATGTTGGGTCATTGAAAAAGTCATGACGTATTTTTCTGTGTTTTTCTGTGCAAAAAGGTGTCATGACTTCTGAGGATCCCCAATATCTAGTTGTATAATAACACTGTTATACAATGAAATGTTTTTTTTGTTTTTGTTTTTGTTTTTGTTTGTTTTTTTTTTTGGAGAGGTTTTTCGCTATAGGGCGCGTGCGCTCGCCAGACAGACAGAGAGAGACATAGAGACAGAAAGCGAGAAATCACCCCCCAGGGGGGATGGTCACGCCGCAATCCCTTCTCCTCCATTCTCCTCTTGGGATCTTGGGCACGCACACACACGCGCCCGGCGTGAGTTGTAAGCCACCGGGTCCGAGACGCGAACCACGGTCGACTACGTGGGAGTCCAGCAACATAGCCATTACGCTAACTGCTGGTTCCCCAATGAAATGTTTTTTGATAGTAAAATTTGGTTGTCTTTAACAACAAAATGTTTTTCTCGTACCAAAGAGCTGAGAGAAGCAGCAGCTCTCTCGGGTTCCCTAGTGATTACGTCTCTTAACAGTTGAATTTATTAGATAGAAAGAGACCATGACTTGCAGTTTGTTGGCAGACAGAAGGGAAAAGAAAAGCAGATTTTGAAACAGTGAAGTTACATTTTCAAGTTAAACGGTCTTTAAATGGTTTCTCTCACGTTTTTGCCCAACGGACAAAATATTCCCCATAAGAAGACTTTAGAATCCTTTTATCACAAGGGTTAGTTGTAGTTTCTGACTTTTTCAAACTCTGCAGAACCTTATACAAGATGTCTAAGTGCCATGTGAAACAATTGCCTCGGCTTCTACAATATTTGTTATTTTACTTCTCAAATCTATTGCTGCTGCCTCCACCGTTTTATTTCCAAGAGAACTCCTTTCAGGGCCTCAGTGCAACCTACGAGCAGCAGCATCACTCAGAACCGTGGTAGGTGCCAGTGCTCAGACCCCACCCCGCCCTACTGAATCCAAACCTGTGGGGCAGGCCACAGCAGTCTGTTTCACACGGCCTTCCAGGTGATTCTGTACATGGTAAAGCTGGAGAGTCGCTGTGCTAGAATCTGAAGATAGAAAGTGCTTGTTAATAAGTTTAACATTGAAGAGATTTCAGTATGGAGTATGGCTTCTGAATATAAAAAGATCACTTTTTTTTTTCATTAACTCCACTACTTTGAGAAATGTTTACGAGGTTGAGTTTTTCATGGATTAATTTCTCTATTTTATTATGTTGTGTTCTTTCTTGATAATTTAACAAAATGCTAAAAGTAGAACTATGTGTATTCAGAATATGACTAATAATTTTCTCCATATTTAAACTATTACTTAGTTACTATTGCTTTAACCTATATTGATGCTGAAGAACATACTTTCATATTTACAAGCCTTTCTGTTAATCTTAATATATTCTCATATCACATTTTGTTATTATAAATAGCATGAATTATAAAGCTCTGCATATCAGGAGTGTAAAATATTTTATTTACCAGCAATACAGATAAATACACTTTTTGAACTTCCTCAAAATATTGGTGACATATTTGGAATTTTTCTTTTTTAGATTTTTGCCATAGGGTGGAATGCACTTGCCAGGGAAAATGAGAAATCACTCTTGGGGATATGGCTATACTGCAGTCTCTTCTCTTGGGATTTTGGAACAGGCACACATGCGTGGTGTGATTTTCAAGCCACCATGTCCAGGACTCAAGCCACTGAGTTGGCCACATGGGATATCCTACCTTAACCTCCATACCACCTGCTGGCCCCATATTTGAACTTAGCATTACTTCCCAGTGTGACTTTATTTTCACATTTATGACCTAAGACACAATCATGATGAGAAGGAGATGGGTACCAGAGCTAAAGCGATTGAGAAATGTGATCTCTTAAAAATCTGAGGTTTTTAAATAATATCTCTATATGGAAAGAAGTGACTCTTGTGAATATGGCAGTGTTGTACATCTCATTCAGATATAGAAGAGTTTGGTGTGACAACCACAGTAAGTTAAAGTTACATCATCAGAGATTTTGTTTGACACAGGTTAAAATTATACCAACTCTTACTCGTTAGTATGCTTCTAGTGATTAGAAGAAAGTAATTGACACACAAGAAATGTGCTGTGGCTTATGTGGTTTGTTTTAATTCCTTAGGTGCAGCTATCTTCTTTGAATTCAAACACTACAAACCTAAAAAAAGGTTTACCAGCACCAAGTGTTTTGCTTTCATGGAGATGGATGAAATTAAGCCGGGTCCAATTGTAATAGAACTGTAAGTGATATGTATATGGAATAAGCACGGATTTAATGATTACTAGTCTATCTTTCTCTTTAGTCTTCTTATACCACTTATAACCTTGAAATAGATTAATCTTCACAGTATTTTAAACAGTGGTTTTTCTGATGTGGTTACAGGTACAAGAAACCCACTGACTTTAAAAGAAAGAAATTGCAATTATTGACCAAGAAACCACTGTATCTTCATCTACATCAAACTCTGCACAAGGAATGATCCTGACATGAATAACCTGGAACATCTGTGAATTTTACCATCCAGTAGGAACCATCATAGCTGTGTAGCATAGTCATCCTTCAACAGGCAGGAAGCGAGCCATATCCATGTCAGTAGGCCAGAGTGAGTCTATTGCAAAGCTGCCCTATGGACTTCAAAGTCCAGCACATCACTGACATGTAAGACTCCTTTGGATACAGGCTTACTGTAGATTTTGAGATGTGTTCTTCCTTTTCTATTAATTGTGCTATTAATAGTCTATTTTCTAACTTACCACTTGTCCTGCCCTGCTTCCTGGAACAATACTGTCGAGGGTAGGATGTGCTCATCTACAAACATATTAATACAGCAATAAGAATGTGCTCGAGTTTACACATCTGGTCACTAGCTCCGACATGCTCTTTTGGTTTGAGTTAACTTCTGCGAGTAGGATGGAATCAAACTGCTCCGAGAAGAATTGGACCCATTTTGCCACCTAAGAATATCTGTCTGGAAATGAAAGGTCCTCAGAAGTGGCCCCAGTTCACCCTGCTCTGAGAGTTTTCCTGTTGAGAAACAGCGTGCCTTGGCCAGATCAGTATCCCGTGTGGGAGTATTCCATGGGTTGTAGCTGTGATATTTTCCAGATGACCAGACTGTTTTTCTGAATGTGAGCATATTTCTAGCCATGTTGATTAGCTGTTCTACATCACCTTGTTATTCTTTCTAATGATGACTCTAGGGTTAACAGAATCTCAGAATAATCACCAATTTTGGATGGGTTTGCAATGGGGTCTTCTAAATCATATAATCAAAGCCAGTTGAGTCAGATGCTAATGAGATACTGCAGGAATAACTGCTGTTTTTTCTGACAACTGATTGTGAAACCTTCAAACCTGCATACCTCTTATAGTGATGAGTATGCAAAAATTTGGAAAGATAATCTATTT
Source organism: Tupaia tana (assembly GCA_026018925.1). NCBI lineage: Eukaryota > Metazoa > Chordata > Mammalia > Scandentia > Tupaiidae > Tupaia > Tupaia tana. Next base: position 135,620,932 of record JAKSZU010000007.1, read on the forward strand.
TTTATATAGGTAGACAGGATTGCCATTTATTTCCTATTTAGATATATTGACATTCATCCATATGAAAATATGCAGGTCATTAGCTTATAATTTTGACTATTTACTTTTGACTTAATGATGGAGCGGGCATAAATAAAACTTTAATAGTATACATGAGGTGGATATTTGATACACAGAACTTAAGATTTGTGGTGTGCTTTCTGTGGGTTAGATATAGAACCCACGTATTTGAATATTCACTATTTTAAATGAGCAATGCATGAGGGGAATGCAATGTCAGTACCTGGCCTATTTTTAAACTAGTGTAGTAACTCTAGTCATACAATTCAAAATTGTTTGCTTTTTAAAATAGCCATAATTAAGTTTTTTAGCCCTCATACCTCAAGAGATCTAGTCTTTACTTTCAGTTGTCTATTAAATCAATTTTGTTTACTACATGGATGTTAATAAAAACTATGAGCCTGAAAGAACTCTGAACCAAATTTAATCTTGTGTCCCATCTTGACTGGATTAACTCCAAATTCTAAAATGATTCCATTCACAATAGCTCTAGGGGATGAAGAATTTGCCTTAATAAACTGCTTTATTCACTCAACTCTCTAGAGTTGTCATAGCCCCAGACTGTAAGCTCCTGAGGGGGCAAGAACTGAATTTTCTCCGTGTCATGTAAATTCCCTAAGGTGCTCAGCAGCACTCTGTACCCTGTGGAGTACTCAGTACCTTTCGTCTGATGTTGCTGACAAGACCTACAAAATAATCCCTTAAAAACCTACTATTAAAATGTAGCAAAACTGATATACTGTTCTCTTTCTTTTCTCACAGACTATAAGACATATATATTAAAGTGATCATTTATAATTCATATAAAATTATATATGAAGAAGCATTTGGTATCCTTCACATAAGTATGGTTTATATGGACTACTAGATCATCAGAAAAGTTGTGACACATTTTTGCCTAGAAAAACTTAGAAAAATACATCATGACTTTTCTGACAACCCAGTATAAATGCCTTTAATCAACATTAAAGTAGCTCAAATTGAACACTATATGATTAGCTTAACTCTAATTCAGACCAAAACAAAATGGCAAAAACGGGGACTATCTTGAGGATCCATATTTTATGGTCATGACACATCATTTTCATTTTTGTTATACACCTTAATGCAAGAATGGTAAACCAAATACCAGGTCAACTCCTGCTACTAGTGTAAACTCACACTCAGAAAACCATTCTAGGTAGGCAGTGAGGGTCATAAGAAAGCACATAAGTACTGCACAAGTAGGACCACTGAGTGACTTAGGAAAAAGGAGCGTTTGCAGGTGACTTGGATGCCGACGACCCTCAGCAATGAGCAGCAGGGCACGTGCTGCCAGGGTGCCGGCTTCAGTTCAGGAAGCCAGGGTCTGTGTGTTTCCCCGGCACAAGTCTCATGGCAATGTAATGAAGCAACAAACGCTTGGGCAGTATGAATAAACAAATTTTTATGAACTATTACTACAAAACTTCAGCAAGAGGGGAGATAAAGTTTAGTGATTATTTTTTCAGTAAACATTTAGCGTAACAGTCTTTGCGACCAGATATTTAAAAAAAAAAAAAAAAAAAAATCAAGCTTATAAACACCATTGCTCTGTTTTCAACTGGTGTACACTTCAAATAAGATAATGGAAATACATGTTCTTAAAGCATTTCCACAGGAAATGTTCATATTCTTCATGACATTCAAATCATTTTGCAATTACATATGCTACATTAACTAAAACACAGGTATTCTTTATTGCACATTTCAAAATTGTAAAGACGCTCTAGCTTACGAGGTGATTTTTATTTAGGAGGGAAAATATTCTTTAAATGTTTGGCTCAAAAATGCATGCTGCCAAGGCAGCTTAGTTCTAAAAACAAACCTTTTAAGATAAACTTTTGGATTTGAAGCCAATGTATTCCTTTACCATAACGAACAGTGCACAGTCCCCTTCTTCTCTGACTAAACATCAGAGGTCATAGTTACGGGCTCTGTTTCAGAGCCTGTGGACAGTCCTGGCTACTGCTCTGAGAAGTAGGCGGAGGCTCATCTCTAGAACTTGAAGGCAGTGAGTCTCTTGCAGCAGGTGATGGAGGGTAATCCTGTGGGCCGTGGGTTGGGGGTGGTAATCGAGTACTAGGAATGAAGTACTCTCTTGGCCCAAGAGGGCCTAAAGGTCTAAATGGTGTGTGTCCTGGTAAAAATTCCCGAGGGTCAGGAGGCAGGTCCCGTTTTCCAGGTGGAACTCCTGGTGGATACTCTCTTAAGCCTAGTGGTGGACGCATAATAGGACCTGGAAAACAAAAATCAGGACATGTATATATACCTAGGAACGTATCTAAATTAAGATGACTCCAGGTACAATGATACATTCTTTAGTTTCTCACAACCCTAGACAGCCAAGTGGTGGGATCCCTACTTTATAGATGAGGCAGACTGAGGCTCGGCAAGTTTCAGTTCCCGCCTTGCCAGCCAGCCACAGAACAACACAAGCAGGATCTAACATGGCTCTACCTAGCTCCAGAGCCAAGTAGCTCAAATTGAACCCTATATGGTTAGCCTAACTAATTCAGACCTCAACAAAATGGCAAAAAGGACTGTATAATTTTGCTATCTTTATTTTGCAGTTCAGTTTGTATTTGGAAGTACTATTTACCATACCAAGAAGGTTATGAAATAAAGGCTTCATTGCAACAAAGAAATTTTGCTAACTGAAATTCTACTGTCTGCTTCTCTATCATCAATTAAAAATTCATTCAGTGGGGCCAGCAAGTGGTGTGGTGGTTAAGGCACTAAATTCCCACATGAGTAACTGTGGTTTGAGTCCCAAACTGGGCAGCTTGAAAAATCACAATAAATAAATAAATATTTTTTAAAAAGTAGAGATCAGCAGATTGCATTATGGCTATTTCATTGGACTCCTACAGAGTCGACTGTGATTCAAGTCCTGGACCCGACACCTCATGCCAGGTGTACGTGCATGCTTACTCAAGATCCTGAGAGGAGAATGGAAAAGGGATTTCAGTGTGGCCATCCCCCTGGGGGGTGATTTCTCTTTCTGTCTCTCTGTCTCTCCAGTGAGCACACATGCCCTACCACAAAAATACCTCTCAAAAAAAATTTCATGCAGTAGCTCAGTATAGGCCTAACACATGCCACCAAGATCAAGGTTGTTGGCCTGCTGAAAAAGGTCTTCCAGTTCCATCTTGTTAAATTTGGCAACGTCCATTAGATAGCTATTAAACACTACCTCTTCTTTAACACCTTCCTACCATCTATTTCCAAGGCAAGGTGTGAGGGCTTAATCTTCTTTTATATTCTGTGACTTACTGCTATTTTCTATCATGGGTGACTCTAAATTTTATGTCATCTAGATATATGTATCTGAGACCTACATAGGACATCTTAAGTTAGGGATGTGTCTTATCTACCTTTCTATGCACTGCAGAGCCTGGTACGCAGCCATAGATTTCAATAAACTTCTGCAGTAGTAATATTTCTGGCTTTCTATAAACAGCCCTTTTTTCTGTCAAGGAGACAGCTTACTGCCCATCTTATTATAGTACTGATTATGCAGCACCCTGTGTGTCCTAAGAAATCCGAGGAAAAGTTAAAATATACTCAATCAGCTTTTTCGTTGTATTACAAAGCTCCACAACAGTACATGCCAGCAAGGGAGAGAAGAGAGCAATGTGTTTTACAGTTCAGATCATCATACCAAATGGAGGAAGTGGCCGAGGTCCGAAAGGCCCACAGAGCTGAGGAGGGGGTCCATATCGAATGGGTGGTGGTAGGGGGCCTCCCATAGGGGAGCCCATGAGAGGCACTCCTGGGAAAGGAGGGGGCCCTTTTGTCACCATATTGACCTACAAAGCAGAAGTAATTCAATTTTAAAAATACTTTGATATTACAGACAAAAGCACCAATGTTATTAAAAAGTGTCTGACATATGCAGTGAAGCATATGTCAGACACTTTTCCATAGAGCAGAACCAGTGCAACAAAACTCTACTCATCCCATCTGTTCCCACTCAGCTCAGACAGGTTAAAAGGATGCCACAGGAGCGAACAGTTTCACTGTAATTGTATTACTGCTTGTGTCTGAAAATGGAAGGAAAAGTGAGAGAGCTATCCAAGGTCATTAATGAGGTGACCCTGGCTAATCAAAGGCATAACATACACTGTGTGATCTATTGCTACGGCAGTTCGTCCCTCCACATCTCTCCCATCACCACCACAGCTTGTTATTTCCATATTAAGAATGCAGAGAATGAAAGAGAATAAAAACTCCATTCTCTACTCATGTAATAATAACTACTATTCAGAGTAACTTCAATAGGCCTTTCAAATATTATTATCTCAAATCCTCAGATCTCTAAATCTTGTTTTAAATCTGGTGGAACAGAGTCACAAAGGGTATTAGAGAATTTGCTGAAGGTCACACAGCATGTAAGAGGCCCAGTGGAATTCAATACCAGGTATGTCTTGAAGCCCATGCTCTTCTCTGTTACAAAGGGCTTTCTACTCTCTGTGAAGTCTTATATTTCAAAGGGGTCTTGGGTCTTATTCAAGCTGCCCTTAGATAAAAAGATCTCTCAATAAATGCATACTGCTGGAGTCCTGCACTGCAACTTGGGAGTATTTTCCAACAGAAACAATGGTATATGCCCAAGTTAGGCAGGCACAGCTCTAATATTTACCTTCAGTCACTAGTTATACTGTATGTTGTGAAATATAACTAATCATTTCCTATGGGAAACTGGGCTGGAAACTAAATAATTAACTCATTTTGGTTGCACAAAGAAGCATCATTAGGTATGATCAGAGGACTTACAAACTATAACAGCTACATGAGTTACGAGACAATACACTTAGGAAATACAATTCAAAGCCACTGCTTGGAACTGGCTCAGCAAGTTATAGATTTCTACTATTCAGTATTTCAGGCCAACGAATATTCTTAAGTTATTAATCTGTAATTTCAGATCATTCAAAATACATTCTGCCTAGTATACAAGTGGAGGTGTTCTTAAATTGCATAGCTCCAAATGAAGATATAGCAACAATGAGTTATGCAATGAATAATGAACTTTGCTAAGAACATTCGACACTGAAGCATGCAATATAAAATCAGAGTCATGAGCTGTAACATTTTTTAGTTAATTACAATTAGAGCAGATGTCTAAACAGATTTTCTAACCAAAACAGGAAAAAGGAGAAAAGAACCAACCAATCAGCCAGTCAGATTTCAGCAACACTCAAAGTCAAGGACAAGATTAAGGTCAACACTGCCATGCAATCCAAAGCAAAGATTAGTATATGCTCCTCACAGCCTTTCCAGAAATACACCAAGTAAAAGCCCAGTTCAGTCCTCAACCTCTTAAGTACTCACGGCTACTGGATGCTCAGCCAAAGATGTAATGCAGGGAACTGAGGGGCCTTCAGACTCTTGGGGAACAGTTTGCTTTTTTAAAAAATAAATGAGATTGTATAGATGTACAACAGAACACACAGACAGGAGGTGAGGCAGAGAGACTCTCGTAGGAAAAGTTCCTTGTCTCTGAAAACCTAACTGACTCAAAACCACTGCAGAATTTACCTTGCCCTCGTCCATCGCCTTGTTAGGGGAAGAGCTTCTCGAGCTGCTGTTCATCACGGGAGCAGCACCAGCACCTGGATCTGTTTAAAGGCAGAGTCCTGACTTAGCATGCTGTGACTTGCACACTCTACCAGAAAGAACAAAATACCCTCCACTACTGCCTCCATGATTTTGGATTCCTTGAACATGCTCAAGTCCCTTACCAGAGGCAGAGTGTTTCCCAGATGCCTCAGAGGACCATCTAGGACGAGGCAGAGGCCCATCCACTGACCCTTGAGAGAAAGAAAGAAAAATGTATGTCTCTCTTGCTTGTGTGTATTGTGCGTAGAGTTCAACTCTACCTAGAGAAGAACATTAAAACAGGTCTCCCAAACATAAAGAGAAGAAATCAGTAACAATTTATATATAGAACTGAGTAAGTAAAATAAGGGCCAGGCCTACAGCCTAGTGGTTAAGGGAGCAAGATCTCACATGGCAGACCATGATTTCAATCCTGGCCCTAGTGGCTTAAAAAACATGCCATGCACATGTGTGTATACCCTAAATCCCAACAGGATAAAGAAACTGAGAAAGGGCTGTGACATGACCATGCCCCAGCAGGTGATGCTTTCTCATCCCTCTCTGTCTCTCTGGTGAGTGCACATGGCCACTGGCAATCCAAAAACAAAACAAAAAGAAGTGAAATAAAAACTGCCTTGTGGGGCCAGCAAGTGGCATGGTGGTTAAGGCAGCTGGATCCCACATGGCTGACTGCGTGGTTCAAGTCCCAAGCCTGGCAGCTTGAAACACACACTGGGCATGTGTGCCCAAAATCCCAAGAGAAAACTAGAGAAGGGATTGTGGCATGGCCATTCCCCTGATAGATGCTTTATCTCTCTTGATATATGTATATATTTATATATCTATATATATCTTTCTCTCTCTCTCTGCAAGCACATGTGCCTTATGACAAAACAAAACAAAGCAAAACAGCCTTGGACTGAAAGAACAGCAATAAACCCTGCACATTAATAACACTGATCCTATACTTGAAGCTACAGGCTTGATATAATTCTATAGGCTGACTTTTTTCATTCTGTATGTAATCTTATTTCTGTACCTTATCAAGAACTATAAAATATAATTAGGATGCAAAATAGGCTTACAGCATTTCATATTATAGTAATGAGAAATGGAAGTACACATGCTTCATAAAGGTTTTGTTTTGTTTTGTTTTTGTTTTAATGAGAGAGAAATAAGAAAAGGTAAGAGAAAATAAGAGAGGTATTTTTGACAGGGTCTCACCCTTGCAATTCTCTGGCCCAGCCTCCCAGTTAGCTAGGATCACAGGGGCAACTACTGCAACTAGTGTGTTCATGTCAGTCTTGGATCTGAACCGGGGCCACCCATGTGGCCCCAGACCTGTGCAGCAGTGTCCTGTAGCTGGTGCCACTGTGGTCGGGCCTCAGTATTAAGGCTACTTTTATGTTTGGGAGAGAAACCCCCCCGAAATTACTTTATAAGTAAAGAAAGGCTCAGATCTCACAGTGAAAAGGCCCAGCCACGGTGGTGAAGGCAGTGGAGTGCTGCTGTGCAATGCTGGGAGCCTCAAGGGAGGCCCTGGGTTTGGATCCCAGTTCAACCTGAACATGCAGGACATGCCCATGGGTGCGCTCGTAATCCTGGCTGGCTAGAAGGCAAGCAGGGGTGGGGACTGCAACATGGTGAGACCCTATCAAGGGGGCCTATCTTTCTTTTTAAGAAAGAGATAAACAAATAAACCAAAAAAAAAAAAAAAAAAATCAGAAACAAAAATAATAAAGGGATCTCCAAGAAAATAATGAACTGTTTTCTGTACTGAGGTAGATATTGCAGTAAACTATCTACCAAGACAAATTAAGAAAATTTCTTCCCTGTATTGTCAGACCTAACTTCTGAAATGTTCTTTCATTAGAATTCTCAAATACAAGAGGGAAAAGAAAATAAACAAGAAACCTCTTGAAATAGTTTATTGCAAGGTAGCTTGTGAGTGCTCACCAAATTCACTTCTAGGCATCTCTCTTCGATTGAGAGTAGCAGAGTGAGGTCTCCCAGGTGGCTCTGCTGTTGGTGGAGGGGAGCATTCTCCACCGCTCACAGGAGATGGGCCAAAAGAGCCATTCTGGCTCAGAGGACCTGAAGATGACAGTAGGTTGTTATCACTTTAAGATAGGCATTTTTTAAAAAACTAAGTTCTTAGGATCATTTCTAGGGTATCAAAACAACTACATACAGTAATAAAAAGTGATTTCATACATTTTGCCCCCAAATAAACAAATAGATGTTGCCCTTTACAAAGTGCTCCCTACCTCTCCTTGGAGGGTTTTGTGTATTTGGTCTTCCTGGCATTGGTTTTACAATCACAGGTTCTTCTTGCAGCATTGCCATCTTCTGAGTTATTTCTAACAATCTTGAATACAGAGAAAGAACAGATTTAAATAGGAAATGGAAATTGATTATTAAATACCACATAGCATAGCCTTAACTCTAAAACATAGGCTAACAGGTAGCATGGAGGTTAAAGGTAGCTGGATCCCATGTGGCCAAGGGTGTGGTTCAAGCCCTGGACCTGGCAGCTTGAAAACCATACTGGGCACATGTGCATGCAGGCCCCAACATCTTGAGAAGAGAATGGAGCAGAAGGGATTGTGGCTAACCATTCCCCTTGGGGGTGATTTCTCATTTTCCTTCTCTCTCCCCAGAGTGAGCACATGTGCCCTATAGCAAACTAAAAACAAGCAAACAAAACTCTAAAACACACTGAATTATAGAGCTCCAAATCACATACTTGTGTCTTAAGTTGGCAGCTTCCCTTTTCTCTTCAGCTATAGCTCTTTCTGCAGCACGAGCTTTGAGCTGTTGGAGAAAAGTACTCAAGTTGAATTGCAGTAGACTGCACATGAAATAAAGGAAAGGAAAAAAGTCTCACCCAGTTATCATGAGCTTTCTTCTCATGAGCAGCAATCTGAAAAAGATATATCAAAAATATATTAAAACAGTCTGTACTGTCAATAGATATCAAAGAATACTGCAGCAGTAGGGCAGTATTAATTATTACCTGGTTTTTAAATGAGCGCTCTGTTTTCTGTAATTCATCCTCCATTTCTTCAATCCTCCGCCTAAGAATTACATTTGATTTTGTCAGTTAAAGCACAACTGAATCAAATTTCTAAAATTTGAGCATGTTCTCTTAATTCTAATAACTATACCCTAAAAGACTTAATCCATACAAATAAAAAACATACTTTATATGGTTATAAGAGTATAACATGATCAAAACTAGTATTATACAATTTCCTTGTTTGTATCATTTAATGGCTACGGATTCTTAGTTGATTTATAATTTCCTTAACTGTTCTTTAGTATGCTCTCAAATAACCCTGCTAGGAATAGCTTCATAAACCTTTGAATTCTATCCATAGAAAATTTCCCAGAGCTATTGACTATTGGGTCTATCAAGTGGCACAAGCACTTTAATGCAGGGTCCCAACTCTTGGGCCACAGATGAGAAACAGAAGTGGGTGGCACAGTGGGAAGTGAGCAGTGGGCAAAGTGAGTGAAGCTTCATCTGTATTTACAGCCACTCCCCGTTCCCCATGGCTTGCATCACCACCTGAGTTCCTGTCAGATCAGCATTCGCATTAGAATCTCATAGGAGCATCCAGATGGGACCATCTGGTTGCAGAAAAACAAGCTCAGTGCTCCCACCGACTCTGCATTAAGGTGAGTTGTATAATTATTTCATTATATATTACAATATAATAACAAAAGAAATAAGGTGTTCAATAAATGTAATGTGCTTGAATCATCCTGAGCCATCACCCCCCTCCGTGCCCTCAAAGTTCATGGAAAAATGTGTCTTCCCTTGTGTCAAAAAGTTGGGGGCCACTACCTTAATGGTTTTTAATATATCATAAATCAACTGCTTCCTTAAAGAACTACTCCAATGTACAAAATGTCCCAGAACTATCTGCATAAAGCAAGTTCTCTTATAGTCTTGTAAGCATTGAGTACAAATCAATTTTTGTTAATATTTCTTCATGTGGTAAACATCTATTTTTCTCTCTTGTGTCAAATGTGTTCATGTCCTCCAACCATTCATTTATACTTCTGTGATAATTTCTACAAAAAATGAAAACAAAACAAAAAAATTCAACACTAGTTTCATTAGCCACTGACACTCTTTTCAGAAACCTAACTCACTTATAAGTTTTTACTTCTTCTGCAGCCAAAACCGCCTTTTCATCCGCTGCTGACAGCCGCTGCTCTCGTTCTTGCCGCTCGTACTCTTCTTGACTCAATTTCCTAAGACAAATCAGTTAGAAGTGAAAGTTTCTTTCCTCTCAGCAGTCTGAGTACATGCTCTATTCATCCTTTTCTAAAGCACACAGACATATATAAAGTCATAGAAAGGAATTCAACCCTGTCATTTAGGAGTCAAAATCAAATTGCCTGGAGTCGGCAGGTGGAGTGGTGGTAAGGGCACTGGACTCCCACATGGCCAACCATGGTTCAAGTCCCAGACCTGGTGGCTTGCTTTCTCTCTCTCTCTCTCTCTCTCTCTCTCTCTCTGTCCTTCTCTGGTCAAAATAAAATAAAAATAAATAAATAAATAAATAAAGTTCAATAAAATAATTCTTAAAAAAAAAAAATCAAATCACCTGTACCTGCTTGCTTCTGGCTCATAACTCTCTAATAACTACTAAAAAAAAAAAAAAAAAAACAAATGTAAAACTACCACTGTTCTGGCCAGTCAATGGCATGGTGGTTAGGGCAACTGGATCCTACATGGTCAATTTGAGTCCCAGACCCAGTCACTTGAAAAACATGCTGGACATTTGTGTATTAGTACCCAAAATTCTTTTTTTTTTTTTTTGAGAGGTTTTCACTATAGGGTGCGTGCGCTCGCCAGAAAGACAGAGAAAGACAGAGAGACAGAAAGTGAGAAATCACCCCCCAGGGGGGATGGTCACACCGCAATCCCCTCTCCTCCATTCTCCTCTCGGGATCTTGGGCACGCACGCACATGCGCCCAGCATGAGTTTAAGCCGCCGAATCCAGGACTTGAACCGCGGTCGACTACATGGGAGTCCAGCGACATAGCCATTATGCTAACTGCTGGTCCCGAGTACCCAAAATTCTAAAAGGAGAAGGAACTGCAGCATGACCATTCCCCATGAGGGGATAGAGGGATGAGGTTTCTCACTTTCTCTGTCTCTCTGGCGAGCACATGTACCCTCTAGCAAAAATTATTAAAACCAAAACAAAGAAAACACTGTGCCCCATGGGCAAGTCTTGTCCTTGGGATGATAAAAGCTCCCTCTATTTCAATGTGTAGCACCAGGACTGATCATCCTAACACAATTTATCTTATTAGGGTAAAACAGGGTAATTATTTCACATACTTCTACCAGGGAGACTCCTAACTACTTTTGTTATTTTGAAAGATTTCTTGGGACCAGCAGTTAGCTTAATGGCTATGTCGCTGGACTCCCATGTAGTCTACCGCGGTTCGAGTCCTGGACCCGGTGGCTTAAACTCACACCGAGCGTGTGTACGTGCGTGCGTGCATGCATGTGTGCCCAAGATCCCGAGAGGAGAATGGAGGAGAAGGGATTGCGGCGTGGCCATAACTCCTGGGGGGTGATTTTTCACTTTCTTTCTCTCTCTCGGTCTGTCTTTCCAGTGAGCGCACGTGCCCTATAGCAAAAAAAAAAATAAAAACTCTCAAAAAAAAGATTTGTTAATCCAAGACTGGCACCATGATAAAGATACAGTCAGTCAGGAAAAGAGCCTTAGGACATGTCTTCTAATTGTGGAATCAACCACAAAACACTTCCATGCTTCAGATATGAAACTCCTACTACCTATTTCAGTGGAACTATGATTAAGGGAAGAGGCAAATCTGAGTGTTGGTAATGTCAGTCAAACAGAAAAGGAATCCAAATTGTCCCACAATCAAGGTATTAGCTACCTGAAACTGATTTTAACTGATAATTTTACTGCATAGTCTACCACAGGATAAGTATCCATTAACCAAAATGCTTGGGACCAGAAGTGTTTAGGATTTTGGTATTTTTAGAATTTGGAATGTTGCATTGACATGACAAGATATCTCAGAGATGGGACCCACATCTAAATACAAAATTCATCCATGTTTCATAAACACCTTATACACATAACCTGAAGGTCATTTTAATATCTGTTTATTTTTACTAGCAAGCATGTGTGTGTGAGAGAGAGAAGTCCCATTATAGTGCAATTCTCTTCTCCTGACTCCCAGCTCCTCAGGATTCTGGGCACCCACACACATGCCAGTGTTTTCTCAGGCCAACCTGGGAATAGAAACCTGCAGTCAGCCATGTGACTTCCAGCACTGCAGTTTAGTTTGCTACTGACTGCATCATAAAGCGGGGCCCTGAAGGTCATTTTATACAGTATTTTTGTATTTCAGTGTTTTGACTGCTACCTATATCACATGAGGCCAGGTCGGGCATTTTCCACTTACAGCAGCTTTTTCAAAAAGTCTCAGCTTTTGAGTATTGACATGCTGCTATAAGTGGAATATGCCATGTGCTCTTTGAATTTTGAATTTTCAGGTTTGGGATGCTTAACCCATGTAACACAGATTATATTAATATTAGGTTGTTGAGAAGGTCATGATTCATTTTTACATAGAAAAACATAAAAAAATACAACATGACTTTCCTGAACTAATAGGAGTAGCAATATTGAGTAGTTCAAAATGCTACTTTCTGGTTCTCCTTGTATTCTTTTACCTATAGTTCAAATTCAAAAGATACTTAAACTTGAAACTTAAATAGTCTGTGAATCAGAAGCAAATTTAGAAGAGTTATAGTAAAAAGAGTTATTAACACAAAAAAGAAAAGCTTTATGTACTTTTATACCTACCCATTCAATACTTCAGCAAATATTTTATTTTATGTGGCTATAACATACTAGTTACCATGTACGATGTTAAAGATAAAAGTACGGGTAAAGCACTATCCTTGCACTAAAAGAACTCACAATTTTTTTTTTTCTTTTTTTGGAGAGGTTTTTGCTATAGGGCACGTGCACTCACCAGAAAGACAGAGAGACAGAAAGCGAGAAATCACCCCCCAGGGGGGATGGCCATGCCGCAATCCCTTCTCCTCCATTCTCCTCTCGGGATCTTCGGCACACACGCCCGGCGTGCGTTTTAGCCACCGGGTCCGGGACTCAAACCGCAGTCAATTGCATGGGAGTCCAGTGACACAGCCATTACGCTAACTGCTGGTCCCAGAACTTACAATTTAATATAGCACAGAAGATGCGTATCAGAGCAGAACAATTCCTCCCTGACTCTTGCTCAGGAAGGATGTAAAACAACTTGAAGAAAGATCAGAGAGAGAATTTTATTTCCAAATATGGATGAAGACACTGAGGACAATTAGAGCATCTGGACAAAAATATAAAAAGTATTTGGGCCAGTAGGTGGCATCATGGTCAAGGTGTTGGAACCCACATGGCTGACTACATGGTTTGAGTCCTGGACCCAGTGGCTTGAAAACACGCCAAGCACGTGTACACACTTGCCCAAAATCACAAGAATAGAATGGAGGAGAAAGGATTACAGCATGCCATCCTCTCTGGGAAGTGATTTCTTACTTTCCCTTTCTCTCTGGCAAGCACACATGCCCTTTGGCAAAAATCTTAAAAAAAAAAAAAAAAAAAAAAAAGCATCAGAGCTAATAGAGTGGTAAAGATACATATATGTGGCCAAGATCCAGTAGGAAAAGGAATCTTAGAATCACAAGTAAGCCTGGTATGTGGTATTTTCAGCCACTTTCCCCCTAGGTTCATGCACAAATTGAGACAATGCAGAGATATAAACAGGTTGCACAAAGCCTTCAACAGGTTTGTAGATTTGGAGAAAAAAGTAGTAAAGTTCAGGGCTGTCAATGAGGGATTTTAGTAAAAGCCTTGGGGTTGGGGTTGAGCCTAGAAAAAATTACAGACTTGGAGTACTGAACAGCCAACACAGTATTCTTTGAAAGGACTATGACTTTTTTTTTTTTTTTTTGGAGAGGTTTTTCGCTATAGGGCGCGTGCGCTCGCCAGACAGACAGAGAGAGACATAGAGACAGAAAGCAAGAAATCACCCCCCAGGGGGGATGGTCACGCCGCAATCCCTTCTCCTCCATTCTCCTCTCGGGATCTTGGGCACGCACGCACAAGCGCCCGGCGTGAGTTGTAAGCCACCGGGTCCGAGATGCGAACCGCGGTCGACTACATGGGAGTCCAGCGACATAGCCATTACGCTAACTGCTGGTTCCCAGGACTATGACATTTTTTAATGATCTTAATTGCTGACTGGATTAAAATGACACAGCCAACTGCTAGAAGTAACCTCAAATCTTTTCTGTAGGAAGATAACATCATCCTAGGCCTCAAATTTCCTCTACAATTATCATGCACAATATATGCCACTCAATCAAAACTGACCAGGTATTGCACAAGACACTGTGATCAAAATCTAAAGACAAATTATCCACATAATGGGATTAACACAGATTTTTAAATAATTGTTCTTTATATATTCGAGAAAGTAAAGGCATGGGACCAGCAGATGGCATGATGGTTATGTCACTGGACTCCCACATGGCTGACTGCAGTTCAAGTCCCGGACCTGCAGGCTTGAAACTCATACCCGGTTCATGCGCATGTATGCCCAAAACTCTGAAAGGAGAGTGGAGGAGAAGGGATTGTGGCATGGCTGTCCTCTCTGGGGGGTGATTTCTTGCTTTCTGTCTCTCTGTTTCTGTCTCTCTCTCTGGCAAATGCACACACCCTGTAGCAGAAATCTCTCTAAAATTTAAAAAAAAAAAGTAAAAGTCAAGGTAATGAATTTCTGATGATTATATAATGATTATAAAACTGAAAAGCATTAACTGATATGAAGAACCAGGACCAGCCACAGTAGTGTACATTAAAATGCTACTGTTCCACAGATTGAGACTACATTTGGTTCAATTCCCAGTCCAACCTGAAGGCCAGGTGTTGGGGTAGCAGCCTGCAATCTCAGCATCAAAGGAGGCTGAGACAAATAGGTCATGAGCTCAAGGCTGACCTGAGAAACATAATGAGACCCTGTCTAAAAAAAACAACTGGTCATGACAACCCATGCTTGTAGTCCCAGTTGGAAAGTTAAGGCAGGAGAATTATGCCATGACAAGGTCCTGTCTTCAATCAATCAATCAATAAACCCAACAAATGATTTTAGTAGCAGATTTAACAAACTGACATAAGATTTTATCACGTTGAAGACAGATCAGAAGAAAAGATCCAGAATAAAGCAAATCAGAATATAGGAAACAGAAAAATGGTAAAACAAAATCTAACATGCCTTAATTCGACTTTGAAGAAATGAAAGAATGAGGCAGAATATTTAAAAAATTACAATCTTGGGACCAGCAGTTAGCGTAATGGCTATGTCACTGAACTCCCATGTAGTCGACCGCGGTTTGAGCCCCAGACCTGGTGGCTGGGACTCACACCGGGCATGTGTGCGTGCGTGCCCAGGATCCTGAGAGGAAGAGTGGAGGAGCAGGGACTACGGCGTGGCCATCCCCCCTGGGGGGTGATTTCTCGCTTTCTGTCTCTCTCTCTCCGTCTGTCTGGAGAGCGCACGCTCCCTATGGCAAAAATCTCTCCAAAAAAGAAAAAAAAAAAAAATATATATATATATAATCTTAAAGAAGATAAAACTATCAATATTAGTACACATAGTCAGTAATACAATAGTACCATGACCAATAAACAGAAATCTTACTTTTGCAGAGCCATCTCCTTCTGCTGATAGAGTTCATTCAGAATCTCCACTTTCTGCTTCAGGGTTTTGCATTCATCTTCCAACCCAGCTTTGGCAGACTGCAGTGAACTGCGGTCATCTTCTAACTTCCTTATTTGGTCTGTAAAAGATAAAATGATTGGGCTCCACGTATTTACACAGGGACTCGAGAACTTGGATGAGAAGGTAGTGCTGAGGAGTGAGAAGCATGAAGCAGGATTCCATTCTTTATCTTTTTCCAGTGCAATTTTATATCTTACCAATATATGGCAGTTTCTTCTCAAGAAGCAACTTACCTTCCAGGTTACATTTAGTAGACATTGAGGCTCTCAGCTTAAGTTGCAGAAGTTTTAGATCCTCTTCGACTACTGATATTGCAGTTTGTGTCTGAAAATTGCAAAAGAAAGAAGTATTCTTAAAAGTGAGGCTTGTAAGAATTCAGAGGCACTTCTAGGACTCTATAAAAAGGATTATACCCGAGAGACATCCATCATCTGCTTAATTTGCTTTTTCATCTTCTCATTCCGGTCACCTAAAAAATAAAAGACTTTACTTGCTTTTTCTTCCCTTTCTTTTTAAATGTGTTTTCTTGAATTCTCCTAAACTAATTATCATGTTCAAACATTAAGAGAAAAAACAAACTAACCAAAAGGACTGGCTGACTGACTTTTAAGAGAACTGCAAACTTAGATTTGATTCAAATTCCCCATTTGTACAATGAAAATGCTGTCCATACCAGTTTTAAACAAGGAGAAATATGAGATAAAAGGTTCTTCTCTCTCTCAGATTCATCTCTATCTGGGCAAGTGTCTTATTTAGAAACATTCACTCCTCTATTCTTCCCCTGAATCTGCTGCCGGTTGTGGATTAAAATACCCATTATGCAAGCAATGTTCAACATAGGAGATGGTTTCCTCATCAGTAAACACTGCTAACCTCTAACCTCCAATCTCCTAACCTTAGTTTATGGCCCCATCCATCTTTAGCACTCTTAAAACCAGTTACGGACTTTTAAATCATGAAACTACAAAAATGGTGCATATTAAAATGAAATACTGGGGCCAGCAGGTGGTGTGGTGGTTAAGGCGCTGGACAAACCATGGCTAACCATGGTTCGAGTCCTGGACCCGGTGGCTTCTTTTCTCACTTTCCCTCTCTCTCTATCTCTGGTCAAATTGAAAAACAGTAATAATAAATGAAGTTAAATAAAATAATTCTTAAAAAAAAAGAAATGAAACACCATCTCCACGAAGTTGAAAAACAAATTTCTCCTAGTGTATTGTTAATGCTTAGGGGTTTAAGACAAGATTAATGCAGCCTCAGTGCATATGTCTAGTTCTCAATGAATGCAAAAATAAAATTGGTGTTAACTGCAAGCCTTTTGCTACAGCACACCACAGCAAACCTCCTCTGCCCAATGCAAACAGACATTTATACCAATCTAGTGATAAGCCACTGCGACCCTAAAACTTCAGAGGCAACTCCAGTCAGCCAAAAAGGAGCATCAGTGCACTTAAGACAGGAAAGCAAAAAACGCCTCCCTGAGACTGATCTTACCTCCCACTTCTCCATTGGCTAATTCATCTGAGTCATTTTCTCCTTTATTTTGATTCTCAGATTCAGATTCACACTCTAACCGATTTAACTGAGTAATGCAATTAGTCAAAGCCTAGAAAAGAAGTAAAAGGGTACCATCAATTAGAGCCTCTTCATTTTTAATAAGCAAATTTCAACAGAAAATTCAATAGAATTAAGCATATACTCATGTGAATAAACTTACATTAATATTATCATCTTTGTGAGTAAGCGCTATTTCCAAGTCTTCCTGAGATTTCTCAAATGATTTGATTTGCTCAGTGAGCTCAGCATGTGACTTACTCAAGTTTTCAATTTCTTGCTGCAACTAAAAAGTCAAAACACATGAAAATCCACAGGTTAGGGCTTCTGCACTAGTGACATCAGAACTGTGTGAATGACACTGTGTAAGCCATGCCTCTCCCAGGCCTGTGGCTGTGAGTTAAGCCCTCAGCTAAGGGAGAAGGGAGAGGGCCCCAAACCTCAAAGCTGTAGTAAGCACATCAGAGTTGTCAAGGAATTGGCCCCATTTATGGCATTCTTCAGAAAATTGCAAGCAGTCAATTCAAATAGTTCACTTCCAGTAGAAATGGAAGGACATCTCTCCCTGTCTTTAATCTCTAAGTCCAGACTCCTGATCATGTAACCTTTTCTTGGCCAGTGAAGCAGTTACTACTGGAAACAGGGTTATAAAACACCTGATTCTTTGGTCTTAAAAAAACCAATCCCGGGACCAGCAGTTAGCATAATGACTATGTCGCTGGACTCCCACGTAGTCGACTGCGGTTCGAGTCCTGGATCCAGTGGCTTAAACTCACGCTGGGTGCGTGTGCGTGCATGCCCAAGATCCCAAGAGGAGAATGGAGGAGAAGGGATTTGCAGCATGGCCACATCCCCTGGGGGGTGATTTCTCGCTTTCTGTCTGTCTGGCGAGTGCATGCGCCCTATAGCAAAAACCTCTCCAAAAAAAGAAAAAAAAAAATCCATTGCCACTTTAAACTACTTAAGTTAATAACAGGTTGGTATTTGACAAGACCAAGACTGAACACTCCAGTAACTGCTACAAACTACACAGAAAAACAGGAAATCTAGCATAGATGAAGGACATACACATCCACTCAATTTTGGGGGAACATTTTTGCACTTTGCATATCTATAAATAAGATCTTGCATAAATATTTTATTACCTTAAAAACATACCTAAGAAAAGATATCTATAATGTAATATTCTGTTCTTTAATTTACTGATCTACTGTATTGTATTCAATACTGAGCGGTATTAACTTTTCTTTACCTGTGCCTTTTTCTTCTTAAGTCTAGTATTTTCTTCTTGAACCCGATGGCATTCAGACTTCACCTTCTCTTCACTAAGCTTAGCTTCATTAAGTGCAATTTGAACCTAATGTAAAATACTCCTATTAGTGAATTCATCCAAAAAATAAAAGCTATATTTTCCCAACTAGAGCATGTTATTTTATTGTTCTGAATATTTTAACAAACACAAATTTTTGGCCCTCAACAGAACTAAGGCATATATCCTGGAGCAACAGTAGACAGAGCTTTACCTCTGAAAATTCTGAGGCATTCACTGAAATAACATCTTTTAGCTTCTCTATAGATTTCTTATTTTCCAGTATCTGCCATGTGGAAACAGACATAAAACACACATTAAGATTTCAATAGAAACACTAAAAGGAATAAACAATAACAAACCATATCACAGAATCATCTCGTACATTTTAAGTAAAAACAAAGGATCCAGTTTTGGCCAAGGAGAAAAATCAAGAAAGAAGACAGGGGCCAGGATGTGGCATGGTGATTAAGGTGACTAGATTCTACACAGCCAACAGCTTGGTTCAAGTTCCCAAGCTGGCATTTGCAAAACACGGTAGACACAAATGCACGAAGACTAAAATGCTAAAAGAAGAGATTGTGGCATGACCATCCCCCATGGGGTGTCCTTAAGTCTCTCCATCTCTCTCTCGCTCTCTCTGTTCCTCTCTTCCAAGGAGCACATGTGCCCTCTAGCCAAAAAAAAAAAAGTCCAGTCTCCTGGTGCAGTTGGTATCAAAACTGCAGGACTGGAAGTGCAAGGTTTAGATTCTTCCCCAGGTCAGCTTGAAAACATGCCAAGTACATGTGTGGGTACCCAGGGGAAGGGGATCATGATGGGAAAAACGATTTTAGGGGCGTTTCTGTCTCTCTCTCTCTTTCTCTCTCTGTCACGCACACACATTCTCTATCATAAACAAAACTTAAAGAGATGTGAGAAAATAAAAATAAATGAAGGCATAAATATTTCATGGCATCCACAACTTTCCCAGTTATAAGATAATGAAGTAGATGATCAGACAAAAAGGTGAAAGCAAAGAAAATGAAAAAAATTCCAAATAAAACAGTTCAAATGAATTTTTTTTCTAGTGGTAGAGGAAAAAAAAGTCCCAAGATTACTTTAAAAATTGTCTTGTGTCAATTAAAAATGGCAAGATTTTATGGAGAATACACAAATCTCCCATACAGAAGAATTCCAAATAACTTATGAAGATACTGGCTCCTCAATAAGGTAGAGCATAACTCTTCATTCTTTAACTATGTGCATAGTAACTTTCTTATAAAAAGTATATTATAGAAAAGATGGAAAAAGAGTCAGTTTACGATGGAGAAGCCTGGTAAAGAATTACCTTAGCAACATGCCCAAGCTCGACTAGGTGTGGGACACACGTGGGATCTTCAAAAAGTTCATGAAAAATGAGTATTATGAAAAATTTCATAAATTTTTTGCACCAAAATAAACTCATACTATAATTCTATTTTCCCATGAACTTTTTGAGTTCCCTTGTACAGTAGTCCTCTCTTCTCCCTTTATGACTTATGTAATTCTACAACTATTCTAAAGCTAAAAGTGTATTGATAAAAGAGCTTCACAAAACAAAACAAAATACAAGAATTCATCAACGAGATCAGTTTCTCACCTGCTTTCTATGTTTCAGAGATCAGAGCCACCATGTGAAAATTACCAAGAACTGAGAATAAAAATACTTCCCAGGCCCATAAAAATAATGATTTGTTGATTCAGTATTTAGAATTTCACAAAATGTAGAGAAGTAGGTTCAACTGTCCTGATTCCCACTCTTATTTTAAAGACATAAGAAAATGTAGTCAACTCACCAATCTACGAAATAGGTCAACAGTCAAACTACAGCACCGCGTAACAGCAAAACTCTTACCAAGTCCTGATTCTTGAGGTTCTGTTCTCTCTCAGATTCTAACATAACACGAAGATTTTTAGCTGTGCCATTCAGAATTTCATTAGCTTCTTCAAGATTTTTTATTTTATCCTACAAAAAAGATATTAAGATTAGTAACAGTAATTCATTACTTCTACTTGTTTTTAGAAGGTAATCCCAGAAAGAAAAAATACTTTTACCTTAAACTTAATTGCTTCATCAGAGAGAATTATATTTTGTTTCTTGGTTTCTTGAACATGTTTCTTTGATTCCTTGATCTGTATAAAATAAAACATTTGGAACTCAGAAATATAAATTATAGTGCTACCAAAACTTATTTTCCAGTGGGTAATCCTTTACAAAAGAAAATAGTACTTTACACATATGATGATTGCTTAAAGAACTGGATAGTTTGGAAAAAAGAATGAAGTAAGAAAATATGATTTAAAAATGCCCTAATAACTGAACTATAAGTCAGGTAAAAATAATCCAAGCTGGAACCACAGAGGAAAAAAGGCAAAAGAAAAATTATACCTTCTGTTCATAATTTGACAATTTCTGTACAAGTTCTGCATTTTCTTTCATGATAATCTTCAACTTCTCAGAAATTTGCTGTTCAGTGACTACAAAGAAGAAAAGAATCCATTAGACTGTATGATCACTAACAAAACTGAATTACCCAATGTATTAGCAGCAAACACATGTTATTTGGCACTATAAAGGAAAAGAACTTCTCAAGATGACTACAAATTGTACCTTTAAAAAACAATCTGTAGTTAATAAGGGTGAAATGTAAAAATATTTTTAAAACTTAAGAAAGATATAGTAAGAACCCTTATTACAATGAAGCACCAAGTTCAATTTATTAAAGATGGGAAATATAGGAAAATGGTATAACTTGGTATTCCTTCCTTTGTCAAGTACCTTTCTTTTCAGAAAATTGGATCACTTCAAATATATCATTTATAAAAGAAACAGAAAATGCAAGCATACTGATTTGTATTTCTATTCCTCAACTTATCTTGAATGAATATTTATTGTATTGATTAAATTATTAGTACAAGAACATTGTTCATATGTAAGAAGTCTTATTACATCAACGAAGTTCATCTGCCCCAAATTAAACTGATCATCTTCCCCCTATTCCTACAATTTGTTCCCCCTCATCTTCAACAATATCTCTCCATCTACTTCATCATCCAAGCTAACAGTAAACTTTAGAAGTTAATGAGTAAATCAGATACCAGAAGTAACTATATCTACTTCTAGCTTACATTAAATCCATATCAAACACCATTCAGAGAAAATATTACAAATACAAATTAAACTTAAAAAAATTTACCTTGATATACTCTACTCTTTACCTAGAAGAGAGAAATAAGATTAAATCTGATAACCATTTTATTCATAGAAATATGCAGTTCCTAACAACAACCAAAATAGCAACCATATGAAAGTTTAAAAACAGTTTGGTTCAGTAAGACAACTCTACTAGATTAAAAATAAGATGATGTTAAACTAAGTTAAGTATCTTATTTTTTGGCAAGGGATTTGTTTATATATCTATTAAATGAGCACTAATGTTATGAAACACTGAACTTTAGTAACAGAATGGCTAATATTTTCCTAATAAATATACTAATGCTTTACTGATCCAAAATCACTTTAGCTGACAATCACAAACTGCCAGACTAAGGTCTAGAAACAATGATTATTCAAAAGGACTCTGAGGAAACAAAATTAAAGACATAATCTTTGTAGTAAGATAAGCCTCTTTTCACTCACCAGAAACCATCTTTGAAATCCTGTTCAAAGTTAGCTACTGGCTGAATTTAGAAACAATTTTAATAAGCTAAATCATCTGATTTTCCCAGACCACTAAAAATAGTGGTCATAAATCTGAAAGAGAAGGGAAGACTGCTAGATAAAAATGCGCACGCAGTTAGAAAAATGATAGTAACATCTTTTATTTTTTCTTTCAGATTTTTGCCATAGGGCTCATGTGCTATCTGGAGAGAGAGACAATGGAGAGAGAGGCAGAAAGACAGAAAGGGGGGGAGGGAAAGTGAGAAATCATCCCCCACGAAGGATGGTCACACAGCAATCCCTTCCTCCTCCATTCTCCTCTAGGGATTTTGGGCATGCATGCACATGAACCCAGCATGTTTTTCAAGCTGCCGGGGTCTGGGACTCAAATCACAGTCTGTCCATGGTATCTAGTGCCTTAACCACCCCATCGCTGCCTGCCCAACAATTAACATTTTTCTGAAAGGTATAAGGAAAATCATTCCCCAAAGACAGTACTAAATTACAAGATAGTAAAATCTAAGGAATAAATAATTCTGTAAAACTATTGCTAAAGTTCTTTATAACCCAGAACATATTTTCCCTCTCAGATATTATAAATGGTGATGAGATACTCAAACCAGTCTATAAATCACCCATAGTTTCTCAGTATTAATACAGTATCTAAATACCACTTATAATACTGTTATAAGAAAATGCATTCAAGAAATTCCAACATAGGGGATCAGCAGGTGGCGTGGTGGTTAAGGTGCTGGACATTCCCACATTGCTGACCATGGTTTGAATCCCAGACCTAGTGGCTTGCCTTCTCACTTTTCCTCTCTCTCTGTCTCTTCCTGGTCAGATTAAAAGAAATGAATAAATAAATAAATAATTATTAAAGGAAAAAAAGAAGAAATTCCAACATAGAAAGAAAAGGCTATTCTCTATCATAGCCTTGCTAATGACAGCATAAACTTGTCCTCTTTCTCCCAAACTGAAAGGCAGGGGAAAGTGGGTAAAAGCAAAAAGTAGGCAACTAAGAGTAAACACAAGCCAGCCAGTGACATAGCTGAATCCCACATGGCCAACTAAGTAGTTCAAGTCCCAGACTCAGCGGCTTAAATAACATGCTGGATGCATGTGCAAGTGTGCCCCAGACCACAAAAGTAGAGAGAAATAGAGAAAAAAGAATTCCTCATGGGGAGGTGCTTTCTCAGCCCCCTCATCCCTAGCTCTCTCTGGTGAGTGCATCCACCCTCTGGCAGAATTTAAAAAAAAAAAAAAAAGAATAAGGACTGAAGTTCCCAAAGTCAAATGCTGAAGCTGAGGAGACACAGTTTGGACATAGGCAACAGATTACTAAACAGGATACTATGCTATATAAAATGGTATGACCATTTTTAAGGCTTTGATAAACTCTGTTTCCTATTTTACTCTTATTTGAGGAAAGGCCCCATGAGTTTAGAGATGTCCTCACAAGGATCTAGGCAGAAAACACTTCAAGTGACTTTATAATGAACTTTGCAAAGAGACAAAACTTATTAAGAATGATATGTTCAATATAATTAAAAAATCAGAAGATAATAGTTTTTGAAAGATTACGTACAATGCTTTTGGCTATTTTAATCGTTAGATTTCTATTAAAAGCTTTTCATCTGCAAGACTTATTTATTTATTTTTATTGCCAGAGGACACATGTACTAACCAGAAAAACGGAGAGAGAGAGAAAGAACCCCTCAATGAGGGAGGGTAATGCTGCAATTCCCTTTCTTCTAGTTCTCCATCCCATTAGGGTTTGGGGCCCTTAGGCAAACATGCCTGGCATGTTTTTCAAGCCACTAGAGCCAGGATTTGAATTCCAGATGGCCATGTAGGATTCAGCCCCAAAACCATAGTGTTTAATCAATGCACTATGGTTTAGCCCTGCAAAACTCATTTAAGGAAATAATCCCCCCACCACAATGACAATACGTAAGTGCGAAGCAGAATGACATAATACAATCATAATTATGTATACACGAGTATACATACATATATAGTACAAAACTGAAAGACAAATTCTGCATACACACAAGAAAAGGCTCTAAGGAATAAAACATGTAATAGTGTGCCTCTGAATATTATATAGTTTTTACTTTCAAATAAAAAGATATTTTCTGAAGACTAGCTGCATAGCACAGTGGTTAGGTGCTATAAGGAGAAAGGTGGATCCCATATGGCTCACCAGGGTTTGACTACTGGCCTTGTTGGCTTGTAAAGCTCACCTACACACAGGATTCTGATGGGATGGAGAACTGAAGGAAATGGGATTGCATGAAAAGACTCCACTGGGGAGTGCTTCCTCCTCCCCCATACTCATGCATTCACATATGCCCTCTGGCATTAAAAATAAAGGAAATTTTCTAAGCACATGATCAATTCAGAAAATCTAGGAACATATTTAAGAATGAAGACTGAGAAGTTACCTCATCTCCTACATGTAAGACATTTTATCGTTTTGTTGTATTTCCTCGAAGCATCTTTGCCGTGTGTGTGCGCGTGCGTGCAAATGCACACCAGACTTCAAAAAGTTTGTGAAAAATGGAATTAAAGTACAAGTTTATGTTAATGCAAAATAACTTCAAAGCTATGCATAATTTTTTAAATAATATGTGTTTCATAAACTTTTTGAAGACCCCTGTCATATGTAGGTTTATATGAGACAGTTTACTCACACTTTAAAGTCTCAGTTTCTAATTTTTTTGGCTTAACATGAAATTCTGAGCATTTTCTATGCCCCAATATCTTTGAAATATATAAAGTATTCTCATATCCGACTACACAGATGCACAATCATTTAATAATTTCCCTACTACGGATCACAGAGATTGTGCCAAGTTTTCACTTTAATAAACACTATTACATTCAACATCTTTGTACAAGATCTTTAAGCATGGTTGGTTACATAAAGATAGATTACTGGACAGAATATTATACTATCAATATATATAATAATAAGTATTTTTAAAGCTTCTGATACATATTACTGAACTACTTTTCAGGATGACTAGAATTCCCAATTCTGCTAATAATGTACATGTGTCTACCTAATTCTTAATCTTTAAGTTTCCTTTTCTTTTTTTTTGTGGGGGAGGGGGGAGAGATTTTTGCCATAGTGTGTATGAAAGAGACAGAGAGACAGAAAGTGAGGAATCACCCCCAGGGAGGATGGTCATATCACAATCCCTGTTCCTCCCTTCTCTTCCTGAGATCTAGGGTACACATGCACACATGCCCAGTATGAGTTTGAAGCCATTGGGTCCTAGACTTGAACAGCGATTGGCCATGTGGTAGACCAGAAATGTAATCCCTACCTCATCTCCTGGTTCCAATCTTTAGGTTTTCATATAAGGAATTTATAAACTGATGTTTTTCCATGGAGATGATGAGATTCTGCATATTGTTCACATAACTTTACCAACACAAAGACTACACTACATTATTTGACAAAGTTAGCTTGAATTATAAGCATTCATTTGCATTCATGTTAGTAACTGAGAAAATAAACAAAAGGGCTAGTGATTATTCAAAAACTCTTTCATTTGTAAGTTAAAGTATAATTTAATTTACTCACAGCAAGGATAGTTCTCCAGAAGAAAATGGCAAATGAAACGATTCCCAAGAAGGCTGTAATAAGAACAGGCTTCCATGGCAGTCCATAAAAATCAGGCCCAGGCTGAACATCATCAGGCAGTGTAGCAACTAACTGAAACACACATTTAAAAATAATGTGAAAACTTGTGCTCACTTCGGCAGCACATATACTAAAAATAATGTGAAAACTTAAAGAAACGTACAATAAAAGTCATAAGGAATTTCCATACATATTCTAAACTAAACTCCATCAGATAAACACCTCCCTCAAAAACCTTCAATAGCTGCCACTGCTTCAAGAAAGACAGTACGATGGCAGTCTCATACTTTTTGTTTGGCTTGTAGTGTTTTTAAATACTGTAAATCTAAACGTCATTAAATTGAGCATGCATCTCTGGGAACCAGCAGTTAGCATAATGGCTATGTTGCTGGACTCTCACGTAGTCGACCGCAGTTTGCGTCCCAGACCCGGTGGCTTAAAACTCACGCCGGATGCGTGTGCGTGCGTGCCAAGATCCCGAGAGGAGAATGGAGAAGGGATTGCGGTGTGACCATCCCCCCTGGGGGGTGATTTCTCGCTTTCTGTCTCTCTGTCTCTCTCTGTCTGTCTGGCCAACGCAGGCGCCCTATAGCGAAAACCTCTCCAAAAAAAAAAACCAAACAAACAAAAAAATTGAGCATGCATCTCTAGTCTGCAACAGGTCCTGCCACATCATGTGGTCTAACATACAGGTAGACTCCCTCTAGATCACATTTTTCTCCCGGATAAGTTAAGTTTTATAACTAAACACACACACACACACACACACACACATAAAAAGTTTAAATATACTACAGAAGTAATCGCCTTTTATGGCTGCAAAAGAAACCAGTATGATGATGACAATACAATAATGTGTAACTCCTCTAAGAATTTAAATCTTCATTCTGTCCTACTCTTAGACCAAGACAAATGCTGAGGAAGTTGACACACTCCTGTTAACTGGTCTAGGTAAACTGTTCTTCCAATGCCTTAATTCTAAATGATTTCCTTGAAGGCAGTTAACATACCTGCTAGATCGTTTCCATTGCCATCTCTAAGTCCACAAGCTGACTACCCTACTGGCCCCATCCCCCAACATTGCTGTTAGAGAAAAGACCCATAGAGACATGCTTTCTATTTTGATCCTGACGGCATACCAGAATGTATTTCGGTGCCTGTCACCTCGAAAAGTGCCCGATATTGATCAAGTATATTCTCAGTGGCCTCCCTAAACAGCGCAGCAACGTCCTGCCTGCCCTGGGCCTGACACTCGCCATTTTTCCTCTGCCCGGTCAGTGCACCCACTCCGCTCAGAATCCATCCACGTCCTTGCCACAGCTGGGCTCCCTCCCTGGGAACGGGGACCATCACCTCCAGCAGCTCGGCTATGAGGGCTGCGTAGAGCACCGACAGGGGTCCCAGAAGCTCCGTGTCTCCCGGGGAAGCGGTGACAGAGGGTACAGTGGCAGGTACTGAGTCCATTGCGCACTGACAGCTGAGCGGAGGCGACGCTTCCCTGCGGAACCGCACAGGACCCCCTTCACTTTCGCCGCTTCCTCCTTCGGGAAGTGCCCGGCGCAGGAGGCGGGTACTAGGAGCGAACTTCGCCTTCCCCAACCGCTAGCACTTTCCGCTCTGCGCTCCCAGTACACGTCATCAGACGCGGCGCTTGCGCCGACGTCAGCGAGCCCGCGGAGGCGGGGCCCCGGTGGGCGGGACCCGAGTGGGCGGGGTCAGGGAGGAACCAACTGTCCAGCCGGGCGAGGGCGAAGAGCCGAGCGGGAGGAACCAAGTGAAGGGCAGCGGGGTGAAAGAGGTTCTCCAGCCGCAGGACCTGAACGAGAACCCCCGATTCCAAGGGTCCGGTGGTGAGGCTTCCAGGAGGACTGGGGGCGGGGGGTGACTGGAGGAAAGGAGAAAGCACACCTCTCAGGCCTGCCCAGTGCTGAGACACCACTCACCTGCTCTAAATGTCCAGACTGTAGAGGGCACGCCTGTCCCCCTGCCTCGGTAGGACCCAGCTCAGCCTGGGCCGCCCTCTCCCCTGCCCACTCCAGTCTGCTTCCTGGTCTACACGTGTTCACCCTGTCACTTTCTTGCTTTAAAAAGCTTTATCCTGAGGAATCATGCCATTATCACCCCATGCCAACGGTGAAGAAGACTTAGCCTAGGGAATCCTGTCATTATGTTGATGCCGACACGTTCAGTTCCAGATCTCACGTTTTAGATTTCTAGGGTACTCAAGAGTCTGGAGATGAGGTTCTAAAAGTTGAAAAAATCGGAAATATTGAACCTGGGAGAGGGGAGAACGATATTTGTACAATAGATCTTTAAAAGTGTATCTTTGAAAAAAAAAAGTGTATCTTTGAGTTGAATTCAAAATAGCAGTTAAGAACATGTAGGAAAACCCTAAAAAAGAAACGCAAAGGAGGGTGCACTGAGAGAGGCGTGCTCTATAATTTAAACAGTATGGCACTAGTCCAAGAATACTGAGAGGCCACCAGGCAGAACAGAAAATCCAGAATAGACCCAACTGCACTGCACATTCAGGTACAAGTCAGCTAGGGGAAAAACTGACTTAAATGCTGTTGACATATCGAACACATGGAATTGATCAAAATTGGATCCTTTTCATTGTTCACAAGGATAAATTCCTTACTGGTCAGAAGACCAAATGTAAAAAATGACAAATATTTTTTTTTAATGGGGTGAATTTTTCTATGTATTATATGGGCAAAACGTCCCGATTATGTTTTAATAGCCAGGAGCAAAAAGGGAAGAGATTTGTAAATATGATCACTTAAAACAAAACAAAACAAAACCTGTCCAGTCCTGCCCAAAAAAAAAGGAGCAAAATAATCAGTTTGACAATGACCTGAGGAAAAATATTTGTAACATATTATAGGTGAAGGATTAACATTCCTGAAATATAAAGAACTTTACAAATAGAGAAAAAAATGGCCAGTAAACCTATTCAAAAAGGGGTGGGGGGGTGTGAAGAAATGAAAAAAAAAACCTCAGGAAATAAATGCAAATCACTTACAAACATATGGAAACATGTTCTGCCTCCTCATAATTAAAAAATACAAATTAAACCTGTAATACCATTTCTCAATTATATAGATAAGATAGAAACATTTAACAACATACTCTGTTGGAGGGAGGTGGCGGAAACAGGCACTCTTAATCCTTTACTGATCATTACACAAAATAATACTGCCCCTATTAATGAGAATTTGTCATCAAATTCTCCCAAAATTACTTGTGTATTTGCCTGCTGATTCAACTATCCCTATTGTTCACCAGAAAACATTCTAAAGATATATCTTAAAAAGACTAGGCTTCTAACAACAAATATCAAAAAGATTTATGCACAAAACTATGCTATTCTAGCATTATTTATAAGCAAAAGACTGGAAACAACCAAAATATCCATCAAAAGAGTTGTTGAATAAACCAAAGTACAGTATGAAGCTGCAAAAAAATAAATAAATAAATAAAAGACTTTTTTTTAATATACTACTAAGGTATGGTTTCCAGATTTTTTTTTTTTTTTTTTTTTTTTTTTTTTTTTGAGAGAGGTTTTTGCTATAGGGCGCGTGCGCTCGCCAGACAGACAGAAACATAGAGACAGAAAGCGAGAAATCACCCCCCAGGGGGGATGGTCACGCGGCAATGCCTTCTCCTCCATTCTCCTCTTGGGATCTTGGGCACGCACGCACACGCGCCCGGCGTGAGTTTTAAGCCACCGGGTCCGGGACGTGAACTGGGGTCGACTACGTGGGAGTCCAGCGACATAGCCATTACACTAACTGCTGGTTCCCCCAGAATTTTTTTTTAAATTTTTTTTCTGGAGAGGTTTTTGCTATAGAGCGCATGCTTGCCGGAAAGACAGAGACAGACAGAGACAGAAAGTGAGAAATCACCCCCCAGGGGAGTGGCCATGCTGCAATCCTTTCTTCTCTATTCTTCTCTTGGGATCTTGGGCACACACACACACACACGCCTGGCATGAGTTCAATCCACCGGGTCCAGGACTCGAACCACGGCTGACTTCATGGGAGTCCAGTGACATAGCCATTACGCCTACTGCTGATCCCATTTCCAGAATTAAAAAAAAAAAATTCCAGAGAGTACGTGTATCATCAGAGACAGAGAGGTACAGGGAGAAAACACCCTGATAAAGAATGGTCACACTGGGAACCAGCAGGTGACATGGTCGTTAAGGTGCTGGACACTCCCACATGGCTGACCACTGTTGAAGTCCCGGACCTGGAGGCTTGCTTTCTCACTCCCCTTACCCCCATGTGTGTCTCTCTGGTCAAATTAAAAAATAAAATGAATGAATAAATGAAATTAAATAAAAATAACTCTTTAAAAAAAAAAAAAGAAATGGTCACACTACATTCCCTCTCCATTTCTCCCTCCGTTCCAAATTTTAGGCATAGATGCACACATGCCCTGCAAGCTCAGCTGTTTTTCAAGCCCCCATTAGACTTGAACCATGTGGTTGGCCATATGGGATCCAACTTCCTTAACTACTAGGCTGGCCCTCAGAATACATTTTTTTTAAAAAACAGAGTGGATAAAAAATATTTATAAGATACTTCTTTTATCTAATAAAGAGAAGAGAGATGAATATATATATTTTTTACAGCTATGGTGTAAAATTGACATGCAGTAGATTATGTATATTTAAAATACACAGTTTAGAGCCAGTAGTGACACAGTGATTGGGGTGGCTAGATCCCACAAGACCAACTGCACCATCCAAGCCCCAGACCTAGTGGCCTGAAGGACACACAAGGTGCACGTGCATGCGTTCTCAACATCCTCAGGAGAGAGTGAGATGGAGAGGGAATTGCAGTGTGACCATGCCCTGCAGGGGGTGCTTTCTCCCCCTCTACCCGCTTTGTGTTCTCTGGTGAGCATATGTGCCCTCTGGCAATTACTGTAGAAAGGAAGGAAGGAAGGAAGGAATGAACTTCATATAGCCTAGCATACAGTATCTATAAAGTCTATAGTAATGTACAGTAAGTCCTAGGCCTTCAGAGTCACTCACTGATTCACCCAGAACAAACTTCCAATCCTGCAAGTTCCATTCATATTAAATGCCTAATGCAGGTGTACAGGCGTACCTATTCTTTTTAATCTTTTTTTTTTTTTTTGAGAGGTTTTTCTGTAGGGCGCATGCACTCACCAGAAATACAGAGAGACAGAGAGACAGAAAGCGAGAAATCACCCTCCAGGGGGGATGGCCACGCTGCAATCCCTTCTCCTCCATTCTCCTCTCAGGATCTTGGGCACTGCGTGCACACATACCTGGTGTGAGTTTAAGCCACCGGGTCTGAGACTCGAACCGCAGTCGACTACATGGGAGTCCAGCGACATATCCATTATCCCAACTGCTGGTCCCTATTTTTTAAAAATCTTTTACACTGTATTTTCACTGTACTTTTTCTGTATTAAGATGCATGAATTCTTACCAGTGAGTTACAATTGCCCGTGGTATTCAGCAGAGTAACATACTGTACAGGTTTGAAGTCTAGGAGCAATAGGCTATCCCATCTAGCCTATGTATTTAGTAGCCTAGATTATCAAGGTATGTGTCAGTATGCTCTTACAATGTTTGCACAGTGATGAAATCACACAACACACTTCTCAGAACATATCCCCCTCATGCAACGCATGACCGTATGTGAAAAAAACTTTTTCAGGTAGGGAACAAGAGGCGGCACACAACTGACCTTGAGAGAAGGGAAACAAACAGGTGAGCCCCATGATTACCCAGATTTCTAGCTGGAGGCACTTTCTAGACCTCAGTGCAGGGAAGGGGAACCCAAGCAGATTATACCAATATTTCTGAAGAAGTGAAGATCAGAGTTCAGGGAGATGGACATGACTGAAATATGCCTGAATAATGCATCAGTTAGAGGCTGAATTCGAAGCAGTACCTGTGTATAGTAAGTCTCTAAGGATTGGCAAAGAGTAACTGAAGAAGAAAAGAACTGTAAGCCAAACAATTCTGAGTTGACACAGGGTAGGAGATGTTCGTAATCCAGCTAGCCACAGTGACTTGGCATAAAAAAAGTATAGCCAGTAAGCATGTGAAAGTGCTTAATATCATTAGTCACCAAGAAATACAATTAAAATCAGAAAGCCATGACCAGGAGAATGGTAAAATTTAAGACTTATAACACTAAGTGCTGGAGGAGACATGGTCAACTGGAGGTGTCATGAATGGTGGAAGTAGACAATGGTGGTCATTGAGGAGTATTACCTGGCAGTAAGATAAAACACATTTGCCATATCATGTGACAATTTCACTCCTAGTATGAATTCCTTTATAGCATCAAACACACTTGAAATCTTGTAATAAGAAAACTAACCTACAATTAAAAAAAAATGTTATCAGGGATTGCCTAGAGTAGATGGTGAGGGGGATATACTGAGATGGTTCCTAAAAGACAGTTTTGAATGAAAGAAATATTTCATATCTTTATTATGGTTGTTTTTTACTTTGTTTGTTTAGAGATTTTTTTTGCTATAGGGCACATGCGCTTGCCAGAGAAACAGAGACAGAAAGTGAGAAATCACCTCCCAGATGACCATGCCACAATCCCTTCTCCTCCTTTCTCCTCTCTGGATTTTGGGCACACTCATACATGCATCTGATGTGGATTTCAAGCCACCAGGTCCAGGACTTGAACCACAGTCAATCATGTGGGAGTCCAGCAACCTACTCACTATGCCACCTGCTGGTCTCTTACTATGGTTGTTTTTACATGGCCGTGTACATTTGCAAAACTCACTGAACTGTATCCCTACAATGGGCATATTTACTACATGTAATTTATATCTGATTAAAGTTGACTGAAGATACATATCAACCTATTATAATATTTGTACCTCAACAAGAACCAGATTTGAACAAGAACAATTTTAAAGAGAAGGGAAATGGATTTTCAAACAAGTCAAACATTAAGGATATTAAGGATGATATCAAGGAATTATTGTTAAGTGGGGTGATGGACCCATAAGTTCATTTTATTATTCTGTCTGCCTCTGTTTCTTTGAAAATTACCATAATACAATGCTAAAATAAAATAATAATAGAGGTGCAATTTTAAATATTTAAAGGATTAGTATGTAGAGAAGAAATTAGACTCTATAGAAGAAATCATTTGAAGCAAAATTTGGAGTCAATATAAGAATTAATGGGCCAGCAGGTGGAATGGAGGTTAAGACGTTGGATCCCACATGCCCGACCCTGTGGTTCGAGTTCTGTATCTACTGGCTTGAAAACATGCCAGGCATGCATGTGGTCTGCATGCCCAAGATCCTAAGAGGAGAATGGAAGAAAGAGATTGTGGCATGGCCATCCCCCGGCAGGGGGTGGGTGGGTAGTTTCTCTCTCTCTCTCTGAGCATATGTCATATATACTATCAAAAATATGTTTTTAAAAAATCTATAAGAATGAGTTAGCTAAAGAGGAACATACAGCATTGTAAGGTAGGTGATTCATGCTAAGACTTGTTGATACGCAGGCCTCGTAACTACTCATCAGGCCTGTAACAGAGGACACTACTGTGACTAGTGATAATGGGACTAGCCGCCTTCTAAGACCTCTTCCAATTCTAAGATTCCATTATTGATCATCTATTGAATGATGAATCTAACCTCTGGTGCAATTACTCCAGTCAAATCAGCACCCCACTTCTCCCCAGTCCTATCCAATAATTACCTAATAAGACTCAACATGTCACATAAACTAGTTCATATATTCTCCACTTCCCCAAATAATCAATGAGTCGTTGTCTTAAGTTTTTCAAAAATCAGAATCATGCTTTATATGTTTTGGAATCTTTTATTCCTACACTATGTCCTGTACCTTTGGGGCCATCAAAATGCTTTGCTGACCATCCCTTTCAAGCCAGCACTTGTAACATGGAGTACTTCTTTCCAGTCATTCATGTCTGTATCTTTCCCTGTCCTACCCCATTCACAGATAGAGTGAATGTACATTATTAAATCATGTAATTCTTACAACAATTAGAGTAGGTATTAACTATATTTTTCACCACCGTGTCCCCCAACTTAGGCCTAAAAAACAGGGATTTGTGCATACCTTGAAATACAACCAATACAAAGTTTCTCCCACCTGGAGGCTATTAAACTTTTCAAGTGATAATGATTCATTTTGATAATTAAATTCTGAATTACAAGGCTGCCTTTGTCACTGAAAATTTCATTATTCTAACTGCACAGGTCCTGTACACCTTCACTCAGATGGCTATCACGACCACAGATGACCGTAAGGAAAATGGAAATATGGTGGTTTTCCTCCACCTTTCTATCCTGGTGGCCTTTCTCATGAATCCCCCAGGTATTCAACCTCTCTGCTTTGCCCTCTGACCATCCAAATGAGAATCAGGAGGGGGATGAGACCCTAAAAGTACCAGGCACTGAACCCGACATGTACATTATTAAATCATGTAATCCTTACAACAATTAGAGTAGGTATTAACTATATTTTTCAGATGAGGAAGCTCAGTTCCAAGTTCAAACTTCCAAATAACAACTTTGAATACTGAAACCATATCATCCTGACTTAAAACCCATGCTTTTTATAGAACAACAATAAGAACCTTCTTTCCTACACAAATCTTGAAATATGGAAATTACTTTTGATGAAGACAAAAGCCCTTTGCCTCCAATTTTGGAAAGCTTGAGGATTCCTACAAGTTCCCAAGAAAAACGTCCAATCTCAATAAATACCACAAGGGGGAGCTATGTCCTGAAATGTTTAGGTAAACTTCGAGACACATGAAATCCCTCATTTGGATCCTGACTCTTTAGAGATCAATCTGAATGAATATTCTATCATAAATAACTCTAAGATACAGAACCGACCAGCCCTTTACTGCCTAGAACCGTCAAAGGCTCCCCACCATTAGCAGTCTAACCCCACACCTGGCATGGGACTGACTGCCTTTCCTTTGTGCCTGCTTCCCTCCAACAGACCACCTCCTTCTTTTTTTTTTATTTTTTATTTTTATTTATTTTTTTTTTTTTGAGAGGTTTTCACTATAGGGCGCTTGTGCTCCCCAGAAAGCCAGAGAGACAGAAAGTGAGAAATCACCCTCCAGGGGTGTATGGCCACACCGCAATCCCTTCTCCTACATTCTCCTCTTGGGGTCTTGGGCACGCACGCACATTCACCCGGTGTGAGTTTAAGCCACCAGGTCCGGGACTTGAACCGCAGTCGACTACATGGGAGTCCAGCAACATAGCCGTTACGCCACCTGCTGGTCCCAGACCACCTCCTTCTAACTACACTTTAACACCATCACCTACTCACTCTTGCCAGGCTTCCTCATGTAACTTAGTCTTTGTGCCTCCACCATCTGACTACACAATGCCTTCATTCCCTCCCCTCACCTCATTCCTTCTACTCAACAATAACTATACAGCAAACTCTCATTTGCCCTTTAACTCTACTTAAAAGCATGTCTCAGCTAATTGCTGACCTTATCTATTATCCTCCCACCAACAAGAACCAATTTATTCAATAGACTATGTAACCATCAGGTAAATAGTTATTTCTGCCTAGATCACATTCTACTTCTAGGGAACGTCTTTAACCCCCTGCTAGGCTGAGAGGTACTGAGGGGAAGAATGTTGTAGGTGTGCAAATGCCCAACCCTGTCAGGCAGCGCATCCTTGGAGCATGGGGCGAACTAAGAACTCATTAAAGCCATACACCTGTAGTTCATTCTAGATGCTATCTTCAAAGGCCTGGGAGTGATTTTTATAAGGACATTTTCTTCTCATGTTCAATATCAACTTAAAAACCATAATAATCAACATTCTAGCTGAAGAAATTATGTGTGTCAAACTTACCGTTTTAGTTAAATAAAACACGAAGGAATATATTAGAAGAATGATATTTTCCAAAGGTGTAACACTTCCTGGCTCTTCTGCATTTGTCTCTGGTTGCTTTTTTGCATCAATACCATCACCATCAAAGCCTTCTGTTGTAATGAGTCCTAAAGTTGAGAAGATTGATATTTATGATTTAGAATAAAAATTGTTTCTCTTCATTTTATACATTTACTGAGTATCCACTGAATATTAACCACTGTGCTTGGAAAACATGGTTCCCCTAAAGAAATTACCTACAGGAATAAGCCTCAGAATTCCAATGAAAGCCATCACACCCTTCAATTATAAAATTGATATACCATTGGGCCAGTCAGTGGTCTGATGATTAAGACAGCTAGATCCTACATGGTCTTCTGCATGGTTCAAGTCCCAGATTTGGAGGTTTGAGAAACAAGTTGGGCACATGTGCATGTGTGCCCAGAACTTCAAAAGGAAGGAGAAATGAAAAAGGGATTACAGCATGACCATGCCCAATGGGGGGATGTGTTCTTACTTTCTCTTTTTCTCTCTGTCTCTGGCAAGCACATGGACCCTCTGGAAAATTAGAAAAAAAAATACACTTCAAACCTACTCTATCCCATGAGCCCCCTCCCCTACCTCCCTGGCATGCAACTATATCAGAACGACATTTATTCATGGGCGCTAAGAAAAACAGAATTGTGTACCTTCTCCTTATAGATACAGTCACATTCAACAAGTATTTACTTAGTGCTGGTAAAACATTGTATTAAAAACTTCAGGAAAACAATTGCAGAAAAACTGTGAGTCTTGGTTTGCATATTTGCAGGTAGAGTGTGCCAATGTTTACCACAGCCTCTGGCACATGGCAGTGTTCAATAATTGTTTACTGGGGCCAGCAGGTGGCATGGTGGTTAAGGCACTGGACTCCCACATGGCCGACCATGGTTTGGGTCCCAGACCTGGCAGTTGTTTTCTCACTTTCCTCTTCTATCTCTCTGTCTCTCTTTAGTCAAATTAAAAGATACAATAACAAATAAAGTTAAATAAATAGTAATTCTTTTAAAAATACATAAATAATTGTTTACTAAATGGATGAATAACAGCTACATAAAGAGAATATGGTAAATGACAAGAGAGACTGAAGGGCATGGCATTTTATAGGGTGGGGAACTGGCCTGGAGGCTCTGTGCAAGAAATACAATTCCAGTTATACCTGAAGGGATTTCCCTACAAGGAGCTAGGAGGGGATTTCAGTAGGAGTTATATGAGTCTGGGGCATTCTTTACAAACAGCTAGGAGTACAACATGCAGTCAGTGAAAAGCCTCTAAGGTCTCTCTCAACCTTACGAGTCTATTCACTATTGATCTAGTAAATTTGATCTCTGGTGAAGCTTTCCCAATCAGGTCAGCATCCCAGTGCCTGAGATGTATAAAGTCACATTTGGGAAGATTTGCCTGCAAAGATTGTTAATATCGTTATACAGAAGAACTTAAAGGAGAGGGGGAAAAAATGTTCTCAATTCTTTTTTTTTTTTTTTTTTTTTTTTTTTTGAGAGGTTTTCACTATAGGGCGTGTGCACTTGCCAGAAAGACAGAGAGAGACAGAGAGACAAAAAGCGAGAAATCACCCCCCAGGGGGGATGGCCATGACGCAATCTCTTCTCCTCCATTCTCTCAGGATCTTGGGCATGCACACACACGCGCCTAGCATTACTTTAAGCCACTGGGTCCGGGACTCAAACTGTGGTCGACTACATGGGAGTCCAGTGACATAGCCATTATGCCAACTGCTGGTCCCAAAATTTTCTCAATTCTATAAACAGGGACAAGAGAGTAACAAGTCTTAATGATGCATAACTCATCTTGAATAAGTAGAAGGTTTCTGAGTTAAAGACAATTTAGAAAAAATAACGACAGTTTAGAAGTAGAAAGCATTACATCTGAATGTAATGTCCTCTGGATCATGGGAGACCTCTGATCCATAAGTCACTCCTTCTCAAATCAGCTGAATTCCTGTCCCTGCTGTGACTTCTACTTTGGGGATGTTGTCGGCACAGTGCCTGCAAGTTCCACAACATTACAAAGTAACACTATGCCTATGCTCAGAGCCTAGAACCTCTAAAAACACAAAAAAATAGGGCCGCCAGGTAACTCAATGGTTAAGGAGGAAAGACCCATACGGCTGACCACGATTCAAGTTCTGGCCCTTGTGGCTTCAGAAGCCTGCCTGATGCAAGTCCACACGTGCCCAGAACCTTGACCAGGAAGGAGGTATAGTGAAGGGGGGCTGACGCATGATCATGCCCCATTAGGAGGGGACTTGTCTCTCTTGCTCTTCTCTCTCTCTTTCTCTTGTGAGCAGTGCATCCTCTGGCAAAGAAATAAATAATGAAAAAAAAATTAAAAACACAGAAAACAGTAGAGCTAGCAGGTGGCATGATGTTTAAGGTGCTGGATCCCACATGGCCGACTCTGTGGTTCAGCAGCTTGAGGAACACACTAGGTGTGTGTGTGTGTGTGTGTGTGTGTGTGTGTGTGTACACCCAGGGTCCTGAGAGGAGATTGGAGGAGAAGGGATGTGGCACAGCCATCCCCACGGGTGGTGAGTTCTCGCTGTCTCTCTCCGGCAGGCATACAAGCCCTATGGCAAAAATCTAAAACACACATATACACAAAACAGTAATGATACCATCATGTCACCACATTAGATAGGCAAAATAATTCAATCAGCTATTCTTCTGAACTGGTAAAATGAGAGTGAGCAACACAAAAATGAGAAAGCGGTTGATATCACCATTGCAGTTTGTTTGTTCTTCAAATTGTTAAACAATTTTCTCCTTTTCCACCAGATCCTTATTTACTATGTATTGTGATGAAGCACTATTCAGAACGTCAAGTACCCTGGACTATTACACACCACCATCTTCTGTAGAGCTTCCTACTGCCTCCAAGTGTGAAGATACCCAGAGGCCTTCATTGTATTTTTAAAAGTTTTCTTTGTGAGTTCAAGAAGCCAATAAAAAAAAAAATAGATAAAAATCTGTGTTACATTGTTTCATATTGAAGGGAAAGGGAAGAAATGGTGAAAATACTGCAGCAGTGGTGCCTCAAACTCTACCATGTACCACATTAGACATCCTGAAGGGCCTATTAAGCACAGACTGCTGGTCCCCACCCCCAGAGTTCCTGATGCTGTCAGTCTGGTTAAAAGCTACTGTTTTTGAGCATAAGGCTTTTTAAGAATAATATTTTAGATTAAAATTATTTACATGTGCTAGTGAGAGCTAAACACTTATTTGTAGGCTAGTTACAGTTTCTGGCTTCCTTTCTACTACTGAGCTCCATCTGTCTTAACTCCTACTTTTCTTTCTCGATCCTTTTTTTTTTTTTAAGCTCATATGAGGAATCTTCAAAAAGTTCATGAAAAATGCATATTATAAAAAAACTATGCATGGATTTCCTTTTTTTTTTTTTTTTCCGGCACCAAAACAAACTCATACTTCAATTCCATGTTCCAGGGAACTTTTTGAAGTCCCCTTGTACATATCTGTATTATTCTTCTCCCCATAGCCTACTTCTGATAACTACTCTCCTGGAAGGTCTTCTTTATGATACCCCTCTATTTTGTAGAGAAAAATTAGCAAGCTTTACCTGGGTCTAAGTCCTTCTCAGTATTCAGCTTCTGTGACACTTCCAAGGTGACCATGTCCCTAGTGATGGGCTGATCCAAGGGGCTGAAATTTTCAGGAACCTGAGGATAAGGATCTTCAGTACTCTCTGGTGGGAAATGATCTTCCTGTGGTGGCTGCACCTCTACAGGGGAGAAGAAATACATTGGGTGAGCTCAGCTTGATGGTACCACCTGCTGCTCTAATCCCACTGACCAACACTGTCCTCCATGTCCTGGCAGCCCGTGGATACAGCTAGACAGGGAAATCAAAGTATTGGTTTCTTTCATCCCACTTAATAGATGAGCAATAAATTCACAAAAAGCCTGTATTTCAAAAGTATTTCATAAATAAATATATAAGAGTATTTCAAAAGGTTTTTGGGGAAATGGAATTAAAGTAGGAATTTATTTTGGTGCAAACATTTTTTGTGTGTGTGGAGGTTTTTGCTATAGAGCGCATGCACTCGCCAGAAAGACAGAGACAGACAGAGATACAGAAAGCGAGAAATCACCCCCCAGGGGGGATGGCCATGCCACAATCCCTTCTCCTCCATTCTCCTCTCAGGATCTTGGGCATGCACGCACACGCACCCAGCCTGAGTTAAGCCGCCAGGTCTGGAACTCGAACCGCTTTTACTACATTGGAGTCTAGCAACATAGCCATTATGCCAACTGCTGGTCCCCTTTTGGTGCAAACATTAAAAAAAAAAAATCTATGCATACTTTTCATAATACACATTTTCCATGAGCTTTTTGAAGCCCTTTAATTTATGGTAAGGATTTCAATAACTTAAGTTCCCTTGGCAAACTCATATGCCCAAACAAATAAATGTGCTAAAGAGGATTCCAATCAAGAACAGAAATGTGGCACCTGCCCTGTGGCCTACTGGTCAAGGGAGCTGGGTGCTATATAGTCAATTGCACAGTTTTAGTCCCAGCCCTGGCAGCTAAAAAATAAGCCAGGAGAGGGGCTGGCAGGTGGCATGGTGGTTAAGGGTGCTGGACTCCCACATGGCCAACCACGGTTCTGGTTCTAGACCTGGAGGGTTGCTTTCTTACTTTCTCTCTCTCTCATTCTGTCCCTCTCTGGCCCAATTAACATAAATAAAAAATAAAGTTAAATAAAATAATTCTAAAAAGTAAATAAATAAGCCTGAAGAACGTATGTGCATGTGGGTGCCAAAGTCCTGATAAGGTGGACAGATGGAGAAGAAGGGATTATGGTATGACCAGACCCCATTGGAAGATGCTTTCTCCCTCTCCCTTTCTCTCTCCCTTTCTCCATCTCTCTCTGGTGAGCAGATATGCTCTCAAGCAGGAATTAAAAAATGAACAGAAATGTGAAATGCCTGTTCTTCACAGAAATAACATGAACTCTTTCATACACAAAAATGCTTATCTCATAAAGCCAGCACAAAGAAGGGCACTCCATGAAAAGG
Source organism: Tupaia tana (assembly GCA_026018925.1). NCBI lineage: Eukaryota > Metazoa > Chordata > Mammalia > Scandentia > Tupaiidae > Tupaia > Tupaia tana. Next base: position 135,661,664 of record JAKSZU010000007.1, read on the forward strand.
CAGTTTTGCTGAAGCGCCTTTCAAGTACTTTCTTTTCTCCTTTAAAGATGTATTTATTTTTAATTTTATTTATTTGTTATTCTTCAATTTTGACCAGAGAGTGACAGAGAGAAAGGGAGTGTGAGAAAGCAAGCCACCAAGTCCAGGACTTGAGCCATAGTTGACCATATTGGAATCCAGCAACTTAACTACCACACCACCTGCCGGCCCCTCAAATACTTGTGAAAAGAGTGAACCCAACTCTTTCCCAAATATACTTAGGGAACACGGGACCAATAGCTGGCGTAATGGCTATGTCGTTGGACTCCCATGTAGTCGACCACGACCTGGTGGCTTAAACTCACACCGGGCACGTGCGTGTGTGTGCCCAAGATCCCGAGAGGAGAATGGAGGAGAAGGGATTGCAACACGGCCATCCTCCAGGGGTGTGATTTCTTACTTTTTGTCTCTCTGTCTTTCTGGCGAGCACATGCGCCCTATAGCAAAAACCTCTCCAAAAAAAAAAAAAAAAAAAGAAAGAAAGAAAAAAAAAAACTCAGGGAACAGTCCAATATAATTCACAGCAAAGATGAAGTTTTTCGCAGCCTCATATTTTAGCCTGAAAGTTCATTTGAATTTTGCATTCCTGTCCAAATATATCTACTTTGATTAAATGCAAAATTGTTCTTCTTTCCCAGGCCTCAGGAAAAATTGGCACTCTGGGGAGATACATATTCCTGTGGCTTTATGTCCCCCAGTACTCTAGAATGTACCCACATTTTGAATAGCTTTGTTAGAAAAGCAGGAGTATAGAGAATAGAACATAAAACTAGAAATCAGAACGCTTAGGTCAGGAGTTAGGATCAGGGTCAATTCAATCAATCTTTACTGAATACATTTTATGTGTCAAGGGCTGTGTTAGAAGGCTTGTCATCCTGCATCCCTCCTTGATCAATCCAAATGCAAGAACCCAAGGGCCCATGAGAGTTACCTGGACTAAATGACTGCTCCCATGAGGCAGGAAAAAACATGCCAACCACAAAAGTTTAAAGTTGGGGAAATGAAGAGACTCAGACAAGACATTAATTTGCAAGTTATGCCAGTCAATCTTCATTTAGGGAGTGGTTATCTTATGATTAGAAATTGTCAGTAAAACCCTTTCATAATTTTACATGGAATCTGTACTTGTTAATAGGCCTACTTTGCCCAACATTTTCTTCTTCCCCCTATTTTCCTTTAACTTTTTTTAAATCAAGTTTCTCCTTAAAAATGCCAACCAGTCTCAACCATCCTAAGAGAAAACAGAGTAAGAAATCCTTCTCCATGTTGTAGCTTAAAAGGCAGGGGACCAGCAGGTAGTATGGTGGTTAGGGTGCTGGACTCCTACATAGTAGAGCATGGTTCCAAGTCCTGGACCCGGTGCCTTGTTTTCTCACTTTCTCTCTCTCTCTGGTTAAATTTTTTAAAATAATAAATAAATAAATAAATAAATAATTATTTAAAAGAAAGAAAGAAGGGGGAACCAGCAGTTAGCGTAATGGCTATGTCGCTGGACTCCCACGTAGTCGACCACGGTTCGCGTCTCGGACCCGGTGGCTTACAACTCACGCCAGGTGCGTGTGCGTGCGTGCCCAAGATCCCGAGAGGAGAATGAAGGAGAAGGGATTGCGGCGTGACCATCCCCCCTGGGGGGTGATTTCTTGCTTTCTGTCTCTATGTCTCTCTCTGTCTGTCTGGTGAGCGCACGCGCCCTATAGCAAAAAACCTCTCCAAAAAAAAAAAAAAAAAAAAAAGAAAGAAAGAAGGCAAGAAGAGAGGAACATGTGGGCCTCCTTCTATTACCTTTCTATTATCCCTCTCCTTTAAGCACACTAGAAACTGTAAACAGAGCTTTACAACTAAGAATGTGGCACTTCACTGAGACCTCCCCACGACCCCCCACCTAATTCTCCATCCCAGCTCTACGAGGCCACAGGCAGGTACTTTACCTTCGGCTGTTCCACCCCAGCTTTCCTCTAGAGGCGGTGCCATTACCAGCGGGGCAGTGTCCACTGTGGAATGCTTGTACCTGACAAAATAGATCAGGTCTTGAATGTCATCTAGCACTGCGGCCTCTTCAAATATATTATCTTCCTTTATTCCCAGATCTCTATTTTTAGTCACACGCGTATCGAGCATTTTCTCGGCTACACTCAGAATGTGTGACTCAGAAGCACGGAAGACTTTATCTAGGAACTTTTCCACATTATAGGGCAGGCTCTCCTGCTGTGCGGACTTCAGCTTGAGTGACATTTCTTGTAGCATGGCTTCCAGCTCATGTACATCAAAGTACTTCTGGAACCGCTGCCAAGACTGCTCTTCTTTGAAGAAGCTGCTTATGATAGGCAAGTCCTCCCTGTGCTCTGGCTCTCCACTGGGATGTGGAGGCCAGTGGAACGGGTCATCCTCCAGTTCTTCGGAAGTGGATACCTGGCTCTCCGTGTCCAGGAATTTCTTTGTATTCTCATGGTTGTCTTTTGAGAGTTCTTCTCCCACAGGCTTCTCTGCAAGCCCTGAGGTCTTCAGATGCTCCTCAAGACTGACTTTTTTCAGATAATCAGAATCTTTGTTCTGAAACACTTCATCTAACTGTGGAGTCTGAGGATTTTTCTTGTCAGGAAATTCGCTATCAGCTGGTCTCTGGGCCATCTTATCTAGCAGAGGGCTCCGCTCTTTTTCCACTACCATACTGCCTGGTTCCCTGCCTTTTGTGTCTACCCCTTTGACAGCAGTTTCACTTTTTTTTCCTATCTCCAAAATCATACTAGTGTCTTGTTTGTTTTCTTCAGTGTCTGCATTAGGATTTAAGGCCTCTAAAATTGGTCTCTCGGGGACTTGTAGAGTAACATCTAACCACCTGTCGTGAATCCCAGGGATTTTTTCTTTTTGCTGTTTTGCACTTACAGCATTTTCATCCTCCAGTAGTTCTTCAGGAGGATAATCGTCCTCTTCCACACCTGGCTTTTCAGCATGGAAATCTGGTCCTTCGGGGCTATCAGTTTGATGTAGTTTTTCCACTTCCTGTGAGCTCTGCATTGCCTTGTGATGAACCAACTCTGTGTCTAAGGACTCCTCTTTGACCTCTTTCTCAGAAAGCCTGATCTTCTCATTCACTTGCTCATTAACTGCAGGAGCCACATCTCTTTCTTGTTGCCAGGAAAGATTTCCTCCCAGGACGGGAACCTCTTCTTCCAGCTCTCTTGGCAGACCAATTCCATCTGGAGAGGAGAATCTAGATTGACCCTGGGTTTTAAGAACGTGTTTCCCCTTAAGTTCCTCATGTTGATGGTCCCCTGAAAGCATATGTGGTTTCGGCCCACCGACAGAAACATCTACTTCCTCCATGCTGTCTTCGGATGTATTATGCTGATTGTCTCCCAGGAGTGGGGCAGTCTCTAAGGACTCCTGCTTAATCTTCTCTTCATGCATTTGATTCTCCACAGCTTTATGAACTGATTCACTCCCTGAGTCACTATCCAAAATCTGCTCTTGAGGCTTTTCTTTGTGAAACATTTCTTTAGAGATAAGAACAGCTGCTCCTTCAACGTCATCTTTGTCATCCAAGGCTAAGTGTAAGGTGTCTTTACCTTGCTCAGCAGCGAGCAAAGGGCTGAAGTCACTGCTTTGAGCGTAACTGTGCCTAGCAATCCCTTCTTGCTTCTCTGATTCCGCCTCCTCTGGCACCAGATCCCTCTTTAATTTCTGAACTTCCCTCCCCTTTCCTATAATGTGAACTTCCATGTCCATTTCTGGGTCATTATTTATTTTAGGGATGTCTACAACCGAAAGACCATCTTTTGCATTTTTTGGGTCAGCATAATCTGTTGCTGGCCATGGTTTCCCCTGTTTGCTCTCTGGGATTAAGGCATCATCATCTTCCTTCTCTTCTTCTGAATTAGAATTCTCAAAATCCATCATCCCTGTTTTATCTTCACCTCCTGTGACAATAGAGAAGATCGTATCCCCCCAGGTTGTTAATATATTTTTATCATCATTTTTGAGGCCAGGGGGTAGAGTTACTTCAACCTTACTCTCTTCATTTGAATTCTGTTCCTTCTCTGTTGAATATTTCTCACCTCCAGTACTTGCTGGAGTTTCTGGTCCTTCTCCATCTATAAAGGTTAATAATGGTAGTTCATCCAAGTTTTCCTTATCCTCCTCTTCTTCCTTATCAATTGCATAATACTCAGTTTCCAAGTCCTCATCAAAATCATCTTCTAAAGAAGTAACAAGCCTAGTTGTTTCATCATCAGAGACAAGTGCGTCGGCAGTTGAGCCAAATTTGGTTTTTAAGTCTAGAGTCATTTCTTTTTTCAAAAGTGTGTAAGCATTGATCTCCTGCTCACGTGAGATCAAAGAACTGTTGCCAGTTTTATTGTTTTCACTTTCTGGCACTTTGAAATTATCCTGCAGCATTTCTTCAAAAGGTTCAAATGAAGACTGCTTGCCCTGAGTATGTTCTGTTTGACTGCTTGCATGAATTTGATTCTTCTGACCAGTCAATTGTTCCTCGTGATCCTTAGTGTTTTCTGAGAATGTACTTTCACTCTCCTTTGAGTTGGCTTCTTCTGGTTCAGGCTCTGGCTCAGGTTCAGGCTCAGGCTCAGGCTCAGGTTCAGGCTCAGGTTCAGGCTCAGGCTCACTTTCCTTAGATTTTTCGGGAGGTTTTTCCACATGCTGAGAAGTCTTTTCTAGAGATTTCTCCAAATCTCCAATGGCAGAATTGTACAATTCCAAAAACCCTAAAAGTTCTTCTACATTATAGTTATCAAAATCATCTCTTCCCCCATCAAAACAAACAAAATCTGTCTCCTGTAAGGGAAAGAAAAACATTAGTGTGTCACCAACCAAATGTCAGAAGAGCAAATGCTTATCCATGCTAAAGACAGATACCTAATTCATGTTTGGGCTTTTGTGCCCATCTGGCACAGTGGGGAAAAGGAGACCAGAACCCAATTTTCCCACCCTGGCTTCTCTTCGTCTCACTTCCCCAGAGGAGGAAAGACTCACAAGTCATGAGTGAGTCTGCTCAGCACCATCCCTTTTCTGTTGGGACAAGAAAACACATTACGCCAGCAGATGGCGTAATGGCTACGTCACTGGACTCCCATGTAGTCAACTGCGGTTCAAGTCCCGGACCCAGGGGTTTAAAACTCATGCCAGGTGTGTGTGCATATGTGCCCAAAATCTCAAGCAGAGAACAGAGGAGGAGAGATTATAGCATGGCCATCCCCTGTGGGGAGGTGATTTCTCATTTTCTGTCTCTGTATTTCTCTCTGTCTCTCCAGAGAGCAGATACACCCTATAGCAAAAAAAGAAAGCAAGCACATTCTGCTCCTCCATGCTATCAGTTATATAGGGATAGTGTCTCCTGGGGAGGCCCCTAGGGGCTAGCTCTGTCTATGACTGACTAAGTCTGTCTTGTTCTAGACTGTAAAGTCAGAAGACTCTTTATTTCTGTACACTTTGGTCATATTCTTAAAAAAAAAATCTTAATCAATAAATAATGGTGACATTTTGGTTCATCTGCTTGACTCCCAGGTTTCTCAATTTGTTTTGAGCACAGGTGGAAAAAAGTAGCATGGAATTCATTGGGTCCTATACTTTCCAATGTCTATAAAGAAAGGAAGGAAGGAAAACTAGTAGAAAAAAAATTAGCAATACACATCATAATGTGGTATTCTTGGATGAAAAACAATGAATATAGTATTATTCTTGATTTGATTATCACACATGTATACCTTGTATACCTTGAAAGTCCATATTATACCCTACAATAATGGACAAGAATTTAAAGTAAATAAGAAATCATAAAATAAAATAGAAAAAAAAAAAAATCCATGTCTGATGTTCTGGGAATTCATCTGCTAATCCTCTGTCCAGGAGAAGCTAGAAGCCCATCCAGCTTCTCTGTACTCTCTCCACTATACTTCTCTGTTCCACCAGTTAGAAATAGGCAGAATCATCTTGCTGTCAGGCTCTAAGTCAACATGGGATGTTGGCTCACATTTTCTTTGGATTAGGAAAGATAAATCAGTTTAAGACGTGTCTTGGGAACCAGCAGTTAGTGTAATGGCTATGTCGCTGGACTCCCACATAGTCGACCACGGTTCGCATCCTGGACCCGGTGGCTTAAAACTCACACCGGGCGCGTGTGCGTGCGTGCCCAAGATCCCGAGAGGAGAATGGAGGAGAAGGGATTGCGGCATGACCATCCCCTCTAGGGGGTGATTTCTCACTTTCTGTCTCTCTGTCTCTCTCTGTCTGGCGAACGCACGCGCCCTATAGCGAAAACCTCTCCAAAAAAAAAAAAAAAAAAAAAAAGACGTGTCTTACTGAGACACAAGTTTGTGGCGTAAAAATGTAAAGGGAGAAAGAATGATGTCAAGGAGACCTCTCCACTTTACTATTATTACAAGAAAACTTGAAAACCAGACTCAGTAAAGTTTGTACCTTACTCTAAATCAGAGCTCTCAGCAGTCCCTAAGACCTGCATTCAGGGCTACCTGTAAACCTTTAGTCTTTCTTTCCTTCACTTATTAAGTGAATTGACATACAAGGAGCCATCAGCTGAGGGAGAAGTTCAAAAACTCACAAGGATAATCTTTTTCTTCAACTACACTTTCACACTATTTCAGGGAGACCTGTCTAGTGCAATAAGGCTGAATGTTTTCCTCCTTCCACCACAGACAATTCTGAATCATTTTGTTAATAACACGGGTAGCATGCAGTGGGAGGTACAATAAAGTCAGAATCTAAACAGGTGAGGTCTCTGTGACCAATGAACTGCAGTCTCACACTTAGATCACAGGCTTTCTGGTCATCAGCAGTGATGCAAACAGGCAACACGGCTGATTTTATGGCCCCCAAGATTACCAAGAAATTTTAAGCTGAGCAATAGCTCTGTGACTTCATCCAATCCGCCTGTCTCATCTAGAAACTGCCCTGGCTCTGCAGTTTGCACATGCAGCCGCAGCTTCAAAGACTTTTGAATGAAGGTGGGCAGCAATTACTGCAAAACGTAAAAATCCATAAAATAACCAGCTGGCATAAGGATTCCACAATGCAAAATCCTTTAGTCACAAAACCATCTGAAGTCTGTGAACCACAGATGAGTGCTTTATAGAACGTGCAGTCAGGGCCTTCCAGATTGAGGTTAAGCCATGACCCAAACGCTCAAGTTCCCTTTTCCAAACCTGTAACATAACTATAATCCCTTTAATCACTAAAGAATCAATATAAGAGAATCCTTATAAGTTTGTCTTTCTAGTCCACTAAATAATTTGAGGGTTGTTTTTGTTTTTGTTTTTCAAGAGAGAGATTTTTGCCATAGGGCACAAGCACTTGCCAGAGAAACAGAGAGAGAGAGAGAAAGCAAGAAATCACACCCCCACCCTCACCCCCGGGGGGATGGCCATGCAGCAATCCCTTCTTCTCCATTCTCTTGGGATTTTGGAATACACACACACACACCGGCCTGGCATGAGCTTTAAGCTACCAGGTCTGGGACTCGAACTGCAGCCAACTACATGTGAGTCCAGCAATGTAACCATTATACCATCTGCTGGTCCCAATGATTTGAGTTTTGATGAATTTAATCTACTATCTACATACTTAACATATCTAATAGCTACTCAATGAGTAGTTCTCAAATTGGGACACCTTCTCCTTTGGCTTGTAAAATGAAATTATTTACCTCTTATATAGTTAATAATTAACCATAATGGTATTGAATTCCTTATTGTAGCTAACTATAATACTATTAAATAATGAAATATTATGATACTGAATATGATTTATATAAGAATATCTGCTTTAATATATTTAGATAATTTTGATAATCTAATCAGATTATGGCATATAGTTCCGTTTCATTTTTTCTTTTTCTTTTTCTTTTTTTTTTTTTTTTGAGAGGTTTTTGCTACAGGGCGCGTGTGCTCACCAGAAAGACAGAGAGAGACAGAGAGATAGAAAGCAAGAAAACGCCCCCCAGGGGGGATGGCCGCACTGCAATCCCTTCTCCTCCATTCTCCTCTTGGGATCTTGGCACACACGCACACGCGCCCGGCGTGAGTTTAAGCCACCGGATCCAGGACTCAAACCACGGTTGGCTACATGGGAGTTCAGCGACATAGCCATTACGCTAACTGCTGGTCCCAATTTTTCTTTTTTTTTTTTTTTTTTTTAATAAAGGTACTCTGATCCCAAATTAAAATCTGATAAACAATGCTAACTTTTTCTTTCCCCTGACCTAAAAATATTGAAAAGCTTACAGAAATAGTTAACTGAATATTGCTGATATAGTTATAAGACAATTTATAATTGAGAACAACAAAGAACAACACAGAAATCCACAACTTACATCTGCTGGAACTTGTAGCTCTTCTTTAGTATATTCATGGACTACCTTAACTAAATCCTTTGGAAAATATCCAAAAATACGTCCAACCTATATAAAGTATGAGCAAAAGAAACAAATATCAAACACATTCTCTATGAGGAAAGTAAATGAGAGACATCTTAGTAATAACAGGAAATATACATCTAGGTTGGTAGGTAGATATAACCAACACAGACAGACAGTTGCTATTATAAATACACTGAGAGTTACTAGTCCAATAAAAATTAAGTACAGAATATAATTTGTTATATCTTAGAATGTTGTGAAGCCCATGTTTCTAAAATCATTGAAGTTTTCTTTTTTATATTCAGTTTAATTCTAAATACAGGGTATAAAAAGTTAATTTCAGAAGTAGGTAAAGTATCTCCTTATAAGGATAATATTGTATATTATATCGGGGCTGGCAGGTGGCATGGTGGTTAAGGGCACTGGACTCCCCACATGGCTGACCATGATTCAAGACCTGGTGGCTTGCTTTCTCACTTTCTCTCTCTCACTCTGTCCCTCTCTGGTCATATTAAACATAAATAAATAAATAAAGTTAGATAAAATAATTATTTTTTAAAAAAAGAATAATATTGTATATTATATAATTAAAACTATGCAAACCAAAGCAATTCCAGATAACCTCAGCAAGATTTACCTTAAACCAGTAAACAGCTATAAACATTAGTAAGTAAAAAAATACAGAATTTCTGAAATTACAATAATTTGTTTTGTAAATGTTTATTGGTATTATGTGTTACACCAGCTTTCTCAAAAACTATGTTACAACTATTTGGGTAGAAAATAAAATTACAGGGGGCAGCAGGTGGTGTGATGGTTAATGACACTGGACTCTCACATGGCTGACTGTGGTTCAAGTCCTGGACCTGGCAGCTTGCTTTCTCGCTCTCTCTGTTCCTCTCTGGTCAAATTAAAATAAATAAATTAATTTTAAAAATAAAATTACAATATAACACATACAAATATATAAACTGTGCTTCAGTTTTACCCAAACTAAAACCTCTACAGAAAATATCCTATCTCCTTTCGGCCCTAACAGCTAAGATTTATAAAGTGTGTCCTCTTCAGAAATATACACCATCTATTACTAGCTACTGTCTGAAAGGAAGCTGCAGATAACTTACCAATCACTAAAGAAGATGACTGATATGTAAATGAAATGCACTAAAAGAAGAAAAGAGGTTACCTTATCCCATTCATGAATGCTTTTGTTATATCTGGAAACTATTTGAAGTCAGTGTTAGCAGTACAGTACTACTAACCATGAAGAGTAGATAAGAAAGCAATTAAAAGCCGCCTTACTAGAAGATAAAGTTAGAAACTCTACAAAACCAAAAAAAAAAAAAAAAAAACAAAAAGCAAAATGAAAACTAAGAAAGAGATTCCAGAATCATTATGAAAACTAAGGGAGAGGATTTTTAGTTTCCTAAGCATAACGTTAAGGATATGAGGGTGAGGGAAAAATGCAATTTTCTTTTCTGAGGAAAATTTTATTAAGAGAGAATCTGGGGGGAAAAAAAGAAATCGGAGATAAATGGAGAAAGGAAATACATTTATCTATGCTTAATCTTTGTCAGCTGAGACCATAGGCCACATAAAACTCCCTACTGATACACAGGGTTACATCCCATTTCTTAGGATCTGACAAAAATTGTTGCAGAATCATGGGGGCTTATGACTGGAAGTAATATTTATGTCTAATTTTGCTTCTCTATGTCATCCTTGCCAAGGTACTGTTGATTTGACATTAAAAAAAAAAAAGAAATAAAAGAATATTTCCTCAAGAGAATAAATTCTACATAAGCTGCTATTAGGACAAATGTAAATAAGTGTCACTGCCCTATAAAAAAATACTCAAGAGAAAGAAGATAAGACTTTCATGACAGAGCTTGTAACTCTATAGTGAGCTAACTCAGTACACACACTAGCTGTGATACGAAGCAGTAAAACAACTGCCACATGGGCAGTGCAAACAAAGGGCCACCTAGACAACTCCCGGGTAGACAGCAAAGATCCTTTCTGGCTGAGTGCTGAAAGATGGAGTTCCTTGCAGAGGCAGGATGACAGCTGGGACCCAGAAAGATGGGCAGGATTTCTAGAGGTGAATATGATTACAAGCAAAAATGTAGCAGGAGGAAAATGTAAATCAAGTTCACGGGGCTGTCTAGTGCCATGGTGGTTAAGGTGCTGGACTCTTACATGGGCCAACTATGGTTTGAGACCTAGACCTAGTGGCTCACTTTGTTGCTTGCCCTCTCGCTCTGCCTCTCTCTGGTCAAATTAAAATAATAATAATAATAATAAATAAAATATTTTAAAAATCAAGTTCATTTACCCAAATGTTCAAAGACAAAGAGGGGAAGAACAGAACTTAACTGCTATATAGAAAATGCAGCCTGGGTATGGAAAAACACCAAGAATTAAACTTATCATTGATCTCACGGGATAGACTCGAAGGAAACAGAATAGATTCTTCTTTGTACGGAGTGACTCAACCAAGACACTGTCTAACTATGAGGGTTGTGGGGCTAGAGGATGGCACAGTGGTAATGCAACCTAAGCCACATCCCAGGTCACGTCCCAGCGCCTCCTGGTACATGCTGTGCATGTGTCCATAACCCAGGCTGGCTAAGCCTCAGGGTGGGCTGCAACGTGAAGACCCTGTTGGGGAGTCCTTGTCTCATTCTCTCTTTCTGTCTCAGGAGAAATTAAAAAATAACCCTTTAAAAATACATATATAAATGTTAAGAGTTGTCCCTGACCAGATGACATTTCAAGATGCATTCCTAGAAATCTGGAATGCCAACAGAATGGATCTATTTTTTCCTTGGGGATTTCTCATGACTTTCTGTCATATGTCACACATCACACTTTTTTTAAAAAAAGAAAGGGCAATAACTCATAAACCTCTTAATTAGGTCACTCCTAGTGTATCTTCTCATTAAAAACATCCAAGTGTGATACAGTCTTTGATTTTCACATCTGATACCAGAGCACCCATAAAACTGCTAGAAATAGGGGCCCTGGGGGAACCTCCAGGCATAAGTGTCTGAAAACCAGGAAAAGGATAATTCAGAAGTTACAACGAACACACAGAAAGCATTCAGTGAGCGCTGCATTTTGCTCTTCTGACAAATTAACACTAGCACAAATGACTAGGTAACTACCACTTGTTATCTAATCACTGCCACTTTCCCACCAATATTATAATACAGAAAAAAAGAAATGTACATGAAATTGACTCTAAACTTGCATGCCTGAAACACTATCTTGTACCTGGGTTACAAGATTAAATCTAATGCCCATGAATTCTTCCTTCTTGAAGCTTCAAATGAAGTTAAACATGTTTACATTTTTCACTGTTTCAACCTTTTTTTAAAAAAAAAAATTCTTTACTCAATTTAATTTATTCTTTCTTTCTTTCTTTCTTTCTTTCCTTCTTTCTTTCTTTCTTTCTTTCTTTCTTTCTTTTTAATTGGACATTAGGGCATGTGCACCCACCAGAGAAAGAGAAAGTGAGAAAACAAGGTGCCAGGTCTAGGACTCGAACCATGGTCAGTCATGTGAGAGTCTAGCACCTTAACCACCATACCACAAGCTGGACTTTAATACGATGGAGCATCCTAGAACTTGATGCTGAGGGCAGTAGCCAGAACGAATTTGGTTCTGTTTCCAAAATCTCTGCTGAGCTCTTCCCTACTCTGTGCCTGCCAGAGGCCTGCTACGACAAGGGGTCGTCTTTTTTATTTTCAAGGTCTAACAGAAACAACAGGTTGACTCCATCAAAGACCCCAAGAAAACACAGTCATTTAAATCTGCCTTGCTGAATAAGCCAATAAAAAGTAAATAAATCAAGTATGTAAAATTTTTACTTACACTTCCAGCCCAAACTTCCGGTGATCCCCCTGCTAATTTATAGTAAACGTAGACAGAGTCACCTTTTTTAAAATTCACAAAACGACAATCCGGGCCTGTGAAATCTTCTAGAGCCTCGCCCCGGTACATTAACACTGTACATAAAAGAGAGAGAGAAATAAAAAAAAAAAGATATCAGGATTCAATTTTCACAGTCCACATTAATTTATCGAGAATCTCACTGTAAACAACAATCAAGTTTTTCTAGTATTCTCTGGAACCACTTTCAATGCAAATGCTTACAGCATCTAAAATCCTTAGAGCTTTATTGTTACGAATCATGACATTCCCTGCAAGTAGCCAAGGGAAAGGGAAACCTTCTCTATTTTTCTCTATGGCTGATTCTAAGAAGGAAAAAGCAATCTGTCTATCACCACAGGTGTCTCAAGTGACACTCTTGGTTCCCTCTCTATAACCTTCTAGTCTTCTGTTTCATAATCATAAAGAAGCTTCATTTTGCAAATGAGTACATCCAAGTGCAGGTGCTGGCTTGGCTACATGAAGAGGTAACCGGGAATCAGGAAAAGGACCCAGAACTCTCAACGGGTCAATTAGCTTAAAATAACCACTAAAAGGCACTACCTTTAAGTGGCTGTAACTACTACAATGCAGTAGTAAACACTGTTGATTTCATTTGCAGTCAAGTTGTTCTCTCTGTACATGATTCAGATAAATTAACAGGAAAGAATATTACACTCTATTAAATAATGTTGACGGTATCTCACATAAAAAGATTTCAAAACAAAGGGAAAATTACACTTATTTAATATTTTTATAAACAAAATCAAAAGTGGACATCCCATTCGGCAGGGACCAAGCAAAACTGTGAGATAGGTCAGTAGTTACTTTCATAGCTAAAATGCAGGACTTAAATCTACAAACTGGTTGAAGCAGAGTTTTTCCTTTTGTTCACCATACAGTTTCTGATGTAAGATGAAACATGCAATAAATACATTTAAACAGAAGAGACAAAGAATGATACAAAGGAAATGCTTTCTCTAAAAGCAATTAGCAATAAAACACATAAAAACATATATTTAAATACATATATAATTTAGAGGAAGTTGGTTCTTGAAGCTAAAATCTGATCATTTTTTAGACATCAGCTTCCTAACTCAGAAATAATCAAGTGATAGCTTTCCGGCCTTTTGATTAAGATCAAAGGCAGATATAATTGAGAGGTTAGGTTGAAAGTGATATACGATTTAAGCTGGGAATTAACAAGTGGCTGCTTCTAGGTCTTTTACCTAAGAGCAAGTGCAGAAATCACTGAGTGAGAGGCCAGGTTGAAAGTGATGGACAGTTTAAGGATGAGAATTCTATCAGAATTGGAAATGGCAATGAATCTCATTTCCCCTTAAAACAGATCACTGAGGATTTATAATAATATGTCAGATGACCACGTGATGCACACTTTGGAACTCAAAAAAGCACACAAGGGTATCTTACACACACCTTACCCAACACCGCATACAACACAACACAGACCCAGACCCTGTTATGTAGTTGCTTCCAGATGCTGGTTACACCTGTTTGGACGCATGCCACTTCTCAAGTTAGGATGCAACTGTGAGCCCTTCTAATACCCACTCTCAGTATCCAGGAAGCAGCAATGATGTGATTCTCCAGGTAAACGTGTTGGAGGAACTCAGGAAGGACAGAGCTTGAAAGCAAAGAAGAGCAAACATTTTGCCACATTCAATGGCAAGTGGGTCACAGCCTGGTTTTACTCTGAGAAATTGGAAGGAAAATCAAGGCAGTTGCTACTTTTTAAGTCATATATCAGCCCAGGGTTACCTCTAGAAACGGCTTAACACCTCCTCCTTTTTTTTAAAATGGTGTTGCAGTGATATAAATTCTTGGAATTTTGAAATTTGTTTTTGATTACCAATTTGAATACAAACAGCTAACCTGCAGGCTTCTTGGCCTTTTAGAATGAATATTTCTCCAAGTGTATTGCTTACAATTTATGAAGTGCTTCTGCAGTAGTCGTCAGTAGGTAGCTATGAATCCGTGAGAATGATCCTAGATCGGTAACCACATGGGGAAAGGTTCCAACAACACAACTGATTAAGGCTAAAGCTAGCTTGATTATAAAACCCGTGGAATATATATTAGTATCATCGTCACTGTAGTAACCCTCTTGCTCTGAATCTGAAGATCTGGTGCCCGCCCCGCCGCCCATCTCCAATCCCGGAATGCAGAGCAATTCCACTTCCTGCGCACAGAGGAGGAGGCTGCACAGAGGTCCTAGGTGGCCGGTGCAGACCCTCAGCCCCTTTCAAGAGCGAAAGATGTTAGCCTTCTTGTTCCTCTGCCTGGCAGTTTGCAAGGACGTGCCCATACACAGAAATGACAGGACTGAAGCAGAGTCGGGGCGGAGACCTTGAAATATACTGCGTGCCTGGACTTCGGGCTCATTCCAAATCTAAACTCCAATCCCTGATTAAATAGAGGCACGAGCCCAAATCCTCTCAAAACGAGGGGGTGAGAGGTGCTGGCAGTACGGAAAGGCAGCGCCAATGCGCTTTTCTCCCGGAGACCCTCCACCAACCTGCCCCTGGGCAATACGCCCACCGAGCTCTGAGCACATCTGCACCCGAACTGCACCCACCGAGGTCCTCGTGGCGGGGGCAGGAGGGCGCTCGGCTGCGGCTGGGGAGCCCAACGCTCGCAGCGCGCAACACCCTCTCCCCCTAGGATGGCTGGGAGAGAGGGGGACGCTGTGAGCTGAACCTGGGGAAATCAGGGCCATCCCTATCCCCTCCCCGGTCAGCAGAGAAAATAAAACGCTGGCAACAAGTGGGAGGTGCAGCCCCCGACAGTCAGGGCCGGCTGGTCCCGGCGCCAGCAGAGCCAGCAAGGCCCTGGGGTGGCCCGCCCCCGCACTCCGCCCACCAGGCCAGTGACACCCTCCGCACCGCAAGCCCAGGCCGGTCCCGGAGCCGCCAAGCGCCGGCCCCCGCGCAGCCCGGGCGGCGCCGCGGCGCGGAGACCCGCATGGCGCCCGCCTGGCCAGCGCACTCACTGCTGCACTCGTCGTCCGCGCACAGCTTGAGCTCGGAGAAGCGCCGGCCGGGGCTCGGGTCCGACTGGCCCCGCACTCGCCAAGGCGGCCCGAACAAGAGCAGCCAGAAGAGCAGCCCCGGCGCCGCAGCCATGTTGTGGTCACCTCCGGAGCCTGTGACGCGGACCAGCAGCCGGGGCGAGCGCCCGCGGGCGGGGCCGGGGGCGGAGCACCGGGCGGGTGGGCAGCTGCTCCGAGGGGCGGCGCCCCGCCGAGGTTGGAGTCGTTCCGGACCGACACGTCAGCAGGGGCGCGGAGGGGCTGCAGGGAGACCTCCCGGCGGAGGCGCGACCTCGGTCTGCAGTCGCGAAGGATTCTCCTCTGGGCTGCCTGGCAACCGGAATTCTGTATCTTCTTCCTCGCCCAATCGCCTGCCTTCGCCCTGTCCCTTAGCTGTCGACCCTCTGCGTGACTCCACCCGTCGCTCACCTTTATCTACGCACTTGAGTCCCCCAGCCGTGCGCCATCCCGACAGGTCCTTCCCGGTGTCTTCTCGCGGCTTCTCATTTCTGGTCGGTCCGAAACCAGTCCACCCCACTTCATCCCCCCACCCCCGTTCTTGGTTTGGTACCTGCTTTTCCTAACTACCAAATCCCATCCATGACCTGCCGCTGTTAGTTTCTATTTCCAGCTCCCTCGCCTTCCGCCTTCTGACGCCCAGGGGTTCCTTGCGGCCCCCCAACCTGGCGATCCCCTTTGATTGGGGTGGTGAATGGAATGGCGGTTTGAGGGTGTAAATTAGAGACACTGGCCTGCTCGATCTTTAACGGGGAGAGGACGGGACATCGGTAGACAATGGCCTTTAGGTCAAGCTCTGGAGAGTCATAGATCTTTACGCATAAGGGAAGAAGTAATTTAATTCAACATAATGTGTGGAGCTTCCATTTATACCAGTCACTGGGCAAAACACCAAGGTGGCCTGAGAGGATGGAAGTCGAAAACAAAATATCTGGCCCTCGTCTAAAGCCCACAACTTAGTGGAAACCCATTGTCACAAAAAAGACTAAAGAATAAAGTCAGTTAGGAAAGCCAGTTAATAGCAACTAACATTTACTGAGTGCTTTCTTTATGTCCAGTTGTTATTGTAAGGCCTTTATATCTATCCTTCATTTAATCTTCACAACACTAGTACCTCAAAGTTGTTGGACATTACGATCCCCAACTTACAGGTGAGACAATTGAGGCATTCTCACACCTAGGAACTAGGGGTTGCTAGGGTTGGGGTTAAGATTAAAATCGAGGTATTACTCTTCCTTTTAATCACAACTCTAAAGCCTTCACCAAGCAACAAGCAATTGGAGGAGAAAGGATTGCCCTGTGGCCATCTCTCTCTCCCCCTCAGGCAAGCACATGTGCTCTAAGGCAAAAACCTCTAAAAAAAGAAAAAAAAAACAACTTAGCGTTCCTAGCTTGTGGCCATCATTCACAGCGATCCAAACTCAATCCAGGAAAGAAGAACCAGACGCTACTCCCAAGCCACCGGGTCTCCTGGGACGTGCATGGGAGGGTACAGGAATGCAGACACTTGCCCACCTGCTGGATCTCCTATAAATTTGGTTCCACCTGGGGAATCTCTGAGGTGCCCTCAGTCTCACTGGCAGGCTGTTCAGCTTGCTGACAAAGTTCACCAAACCCTCAGGATCCATCAAAGATGCAGGTCCCGGCCCCCAGTGGAATTTGCTCTTCCAGTCCTGCTTGAGAATGCAGCTACCACTTCTCACACTGCTCACTCGCACTTCCTCTGGTTTGAATTTTCTACAATTTGATAAGCGTGGAGTCATATGATATGTATTCTTTTTTTGTTTGACTTCTTTCTTTCAGTGTAAGCTTCTGAAATACACCCAGAATCTGATCACTTCTTATCATCTCCTCATTCAACACTGCAGGCCAAACCACCACCATCTCTCACCTGAACAATTTGCAAAAACCTTCTACCAGCCCATAAGAAATCAAAAGTAAGTTTTCTTTATTTAGGCTTACATATAATATTTACAAGTGAAAAACAATATGGCCAGAGTCCTTGGCAACTTTACACAGTAAGATGAATTCATGTTCTCTGTCCCTCCTAAAAAACTGATATTATCTTGATGCTATGATTATGGCCCTATAGTGACTATGGTACAATAGCTTTAACTGTTCAACTTCTGCATGACACAGTCACAAGTAGCATATAAAGACTGAAGAGTTCAGGTGTTCTAAGAGTTTTTTGCCTTGAGTTCTTTATCCAGAACAGGCTGATGATAACATCTTGCTCTGGACCCTCTTCGACACTGCTCAGCACCAAGAAAACATAACTATCCATCAAAGATGACTTCATAGGAACTTTTCTAGAAAGCCCCTAGATTCCTACCCCTCAGTTGTTACACTTATGACCTGTGTTTAAAAGCCCTGCTTGCCTCTTCATCAGGAAGATAGTACTTGGAGAGTCTTGGACTCTTGTTATAAAGCCTTCCTCTGTGCAAACTCTTCTTGTCTTAGAAATCGGCTTACTGTACAATGGAGGACAGTCACGGTCCATACATTTGTCCAGTAACAGTCTCACTGTTCTTTTTGCTTCTGTCCTTGTCCTCCCAACACCTATTGTCTCAATAGCATCTACAGCAATCATTTTCATATAATACAAGTTGACTTATGTCTCTCTTCTGCTCAAAACCTTCCTATGGCTCCCCATTTCATGGTAAAATGCAATGTCCTTATTGTGGACTGTACTGTCGTACTTAATCTGATGCCCTTCATCCCTTTTACCCCACTTTCCTAACAATCTTCCTTCTGTTAGTTCTACTCCCACCAAACTCAGTCCAGCATCAATGCATTTGCACTTGCAACTTTCCTTCAACCCCGAATAATTCACCAGATATTCTCTGCCTGGCTAGTTTCCTCACTTCAACGTGCCTTTTTTTTTTTTTTTTTTTTGGAGAGGTTTTTGCTATAGGGCACGTGCACTCGCCAGACAGACAGAGAGAGACAGAGAGACAGAAAGCAGGAAATCACCCCCCAGGGGGGATGGCCACACCGCAATCCCTTCTCCTCCATTCTCCTCTTGGGATCTTGGGCACGCACGCACATGCGCCCGGCGTGAGTTTAAGCCACCGGGTCCGGGACTCGAACCGCGGTCGACTACGTGGGAGTCCAGTGACATAGCCATTACGCTAACTGCTGGTCCCACTTCAACGTGTCTTTGTAACAGTGCCATATATTGAGAGAGAGGCCTTCCCTGACCATCATATGTGAAACAGAACCCCCTCCACTTGCCTTGCATTTGTTTTTCTACTTGACTGCCTCTCCTTCCACCCTGTACATCTCAAATTTAAGCTCCATGGGAGCACAGAATTTGTTTGGCTCCCTGCAGTAACATCAGTGCCTGTGGAAATGTCTGGAATGTATGAAGTACTCAACAAATGATGTATTCAATGAACCTATGGTTTTTTACATATTACAAATATACCACACCTACTAATCTAAACTAAGACTTTATATATGAATAGTGTCAAGAGGACATATACTATTTAAAAAAGAACCTTTTTTAGAGGTTTTTGCCATAGAGCGTATGTGCTTGCCAGAGAGAGAGAGAGAGACAGAGACAGTAAGAGAAAAGGTGAGAAATCACCCCCTAGGGGGGATGACCATGCCACAATCCCTTCTCCTCCATTCTCCTCCTGGGATCTTGGGCTCACATGTACATATACCCAGCATGATTTTTAAGCCTTCTGATCTGGGACTGCAGTTGGCCATGTGGGAGTCCAGCGACGTAACCACTGGCGGCACCATCTGCTGGCCCCAACATAGAACATTTTTTAATCTTCCCCTCAATGACATCCTCAACACCAGGAACAGACCCTGGAAAATATTTATCATTAAAAGAGGGCATATTTATTGTGGACAATGTGAATGAAATCACATTGTATTTTTTTCCTGCACAATACCAGAAGATTTAGTAGGACAGATTAAAAAATGTATTTTTAAATTTCTATTTAAAACAGAACTAGTAATGATTCATTAGTGGAAAAAGCAAAATTCAGATATTCTTTTATATGAAAAGCATATCTAATGCTGTTACTGAAGAATTGCTGCTTGGTTTGTATATTTTCCAGGGTTTTGATTTATCTCCCTTCTTTTTTGAAATTATTGCCTTAGAGAATATTAACAAGCCTGGTGGATGGTCAGAAAATCTCTCAGCTGTTAGAATGAGGGTGATGGTGGCAGTTCTTCCTACCAGCATATACATAGCTAGTGGATGAATCAACATTCATTTTTATTAATTTTATCATTTTTGAATACGTGGCATTGATGTTTAACATAAACTCTAATCCCAAGTGCATTATTTATTAACACCTCAGACAGAGGTGGCTACAGGCCAAGTGAGAGTAAAAATTAAGTGCATCTTCGTCAAGGTAGTGGGGACATAGAAATAAAAGATATGGAGTCCTGATCTCAGGGAATTTTCAATTTGAAGAAGATAAGGCAAATATACTGAAACAAATAGAAGACAGCATAATTATGTAGTGTAAACTTGGCCATGGTGTTTGCCAGGAACATCTAGAAGGCCTAACACTGAAATTACCAAGAAGAACCCAGTCTATTGCTGATGACGAGACCACTTGGTGTCCAGAGAATGGTCTAAAACATGTATCTGAGGACTACAGCTGTTGTCCAATATTAGGTAATAGGAACCAGAATTACTCTTTCACATTAAACATCTAAAAATTGGATAAAATATATAAAACCGGTTTTTACACACTGGACAATAAGCAAGATATTGGACCTAAGATAAGGTCAAGCATAAGAAATGAGTATGTGACTGTTCCCTGCTGACTCCCTGGAGAGAGTTTCCAGGCTACAACCAAGGAAGGAAAACTCAAATAGGAAGTACACTTATGTTCAAGAGACAGATTAAAAAGACTGGGGAAGCGAAAGCAGTTCACCACAGGGTAGAGAACAAGAGAGGAGAAAGCTACATGCAAAGGAAAGCACTACGTAGAGCGAGCTCCAGAGAACCACAAAGGGTTGCTCTCAAGTTTTCAGCAGAGTAACAGTAAGTGCGTGTGAGTGAGGAGCTTCCAATGGCCAAGGAAAGACCCACCAGAGAGGAACGGGAGTAGGGGAGGGGCAATTGTTAGTGTGAAGAACAATTTGTGTTACCACCAGTCAGAGTGGAAAATACACAATAAACAGGGTACCAGGTAGACCATTTAGTATAAGGGAAAAATTAGGCTAAGATTAAAGGCGTTTTTAGTCCTGCCCAATAAAACTTAAAAGCAGGACTTGAAAAGATCAAAATGTTTCCAAGTAAGTTAACTGCATTCCAGAACCAAGCTCAAAAATATTTAACGCCATGCAAAATATCCAGCACCTTAAAAGTTAAATTCATAATGTCTGGAATCCAATAAAAAGTTATGAGGTGTGCAAAGCTGCAGGAAAACACAACCTATAATATAAATAAAAATGAATCCATAGACATTATAAAAGAAATGACATGGATGATAGATGTATTACACAGGGACATTAACACAGTTATATTCCATATGTTCAAGAGGCTTTTTTTTTTTTGGAGAGGTTTTTTGCTATAGGGTGCATGCGCTTGGCAGAAAGACAGAGAGACAGAAAGCAAGAAATCACCCCTCAGGGGAGATGGCCACACCGCAATCCCTTCTCCTCCATTCTCCTCTCGGGATCCTGGGCATGCACGCACACATGCCCGGTGTGAATTTAAACCACTGGGTCCAGGATTCGAACAACGGTCGACTACATGGGAATCCAGCGACATAGCCACTACGCTAACTGCTGGTTCCCATCAAGAGGCTATTTTAAAACAAAACAAAACAAAAAACAAACATAAACACATAAAGGAGAAACAAAGATATAAAAATCTATTTTAGGCCAGTTGGTGGTTAAGGAGGCTCGTTCCTACATGGTCAACTGCCCCCCTGGCAATTTGAGAAACATGCCATACATATGTGCATGCATGCCTAAAATCCTGAAAGGAGGAAGAAATGAAGAAGGGATTACAACATGACCATGCCTCATGAGAAGTGTTTTCTCACTTTTTCCTCCTTCTCTCTTTTTCTCACAAGTGCACATGCACACTAGCAAAATTAAAAAAAAATTAAAACATTTTTAAAAAGTTTTAAAAACTATCTCAAATTTACAGAGATGAAAAAAGACAACAGTGGTTGAAATAGGAAAACATATACTAAATGGACTGACAGCAGATTAGACACTGCAGAAGAAAATCTTAGTGAACTTGAAGATGTTCACTAAGGACAAATTGAAGAAGCAATAAAAAGTCTCTAAAACATGGGACCAGCAGTTGGTGTAATGGCTACGTTGCTGGACTCTCATGTAGTTGACCGTGGTTTGAGTCCCAGACCCAGTGGCTTAAACTCACGCCAAGCACATGTGCATTTGTGCCCAAGATTCCTAGAGGAGAATGGAGGAGAAGGGATTGCGGAGTTGCCATCCCCCCTGGGGGGTGATTTCTTGCTTTCTGTCTCTCTGTCTTTCTGGCAAGCTCATGCGCCCTATAGCAAAAATCTCTCCAAAAAAAAAAAAAAAAGAAAGAAAGAAAGAAAGAAAGAAAGAAAGAAAGAAAGAAAGAAAGAAAGAGAAAAAAAAAAAAAACTTCTCTAAAACAAAAACTGGAAGTTTTTTTTTTTTTTTGGAGAGGTTTTTCGCTATAGGGCGCCTACGCTCGCCAGACAGACAGAGACAGACATAGAGACAGAAAGTGAGAAATCACCCCCCAGGGGGGATGGTCACGCTGCAATCCCTTCTCCTCCATTCTCCTCTCGGGATCTTGGGCACGCACGCACACGCGCCCGGTGTGAGTTTTAAGCCACCGAGTCCGGGACGCGAACCATGGTCAACTACGTGGGAGTCCATCCAGCGACATAGCCATTACGCTAATTGCTGGTTCCTGAAGTTTTTTTAGAGACCAGCAGATGGCATAATGGTTACATTGTTGTACTCCCACGTAGTTGACCATTGTTCAAGTCCTGGACCTGGTGGCTTAATAACTCATGCTGGACATGTGTGTGTGCATGCCCAAAATCCCAAAAGGAGAATGAAGGAGAAGGGATTGCAGTGTGGCCATCCCCTTTCTGTCTCTCTGTCTTTCTCTGCTTTTTGGCAAGCACATGTGCCCTATAAGCAAAAATCTCTCTCTAAAAAGAAAGAAAAATTATTAAAAGGGATTTAAAGTTTCAGCTCTTACATTTAGGTTTGTAATGTACTTTGAGTTCATTTTTGTATGTGGTATGAAGTAGGGGTTGAATTTAATTCTTTTGTATGTGGCTTTCCAGTCCATTCAAATGATAAATTAATAGGAACCAGCAGATGGCATAGTTGTTATGTTGCTGGACTTCCACATGACCGACGGCAGTTTGAGTTCCTGACCCACGGCTTGAAACTCACACCACGCATGTGTGTGTGTGTGTGCCCAAAATTCTGAGAAGAGATTGGAGGAGAAGGGATTGTGGCTGCCTGGGGATGATTTCTCACTTTCTGTCTGTCTCTCTCTGTCTCTCTGTTGAGCGCACATGCTCTACAGCAAAAATCTCTCTTAAAAAATGATGAATTAATAAATGTGGTATATCAATACAATGACAATAAAAAAGAAATGAAACACTGACACATACCACAACATGCATGACCCTTGAAAATATTGTGCTAATAAGTAAAAGAATGTAGCCACAAAGATCACATATGTATGGTTCTACTTGTATTAAAGTACGAAAGAGACAAATTTATACAGACAAAAAGTACAATGACCAAGATTATTAGAGATGGGAAATTGGGGTTGACAGAAAAAGTGGACAGACTTTCTCTTTGGGGTGATAAAAATGTCCTGGAATTGATTGTGGTGATGATAGCACAGGTCTGTGAATATACTAACAACCATAGAACAGGATATTTCAAATGAATGAATTATATAATATGTGAATTATATGTCAATAAAGCTGTACTCCCTCAAAAATGGAAAACCTTGTAAAGAACTCATAACTACCAGATCTACAATATAATAAATGTTGAAATCCTTTGACAAAACAAAACAAAACAAACAGTTAGAAACTTGAATCAACCCAAAAGAATAAAGAATACTAAAAATATATAAATGTGAGCAAACAAAAACATGTTTCTATTTTTAAATATATGATTTTTTTCCTTATTAAAAAAAAAAAAAAAACTCTTTAAAAAAATAATGATGTAGTGTAGAGAGTGGCCATTCTGTAGGGCCAGCAGGCAGCGTAGTGATAAAGGTGTTGGACTCCCACATGGCTGACAGCAGTTTAAGTCCTGGACTCAGAGGCATGAAACTTCTATCTGTTTGATAAGTTGACTTCTTTAACATTATGAGATGACTTTCCATTTCTTTTCTCTGAAATCTATTTTGTCAGATAGTTATTGTTACTTCTGTTTCTTTTCAATTATGTTAGCTTACTTTATCTTTTTTTACATTTAAGTTATTTGTGTCTTTATATTTACACTGTGTTTTCTTGTAGGTAGCATGTAGTGGGGTCTTGCTTTTTAAATCGAATCCAACAGTCCTGCCTTTTGTCAGAGGTTTTTAGATTATTTACATTTATTACATGACTTTTGACATGATTAGGTTTAAATTTATGGTCTGTTATTTGCTTTTGCTTTGTCTCATCTGTTTGTTTCTCTTTTCTTTTTTTTTTTTAATCTTCTGAATAAAGCATGTGTTATCTCCTTTATCAACTTACTAGCTATAACTGTATGGTTTTGTTGTTATTGTTATTGCTTTAGGATTTAATAATATTCATCTTTAATTTATTACACTATAACTTCATGGGATATTTTAACACTCCATTATAGTTTATGGCCTTTACAATAGTATTTTTTTCTCCTTTCTTCCTTTTATACTTTCATTGTCATACATTTTAATGCATATATATCATAAACCTCACAATACAGTGTTACTATTTTTGCTTTAAAAGATCTTTTTTCTTTTCTTTTTTTTTTTGAGAGGAGGATTTTTGCTATGGGCATATGCACTTGTCAGAGAAACAGAGACAGAAAGTGAAAAATCACCCCCCCAGGGGAATGGCCACACTGCAGTCCCTTCTCCTCTCAGGGTTTCAGGCATGCACGCCGATGCGCCCGGCATGAGTTTGAAGCCGCCAGGTCTGGCACTAGAACCAAGTCAACTACATGTGAGTCCAGAGACATAACCATTATGTCATCTGCTGGTCCCTAAATAGACAATTTTTTTTTTTTTTTTAAGATAAGTGTTTTGCTGTGTCATGATCCTTCTGCCTCAGTCTCCTGAGTAGCTAGGACCACTGTGCCCAGCTATTTCAGACAGGGTTTCGCTATGTCGCCCAGGACAGCTTCAGGTTTGAAATCCTCCTGCCTCAGGTTCCCATAGTCACTGGGATAATAGACACGTGCTACCTTACCCAGTCCTTAGGTCAGACTGTGAACCAAACCCAGGCCTCCCATGTGGTCCGAACATATAGACCATAGCATCTTAGTAGCATGCACCACCACAGCTAGACCTATATGATTCTCCTTTTTTTTTTTTTTTTTTTTCCTGGAGAGGTTTTCGCTATAGGGTGCGAGCGCTTGCCAGACAGACAGAGAGAGACAGAGAGACAGAAAGCGAGAAATCACCCCCCATGGGGGATGGTCACGCCACAATCCCTTCTCCTCCATTCTCCTCTTGGGATCTTGGGCACGCACGCACACGCGCCCAGCATGAGTTTTAAGCCACTGGGTCCGGGACACGAACCGCGGTCGACTACGTAGGAGTCCAGCGACGGAGCCATTACGCTAACTGCTGGTTCCTTATAATTCTCCTTTTTAAGAGAGATTTCTGTAATAGGGTACTTGCACTCACTGGAAAGACAGAGAGAGAAAAAGTGAGCAATCACCCCCATGGGGATGGTCATGCTGCAATCCTCTCTCTTCCTTTCTCCTCTCACAATTTTTGGAAATAATGTAGCATACATTTCTTTGTTCTGTCAGGTCTGCCTTCACAATATCATTTCCTGCTAGGCATCCTGAGATCTTCCTTTCTTTTCACAGAGTTCTGGCTGGATAACTACTTCGGTGTTATCCATTGTGCCCAATGTTTAGGAGATGAGTCTGCCTTTATACTTGTGCCCAAGAAATTCCAATGTTGTTCCATCCACTCCCATGGTGACAGATGTCTCTGGATCCTCATTATAGTTTCAGGTTGAGAACTCCTAAAAGATAAACAAGCCACTCTTGCTAACACCAGTTATCTCTCTTAGCAAAAATAAGGACATGGGCAGGGGAGGACAAAGAACCCTGTCCTGCCATGCCAGAGCTAAAATATATTTTGGTACACATTCTAAACACTATGAAGCAAAAAGAAGAAGAAAAGTAAGTGTTGGTGATGGGATTTCAGCTAGGCATTTGTAAATTCACAGGATTTAGATTCTAAAAAGAGAAGGAAGGATGAGTAAAGTGAACAACATAAGAGAAGACACTCCAGAAAACAATTGCTGAAAGGACACAAAAAGTAGACCTATTCTGACTAGGGTGAAAAGATTCTAGCAGAGAAAAGGAAGATGAATTTGGGTGGCTACAAGGGGTCAGATTATGGAAGCCCTTGAAAGTTGAGCACAAGAATTTAGATTTAATAGACTAAACTATAGAAAGCTATCAGACTTTAAGTAAAGGCTATAACTGAAGTAGAATTTAAGCAAATATTCTGTTCTGAAAGCCAAGGAGAATGGAGGTTTGCTTTGGGCATGGCCAGGAAGGTTAAATTCCCCCACTCCCTCACCCCACAATGAAAAAGTCATGTCAAAAGGTATGTTCTAATGTGAGTGAGTCATACACAGGGCAAGGTCTTCTATCAAATGTACTATTTGTCTAGCCCTGACAAATATTATTTCACTTTTTGTTGTACAAAGAAAGAAACTCAAATATCTGAAATTGCCACTAATACATAGGTGTGTGTATGAGTTCCTCTTTCTAGTTCTGCCTAATTTACCTTGGCACTATTTTCCCAGAAGTCAAATATTTGGTGCTTTGAAACAGAAATGCAGAACAGACTCCAGGATGTGGCCTGTGTAACTCATTTTCCATGGGATAGATTGTTTGGCTTTGTCCATTTAGTTTTTGACTATGAGTTACTTCCTTACCAACACAATAGCAGAGGCAGTCAAAACCACTGAATGAGGGATCAGAAGTCTAACTGTAGGTCTATAGTCAAGCTATTGACTTTCTGAGTCTCAGAGTCTTCATTTATAATATTGGGACTAACATTAACCTGTATAGTATTTCTCTAAATAGCAAAAGAGAGAATATATAAAGATTGCCCATTTCTGTTATTTAAATCATTAAACAGCAAAACCCCAAGTTCTTACAGCCCATCCCTAGAGATGGTTGATGGTGCAACAAGAGTGTTGGCAAGTCAATGACTTTGTCAGAAAGAGGACATCTTAAAATAATACCTACACTGGAAACTGTTCTCTTCTCATGATTAAAAGGCAGGAAGGCCAGTAACAGCCCCCTAAGTTGCAGTTGGAAGGTCAAAAGCGCCTGCTGGAGGAGACACTGAGAGCTGTGAAGAAGAAAACATGTTCTTTAGGACAACATACGATTACAGCCAACCAGTTACAGATCATATAGTGAGATAAAGCAAGTCTCCTAAATTCTCAGCATTTTAATTGATACATACAGTGCAAAATTTAAAATGGGATCATATGTAGTATTATGTTAAGTGTGAACACTGAGCAATTGTGTACAGAAAAAAATCAGAGTTTTGTTCAATTGGTATAAAATCTCGTTGCGCTCCAAGTGTACTTGGAATATGAAGTGGCATGGCATACATAAGAGGATCAACACATGATAGCAAACCAGATGATTATATTGAGGATCTAAACAAACAGGCCTGATGTGTCTCTCATTTTTCACTGACTCCCTAGAATAATATTGTCCAATAGAACTATAAGGCTAGCTGAGCCAGCCTAATGGGAACTGAATCCCACATGGTCAATTGTGGTTTGAATCCTAGCCCTGGCAGCTCGAAACACAAGCTGGGCACATGTGTAAGTGTGTCCAAAGTCCCAACTGGATGAAGTGAAGGAGAAATGACTGCAGCATGACAGTACCCCATTGAGGGGATGCTTTCTTACCCTTCCCTCTCTCTGGTGAGTGAATGTTTCCTCTGGCAATTTAAAAAAATAGTAATAATAAAGAAAGAAATACAATGCCAGCTACATATGTAATTGAAATTTTCTAGAAGTCACCCTTAAAAAGTTAAAACAAGGGGCCAGCAGATGGTGTAGTGATATGTTGCTGGACTCTCACGTGGTAGACTGTGGTTTGAGTCCTGGGCCCAGTGGCTTGAAAATTATGCCAAACATGTGTGAGTATGTGACCAAGATCCTCGGAAGAGACTGAAGGAGAAGGGATTGCAGTGTGGCCATCCCCTCTAGAGATTGATTTCTCACTTTCTCTCTTACTGTCTCTGTCTCTCTCTCTCCGGCAAGCACATGCAACCTAAGGCAAAAGCTTCTATAAAAAAAAGTGGTAAAACAAAATAGGTGACTTTAATTTTTTTGTGCATGTGTGTGAACTTAATTTTAAATATCTTTCTTTTTAAAGTCTTTTTTGCTATAGGGCATGTTCACCTGCTGGAGAGAGACAGAAACAGTGAGAGGGAAAGTGAGAATTCACTCCTCCACCACTCCCCCAGAGGATGGTCATGCCACAGTCCCTTCTTCTCCATTCTCCTCTTGGGATTTTGAGCATGTATGCACCCATGCCTGGCATGATTTTCAAGCCACTGGGTCTGGAACTTGAACTGAGGTAGGCCATGTGGGAGTCCAGTACCTTAACTACCATGTCACTGCTGGCCCAATTTTAATAATCATTTTGTTTATCCCAATATATCCAAAATATCAACACCTCAATTTGTAATCAACATAAAATTATTGAGACATTTTTGAGACATTTTATATTCTTTATTTCATATGAAATCTTTGAAATCTAATACAACATATTTCAGTTTAGAGCACATTTAAAGCCAGTCATAGCTCTAGAAAGTAAGGATTGAAAATTAACCAGATCCATACCATATATTAATACATTCTTTTATGTACACTTTTCTTTTTCTTTTTTCTAAAGAGTTTTTTTTTTCTTTTTTTTTTTTGCCTTAGGGTGTGTGCACTTGCTCAGGAGAGAGGGACAGAGACAGTGAGAGGGGAAGTAAGAAATCACCCTCCGGGGGAATGGCCATGCCACAATCCCTTCTTCTCCATTCACCCCTTGGAATCTTGGGCATGCATGCACATGGGACTATTGTGATTTTCTAGCCACTGAGTCTGGGACTTGAATAGTGGTTGGCCACGTGGGAGTCCAGTATTGTAACCACTACACCATCTGCTGGCTCCATGTACACTTATCTTAAAGAAAAGCAAAGTTTAAAATTGTGTTGTAGGATTTAAAACTTTTTTGGCCAAGCTCTCCAGGGACTTTGGCAGAAGAGAGAAAGAATGAGGTGGCTGTTTTAAAAACCCTAATTTATGTTTGTTTGCTCACAGAGGTTGAGAATTCTTTTTGATATCTGAGAACTTCAATGACATTTTAGATGAATTTGAAGTTTGTAATAAAAAAATATAAGCAATTAGTCATCATTAAGCTCTTGCATTAGTCATGCTTTTATTATTGTTCATAATCAATTTCAACATATTTACTGTTCTTTTTTTTTTTCTTAAGAGGTTTTTGCTATAGGGCGTGTGCGCTCGCCAGACAGAGAGAGAGAGACAGAGAGACAGAAAGTGAGAAATCATCCCCCAGGGGGGATGGTCATGCCGCAATCCCTTTTCCTCCATTCTCTTCTCGGGATCTTGGGCACGCACGCACACGTGCCCGGCGTGAGTTTTAAGCCACCAGGTCTGGGATGCGAACCACGGTCGACTACATGGGAGTCCGGCGACATAGCCATTACGCTAACTGCTGGTCCCCATATTTACTGTTCTTAACCAACATAAAGAAATGAAAAATTACATTTAAATAGATGATAAAGCAATTTGTATGAATACCCTTATCCCTTTAGACAGAATTGTAGAAAAATTCAACTGTGGTTAAATAAGGGACCAGAGCACGTTATTTAATTATGCAGTTTTTTGATAGAGCTTTTTTAGAATTTGGGTTGGACATTTTTACTAGCTGCATGATATACTGTATAACATTTCCTGGCTCTGATTACAAAATTATAGTAGTATCTTTAGTCTTGGTAACAAAATAAAAATTTCTTCTATGCGTTTCCAAACTCCCTTTAGTGAAAATGGTTCTACCATTCCAGTTTGAAATGCAGTACTTGAAACTAAATGTGAACAATTAACAAATCACCTGTAATTGTAAATATTCCATATCCATATTTTCTCTTATTAGTTAAGGAAAAGAGTATAACATACACGTAAAAAATCACCAACAAGGAAACTCCAAAGTGCTTACAGACCCAGTGACTTGACTTTACAGCTTTTTAAAAATTATTATTTCAAGATAACACCATTATAAAGGACATATTAAACTTTTAAATTCATATTTTCTGATCTCCCAGAGGGTTCTTACATTGTTCAAGGTCCAAATTTCCAATTTTTTCTCTCCTCTATACTATCTTATCTAAAATTTAAGTCAGAATGAGTTACATTGTTTTTTTCTTTGTGCTAATTGTCAAATAATGACACAATTTGAATGAATTGAAATGGATGTGGAGTTTTTTTCTAAACTTTTATTTTTTTGGAGAGGTTTTCGCAATAGGGCACATGTGCTCACCAGAAAGACAGAGACAGAGAGACAGAAGTGAGAATCACCCCCCAAGGGGGATGGCTATGCCGCAATCCCTTCTCCTCCATTCTCTTCTCGGGATCTTGGGCATGCATGTGTGCGCACCCAGCGTGAGTTTAAGCCACTGGGTCCGGACTCGAACCACAGTCGACTACATGGGAGTCCAGCAACACAGCCATTACGCTAACTGCTGTTCCCTCTAAACTTATTTTTAATGAAAGCACATGTTCCTTACTTAGAATCTAAGAGAATATAGGTTGAGACTCAGTATGTAGAATCATTAGGATGGTAATTGTAATTAAGCAAACATACATGATGTTGTTCATGATGGTGATTAATGTACTCCATTAAAATCAATTTTGTCTGCTATCAAACAATACAAACAAAATTATTCTTAGCTACAAATGATTCCTTAGACAAGGAATTGATATCTAGACTACATAGGGAACTCAAGGAGCTCTCCCACACAAAAATGAATTATTGGGACCAGCAGGTAGCATAATGGCTATGTCATTGGACTCCCATGTAGTCGACTGTGGTTCGAGTCCTAGACCCAGTGGCTTAAACTCATGCTGGGCATGTGTGCATGCATGCCCAAGATCCCGAGAGGAGAATGGAGGAGAAGGGATTGCGGCGTGGCCCTACCCCCTGGGGGGTGATTTCTCTCTTTCTGTCTCTCTGTCTCTGTTTTTCTGGTGAGCGCACGTGCCCTATAGCAAAAACCTCTCCAGAAAAAAAAAAAAAAAGAAAGAAAGAAAAAAAGAGAATTATTTCAATTAAAAAATGGACAAATGAATTGAATAGACAACTTTCCAAAGAAGACCTAGAAATGGCCAAAAGGCACATGAAAAAAAAATGTTAAAAGTCTGTCATAAGGGAAATGAAAATTAAGATCACAATGAGATACCATTTAACCTGTTAGAATGGCTAGGATCAAAAAAATAAAGAACAAGTGCTGGTGAGGCTGTGGTGAAAAGGGAACCCTCTTACATTGTAGGAATGTACATTAGTTCAACCTCTGTGGAAACTGATATGGATGTTCCTCAAAAGGCTACAAATAGAACAACCATATGACCCTATAATCCCACTCCTTGGTATTTACCCAAAGGATAGGGAAATAATCAGAAGGACACTTGAACATCCAGGTTTATTGTAGCATTATTCACAATCGCTAAAACATAGAACGAGCCTAAGTGTTCAAAAACTGATGACTGGGTTGAAATACTGGGTGGCACATATATGCTATGGACCATTATTCAGTTATAAGAAATAGTGAGATCCTCTTGTTTGACCCAATGTGGATGAATAGAAGACTTAATGTTGAGCAAAGTGAGCCAGACTTTGAGAAGTACACATTGGATATCTTCACCCCACGTGCACCTATTGCTGCACTCTATGGCAGGGGTTGAGAGATCTGAAGATATGACAGTGGAAAGGATGGGTATGAATGCTAGAGACTGTAGGGGAAGACAGCAGATGGTAGAAAGTAGGTGGTGGAAGTTGGGTGTGAGGTGCAAAAAAAGGAGAAAACATTTGACAGATGGAAAAATGTAAAATAATAAAAAAAAAAAATCCCTGGCATTGGCATCTGCTAACTGTAAGAGTATGCAAGAGAAGTAATATAGAGTGAATGAGTGTTGTAATGACTAAGATACATAATGATATTAGTAATTATGTTTTAGTAAACTTCTTTTTGAGATAAAAATCACCACTAAGATGATTATGTATCTTTAAAATTGCATTTAGGTATACAAGTATGTTTGTATGCATACAGCACAGCCAAACCTTTGGCATAAACATTAACTGATATTCTAGAGCAATGATCTGCAAACTATGACCCATAAACCAAATCCAGCCTGACACCTGCTTTTGTCAATAAACTTTTTTTTTTTGAGAGGTTTTCACTATAGGACGTGTGCGCTCGCCAGACAGACAGAGAGAGACAGAGAGACAGAAAGCGAGAAATCATCCTCCAGGGGGGATGGTCACGCTGCAATCCCTTCTCCTCCATTCTCCTCTCAGGATCTTGGGCACGCATGCACGCGCGTGCACCCAGCGTGAGTTTTAAGCCACCGGGTCCGGGACACGAACCACGGTCGACTACGTGGGAGTCCAGTGACATAGTCATTACGCTAACTGCTGGTTCCCGTCAATAAACTTTAATATAACACAGATATGCTAATTTATTTACATTTTGTGCTATATCAGAGTTGAATAGTTGCAACAGAGATCATATGGTCTTCAAACTAAACTATTTTCTATTTCTTTATAGAAAATTTTGCAGGTGCCTGACACAGATAAGACATTTAAGGTCAGTAGAATATATGCAGTCTTTCTTTCTTCCAGAGATTTTTGCTATAGGGCGCATGCGCTCACCAGAGAGACAGAAAGCTAGAAATTGCGCCCCTCACCCACCATGGGGCATAACCATGCCACAATCCCTTCTTTTCCATTCTCCTCTTGGGATTTTGGGCATGCACACATGCATGGTGTGAGTTTTAAGCCGCGGGGTCTGTGACTTGAACTGCAGTCAACTACGTGGGAGTCCAGTAATATAACTGGTAAACCCTTTGCTGCTCTCAGTTTTCCTTTTTTAATGGCTAAAATAGGTTGTCTGAAATAGGATCAAAGAGATGTAAAGTGTTAAGAGCAATGTCTCCTTCCTGTGGAAGATATGCTAGGAATCCTGGCACTATGTCATGACAAAGATAAAAAAACTGGTGAAGTTTGTTTTTATAAGATGTAAGGAACCTCTTTTATAGGACATTTTAGGGTGGATCTTTGGCCTGTAGGTAATGATATAGTTTTTCAAAATAGAAAGCCCGGCTTGAGTGAGGTCAAGACGTAAAGAACAGCAGAAGAAACTTTTCTTGCAAGCCCATAATCACTGCGTTTGCTCATGAAGAACACACAAACAAGAATTTATGGCATTTTAAGGAATCCATGGACAAGTTCTTACTAGACCCTTAAGCTGACTCTATGATACTCTGATTATACTTAAATGGTTCATTCTCAGAGAAGAAACTCAAAGATTCCTGGAGGAACCTGTGCCAGTGCTTCTGCTCCCTTAGTTATGAACAAAATTCTTTCTTGCGAAGACTTTAAAAATGCCTTCATTTAGCTTTCTTTCACTCAATTAGACCTAATTCTGTGCTCAGAGGCTATGAAAAAAATTGTCTGACCCTTTCGCAGACCAGCCCTCCAAATGCTGGAGAAGCATATCTGTTCTCCCAAATCTCTGACCGGTTTTCACGCCCTTTTACCAAAGTCATCTTCTCCTGAACCTCTCAATATTTCTCATTTTATATGGTTTGACCATCGTATTTTTTTACCCCTTTTGTTAGGGTTCAGAGTGAGACTCAGGAGGTACCATGTCAGGAAGAAAAGTTGAGTTTATTGAGAAAAAGAGTGTCTGGGGCTTCAGCCCACCAGCCCAAAGAGATATGGGAGGGATGGAAGGGAAGGGTTATAAGGATGGCGGGTACTTTGCTTAGCTTACTTGCCACAGTTACCTTATAATCGGTGTCTGCAGCCAGTAAAGAAGGGCTTTGGCTGGAGGATTCTGGATAAAGGCCCCAGCAACCATCTCATTTTCTGATCGGAAATTACTTAAAGGTCATTTAGGGGCGGATCTAACACCTTTTCCATATACTTTGTCAATGTCTTCCATTAAAGTTGATCCCAGACGGGTCCACAGAAACCCTCACTTAGAAAAAGAGATTCTTGTCCAGAGTGTGACGGAGGCAGTCGAGCCTGTTGAATTAAAAAAATTAAATTGTAACAAAAGAAAAATGAACTTTTAAGGAAGCAATGACAAAGCTATGCATGAACTTATCTTGTCAGAGCCAAAAATCACGCCTCCGCTCGCACACTGCAAACAAAAACCGAGGGGCCATTCCACAGTTTTTGTGTACAGTGATATTTTACTCTTTTTTTTTTTTTTTTTTTTTTTGAGAGGTTTTTTTCGCTATAGGGCGCGTGCGCTCGCCAGAGAGAGAGAGAGAGAGAGAGACATAGAGACAGAAAGCGAGAAATCACCCCCCAGAGGGGATGGTTACGCAGCAATCCCTTCTCCTCCATTCTCCTCTCAGTATCTTGGGCACGCACGCACACGTGCCCGGCGTGAGTTTGAAGCCACCGGGTCCGGGACGCGAACCGTGGTCGACTACATGGGAGTCCAGCGACATAGCCATTACGCTAACTGCTGGTTCCCTATTCTGCTCTTTTGACTACTCCTCTCTTAATTTCTATCTTCAGTTGTAATGAAAGTATTCCAACCTCAGCCTGCGAGAGTTTAAGACGTAAATATCCCGCCAAACCAATGGAAGGGCGGCAGTCTGTGGTCACTTCCGGGTCACATCCGAAAGTAACTTCCGGGGTCGCGGCACACACACGGCGCGCCAACTCCGGAGGAGGGTTTAGGGGCGGGGCTGCGTCTGGGCTCCGCCGACACGCCCCTGGCAGGTTTTGCGCATGCTCACTCTAAGCGCTCACTAACTACTTCCGGCGACTTACCCCATCCTGCCGCGGACTCTGAAGTCAGAGTAGCTTGGTAGAGGAGCTCCAGCTTCGCGCAGGTGAGGTCCGCGGAGGTCGTCTAGGTTCCTGCGTTTGAAGTGGAACGGGAAGGGATGTGCTAGGATGCACTGTAATCTTCTGATTTTTCTTCCGGATGCCTCGACACGTTCTACTCTGTGAAAGCGAGGGGAGTGGAGTAGTTTTGGTTACTGTGGCAACTGCCTCATACCAATTTGGGTCTTTGAGGATTTGGGAAGTGAGGATTTGTGTAATGACTCCTACAAATACATGGTGGGTCGGATTCACATTCAGGGATTATTTCACACTCGTGGTCCTACGCACGAAATTTTGTTTTAAACGGTTTACTTTGAATGTAAGATAGAGAAGCGCAAGTGAGAAAGCGAATGCAGTGACGATGCACAGGCGAAGGTGCCCTGATCCAGGAAAGTGGTGTAGGCTTGCAGAGAAGAGGGGAAATTGGAGAACTCCCGGAGGCAGTATCCCCTGAGAACCGATTTGATAACCAGGGAGAGGGGCGCAGAGCATCCTGAGGAGTAGGTCCAGACTCGCTTAGCATGAGTGCCTTTCTAGATCCGTTTCTTACAGTCCTGTTAACTACCTCTTTCCTCCCTCCCCCCTCCTTCATATATACCCTAAATTCTAGCCATGCCGGGTAGTTTGGCGTTTTATCTATTTACTAGAATATTGTCTTAACCGTTTTTGTGACATGAGCAGATTAATTTCACTAAGCTCCTCCATTTTTTTCAACATTAACGTGGAAAGAAAATAATAGTACCCAACTCAGGATTGCTGTGGTGATTCAAGTGTATGGTTTATTCACCTGTTATGAGTAAGGGTCCAGTAAATATTGACTGCTACTGTTTTTATTATACTTGTCGTACTTTCTTAGTATTTTGTTGTTTCTTCCTCTAGACTTGTGTTTTGCTTTGTTTTTAATTAGAAGGGCAGCGGCTTAATTATCTTGGAATGTGCTTGAAACAGTAGTTCAGTCTCTTTTTGATTGGCTCATTCCTTTGGACTGTTGCTGACGTAAATTCATTTTTGACTTTAAAAGCTCTACCAGGTACAATGAATTTTGCTGATCAAATGATATTTATCAGATAAAAGGAGACTTTTTTGAGCCAGTGGATGGAGATGTGCAGAAAGTAATTGTTATTCTCAGTTTGGAATAGGTATGAGTGATTTCAGTGACGAACTGACAAGGCCTGAGACAGAGGATGACCAGGTGGAACCGTCTGTGCTCTCTGGTACAGGAATGCATTTTCCTTGGCTTCAAAAGCATATAGAAACTGTGGGTAAGTAAAATAACAGGAACATTTGAACTTTAATTCAAGGAGACAGTAAGATTTAGTGGGGATACAAAATGAATAAGCTGGTTCAATATTTCAGGATAGGAATATGTTTTTTTTTTTCTTTTAGTCTGTAAGCAAAAAAGAAATCATCATGGGCCACCCTGTAGCATGATGGTTAAGGTGGCCAGATCTCACATGGCTGACTACATGGTTCAAGTCCTTGACTCAGTGGCTTGAAAAACATGCCAGGGACAAATGTGTACATGTCCAAAATCCCAAAAGGAGGGAGAATTGGAGAGGAGATTGCAGCATGACCATTTGTCATGGGGGGTACTTTCTCACTTTCTTTTGTCTGTCTTCTGCAAGCTTGTGCACTCTATGGCAAAATTTAAAAAAAAGGAATCATAATTATTTTTTCTTTTAGAATTATTTGCCTTAGAATGAGCAGATAGTGTGTATGCTGGTGGATGCACATTTTTTTTCCCCATTGGTATTTACTGAGTACTTATATCTGAAATCGGCTAAATATTGGAGATTCATGGTTTTTAGGCCAATGGTGGTAGTATTTGCATCACAACTGACCATGTGAATCAAGCCCCTTTAACTACTATTAAGGTCATGGTGATAATGCTGCTGTAGGTTCCAGGACCACAGTGGATAGCAAGGATCAGATTTCCCAGGTGATCTGTATATATGTTAGAAAAGTCCGAGAAGTGCTAGAGGAGAGCAGTAGTTTTCAAACTTTTCCAATTACATTTTGCCTACTTTGCGTTTTTTGAAAAATTGTGTATTGTTTTGCATAGCTTTAAAAAGTTTCCATCTAAAATTTTATTATAAATTTATTCATTGTAAGAGATAATTTCCAGCATAGTTTGGCATTTATTAAAAAAGAATTGTTTAATTTTATTTTTTATTATTTTAAAAATTTGTTATAGTGCGCATGCACTTACAGAGAAAGAAAGAGAGAAGGGTAAAGGAAAGTGAGAAAGCAAGCTGCTAGGTCTGGGACTTGAACAGCCTGCCATGTGGGAATACAACGCCCAACCAACACACCACCTGCTGGCCCCTAAGTTGGCATTTTTTAAATGAAATTATTATATTTAAAAATTATATCCGATGGACTCTAAATAGCATAGGTATGTATACCTTCTGTTTTAAAAAATTATGAAAAAGTGGGACCAGCAGTTGGTGTAATGGCTATTTCACTGGACTCCCATGTAGTCGACCGTGGTTTGAGTCTCAGACCTGGTGGCTTAAACTCATGCCAGGTGTATGTGCATGCGTGCCCAAGATCCCGAGAGGAAAATAGAGGAGAAAGGATTGCTGCGTGGCCATCCTCCCCGGGGAAGTGATTTCTTTCTGTCTTTCTGGCAAATGCACATACCCTATAGCAAAAACCTCTCCAAAAAAAAATTTATGAAAAAGCTTTTTATAGATGGAAATTTTATACTGTTCCTTTTTCTGTTCTACTTCTTGCAATGAAAATTTAGCATGAGTTGTATTGTAATTTGTTGTAATTGATGTAAATGCTGAGAAACCTTGTTCATGTAAGTAAGTTTCAAAAGCAAATAGAGTAATTAAAATAGTGCATCATGTCATTGAACTCTTGTTTTTGAGAGTTTTTTTTTTTTTTTTTTTTTTTTTTTGCTGTAGGGCGTGTGTGCTCGCCAGACAGACACAGAGAGAGACAGAGAGATAGAAAGCGAGAAATCACCCTCCAGGGGGGATGGCCACGCCGCAGTCCCTTCTTCTCCATTCTCCTCTCGGGATCTTGGGCACGCACGCACATGCGCCCGGAGTGAGTTTTAAGCCACCGGGTCTGGGACTCGAACTGTGGTCGACTACGTGGGTGTCCAGCGACATAGCCATTACGCTAACTGCTGGTCCCTGAACTCTCTAAATTATTAATGAAAAATTATTAGGTCATTCTGCAATTTTGATTAATGTAGAATTGGGGATCACCTGACTTGCAAAAGGAGATGTTAGAATTGTCTACTTTTTCAACACCTGTATTGTCACCTTTAGGTAGTACATAATCATTTTGATCATGAAGGTTTAGCTCTAAATAGGTGCGGCTCTCTAGGAGGTTAGTTTTAGAAAAGAATGTGAAAGGAAGTCAAAGACCTACAGATTGATGGTTTTGAAAGAATCTTTGCATGGTATCTTTTGGTCTTTCTGTACTTGCAGAAGTGAGTGTACCCAGCTGGAAGACTGCTGGCCAATTGAGGTCTTGCAGTTGTGTGGAAAGGGAAAAAGAGGTAGCAGTGCAACAAGCCATTCATATAATGGGGCTATAAGTAAACCCACATATCCTTAGTATGAAGGTTGCCAATACATTAGAGATATAAATGCTAATATCTACAACTGTTTTGATCTCATTTTCATTTAATACTATACATTACTGGGAACTTGGTCCTTGAGAAATAAAAACTTTCTTAGACTTTTCAGAAAATTGGTAGGTAATAAAGACTATATTCTGAGTTCCCTGAGACTGTGCTTTTGACAGATTCTTCCCAAATTGTTTAGTACAAGGATGAAATGATGATTGAATCAGATTTGAGGGATCTGGTAACTATAGCTCAAAAATATCAAATTGGAGGGACCAGCAGTTAGTGTAATGGCTATGTCGCTGGACTCCCAAGTAGTCGACCGCGGTTCGAGTCCCGGACCCAGTGGCTTAAACTCACGCCGGGCATGTGTGTGTGCGTGCCCAAGATCCCGAGAGGAGAATGGAGGAGAAGGGATTGCGGCATGGCCATCCCCCCGGGGGGTGATTTCTCGCTTTCTATCTCTGTGTCTCTGTTTGTCTGGCGAGCGCAGGCGCCCTATAGCAAAAACCTCTCCAAAAAAAAAAAAAAAAAAAAAAAAAGAATATCAAATTGTTTAGCTTTAAAATTTGCCAAAAATAATTAATATAATGTGGAAGAGTTTGTTTCGAACGAAGCTGGATTAGATACTGGGATGGGTTTTGGTTATGTAATGTCTGCTTTTCTTATTAAAAGTTACTTAGCATGAGGCCATTTTTTGAAGAGTTGAATTAGTCAATGTTGATAAAGACTACTTTTTCATCTTTATAGCTACTGGAGGGAAGAAGGAGAAGGATTTTGCTCAGACCACAAGTGCTTGTTTAAGTTTTATCCAAGAAGCTCTGCTGAAGCACCAGTGGCAGCAAGCTGCAGAATACATGTACAGTTATTTTCAGACTTTGGAAGACTCAGACAGCCGTAAAAGGCAGGCTGCGCCTGAGGTAAACAAAATGTGAGTCTGCTGAAAGAAATGACCGATTCCTAGGAGTTTCTGCCTTCATCTGTACCCACTCTAGCTTTTGCAGACTCTATAACTGATTTTACTAAAAGCTACTAACAATGATCTTAAATGATTTTACTAAAAGCTACCAAAAGTAATTTTGGGTGGAGAGTTTTTATTGGAACTTATTTATTTTTGCATACTTTTTTTCCCCCCTTTTTTACCTAATATTATTTTAGAAGAAACTAAAGTACTCTGAAGTCTGGATTCCTAAATTCCCCAGTAATCTTTTTTGTTGGTTCCAATGATTCTTCCTTCTTTTCCTGTGTCATTTTCCTTTCTCTATAGGATGCTTGTCATCATCATACAAAGATGTTATAGCTTCTGTCTTAAGATCATGTCCTGATCTCTGCTTCCTATACCCCATTTTTCTATTCTTTCAGAAAATTTTTTTGAGAAGTTGTTCTCTTTCTCCAACCAGAATAATTTTTCTTTAAAAAAAAAAACAAAAACAGTTTTATCGAGACGTAATTGGTGGTCTGAAGAGGAAATATTTTTTTATAAAAGTTTGTTCATAGTTGGTGAAAGTTCCAAAATTGGAGTTCTAGATATAGAACAAATATATATTCTTTAGTTGTAGAACTTGATTGGATCTCAGAAAACATATAGACTGTTGCTCTCATTTTGCAAATAATAAAGATGAGCCTGAGAGCAGTGAAGAAGCCAATATGAAGAGAACCCAAGTTTTCTGACCTTAGTATTCATCCTCATTTATTAGTTATCATTTTTATACTTAAGTGTTTTAACTACATGCTTTTTTAGACTTCTTAAAAATGTCATTGTTATATGGTATTTTGATATTAATTTAAGTGATTAAAACAATATCATTACATAAGATAATTTTAATTTTACTGGATAAAGTATAGTAAAGCATTGGCAGTAGTGATCTCTAGGGAAAGGAATGATAGGTTTTTCAATGTTGTAATAAGAAAATTAGCTTTCTTAGACAGAAATTGATTATGGCAAAAATTTTATACATTGTGGTATTAATTTCTGTTTTGACAGATTATTTGGAAACTTGGAAGTGAAATTCTATTTTATCATCCCAAAAGCAGTGTAGAGACTTTCAATACCTTTGCTGACAGGATGAAAAATATCGGCGTTCTGAATTATTTAAAGGTGAGACTATAGACTTTGAGAATTCATACTTGCAGTGTTTTTAAAAAATTTTAAATTACTTCTGTGTTAAGGTAGGTAATAATGTGAAAAAGCTTGGGGGAAAAGGATAAGATACCTGGGTAAATAAGAGAAGCTGAAAGAAAGTAGCATTATGAGAACCATTCACTGTTTGATTTTCAGTTACATACCATGTTTTCTCTAGTTGAAAAAACTTTCTCTTTGTATGTCTCTGGCTACTAAAACCAGTCCTTTTCAGATTGAAATTGTGCTTCATTATTATTGAGCCAAATTCTGATATCTTGGCTAAGTCATGTGTGCTCTGTAGGAATTGGTGCCTTTGGAAAAAAGCATGAGCTAAGACAAGTTAGGAATTTGAATATGTGAAAAAAAATTTTCTTTAAGATTCATTTATTTAATTATATTTATTATTATTATTTTAATTTGATCAGAGAGAGAGAGAAAGGGAACATGAGAAAGCCAGCCACCAGGTCCAGGACTTGAACTATGGTCGGGCATGTGGGAATCCAGCTCCTTAACCACCATGTGCTTGCCCTCCTTGAAAATGTTTTAATGTTCCTAATGTTTTGGTGGAAGCTTCTCTCCAGATTCATGTCTCCCTTGGTGAAAATATTACCCAAAGGCTTGAGATGTTTCTGAAATATTATAGTAATTCACTGTCTGTGGTTTATTTTTGACTAAAAGATGTTTTGTAATAAAAAAAAAAAATTTAAGAGTTTTTTGTCTTAGAGTACTTGTGCTCACAGGAGAAAGGGAAAGACAGACATAGAAGGAAAGTGAGAAATCACCTCCTAGAAGGATGGCCACAGCATAATCCCTTCTCCATTCTCCTCTGGAGGTCTTGGACATGCATGCACATGCACCTGGCGTGATTTTGAAGCCATCGGGTTCTGGACTTGAACCACAGTCGGCCATGTGGGAGTCCAGTGTTGTAACCGCTATGCCATGTACTGGTCCTGTAATAAAGTTTTATAAATGCTTTTTAATTTGGCTCAGCAATAGTATGTATATTTTTTTTAAGAGTTCTCTTAGCATAGGTCTTGTGTGCTCAACAGAGAGAGAGAGAGAGAGAGAGAAAGTGAGAAATCACCCCTTAGGGAGGATGGCCATTCTTCATTCTCCTCCTGAGATCTTGGGCATACACGCACATGCACCCGGCCTGTTTCAAGCCACTGGGTCTGGGACTCGAACCATGGTTGCTGTGTGGGAGTCCAGCAATAAAACTGTGCTAACTGCTAGCCCTGAAAGTAAACTTAGTGGAATGCAGCTACACTCGTTCATATCTATATTTTTAGTAGCTGCTTTTACATGACAGTGATGGAATTGCTATGACAGAAACCATAGGACCCAAAAAGCCTGACATATTTACTCTTTTTTTCTCCCAGAAGGTGCATATGTTCTCCAGGGAAAGAGAGAAAGCACACCCAATGGGGCATGGTTCCACTGCAGTCTTTTCCTCCATTTCTCTAGCCATCAGGACTTTGGGCATGTATGCACATATTCCTAGTGTGTTTTTCAGAACACTGGGGCTGGGATTCAAATCATGGTCAGCCATGTGAGAGGCAGCTCTCAGTGCACACTGCTCAAGCACTATTTTTTTTAAGAGTTATTTTATTTAACTTTATTTACTCATTTATTTATTTATTTTAATTTGACCAGAGAGGGACAAAATGAGAAAGAGAGAGAGTGCGAGAGAGAAAGCAAGCTGCCAGGTCTGGGACTCAAATCACAGTCGGCCATGTGGAAGTCCAGCACCCTTAACCACTATGTCACCTGCTGGCCCCTGTATTTTTCCTTACCATTTTTTTGTTTGTTTATTGTGGTGAAGCATATATGTAACAAAATATGCTATATGTGTTTTCTTTTTTTGTTTCTGTAGTCATGATGGAGCATATGTGCACACATGTGAGAGAGAGAGAGGGTGAGAGAGAAATGAACACCTTCCATGTGGTTTGGTCATGCTGCAGTCCTCTTCCTCCAGTCCAATACTCATGTGCATGCCTGGGATGTGGGCTGGGAATTTGAACTGCACTTGCCATGTGGAATCCAGCTTCTTTTGAACCATGCATTATGACTGTGCCATGGAACTGGCCCTGTTTAATCATTTTTAAGTGTATAATTCTGTGGCATTAATTATAGTCACAATGTTGAGTAGTCATTACCACTATTTCCAAAACTTTTCCATCACCCCAAACGCCATACTCATTAAACAGTAACTCCCTATCCCCTTCTCTCCCAAATCCCTGGTAACATCCCATCTGTTGTCTCATTTCATTAAATATGCCTACTCTAGATATTTCACTAAGTAGAATTATAATATTTATCCTTTTGTGTCTGGCTTATTTTACTTAGCTTAATGTTTTCAAAATTTATTTGTGTTGTAACGTGTTTCAGAACTTTATTCCTGCTGTGGCTGAATAGGATTCTTTGGGCAGATCCCGAGTCTTCAAAAGTTCATGGAAAATAGGATTCTTTGGGCAGGAGTCTTCAAAAGTTCATGGAAAATGTGTAATATGAAAAAATTATGCATAGTTTTCATTTTTTCTTTTTTTGCACCATAAACATACTTCAATTCCATTTTTCTATGAACTTTTTGAAGTTTTCTTGTATGTGTAGATCACATTTTATTTATCTGTTGGGTTATTTTTTCTTTTTGGCTGTTGTGAATCATGCTTTTCAATGAATATTGGCATACAAGTATCTCAGGCTCTGTTTTGAATTCCTTGGGTATATATACCTAGGAGTAGAATTGGTGGGTCATATATACACACACATACACACAAAATTCTGTGTGTATTTTTTCTTTTAGAGAGATTTTTGCTATAGGGCACATGTGCTAGCTGGAGACACAGAAACAGAGAGAAAGTGAGAAACCATCCCCTGGGGTGGATGGCCATGCTGCAGTCCCTTCTCCATTCTCTTCTTGGGTTTTGGGCATGCACACACACGTGCCCATCATGAGTTTCAAGCCATCAGGTCTAGGACTTGTACCATGGGTGACCATGTGGGAGTCTAGCACCTTAACCACTATAGCACCTGCTGGCTCCTCTGTGTTTCACTTTTTGAAGAATAGCCAAATTGCTTTCTACAGTGGCCACACCATTTTACATTCCTCCGACTTTCTAATTTTGAAAACAGGTTTCCCCAGTTTAGGATTCATTTTAGGTCTTATTAATTAGGAAACATTTCCTGAGTGTCTACTAATGTGCCACATCTTCTGTGATCTTGTTCTTATGTAGTCCAGGCATACTGTGAGTGGTAATTAAATAGAGGCAGTGGATGCTTCCACTTAAGAGCTTTCTAACTGAACATTTGGAAAAAGGAATGTTCTTCCTTGATATTGTATGCTCCTCATTTCTTCTTTCAGGAAGAAACTGGATAGCCATTTGATTGGAAAGGGAGGGTGGACTTGTAGCTAAATTATTGGTTAGGTATGCTTTGGCTTATAGAATCTACTTAGTTGAAGTGAAGAAAATGGAGGGTGGGACCAGCAGATGGCATAATGGTTATGTTGCTGGACTCTCACATAGTTGACTGTGGTTTGAATCTCAGACCTGGCAGCTTAAAACTCACACCAGACATGTGTTCATACATGCCCAAAATTGCAAGAGGAGAATAGAGGAGAAAGGATTGCGGTGTGGTCATCCCCCTGGGGGGCTATTTCTTGCTTTCTGTCTCTCTGGCGAGTGTAAGCGCCTTATAGCAAAACTCTCTCTTTAAAAAAAAAAGACAAAAGAAATGGAGGGCAACTTCATTTCTTATTACTCTTGAGTCTGAGGATGATAATAAGGGTAGGCAATAAAACATTTTTTGTTAATGACTTAAAAATATTATGGTTTTCCTGGCAAAGTGTTAGACATGGTTCTTTAAGTAGAGTGAGACAATCATGTAAATGGAATGAACTGTTATGGTACTATAGTAGAAATGCAATGTATGTCTTTGAGAAGACAAAGGAGAAAATGATCAGTTCTCTGGAATTAGGGAAGGCTGGGATGAATGGGTAGGGGAGTCAGGAAGAGAGGAGGTGATACTTAGGATGAGTCTGAAAAAGCAGGTGGGTGTTCACTAGGCAAACAGGAAAAGAGTGGTCTGGCGTGGTAGGGGTAATAACGAGTTGGATAGCCCTGTATCCCTGTTTTAGTTCCTCTCAAAATCAGCTGGCTTGA
Source organism: Tupaia tana (assembly GCA_026018925.1). Taxonomy (NCBI): domain Eukaryota; kingdom Metazoa; phylum Chordata; class Mammalia; order Scandentia; family Tupaiidae; genus Tupaia; species Tupaia tana. Next base: position 135,706,298 of record JAKSZU010000007.1, read on the forward strand.
AGCCAGGGAAAGTAGACTGGCCCTGTGTGCCATACCTAAGGAGCTGGGATTTTTGTCCTGTAGGCACTGGGAGCCGTTGAAGGATTTTTCACAAATGACTAAGAAGATGAGATTTATTTGATAGTCACATGGAAGATGGATTGCAGGGGGGCAGGAATGGAGAGACCTTTAAGAAATGATTGCAATAGTTTGAGATGAGGGTCTTTAACTCTAATTTGGCTCTGTCCATATGATTAATTGTACCTCCCATTCTTGTTTTTTTTTTTTTTGGAGAGTTGTTTTTTTTTTTTTCTTTTTTGTTATAGGGCGTGTGCACTTGACAGAGAGACAGAGACAGAAAGCGAGAAATCACCCCCCGGGGGGATGGATGGCCACGACACAATCCCTTCTCCTCCATTCTCCTCTTGGGTTCTTGGGCACGCACACACACGCCTCCGGCATGAGTTTAAGCCACCGGGTCCGGGACGCGAACCGTGGTCAACCACATGGGAGTCCAGCGACATAGCCATTACGCTAACTGCTGGTCCCTCTCCCATTATTCTTAATGGCTTCCCTTCTTGCATGTTCATTCTTTGTGTAGTTCTTATTATCCTCTTCCTGTATCAGGTAAACACTTGGCTTTCCATCTGAACCAAAGTCATTCTTTAGCATCTCTTATTAAGATGTCTTCTCTGAACTTATATGACATGTATATAATAGTTATATTTATTGTATATTTGCTAAGTCAAACTGTGCAGTAGGTAGGCAAATATTATTTCATGTAATCTTTATTATTAACCCTTGGGTTAATAATAATTGTTGCAGGGCTAGTCCATGACATGGCGGTTAAGGCACCTGGATACTAACTATATGGCTGACTGTGGTTTGGGTCTCACCAGGTGAATGTTTGCACATATGTGTGCGCTTATACATGTGCTCAAAATCCCAAAAGGAGGGAGAAATAGAGAAGGGATTGTGGCATCACCAGTCTCCATGGTGGGTGCTTTCTTCCTGTCTCTCTCCCTCTCCCTGCCCCCGGCAGGCATGCGCAACCTCTTACAAGTTAAAATAATGACAATAATAATTTTTTAGAAAAACAGATGAAACTCAAAAGGTGAATAACTTGCCCGGATTCATTTAGCTTTTAAGTGGCATATGACCAGGACACTGTTTTCAAAGCCCCTGCTTTTTTCTGTTTTGTTTTGTTTTTTTTTAAGAGAGGTTTTTGCTATAGGGCACGTGCGCTCGCCAGACAGACACAGACAGAGAGATAGAAAGCGAGAAATCATCCCCCAGGGGAGATGGCCACACCGCAATCCCTTCTCCTCCATTCTCCTCTCGGGATCCTGGGCACGCACGCACACGCGCCCGGCGTGAGTTTTAAGCCACTGGGTCCGGGACTTGAACCGCGGTCGACTACGTGGGAGTCCAGCGACATAGCCATTACGCTAACTGCTGGTCCCAGCCCCTGCTTTTTTCTTATATCACTCTGTATTCTGTTTACAAGTTTACACAATTTAGCTCTCATTTACATAGTGTTATTTGTTTCTTGTATCTTTCCTCTTCACTAGATTGGTCATTTTGATGATAGGGATAATGTTATTTGTATTCTACCAGGGACTTAGTCCTATGTATATCATTTATTTACCAAGTTTTTTGACAATGGTTATTTAATGGCTTAAATGTCAGTGAGAGTTTTCTTGTTGTTGCAGATCTCCTTACAACATGCTCTATACCTTCTGCATCATGGAATGCTTGAGGATGCGAAAAGAAATCTAAGTCAGGCAGAGACATGGAGATATGGTGAAAAGTCATCATCCCAGGAAATATTAATCAATCTTATTCAGGCCTATAAAGGGCTTTTGCAGTATTATACTTGGTCTAAAAAAAAGATGGAATTGTCAAAACTCGGTAAGTACATACAAGTAAGCTCTCGTGGTGATGAGACTGATGGGCAGAAAGGATCTTAATATTCCAGTAATCCCCCTGCTGACTTTCTCTGGATATTGCAGAGAACAGACATGTTATTGACTTAAAATTCTTGATCATCCTTTATAATATTTCTGATGTATCAAAAAACTTTTCAGTTTTAATTAGATGGGTCATACTTAAGTCATGACTATTTTAGATTTATTGCTTTTTTAAAACCTGCTTTTGTTGAAGATAAACACAGCTGGATGCTAGTCCAAGCAGTGAAAGCAGATTTTGTTCAGTAACTGCTGATAGTAGGGAAAGGAGCTAAACTTCATTCCGATTTGTACAGAGGTGACTCGGTTTTGAGGGAAGAATGGGAGAGTGGGTGGATGGTGGCATGGGTTTGAGTCAAGTCAGGGAAGTGAAAAATTAGAAAAAGCAGACTGGGGCAGGGGGAGTTGGTCTGTGTGAAACTCATCTGGGTTTACTAACTGGTGCTTATGAGAGATGGGCACCTACCCTCCCACATAGAGTAGGAGGCAAGGGTACTTCCTTCAGGTGTTTGCTTGAACAAACAGTAAATTCTTTTGGCAGCCTTGAACTTTTTTAGGCAGGCACTTCTGGGGGAGAGGGGCGGCCAGGATCATTCTAGGGATGCAGTCTTAAACTGTTAAAAATGATGTTAGTGTTTGTTCAGGTCTTTGTGGACCATATCCTCAACCTATCCCAGGCCTGGCCCAGAGTGGGTTCAGAGGAGACTGGCTGGCATTTGGTCCAGGAAAGAATCTTTGTCAATTTCCAAGAAAGTTTATAAATTTTCTTCAGCTATTATTACCTATAATGAACATCTTTTTCTGTGTGTTTAGAGTATAGTTTGTCTTATAGTGTTTCTCAGAATATGTTTAAAGGATAAAGCAAGATAAAGTAATTTCATTTTGTATAAAGGATATAATGACAATTTTCTTGACTTATTATATCAACAACTGACTACTCAGTTCTGAAACTGAATTCCTTCTTTTAACCTTCAGCATTGATGTCATCCTCTCCTACCCCCAGATTTGTATTCCTTCAAGCTGTATGATTCTCTGCACATTCTTTTTCTCTTGTGTAGTTTTTCACTGTACCCTCTATGATTAACCTCTTTCTATTTTCACATCCTCCATCTATGTGGAAAATAGTACTTATTATCCTTATTTAATAAGTAACATTTCTTTGGTTTGTGGGCATGCAAGTTCACTAGTTTCGGTTCCTTTTCTTCTTCCTGCCTGTGATCTCTCTCCTAAGACACTTCTAACAAGCTGTCTTCAGCACAATCATTTTGTGAAGTCTCTGTGCAGTCTTCTTATCTTGAAAGCCCCCTGCCCTTCAAGACTCGGGACCAGCTAATAGCCTAATAGTTACGTCACTGGACTCCCAGGTAGTCGACTGCAGTTCGAGTGGATCTGGTGGCTTGAAACTCACGCCGGGTGTGCGTGCATGAATGCCCAAAATCCTGAGAGGAGACTGGAGAAGGGATTATGGCATGGCCATGCCCCCTAGGGGGTGATTTCTTGCTTTCTGTCTCTCTGTCTCTCTGGCGAGCACATGTGCCCTATAGCAAAAAATCTCTCTTAAAAAAAAATTAAACAAGACTCATAGACTGTTCCAACCTCTCATTTTTATAACTTCTATCTAAAATATTAGTTGCATGTTCAGTCTGTATCATTTGGCTCTTCATCTCTTGTTGTTTAATTGCTCTAAAATTTCAGGTCAATTTTAAAGTCAGTATTTACTTTTCTTCTTACACATGGTTTTGTAGAACTCAAGCAAATATTTGATCACTGAAGCTACTGGAACGTGCCATTTATGATATCACTCCCATGGATTCAGTTCCGTTTTGAAGGTGACTGTTTTGTAGCAATAAGAGATGAAGATGGAATAATATGTGGCGCTCTTAGGTGATCTTTAACCTGAAACATCTATTTAATGAGTCTTTATTACCAGACTCATAACCACTTACCATGTGAACTTTTTTTTTTCTTTTTTGGAAAGGTTTTTGTTACAGGGCGCATGCACTTGAAAGAAAGAGAGAGAGAGACAGAGAGACACAAAGTGAGAAATCACTTCTGGGGGGGATGGCCATGCCACAATCCCTTCTCCTCCATTCTCCTCTCAGGATCCTGGGCACGCACGCACACGTGCCCGGCATGAATTTAAGCCGCTGGGTCTAAGACTCGAACTGCGGTCGACTACATGGGAGTCCAGCGACATAGCCATTACGCTAACTGCTGGTCCCCCACCATGTGAACTTTTGCTGAGTCAACTTCAGATTTTTCTATAAGGATGTCTCAGGAACCTCTTTTTGTAGTACAAGTCACATTCAGTTTATACTTTGGGGGTCTTGCCTACTTTTAATATATTTATCCTTAAAATTTTTCTTATTTATACTTTTTTTTTTTTTTTTTTTTTTGCATTTATTCACCAGAGAGAGAGAGAGAGAAGTCTTCCAATGGGGCATGGTCATACCACAGTCTTTTTTTCTTTCCATTTCCATTCCACCAGGATTTTGGTCATGCATACACATATACCCAGCGTTCTTTTCAAGCTGCTGGAGATGGTATTTGAACCATAGTGAGCCATGTGGGATCTGACTTCTTCTGAACTGTGTTTAACCAATGAGCCACCACGTTGACCTATTGAGGAATATTCTATTAGATTATTGAGTGTGTGTGTGTGTGTGTTTAATCATGAAGGGCTTTTGCATTTTTTCAAAATTTTTTCTCCATTTTTTTGTTTATTATTAATAATAGAGCGCATATGCACACACTTGAGAGACAAGAGAGAGAGAGAGAGAGAGAGAGAAAAGCAGCATCCTCCACCGGATGTGATCGGGCCATTTTTTCCCTTTTTCCAGACCTCCAGCCTGTCAAATCTTGGGCATTGTGCCTGTTGTGTTTCAGGCTGACTGAGTTGGAGACTGAAAACTGTGTCTGCCATATGGGATCCGGCTTTTCCTGAGCAGTACATTATTGCTGTACCACAGAGCTGGTCCTTTTTCTGTATCTTTTGAGATGATCATGTGGTCTTTGCCCTTTAACCTGTTGATTTGGTTTAAATCAGTAGATCTTTATTGTTTGCATTAGTTGATTTTTCAGGTGTTAAATCAGCCTTGCATTGCTAAAATAGATCTTAGTTGGGGTGGAATATACTTCTGGTCTGAGTGTGCCTGTACATCGTTGAGGACGTTTGTTATCTATAACAGATGACTGATCTATAAGAGATACCGATCTTTCGTTTTCTCGCGTTGTCTTTGTTTTTGGTATCAGGGTAGTACTGGGCTCATAGAAGAAGTTGGGAAGTGTGTTCTGTTCTTTTTGAGGGGAGAAAAGTTCGTGAAGAATTAATGTTTTTCTTTAAATGTTTGTTAGAATTCACCTGTGAAGCTAACAGGACCTAAGCTTTCTTGTGGGTGGTTTTTAAATTATTAATTTAACAGTAATCTTCAATACTAAATGTTTTTACAAACCTTTTATCTTTGGACAGATGAAGATGATTATGCTTATAGCACAGCAACACAAAATATGTTCAATCACAGCTGGAAGACATCTGTTAATCTTGGTGCGTTGATTCAAATTCCTGGTGTTTGGGATCCTTTCGTGAAGAGTTATGTAGAGGCAAGTAGGCATTTCATAAAATTTTTCTGGTTTCATTTTGTCATAAGACTATGTGCCTAATCTTAATTAAAACAAAGAGACAAAAAAATATGGCATCTCTTTTGGGTTAGTTTTTGCTTACTTAACCAGAATATTATAAATGTTAATTTGTTTTCTTTATTGGATAATTGTCATGGCCAATTATCTATAAAACAAATAGGATATAACTGTAAATGTCAATTATTATTCTTATTGAACTTAGAAGAAAAGCAGAAAGATCTTTTATGATTTGGTGGGATATAGAAAGAGACGAAAATCTGAAACGAGGTCATAGTATATGGGATAAAGAATAATGGTTTTTAGGAAGTTCATAAAAATATCCATTTATCCCAAAGTCATTCTAAAAGGACAGAGGGCCTCGGCGCTGGACACTAGGAATAAATCTTCAGAATAATTTGCTTTGTGCTAATGAATGTGAAAGTTGTAACTGCGTTGTCACAAGATAATCTCTAAAACCATATGACAGTGAATCTGGAATTCCCGTGTAAGGATGGGAATGAAATGAAATAAACTATAATTCTCATGCATTCCTTTTGTGGCTAAGTGTGGTAGGGCATTGGGGTTAGTTGCCACATTTTTAGTCATCATTAGTGTGCCCTGCTTTGAGGACCCTTATTTTCTATAGGAGCAGTTCTTATGATGAAATTTGCTGCAGTAATAATAGAGTGCATATGCACACACTTGAGAGACAAGTGAGAGAGTAACAAAAAAACGATCAGGTAAATGGGAACACACAAAGGTCTTTGTAATTGATCTTAAGTTCAGCTATATATAATCTTTGGTATCACGATACTACAAAATTTAGGTGAGATATTATGACATATTTTATTTAGATGCTGGAATTCTATGGGGATCAAGATGGTGCCCGAGAAGTACTCACCAATTATGCCTATGATGAGAGGTTTCCATCCAATCCAAATGCCCATGTCTACTTATACAGCTTTCTGAAGAGACAGAAGGCACCAAGAGCAAAATTGCTAAGTGTGCTTAAGGTACTGAATTATTTTCCAGTGTTTACCAAGAGCAAAATTGCTAAGTGTGCTTAAGGTACTGAATTATTTTCCAGTGTTTGAACAGTGTTTAGATCCACATGAAACCATTCTTAGGTCATTGCTTTCTAGCTTTCATATTATAGCACCCACAGGAAATGACAGTATCTGCGTCGTATATTAGGTAAACAGAAAAAGCTGCTTCTTCTACAGGCTCCAGACAGATAACCCTCCACATCAGCTCTCCTTTAAGCCCACCAACCTCTCTGCCCAGGTGAGACTGAGGAAAGAGGAACAGTATTTCAGAAATCCTTTGCTACTTTGGTTGGAAAACTGCATTATTTTTTTGAAATGTAACCTTATTGAAATCTAATTTTATTTTCTCTTTTTAAAAAATTTTGCCAGAGGGCATATGCACTTGCCAGAGAGAGGCAGAGAGAGATAGCCAAGGGAGAGTGAGAAAGCATCCCTTACTGGGAATTGTCACGCTGTAATCCCTTCTCCCCCAGTTCTCTCTCCTTTCGGGATTTTGGGCATATCCATGCACCTGGCATGTTTCTCAGGCTAGTAGGTCTGGGACTTGAACCATACCATCAGCCATGCGGGATCTAGTTGCTTTAACCACGACACCACAGGCTGATTCTGTGGTTGTTTTTTTGTTTGTTTGTTTTGTTTTTTGGGTTTTTTTATTATAGATTTAAAAAAAATTTTATTTATTTACATTCATTCACTGTACATTGTTACAGCATACAAAATGAGACTTTCCATCCAGAGTACACTGTATATTGGCTCAATCAAGCACATCAACATACGTGTTATTGTCAACAAATAATTTTCCATTTCTTTTTTCCTGTATGTTTTGCTTTTTTTTCCCATCCATGATTCCCTATGTCTTACCCTCTGCCATCTCCCACTCTCCTTCCACACCGTCTCTGGTATCTATGTTTGCTTTCTATACTTTTTTCTCCCAAATTTTATCGAGTCACTAAAGATCTTAATTAATCTAAATATTTTCATAGCAAGCACAGCTGATATATACATTTCCATGAACACAAGTCCAACTTTAGGCATAAGCCTCAGTGAGTAGAATGAACATCCTATAAAGTAGCACCTAGCTGGTGCTACATATCTTACTGTAGTCATCGAATACGTATTTTTAATGCATTTTTTTTAATTTCAAGAAAAACAGTTTTAGTTGTGTTTTTTTCCCTGAAACTTTTCTTTTTTTTTTTTTTTAACTTAATTTACATTCATTCCCTAAGCATTGTCACAGCATACAAAATGTGATTTCTCATTTAGAATATACTGCATAGTGGCTTTATCATGCATGTTATTATAAAAAAAATTCCATTTCTAGTATTTTTTTTACCCATTTCTGACCCTCTCTCCTTTCCCACCCTCTTCTCACACTGTCTCTGGTGTCTACAGTTGTCTTCCATTCCTCCCCCCCCCACACTGTATTGATCACACAATTTCTTAAATAATCTAACTACTTTCAATAGAAAGTTCACTTGGTACTATTAAGAAAACCAGTTTTAACATAAATCAAAGAAATGCTAAGGAACTTTGCTTAAAACTTAAAGCCTGGAAACAGGTTAGTATTCTGTTCAAATAGTAGGTACATGAACCTATTGACAGCTCAAGAGAGAACAAAAACTCTTAAAACTGGACAACAAAGCCTAGAAGGAAAGCAGCAATATTTTAGTCAAAAGTCACAGAATGCTATTTCCAGTTCAGACTCATGTACTTAATCTGTCTTGTGTTGTGGATCAATCTTCCTGATTGAATTCTGGGATATAATATTCAACTCCAGACTTGTCCCTATAATTAAGTTGGCCATTTTCTTAGTTTTTGAACTTTTATTTCTATGTGACTACATTTAATTTTCCTGACATAGCACTCCCTTGAGAACTTCTTGGAGATCTGGCCTGGTGTTGGTAAATTCTTTCAGGTTTTGATAATCTGAGAATGTTCTTCTCTTTTCTTCCCATATGAAGGATCGTCTTCCTGGGTACAGTATTCTCGGTTGCAATTGCTTTTCCCTTAACACTTTGAATGTATTTTCCCATTCTTTGCTCGTTCACATTGTTTCCAATGAGAGGTCCGCTGTTAACCTGATGAAATATCCTTTGTAGGTAACTTGCCATTTCTCTCTTGCTAATCTTAGTATCTTGTCTTTGTCTGTGGTTTTGGTCTGTCTGGCTGTAACGTGTCTTGGAGAAGATCTTTTTGGGTTGATTTCTGTTTGCGGTCGTTTGTATTTCTTGGAGCTGGATCTTTGAGTGTCTCTCTAAGTTTGGAAAGTTTTCTTGCAGGATTTCATGGAATAGTTTATCAATGCCCTTATGAGTCTCTTTGCCTTCTGGAATGCCAATTATCCGGATGTTTGGACGTTTGATGGTATCTAGTACTTCTCGTATATTATTTTTATTTTTGGGGGCCATTTTCTCAGCCTTGTGGTGGATTTTTCTAGGCCAGCAATTTTCTCATCTATGTCTGAGATCCTATTTTCTGTATGATCTAGTCTGCTTTTAATACTTTCAAGGGAGATTTTGGCTTCCTGTATTATAGCCTTAATCTCTAACAGTTTCGTTTGATTCTTTTTTAAAGTGTGTAATTCCTCTTTTAGATCTTGTAAGAATTTCCTTACCTCCTGGAACTCGTCAGCTTCTTTCTCCATTCTCTTCTGCAGTTCATTGTCTCTCTTCTCTTCCATCTCTGTTAGTGTTGCCATTATGAATGTTCTAAATTCTTTATCAGACATTTCCATGATTTCCATTGAACTGCTTGTGGATGAAGAAGAGTTATTCTTTTCCCTTGGAGGGGAGGCATTTTCTTGCTTTCCCATATTTCTTGTGGTCCTTTGGTGATTTCTAGTCATCTGATGGATGGTGTGTTTCTTCCTAATTTTTGAAGTTCAATCCTGAAATGACTAGTTCACAGGAGCCATAAGGAATCTTCTCCTGAAGGCCTGCCTCCCGCCTTTCCTGCCCTGAAATGACTAGTTCACAGGAACCATGAGGAATCTTCTCCTGAAGGCCTGCCTCCCACCTCTCCTGCCCTGAAATGACTAGTTTGCAGGAGCCATGAGGAATCTTCTCCCACAGGCCTGCCTCTCGCCTCTCCTCTTTTTTTTATATATATATTTATTTAATTTTATTTGCTAAAATTATTTATTTTTAAATTTGACCAGAGAAAGATAGTGAGAAAAGAAAATTGAGAAAGTGGGACCACCAGTTGGCATAATGGCTATGTTGCTGGACTCCCTCGGTTTGAGTCCTGGACCGAGTGGCTTAAACTTACGCTGGGTGCGTGTGCGTGCGTGCCCAAGATCCTGAGAGGAGAATGGAGGAGAAGGGATTGCGGCGTGGCCATCCCCCCCGGGAGGTGATTTCTCACTTTCTGTCTCTCTGTCTGTCTCTGTCTGTCTGGCAAGTGCATGCGCCCTATACAAAAAACCTCCAAAAAAACTTGAAAAAGCAAGCTGCCAGGTCCTGGACTTGAACCATGGCCGGCCATGTAGGAATTCAGCACCTCAACCACCATGCCACCTACTGGTCCCCCCCAGTCAGTTTTTAATCTTGATATTTTGTAGGAGAAAGAAAAAGAAAGGTCCTTTTTATCCTCAACAAATAAGAAAAAAAAATTTTTTTCTGAATCTTTTAAAAGATTAGTTAGTTCTAATACATGTTTTTGTGTTCATAAATATTGATATTATCAAACCTTCAGATGTGTGAACTATATTTTATCATTTTTTCAATAGTCTTTGATTTACTTAAAATAATAAAAGTTAATAACATAATAACATCTTCAAAAGTTTATTTTATCATGATAGAGAGTGTGTGTGCACATGAGACAGAGAGAGGGAGGGAGAAGAGCCCTTGACAGGGTCCTGCTGTGACCCCCCCTTTTCCTGGCCCTCTAGCTCATCAGGATCTTTTTTCTTTATTTACAATAGAGTGCATGCATATGCATAAGAGTGAAAGTGGGTGAGAGAGAGAGAGAAAGTCCAGAAGCCTCCATAGGTTCTGATCACACTGTGATTTCCCTTTTTCCAGTCCTCCAGTTTGTTGCATGCCCAACATGTTTCAGGCTGACTGGGCAAGGAATTCCAATTGTAGCCACCATGTGGGACCTGGCTTCTCTCTCTCTCTTTTTCTTCTTCTTCTTCTATTTTTTTTTTTTTTTTTTGTATTTTTTAAAGATTTTTGCCATAGGGTGCATATGCTTGCCAGAGAAAGACAGTGAGAGATCATCCCCTAGGGTGATGGCTTTGCCTCAGTGCCTTTTCCTTCATTCTCCTCCTGGGATTTTGGGCACACATTCACATGTGCCTGGCATGATTTTCAAGCCACCAGGTCTGGGACTCAGACCATGTTGGCATCCAGCTCTTTAACCACCACACCACCTGCTAGCCCTGGGATCTGGCTTCTCTGGAGCAGCATATTACAATGCACCATGGAGCCAGCCCTCATCAATATCTTGATCACATGTATGTATATCTGGCCTGTTTCCAAGGCAATCCAGGGATTCAAATCCACAGTTGGTGATGCAGCTTTCAGCACTGCAGTTCACTTTGCTAACCACTGTGCCTATAGGCTGGGTTCCAATGTAATACTTGTGAAGATTCTTTTTAAATTTTATTCTCCAAGATTTCCTTTTACACATTTGGTAGATAAAATGTTAAGGATAGTTAACCACAACAGCAACATGGTATCTTCATTCCTTCATTCTGGTGTTAATCACTAGTGGTGGTTTTTTTTTTTTTTTTTTTTTTTTTTTTTTAATTCATTGTCAAAGGATATGTGCACTTGCCAGAGAGGGACGGGGGAGGGGTAGAACACACTCCCAATGGGGCAGGGTCACACCATAATCCCTTCTCTATTTCTTCATCATGTTGGGATTTTGGGCATGTGCATACACACACCTAGCATATTTTCCAAGCCACCAGGGCTAGGATTCAAATCATGTTTGGCCATATGGATTCGTGCTTCCTTACTAGGCTATAGGACTGGTCCCTGAAAATATTTTCAAAAATGTTACAGCAAATAACTATGTTGAACACTTACTTATGTTCAAGACGAGAATTTAGAGAAACTGTTTATCATTTTGAAAAATGTAATATTTGGAATAAGAACTCAATAGATGGGTTTAATAGCAGATTGGACATAACAAAAGAATTAATGAGCTACATAGAAAATAGTAAGCTAAAGCACAGAGCAAAATGACTGAAAAGTACAGAAAAGAATATACAAAGTACTTGGTAATTGAAGTTTCAGAAGAACAGGGCAAAAGCACATAAATCAAAAAGAGCCCCTAATATTTGAACTTTGTAAAAAAAAGTAAATGTCACACTTAGATTTGTATAATTTCTAGTACATGTGGTATAGTTTATTAATAAAGTTTTAGAAAAATGAGTTGCTCCATGTATGAAGTTCCATAAATCATGAGACTAATGTCACTTTTATAGGAACTGATAATATAATATTATTTAATAATGTTTTATGAAATGGTATATTGATCTTGATTATTGATTTTAATTGATTTTTTTTAAAAGCCTGTACTGAGAAGTAACACTTCCCATTTTATTGGAAAGTATTTCAGTGTTAAGTCAGAGTACCCCAGTAAGCAGACAGAATGAATTAGTTTTTAATATTAATTTTTTTTTTTTTTTTTTTTTTTTTTTTTGGAGAGGTTTTCGCTATAGAGCGTGTGTGCTCGCCAGATAGACAGAGAGAGACATAGAGACAGAAAGCAAGAAATCACCCCCTAGGGGGGATGGTCACGCCGCAATCCCTTCTCCTCCATTCTCCTCTCGGGATCCTGGGCACACACACACGCGCCCGGCGTGAGTTCTAAGCCACCGGGTCCAGGACGCGAACCACGGTCGACTACGTGGGAGTCCAGCGACATAGCCATTACACTAATTGCTGGTTCCCAATATTAAATATTTTGACATGAGAAGTAGAGCTTTAGTTTAAATCCTATATTTTGAATATTTATAAAGATAGTTCTACCTATTCTTTTTTTTTTTTTTTTTTGGCTACATGTTTTTTTGTCTAAGAGAGAAAGAGTAAGAAAAAACAAGAAAGCACCTCCTACCCCCTTGGGGAGATGGCCACACTGCAATACCTTCTCTCTCTTTTTCCTCAGGGTTTTAGGCACACACACATATATATAGGTCCAGTTTTTTCAAGCCACCAGGTTTGGGACTCAAAACTGTGCAGACGACTGTGTAGGATCCAGCTGCCTTGACCACTGTGCAACTGGCTGGCCCAGTTTCCCTTATTCTTTTTTTTTTTTTTTTAAATTAAAAACTTTTTTTAAATTTAATTTTATTTATTATTTTAAAATTTACTGTAGGGCATATGTGTTCACAAGGGTGGGGGAAGGAAGGGAGGGAGGGAGGGAAAGTAAGAAAGCAAGCTGACAGGTCCGGAGCTTGAACTATGGTTGACCATGGGGTAGTCCAGTGCCTTAACCACCACACCACCCACTGGCCCTGTTGTTCCTATTCTTAAAAAGAAAAACCTTTAAAATGTTCCTATTATATAAAAAGGTTGTTAAAATCGTTTAGTATACTGTGTTTCTGAACACAATCTCTAAACTTGCTCTCTCCCCTTGTTATTTATTTATATATATATAAAATACATATGTGTATATATATTTTTTATATATTTTCATATATATATATATTTTGCTTATTTGTTATTATTTGCTTATTTTGTTACTATTCTGTGATTTCTTTTGATCAGTGAATGTTAAATATATTTTCTTTTTTTTTTTTTGGAGAGGTTTTTTTGTTATAGGTGTGTGCGCTCGCCAGACACAGAGACAGACAGAGAGACAGAAAGCGAGAAATCACCCCCCAGGGGGGATGGCCACGCCTCAATCCCTTATCTGTTCTCTCGGGATCTTGGGCACGCACGCACACGCGCCCGGCGTAAGTTTCAAGCCACTGGGTCAGGGACTCAAACCGCGGTTGGCTATGTGGGAGTCCAGCGACATAGCCATTATGCTAACTGCTGGTCCCTAAATATATTTTCTATGTGATACTCTGTGCCCTAGCTTTTGAAAAAAATTATTTTAAGTTTTTTTTTATTATTATTATTTTAAATGGACATAGCTGTTATAAGATTATTGTAGTCTTTTTTTTTTTTTTTGGAGAGGTTTTTTGCTATAGGGTGCGTGCACTTGCCAGGAAGACAGAGAGAAAGAGAGAGAGAGAGAGAGAGACAGAAAGCAAGAAATCACTCCCCAGGGGGGATGGCCACACCACAGTCCCTTCTCCTCTATTCTCCTTTCGGGATCTTGGGCATGCGCATACCCGTGCTCGGCGTGAGTTTAAGCCACCGGGTCCGGGACTCGAACTGCGGTCGGCTACATGGGAGTCCAGCAACATAGCCATCACGCTAATTGCTGGTCCCGAAAAATTATTTTAAATTTATAAATTTGGCTAATAGTATAGACATGTATAAGGCATGTATAAGGAACAAATAAAAAGTCTCCATCAATTTCTCCCAATTTTCCTGTGCTGTTTATTTGAATTTTTTTAAATTAAAAAAATTATTTTTTTTTTTTTATTTCTTCACTGAGAGAAACAAAATGTGAGAGAGATATGGGCATCCCCAACTGGGTCTCCTCGCTATAGTTTCCTCTAGTCTCAGCTGTTCTGGATCACAGAAATCCTTGTGTATGTCCCGCATGCCTAGGCACATCCCAGAATGCAAACCCAGGACCTTTCCCATGTGGGCTTAGACATATTACAACTGCACCATCTCCTCTCCTGACAATCTTGTTAGCAGGGATTTTTTTTAAAAAAAAAAAAACAAAAAATTGTCGGGACCAGCAGTTAGCATAATGGCTATGTCGCTGGACTCCCATGTAGTCGACCGTGGTTCGAGTCCCGGAACCAGTGGCTTAAACTCACGCCGAGCGCATGTGCGTGCGTGCCCAAGATCCCGAGAGGAGAATGGAAGAGAAGGGATTGCGGTGTGGCCATCCCTCCTGGGGGGTGATTTCTCGCTTTCTGTCTCTCTGTCTCTCTCTGACTGTCTGGCGAGCCCATGCGCCCTATAGCAAAAACCTCTCCAAAAAAAAAGAAAAAGCCCAAAAAACAAAAAAAAACAAAATTGTTTTATAGAGAATGCTTTTCTATACTCACATTGAAACTGGGAAAGAGCAAAATTTTTTTAACATCATTGATTCATTTGCCAAGAACATTTAGACAAGAACTTTATTTGAAAGTAAGATAAAATTTGAGAAATGTCTTTACAGATATGCAAAAATTACAAGACTTTGCTTTCTTACAGATTTTGTATCAGATTGTACCATCTCATAAACTGATGTTAGAATTTCATACATTACTTAGAAAATCAGGTAAATAGTTTTCATTTTATATCTCTCTTTGTAGACAAGCTGTAGACTAGTAATTAGTAAACTATGGTCCAGGGACCAAACCCACCTCTTGCCTATTTGTATAAATTCAGCCCATTTAAAAAAAAAAATTCAGGGGGACCAGCAGTTCGCATAATGTCTATGTCGCTGAACTCGCATGTAGTCGACCTTGGTTTGAGTCCCAAACTCACTCCGGTGGCTTAAACTCACTCCGGGAGCATGTGCGTGCATGCCCAAGATCCCGAGAGGAGAATGGAGGGGAAGGAATTGTGGCGTGGCCATACCCCCTGGGGGGTGCCCTATAGCAAAAATCTCTCAAAAAAAAAAAAAAAAAAACCTACAAGGAATTTTATGAATTATTTGATTTAACCTTATTTATTTATTTATTTATTTATTTATTTTTAATTTGACCATAGAGGGACAGAGTGAGAGAGAGAGAGAGGGAAAATGAGAAAGCAGGCCTCCAGGTTCAGGACTTGAACTGTGGTCGGCCATGTGGTAGCCCAGCACCCTTCCACCATGCCACCTGCCAGCCTGAGTCCATTCTTTTATGTAGTGTTTATGGCTGCTTTTGCATTATTCCTGCAAAGCTGTGTAGTTGTGATAGAGACTGTAGAGCTCACACAACTTAAAATGTTTACCTTCTGGCTATTTACAGAAAAAGTTTATCAGCTCCTATTATAGAATTGTAGGCAATAGTTAGCAAGAGAGAAATGGCATCCATTTATATGTATACCACATTTTAATCCCTCTGAGACTTCAGTATAGAGAGCATCCTTCTTCATAAAGGGAGGTGAGTTAGCTATCCCCAGGGCTGTGTAGGTCACTCTCCTAATAGAAGAGAACGTATGTGAAATGCACAGATAAAGCAGGTACTTTAATATTTTCGGTAGTATATAACTGAGGATTATAACCCATAAAGGGAGTACTCACCACGGTAACCTCATTAGCATGGGCTAAGCTATTGAATTCTTCAGATTCGTCATAAATCAATGAACAGAATGTATTGTTATGATAAACTGTTAACCAGATCAGAAGGCTTACAATTCGGTAGTATTTTGTCAACTATATACCCGCACACAAACAATTTAGTTTTGTGCACTTTAATACCTTATGTAAACTCAAACATACGACCATTGCAGAGAAAGAAGAACACCATAAACTTGGGTTGGAGGTACTGTTTGGAGTCTTAGATTTTGCTGGATGCACTAAGAATATAACTGCTTGGAAATATTTGGCAAAATATTTGAGACAGATCTTAATGGGGTAAGTAAAAAACACAATATTTATTATTGGATCATCATAAATAATATTTTCCAATATTTTGACCACTATCTGTCAATTTTTTAAGTAAAGTTCTTTGCTCATGTTTGTGAATTTTTAAAATTATGTCTTCACCTGTTTTCTTCTGAGTAACTTTACTCCAGAAGCAAGGAGCTCCATAGTTACAAGCGTAATGTATAAACATTAGTCAAGATTTTTTTTTCTCAGATGGGGTCTTGGCTGTGTCCTGATTCTCCCACTTCAGCCTCCTGAGTAGCTGGGACCACGGGCACATGCTACTTGCTTGGCTTTTTCAGACGAGGTCTTTTTTTTTGAGAGGTTTTTGCCATGGGGTGTGTGTGCTCACCAGAAAGACAGAGAGACAGAAAGCGAGAAATCACCCCCCCTAGGGGGGATGGCCACGCAGCAATCCCTTCTCCATTCTCCTCTCAGGATCACACACCCGGTGTGAGTTTAAGCCACTGGGTCTGGGACTCAAATCACAGTTGGCTACATGGGAGTCCAGCAACATAGCCATTATGCCATTTGCTGGTCTCCAGATGAGGTCTTATAGTGTTGCCCAGACCAGCCTCCAACTAACAAATTTTGTGCCTCAATCTCCATAGCTGAGATTATAGCGGAGCACATGCTTGGCCTTCAGGTCGGTCAGTCCTTGAATTGAACTTAGGCCTCCCTCATGACCTCAGCCTGTGGAGCAACAGCATCTTAACAGTGCAGGCCACTGCAGCTGGTCTTCTGTTGAGATTTTTTTTGTGTTATTGAAACAAGTACTGTACCTTAGCACTACATTGCTGAGTATGTGTTTTGAAATAAAAATGAGAACCAGAAAGGATCACTCCCACTCTATGAGAAAGAATGTAAATCTCTTTGTGATTTGGGTGTCCTTATCTTCTAAGATTATGGGAAACAGCTTTCCTTCTGGCTGTTTACAGTCATTTTCAGTGGGAGTTTTTAGGACCCAAGAAGATCATCATAGATTATTCATTCAATAAGTATATTGTGAGGTGAGTATCTTAAACTATACCTCTGATAATATATACTCTTTGTATATATATATATATATGTATATATATATAATATTTATAACATATATATATTTATAATATTTATATATATATAAATATTATATATATATATATTTTATCTTTAATATCCTTAGTGTCACAATTTGAATAAAAAGTAAGTGGCTCTTGTTATTTTTACTAGGTGTATAAGAAGAAAGGATATCACAAGTTTAAATTTCATTTACTTATTACATTTATTTTAGTTGGTTAGGATATTCTATATCAATTGGAACTTGCTTCAGGCTTCAGATCTAACTTTGGAGATTAGAATAGTGCTGATTATACAGTGTTTTTGGTGTGATATGTTCACACACTTTTTGTAAAGTGCTTTTCAAATCTCAAGCTCTCTATATACCTACTACACTGTAAGGTTTTGGAAGGCAGAGAAATGTACTGTTCATTCTTTGAAACTGTGGAAGTATACCATAGGAGGCACACAGATGTCAAGTAAGCTTTGCCCAACTAAATTGGAAACATCTAAGGTACAGCACGAGGACTATAGTTAATAAATAAAATGGTATTGAATACGATTATTGACTAAGGAAATTGACCAAGAGAGTAGATCTTAGGTGCTCCCACCATACACATGAAAAGTTAACTGCATATATGAATATCAAAACATGTTCTATACTTTAAATGTACACAATAAAAGATTATGATGAACCAGTAGCATTACCTGAGCTTAACTGTCTGATCCTGTGTATTCATGTGTTTGTGTAATAATGACATCTTAATTTGGATAGTAATTCTTGGCAGCATTAATTGTAAGTGAAGTTTTAAAGTAACTTCTAAGTTAAAATGATCACCTTGTAAGCTAAATAATGTGATTGAATGTATTAAAAATGTAAATAAAAAAATAAAAAAATAAAAATAAAGTAACTTGTAAGTAATAATAATAGAGAACACTTATTGAACATTTACTGTGTACCATGCAAAGAACTTTGTATGATTTCTGCCATACTGTTGGACTAGTTTAATCCTAATAACTAGTAACAATGCTATGAGAAAGATACCATTAATATCCCCAAGAATACTGAAGTTGAGAGAGGTTAAGCAACTTGCCCAGGATCAGTCAGTCAGTAAGTATAAGATCTGATATGTGAATTCAGGATTCTGGCTTCAGAGTCTATGCTGTTAACCATTGAGCTATATCATACTAACTAGAAATAAAGGATGGGATGTGGAGAGTGAAGAAAATGAAAATGGATTTGCTTTCATGCTGTTGCCAATCATGTGTTAAGCCTAGGCCATACTCACAATTTCGTTTGAAGCATCTTCCTTGTCATCTTCCACAGATTCTACTGAAAGTCCGATTCTGACATGGATTTTTCCCCATCATTGAATTACTCTTTTGACAATTTTCTTTGCAGAGACCACCGAGCATGGGTTCAAGAAGAGTGGAACTCCAGGAAAAACTGGTGGCCCAGCTTTCATTTCAGCTACTTTTGGGCAAAAAGTGATTGGAAAGAAGATACAACTTTGGCATGTGAGAAAGCTTTTGTAGCTGGAATACTGTTAGGAAAAGGTATGTTTCTTTTTTTTTTTTTTTTTTTTTTAAAAAAAAGAAACAACACTTTATTTACTTGTTCTAATCCTGACAGCATTTGGCTGATTTTGTAGTGATAAAGAATGATTGTTCATTCATCCTAGAGCTCCCCTAATATGGTATTTAAAGCTACTAGATGCCTCAGAAATAACTGTTGAATGGAAGAAATAATCCTGAACTGGGACCAGGTGATGATTTTTTTTTTTGTTGTTTGAGAGGTGTTTTTGCCATAGGGTGCGTGTTCTCGCCAGAAAGACAGAGAGACAGAAAGTGAGAAATCACCCCCCATGGGGGATGGCCACGCTGCAATCACTTCTCCATTCTCCTCTCGGGATCTTGGGCATGCGCACAGACACGCGCCCAGCGTGAGTTTAAGTCACCGGGTCTGGGACTCGAACCACAGTCAGCTACATGGGAGTTCAGCAACATAGCCATTACGCCAACTGCTGGTCCCTAAGCGATGTTCTTATAAGGAATCCCATGGATTAGAAACAGTGATTTCTTAGTTTGTGATTGGTTTTCTACTTGAGTGTTGTTAAGAAACGCAATGCAGGATGTTTTCATAGTAAATGACCATGTGACCTTGCCGTATAGAAAGTTTACTGAGGTTGTTTACTTTATTAAAAGTACAAAAGTATTCTTTGGCTTCATTGTTATTTGATTGCTCTATACAGGTTGAATATCCTTTATCCGAAATGCTTGGGACCAGAAGTGTTTTGAATTTCGGATTTTTTTGCATATACATATTTATTTGCATATACATATTTAGATATCTTGATTCCCAAGTCTAAACACAGAATTCATTTACATTTTCATATACACCTTATATACATGCCTGAAGATTTCTATAATATTTTTTGTGTTGTAGCATATTGCCTGTGACTCATCACATGAGGTCAGGTGTGGAATTTTTTACTTCAAAATCACCTGGGTGCTCAAATAGTTTTGGATTTTTGGAACATTTTGGATTTTGGAGCATTTTGGATTTTTTTTTGGGGTTAGGGATGCTCAACCTATATTATGTTTATGTATCTGTTCCTGTAAGGATGAAAAAGTTTCTCCCTTTAAGAAAAATAATACTACCTATTAACCTATCAAAAAATTCTCTTCAAAGAGAAAATTGATCTTTTCTTCATGGGATATTTCAGCTGATAAATCTTTCACCTGCTTTGTACTACTGAAATATGAAAAGGTGGCCAGGATGGAAATGAAATTGCTACAAAATATGTCTAGAAAATAAACTTTGCAATGACTCTAGTAAGTTGCATGCTGCCAAGGAGTTTAAGGTGTCCTAAAGAGTTGTCTTCAATTCACTTTTGGATACAGTTTGTATTTTTTTTTTTTTTGTTTTTTTATTTTGAATTATTTTTGAGTCAGTCTTCTCAGTGAATGTTTCGGACAGTTACTAAAATTAGTAAAATATTGCTTTTATAGAAGGAAAAGGATTAATAAAAAGAAAATAATTTTAAAATTGCTCTTTAATATGCTGATGACAAGGAACAGGAATACTATTTGGGTTGTTATTTTCTACTACTATATGAGTATAGAACCTAGTACAACTATCTAGAGGTACCTGTGTTTGAGCAGGGTCCAAAGGCCTGGGTTAAATTTCTAATTCTCTTAGGCTAACCAGTTAACCTTTGGGAAACCTCTGTGAAAAGGACATCATAATACCTGTGGTACCTGTCCTTATTTGCTTATATGATCATTCTAAACATCAAGTGACCATTGCATCAAAGTGCTTTTAAATTAAAAATATTCTTTATTGGCCCCCTTGATTTATTATTTTTTTTAGAGAGATTTTTGCTATAGGGCATGTGTGCTCACCAGAGAGATAGAAAGAGACAGAGAAACAAAGTGAGAAATCACCCCCAGGGGGAATGGCCACACCACAATCCCTTCTCCTCCATTTTTCTCGGGATCTTGGGCATGTATACACACATGCACCTGGCGTGAGTTTCAAGCCTCTAGGTCTGGGACCTGAACCACAGTTGGCCATGTGGGAGTCCAGCAATGTAACCATTACACTATCTGCTGGTCCTAGCCCCCTTTATTTTTAATTTTTTCTGGAGAGATTAGCAATAGGGTGCATGCACTCGCCAGAAAGACAGAGAGAGACAGAGAGACAAAGCAAGAAATCATGCCCTAGGGGTGATGGCCATGCCGCAATCCCTTCTCCTCCATTCTCCTCTCGGGATCTTGGGCACACACGCACACGCACCCGATGTGTGTTTAAGCCACCAGGACCCGGACTCGAACCACGGTCAACTACATGGGAGTCCAGCGACATAGCCACTATGCCAACTGCTGGTCCCCCTAGCCCCCTTTAATAGCTCCATTCAGGATGAATATTCCTTACCTTAATGCTTGGGACCAGATATCATATTTTTGGATTTCAGAGTTTTTTGAACTATGGCTTCATATTTGCTGAAGTGGACACACCTCTTGTCAGGATGTTCATGTGAGGTTGTCTGTCTATTCAGGAGTTAAGCTGGTTTTCTGCTTGCTCTGGTTCCAATCATTATATTATATGATTCAAATCCTAGTCCTCCTCAGCTGTTGCTTTCTGCTCAGAGTGTAGCATAGTGACTCTCATGCTCTGCTAAAAGCAATCCAGGCCCATTTCTCCTTCAAGAGGTCTTTCCTCAGAATTTGGCTCCTTGGTTCTCCTGTGAACTTTAGCTCGCAGTTGGCTTAGGAAGAGTTTCGATTTGTAGTTTATTCAGGTTTTATTTTCTCTATGGTAGGGTGGGAACAAAGTTCTTTCCAACTTTCTCTATAGGCAGAAGCATAAATCTATGTACAAAATATTTTGGTTTTATTAAAGAGGTGTATTACATTTAGAAACACAAATTATTTTTGTTACACACAGCACTGCTTCCTAGCCAATAATTCTGACATACTATTTTCAGGGATGATAAAATGCTTACTAAACTATAGTAGTATATATCATAGTATTTTCCCAGAGAAAATGGGATTGAGACAAGCATTAAATTAATTTTTCACATGTGATACATGATCTCATTCACTTACCAAGTGTAAAAATCTCTTATAATATCCAGTTTACATTTTTCTCACAAATTTGAGTCATTTCCCTGAAATATTTAACAGATGGTCCTCTTTGCAGTGAGTATGAAGAGCATTCTGATGAGCTCGAGGCACCTTTGTCAGAACTGCGTGATCTCCATCTAGCTGCTTGCTAGATGGCTAGAATGAGTAACGTTTGATCTCTTCCACCCTGTGCTATGTTTATTCTAATTATTCACATCGGTGTTTTCTACAGAGAACTTTCTTAATGTTTCATGTGCCACTTTGGCTAATTACCAAGGTAGTGATGAAAAGAAAGCTATAGTAATTTGCTTTTGGAAAAGGTACCTTTAATACCTGATGATATATAATATGCATATTATCATAACTGGGGTATGAGTGGAAGAGTGGAAAACAAGTTAAATTTAAACATTAATTATGATGGATCAGAAATGTCTTGTTTCTATTTATCTTTAGCATACCAGAATTGAAGCAAAATTTTAAAATTGTAGACATATACTTGAAAATTTTGATGGTAAGTATTAAAATTCTATTTATTCATTTTACTTTTAGGTTGCAGATATTTTCGGTATATTTTAAAACAAGATCATCAAGTCTTAAAGAAGAAAATTAAGCGGATGAAGAAATCAGTAAAAAAATACAGTATTGTAAATCCAGAACTCTGATACTGAATTTTAGTCATTTAGAGGTGGCTACTAAGTTGTAGCTCATTAGATAGTTAATGAATGTATTTATTTGTTGTTTTAAGAAGGTGGTTTATATAGCTATAGAAAGTTATTTTTATATTTTTTAATTACCATTTATAGTTAGAGAAATGATCTCACTGCCTTTGCTATTTATAAATATAATGTATATGTTTCCTTTTTTATAACATTAAATATATAGCATTTATTAAAGGATAATTCTTCAAATAAAAAGTCTGTTTAATTAGAGAATTTGCTCTAACTAGTTATTATTTCTGGATAATTTTCCTCTAATTATTATGTAATAAAATGTAATTTGTAATTCTGCACAATGAATCTATGGTCTTCTTTTAGATTCTGATTGATCCATGTTCGGCTTACCACCATGAAAAAAATATGTTGGTGATGAGTTCTGTTGGAGAATTTCAGAGAGGAGGACTTAGAAAAGGATTTCTCATTCTCTTTTGTTAGTAAGACATGGCAACTGGGGCTAAGTGACCTTTGTCTAGAGAGGAACCCTTAACTCTAGAGGACTAATTTGGGCCAGAGAGATGGAGGGTGTGGCCTGCTTTCAGTTGGCACGCGCCTAACTTTAAAAACGTTTATATTGCCTGGCACAGGTCTAAGAAGTTCTTTAGAATTCATGTAGCACCTCTCTTTTCTGTTGCAAACCAGGATGCAACAGCAGGCAGCTGGACAGTTAAGGAATCTCTGCCAGGGAAATAGCGTCCCAGAGTGGCACAGAAAACCCAGTGGGAAAGCATGATCAGAAGCCAGTAACAACTTTCCTGCAACATGAACTGAGCTTTATAGCATGTTATGATTGGTAGAGTAAGTCCTTCATCAGAATGTCTTGGCTCTTATACATTTACTGTTCAGGTAACTAGTAATTGAATTCCATGAAGGCTCACTACAGAGAAAATCTGATGTTTAGATGGCAAACCACACTTTTTTCCCATTGGCATATACTCCTACTAATTTAAAACCATCTGCAAGAACATTAAGGAACATTTGTTTTGCTTTATCAGGAATTTCTATTTTAGTATTATTTTATACTTAGTAAGGTAAGTCTGTCAATAAAGAAGTATACAGCCTTATGATATAAAATAAGTAGGCATTCTTACAGAACCAAATAAACCAGGTTAAAGCTGCCTCATGAATACTGCTAGCTTTACTGCTGGGAGTTCATGAAAGGGTTGTGTAAGAGTTCTGTGTAAGTTCAATACTATAGGAATAGAATACCAAGAAGTGTGGACAAAATCTCACAGCATAGGTGAAAATCAGGGCCTGTGTTCCTTGAAAGCTTTAGGTAAAAGTTATAAAATAGGATTTATGGAGTCTTATCACTAGGACAAGCCTCCAGGGCTATGCTTCGAACTGCAGTCATCCATGTGGGATCTGGCTTTCTTTTTATTTTAGTTGTCAGAGAGTGTGTGTGCTTGCTAGAGAGGGAAAAAGCACAGTGGGACATGGTCATACCTCAGTCCTTTCTTTGTTTTTCCATCCTATCAGGATTTGGGGCATGCATGTACACACACACATGCCCAGTGTGTTTTTAAAGCTTCTGGGACCAGTATTCAAACCATGGTCAGCCATGTGTGATGTGAATTATATTTCAATAAAGCTGTTATAAGCCCCCCCAACCTCCTTAACCACTATTCTTTTATTTTAGGGAGAGATTTTTTGCTATAAGGGCATGTGCACTTGCTGGAGAGAGAGAGAGAGAGATACAGAGATAGAAAGCAAGAAATCACCCCCCCCCCCCCCCCCCCCCCAGTGGGATGGCCATGCTGCAGTCCCTTTTCCTCTATTCTCTCGGGATTTTGAGTATGCACACACATGTGCCCGGTGTGAGTTTTAAGCTGCCAGATCCGGGACTCAAACCTCAGTAGACTACATAGGAGTCCAGCAATGTGCCATTATGCCTTCTGCTGATCCCAACCACTGCTCTTTTAACCATTAGATTACAGGACTAGCTGAATCTGGCTTTCAGTGTACATCATTTAACTGCTCACTACAGGTTCTGCTCTAAGTGCTCTTGTAGACTGGATCTAACATAGAGTTTTTTTCGTGAAGGATGAGCAAAAGCTACACCATGATGGAATGAAAAAGGTCTATGCTGTAATTCA
Organism: Tupaia tana; assembly: GCA_026018925.1. Taxonomy (NCBI): domain Eukaryota; kingdom Metazoa; phylum Chordata; class Mammalia; order Scandentia; family Tupaiidae; genus Tupaia; species Tupaia tana. Next base: position 135,731,023 of record JAKSZU010000007.1, read on the forward strand.
GAACACCTGACATTTATTGTTATTTTTTTCCATTCATATAAAGGGGAACCCTAAGTATTTTACTGACCCTTCCTGAGACTTAATTCACTAGTCTGCACCGGCAATATAATATCTGCCTTACTTAAGAGAATTGCATAGAGCAAATGAAATGTAATGTGAGAAGGTTCTTTGATAAGTAATGCATAGTATAATGCAAGTGAGAGAGTTATACTTGCCTAATCTCAAATAACACCAGTTCATTTTCAGATTGTGGAGATGCTGATAGTGTGAAGGCAGAGATTTACAAGAGAATCAGTAAACTACATGAGAAACTACTAGTTAGAACATTTCTTTATAAATGTTTACTATTCTGTTTCATGACCTGATCCTAGGATTAGAAACGACTCCAGCTTTTTAGTGTCACTTTTTTTTTTTTTTTTTTAAAGAATTATTTATTTAGAGGCACATGTACTCACCATAAAGAGACGGGGGGGGGGGGGGGGAGTAAGAAAGCAAGCCACTTGAGCCATGGGACTCGAACCACGGTCAGCCATGTGTCAGCCCAGCACCTTAACCACCATGCCACCAGCTGGCCCTAGAGTCACTTTTTTCCATTTAAGTCCATCTGGTCATTTCTTCTGAGAGAGTAAAACAATCCTAATTCAATCCTCAGGCTACCTGCAGCCTCAGCCAGCCTGGAGGGTTCAGGATGTGAACCAAGGACCTTCCCATATGGGTCCAGTATCACAGTGCAATGTGTTACAGCTGTGCTAACGTGGCTGGCCTTCTCAACATCATTTTAAAAAATAACTAGAGAGTGCATGTGCTTGCCAGAGAAAGGAAAGCACCCTTCACTGGGATATCATCACACCAAAGTCCTTTTCCCTTCATTTCTCCATCCTATCAAGATTTGGGGCATGCATGCACACAGGATTAATCATATTTTGCAAGCTGCTGGGGCCAAGAATTGAACCATAGTTGACCATGAGGGATCTGACTCCCTATGTGAGGATGCCAGGGAGCTGGCCTACAACATCACTTTATTTTTAACAATTATTTAAATTTATTTTATTTATTTATTTTAATTTAACCAGAGAAAGGGGAGAGAGAGAAAGTGAGAAAGCAGGCCACCAGGTCTGGGACTTGAACCACGTTCAGCCATGTGGGAGTCCAGTGCCCTTAACCACCACGCCACCAGCTGGCCCCTACAATATCACTTTTAAAAAGGCATTTGCTATATGAAATTTGTGTGTGTGTGTGTGTGTGTGTGTGTGTGTGTGTAAAGCTATTATAGATGGCATTGTGTCCCCTATAAAAGAACTGTTGAGGTTTTAATCCCTAGTAGTTCAGAATGTGGCCTTATTTAGAGATTGTCTTTACAGAGAGAAATCACGCTAAAATGAGGTCATCATCGAAAAAGACTGGAGTCCTTAGTAAAAGGGCATAGACACTTCATACTCGGTCAAATTTGCTTTCTGTTCTTTTCCACCCATATCTTACCTAGAACCCTTTTAGCCTCTGCTAAGATTTTGTTAGTCACCTCCAGCCTGATGTTGCTTTCCCTTAGAATCCCTATGGCAGTTTGTTCTTCCCTTACTGTTATCCTAATAAAATCTGCCACGAATACCTTTTTCCTTTCTTATAGCATAAACTTCTTGAAAAACTTTGCTTTATACATCAATTTTCTGTTAAACATTTTTCCAGCATAACATCATGCACATAATAATACATATTTATTGAATTGACACCGAGGTATCTGTTATAAAATTAATGGTTATATAATTATTATATAATCATGTTTTGTGTAATTAATCTGAAATGTCATGTAGTCCGATCTGCAATGTTACATAGCTCAGTAATCAGAAAGTCATATCACCATGTGTCCAATGAGATCTTGCCAGTGGATCTTCCTCTGCTAATCTTGGAATGACTCTAGGCCTCAATCCTATCTCCATATTTTTTATGGCAAAAGGAAATAGAATATAAAAAAATACGCTCAGATTCTACAAGGAATGAGAGAATGCGATCATTTCTACATATCCCAGGGTCAGATGGTTACCTCCTGTTTCTGAGAAGGCAATAGTGGCTATGAATTCACTGGTTGAAGTTTGTCCAAGTGCTACTCCTCCGGCCCAAGGCTTTTGGAGCAATGACATTATGGGACCTGGGAACAAACAACCCAGTGGAAACAACCTAGTCATCAATGAATCAGGGATGCTGTACCATGATTAAAAAGCAACACCCAGCCGGTTAGGATACTGAACAGTTTGAAATAGGAAAGCAACCATCCTGATGGCATCCTCCTCCTGGCTTTTCCCCTAGTTATAAGTATTTCCTTTGCATTAAAATGCTGTTTTGGGCTTTCATAATCCAGAGCATTCTGGGTGCAGACTTCGCTAGATTGACATCACTGCCCCCACCCCCTTTTTTTCTTTAAAGTGGTCCAAGCATCAGTACTCATTATTTTTTAAAAGAATTATTATATGCAACTTTTTATTTATTTACTTATCTTTTAAAATTTGATCAGAGAGGGACAGAATGAGAGAGAGCGAAGGAGGAAAATGAGAAAGCAAGCCGCCAGGTGCAGGACTCGAACGACGGTCGGCCATGTGGAGTCCAGCTACCTGCTGGCTCCCATTATTTATTTTTTTTTAAAGTTTATTTTCTTCTTTTATAAGAATGAGACAGTCAAGCACCCTCTCCTGGGTCTCACACCACAGTCTCTCTGTCTCCCCAGTCTTCCAGCCAGCCAGAACCATGGACAGGCACTTCTGCAGGTATAATTCGACCAGGGAACCAAACTGATGATCTATATGGAGCCAGCATTACTGAGCAGCATGTGACTGCTGTGCCACTCTCAATGACTTCCTACCAAAGGGGAGAATCAGGCAGTTTGCTCTCCATAGAAGCATAGCTGGAATTAGAAGAAACTTGGATTTGATCTACATTTCAAAGGGAAGATTTTGCCAGTAAGGAAATTTTAGGGTACACCGGAACTATGGAAAATATTGAGAGGAGAGTGAGCTCAGGTACCAGGTGTGCCATGGACTTGTGCCCCTTTTGTGCCTTTGTTTCTGTTTGGGGCTGTGTGAATTTGGGACTCCATGTTCCTCATCCACTCATTCAAGAAATACTTATTGAAGACTTGTTATGGCAGGGGACATGCTCAAAGCAAAACACATTCCTAAGTACTAATGCTGGGGCGTGTACTATGCGAGGAGGCGTGCCCCTAAAGCAGGTATAGATTTGGCAAAAATAAAGAGCCCAGACCCCTCGTACTTCCTAATGAAATGATCCTGCAGCCCTTGTTGACTCTGTTTTCTCTGGGCCACACTCCCTGTGCTCTACTCTGAATGTGTCCCAAAATTCATATGTCAAAACTTAATTGCCATTGTGTTAGTATTAAAAGGTAGGGTTATTAGGAGCCCTCACAAATGAGATCAGGGCCCTTATAAAAGGGCTTGAGGGAGTGGATTTGTTCCCTCCCTTCCCTTCAGCATGTGAGGGCACATCAACAAGGTGCCATCCGTGAGGCACAGGGCCCTCACCAGAACTGATCCTGATGGGGCCCTGATCTTGGACTTCCCACCTCCAGAACTATAAGAATAAATGTCTGTTACTTAAAATTACCCAGTCTGTTGTATTTTGTTACAGCAGCATGAACCGCCCAAGACATCCTCCTTTTCCTTTCTCTCTTGCTTCCTGCTGTGCATACAAAATTTGTGAAATATCCTTTCTTGTTACCATTCCACATAGTTACCTATCCAGGTCACAGGAACTGTACAGCATACTGCCTCTTGCCATCCTCTGCTCCATCTTCCCAGACCACTGTGGAACACTGGGAGCTTGCCTTCCACGGAATCTGATGTCTGGGAGTACACACTATGTGATGGCCTCACAGCAACTTGGCTACTCAGCTGTGGGGAAACAGTAAACCAGTGTGAATTTTCTGGCTTCCCCCACACACCACAGGGACTCTTTGCAGTTTTGATGAATCACAGCATGTCTGCCTTTGACACTATTGGACCTTTTTGCTAAGCAACCACGCACCCCCATAACTCAGCACTAGGTGTAGGGACTTGTGCCAGCTTCATGTTTAGATAGGATTGGAGGGGACAGAGACACCTCCTACTGCGTTCACAGGAACACTTAACTACTAAGTCCACAGAGGGGACACTGCTCAGAAAACACCTCAGTAAACTTGGGCGGGGGTTGGGGGTAAGGTGGTGAAGGGAGAAGGAAAGAAGAGCAAAAGGGTGAGGTGGTGGGAAGGAAGAAAGGGAGAGAACTCGGGCAGAGCAGGGAAGCCAACCTGAGCAAACAGCAGCCTGAGTGTTCTCAAGGCCGAAATGCTGAGAGAGGCCACTCCTAGGCTGTTGGGTGGTCCAAGTTGGTGGGTTCCCTGGCTCTCTTCTGCCATTTTCTGCCTCTGCCTCACATTTTTGAGTCAGGTGGGCTTGCTGCAGGGACACCCCCAGTGCCTGGACTATGGGCCTCCCTTCCAGCCCCCTTTGCACCTTGAATTTTGCTCTGACTATGAGTCCTTTGGCTGCTGTGACCAGCACAAAGATGACCGCATCGCTGCCCGGTACTGGGACATCATGGACTATTTTGATCTGAAAGGACATGAGCTGTGTGGTGGTTACATTAAAGACATCCTTTGCCAGGTAGGCCTGAGCATAACCCTGAGGGGAAATGAGGGAACCTATTTGGAAAAATGCTAGTCCCAGCATTTTGGGGTGTAGGCAGGATACATTGGCACCCAGCCCTTTATTTTTTTTTTCCTTCTCCATTCATAATAGAGCACATGCATATGAGCGTGAAATAGGCAGAGAGGAGCAGGAGAGAGAGAGAGAGAGAGAGAGAGAAGCACCCTCCCCAGGATCTGGCCACACCACAGTCCCCTTCGAGTCCTCCAGCCCATCGGATCTTGGATTCTCACATGCATGTTTCAGGCTGATCAGGTGGGGATTGAAATCAGAGTGGCCATATGGGATCCACTTCTCTTGAGCAGTGCATTACCCCTATGCCACGGAGCCAGCCCGCCCAGCCCTTCAGAAGCTCACCTGCCAGGTGCCTCACCTTTGAGCTGCCAGCTCTGGGCAGCACACAGGTAAGGGTGTGCTGCATTTGGTTTCCACAGGTTCCCCAAAGTTTCCCCAAAGTGGTCTCTGAAGTTCCACTAGCGCCGGTGCATCCCCGGCCAGGACGAGAGACGTATTCCTCACCTAGCTCTCACAGCAGCCCTCGTTTGTGTTCTCCCTGTGGTGCTTGCAGAGCTGGGCCCCTGTGTCCATGGCACTGTGTGGTGGTGGCATCTGCTGGGGTCCAGTCCTCGCTTGTTTGGGTGATTCATGGCGTAATGATGGTGGTGGGTGTTGGGGGCTCTCCCCAGGTTCCTGCCTGGCATTCCAGAACTGGACTGAGAACTTCAAGCTGCAGAGTGACGATGACTCAGATTCTGCCTCTCCTGGCTTTCCAGCAGCCAAGATCCACATCCTTGGGAGGCATCGCCTTAGCTGAGCTCAGTCTGAAAACAGGGCAGGCTCAAGCTGCACATACTGACTTTAAAGAGAGTTGGTGTTTAGGGCACGGAGGGCAAGGTCAGGACTGGAGAGCTGATGAGAGTTGCCACAGGGAGGAGCAGGCTAAGGGGGTTCTGGGAGTGAAGGCTGGAAGTGCTGGCAGGCTTTTGATCTGACCCTCCCGAGCATGTCTGCACAGTTCCTTGGCTGTCCATGGGCATTTCTTCTCTTCTCTCACTGCCACTATTCCAGAGAGCACTGGTCCCCCCAAGTCCCCACACCACAGGCCAAGAGGACGATTGAGTTTCCCAGAGCTCAGGAAGGAATTGCAGCCAGACCTGGCACAGAAGCCAGCCACCGAGGTGGCACCGCCCCAGGCTGTCCCCTCTTCCCTTGGGCACCACTCCTCGCTATTTCCTGGAGAATTAACTCTGGGATAACCACTTTGGCAGAAGCTGAGCTTTTATGAGAAGTACTGAGGCTGTTTAGTTTTGAAATTTCCTCCGGTACTAACATCTCCCCCATCCCTTCCTTCCTGGGTTAGGTTTCAGAAAGTCAGATTCATCAGCTCTTCTGTTTTAGAGATCAAGGATAAGAGTAATTTCAGCCAAGCAACCCTACATGTGTCTATTTGTTAAAATGTGCTAAAGCCCTGTTTCTCTCCTTGCACACACACTGTGTCTGCCTCCCCCCAACAGTTCTGTAGGCAGTTCTCATAACCCCCATTATTACTGGAATCAGGGAATTTAAATGGCTTGTCCAGGGTCAAACAGTTCTAGGGCACACATTTAGATGCTCTATCACGTGAGAGAGAGGAGCACTCTCCACAGGATTTGGTCATGCTGTGATACTCTGGTTCCCCTCCTTCAGCACATCAGATCTGGGACACTCATGTGTGCCCAACATGTTCAGGCTGACTTGGTTGGGGGCTCAAACCGCAATCACTATGTGGGACTTGGTGTCTCTTGAGCAGTGCTTGAACGCTGCACCGTGGAGCAGGGCCTCTTGTGACCTTTTGATTACACCTTGTCAAAGGATAGTAACACCAGCATGGAGTTGTTTACTAATAGTTTCCCGAGCTCTGGCGAGCATGGGTTCCATTAGAACAGAAAGTGCATTCCACTCGCTGCCAACCTGGGGCAGAGAATAATGTCGGCACTCAGGAGGGACGTCAGCAGCCACTCTTTCCAGGCCTTAGTTTTCTTACCCTGAAAGTAGAGAAATATTTATTTAGTGAGCCAATTGCATAGAAGCAACTTTGCAAACTACATGGCTACACAGAGTGTGCCATAAGCATGGTTGTAGTCTTTCGGCCTTTTCTGTTCCCTGGTATTTCATCTTTATTTCAGTTCCCTCACTCCTTCCCACGGAGTCTGTGAGGTGGATTCAGAGCCGTTCATTTTGCTTCTCGTTAGCAGCTCTGACAAGTACCTAAACTAGAGCTGGCAGCCTGGAACTGGGACATCATGGACTGTTTTGATCTGAAGGACCAAGAGCTTGGCCCTGATAACCAAGAGCTTGCTCTACAATCTATAATCAGTGAAAAATAAGAGAGAACAAGGAACTCAGCTGCACATGAAAGATGCTGCTGGTCCTTTTGTTAAGTGATGAGAGAGCACAGGTGAATGAGTCGGTTCTGCACAAGACTGGAGAAATTAGTGATCAGAAGGGGGCTCTTGGGCCAGTGGACTCTGCGCTGTGCTGTGGCCACAACCATACCTTTAATCCACCTTTATTATTTTCTGAATCTCCATTAAGTCTGTCTTTCATCATGATTGGGAGCTGGTTGGTTGCCCATAAGATTGTATTTTTCACCTAGAAAACATTAGTCTAGGGAGATTCAAGTGCCAGGTACACCTTTGGGTGTGTTTCATATGGTCCTCATATGCTTGTGTAAAGAGCAGCTGTATTGCCTTGTAGCCACAATTTAAATTTGTATAGCTCTTATGGGGGTATTTTGCATGTACTGAACACTCAATACATACACATTTTTAAACACTTATCTATTGTGATTCTGGAGCTGCTGGGTCTGGGACGTGAACAATGGTCAGTCATGTGGGAATCTAGCACCTTAACCTTTACGCCATTTGTTGGTCCAACACTCAATATTTTAAATAAATAAATGAAGAGATTGCTAAATACTGATCTAGTCCATTGTATGATGCTATAACAGAATATTACACACGGGGTACTTTATAATGAACAGAATGTATTGGCTCACAGTGGTTCTGAAGGCTGGGAAGTCCAATATAAATGTGCTGACATCAGCCTTCTTGTTGCATGATCTGAGGGAGGAAGGTGAGAGGGCAAACGGGCAAAATGGGGACAGAGCTCTCATGACTTAATCACCTCTTAAAGGTGCCACCTGTTAATACTCATACAATGGTAATTAAATTGCAATGAGAATTTTTGAGGTGATAAACATTCAAAGCATAGCAACACCTAATCTCTGGTAGTAATACATTGAATGTCCAGTTTGATAATTTTATTTATTATTTTATTTTATTTTTTTGGAGATGTTTTTGCTATAGGGTGCATGTGCTTGCCAGAAAGACAAAGAGAGACAGAGAGACAGAAAGCAAGAAATCACCCCCCAGGGATGGCCACGCCACAATCCCTTCTTCTCCATTCTCTCGGGATCTTGGGCATGCACACACATGTGCCCGGCGTGAGTTTAAGCCACTGGGTCCAGGACTCAAACTACGGTCAACTAAATGAGAGTCCAGCAACATAGCCATTATGCCAACTGCTGGTCCTGATAATTTTATTTTTGATTATAAAATATTTCAAATATATGGAAAAACACAGATGAGTAATTAACTCTATATATTCAACATCCAGATTTAACAAACATGAAACTTATCGAAATTACTTTAGAGATGCATAATGAAATAAAGTCTTGCAGATACAGCATATAAGAAAGGAAAATATTGAGAACTTTAGAAACAACTGCTTTTTAAAAAAATTTTAATGGATCATCATTTAGTAAAACTTTGTGTTAGAAGCACAAGCTGAAATGCTGGAGATAGTATGATGAATATGGGAGGTCACAGAGAAGAGAAGTGATTTAATAGTACCTGATAACAAAACCCCCAGAATCCCGATTTTCTCCTAGGTTATTTTTCTTTACTGCTTAGTTTGAGCCCCATTTTCTTTTAGGAATGTTCCCCTTACGCAGCTCACCTCTACGATGCTGAGAACCCTCAGACGCCCCTCCGGAACCTTCCTGGTCTCTGCTCTGACTACTGCTATGCATTTCATTCTAATTGCCACTCTGCCATCTCTCTGCTGACCAATGACCGTGGCCTCCAGGAGTCCCAAGGAAAGGACAGTGCTCGCTTCTGCCACCTTCTCAACCTTCCTGACAAGGACTATTGCTTCCCCAATGTCCTGAAGAATGACCACCTCAACCAAAACCTGGGTGTAGTGGTCGAAGACCATCAGGGCTGCCTGCAGCTCTGCCTGACCGAGGTGGCCAACGGGCTGAGAAACCCTGTGTCCATGGTCCATGCCGGGGATGGCACCCATCGCTTCTTTGTTGCCGAGCAGCTGGGAGTGGTGTGGGTCTATCTCCCAGATGGGAGTCGTCTGGAGCAACCCTTCTTGGACCTCAAGAGCATCGTGTTGACCACTCCATGGATTGGGGATGAGAGGGGCTTCTTGGGCTTGGCTTTTCATCCCAAATTCCGCCATAACCGCAAGTTCTATATTTATTATTCATGCCTGGGCAAGAAGAAGGTAGAAAAGATTCGGATTAGTGAGATGAAGGTTTCTCGGGCAGACCCCAACAAAGCTGACCCCAAATCAGAGAGGTGAGACATCCTCACGAGTCTGCAGCTCTGCACTGTGTTCTGAAATAATGCTAATCAGGCCTTTGAGAAGATAGGAGGGAACTCCGCTGGCTTTAGAGCTTACAATATTGAGAAAGGAGTCACTGATTAATGAGGACAGTCCAAGTTAGACTTTTGGGTCAAGAGCTTTTACAGAGCATAGCCATAACCTTATAGTTACTTTAATTAAGGCCTGGTTTCCCTCTTTTTACAGAGGATAAGCAAGGGTCAGCAGCCACAGGGGTTTGATAAATGATTGTTGATAGTACCAACATATTACACATAACGACAGCCTCTGTTTGTGTGACCTTTAAATCCCAGACCCTTTATCCTGAATGTGAGATTTCTCCTCCTCTTAGGAAGCTGAAGCACAAGGCATAAAACTATTGATACGTGGTCATGTGAGGACTCAATTCTAACTGACCCCAGGCGCTGATGCTTTTGAGGTCTATTACCCTGTCTTTTTCTTCTCTTTCCTGCCTTTCTCTTTTCCCGTTATAGAGAGGTTGGAGGATTGGGAAGAGCATGATAGTCCTATCCCTGCTTTGTTGCTTAAAGGAAGGGACTGGGAGTTCCTGTAGAGCAGAGAGGAAGGGCAAGCCCTAGGAAAGTATTGTTATTTACCGTGGCTTTGTATACAGCTTGTAAAGTCATGGTATAAAAGAAAAAGGATCCATGAAAGGTCAAACTAGGAAACAAAGGATGTCTCAGGGCCCCATGGGGTTCTTGAGAACTGAAGCATGTTTTGGATGGCTTTGGCAGATCTTGGGGCTTGAATCAGTCATTTCTGGGCATCTAAAGAGAGTATTGCTTCAGTTTATGGTCAAAGTCTAATGCAGTTTCTTTTTCTCTCCCAGAGTCATCTTGGAAATAGAAGAACCAGCCTCAAATCATAATGGTGGACAACTTCTTTTTGGCTTGGATGGCTATCTGTACATATTCACTGGTGATGGAGGACAAGGTGGAGATCCTTTTGGCAAGTTTGGAAATGCTCAAAACAAGTAAGCCAAATAGAGGCTGGGCCTCCGTCCCTTTGGAGTGAGCCCCTGGTACAGTGTTTCTGTGGAGACAGTCAAATCCAAATTTCTTACTGCAAGATGCAGCTTTCTCCCTCCACTGAGACAAATGGAAGGAACATTTGGTTTTCTGCCCTTTAAATTTCAGACATAGTGTTTTTTACCAGTTAACATTATGGATGCTCTGTGTAACTCTCAGAGTGCTATGTAAAGAATTTAGAATTTTGGGACCAGCAGTTGGCATAATGGCTATGTCGCTGGTCTTTCATGTAGTCAACCACGGTTCGACTCTCAGACCTGGAGGCTTAAACTCACTCCGGGTGCATGATCCTGAGAGGAGAATGGAGGAGAAGGGATTGCAGTGTGGTCATTCCCCCTGGAGGGGTGATTTCTTGCTTTTTATCTCTCTGTCTCTGTCTTTTTGGCGAGCTCATGTGCCCTATAGTAAAACAAAACAAAACAAAATAAAACAAAAACCTCTAAAAAAAAGGATTCAGAATTTTAAAAGTATGTTAATGGGCCACTATTCATCACATGAATCAAACAATTTAAGTCAAGTCAACAATATTATAGAGCAGTGTGTTCTAGGCACTGGACATACATGAGGTGTTAGAGAGGTGATGTGTACTGGGCACTTGCTGTGGGTCAGCTGCTGTTTTAAGTGCTTTATGTGTGTTCGAGAACATCATTCTAATAACCTTCAAAAGCAAGGTTTCTTACCCATTTTGCGTATGGCATATAACCATCACCTCGATCACTGCCTGGAACAAGGGAGTCACTCCACACATATGTATGGAATGAATGCATCCCATCAAGTGTAGGCATTATGATATCCATTTTACAGACAAGAAAACAGACATGGAGGTCACACAGGGAGTAAGTAAAAAAAAAAAATTCATAGTATTAACAAATCAGAGAGAAACCATCCTCATTAATAAAAAAACTGAAGCTATAACTTACCCAGGGCAACTTGGACCAGGGGCACATTGAACATTTGCCCAGTAGTTCTCCTTGAGTTCAACATGAGGAAGCCTTAACATCTGGTGACTATCTAGAAGAAGACAGTAAGTCACCTGATTCCCAGCATTCTCTTAGCACCAGCCATCAGTTGGACCTCCTGGGCGGTCTCCTGCTCATGCATGCCTGTTTCTCGGCCTTCTTTCTTTCAGAAGTTCCCTGCTGGGAAAAGTGTTAAGGATTGATGTGAATGGTGCAGGCTCTGATGGCAAGCGGTATCGGGTGCCCCCGGACAACCCCTTTGTGTTTGAGCCAGGGGCCCACCCCACGATCTACGCCTATGGGATCAGGAACATGTGGCGCTGTGCGGTAGACCGAGGGGACCCTACCACACACCAGGGCCGAGGCCGGATATTCTGTGGGGACGTGGGCCAGAACAGGTTTGAAGAAGTAGACCTTATTGTCAAAGGCGGGAACTATGGCTGGAGGGCAAAGGAAGGGTTTGAATGTTATGACAAAAACCTTTGTCACAACGCCTCCTTGGGTAAGTAAGACACTGTTGGGGAGGTTTCCTGAATGAGTTGAGATGGTTGAAGCTGGAGGTGGGGGAATAAAACCTGAACGTGTCCTGCCCTGCAGGTCCTTTAAGGAGTGCCCTATTTGTGTCCTGCGGGATGTGCTTCTCCAGTGGGCCTGCAGCCTCTGACACCAGAGATACCTGAAGTGCCGGTTAAAGTGTAGATTCCCGGTCTCTACCTCAGACCTAAGTGAATTGGAATCCTGGGAGAATTTAGGAAATGGAATTGACCTAGGACTCTGTATCTTAAATAAGTTTCCCATGTGATTTTACTAATACTATTTTGAGAACCAGTGGCAGGGGAAAATTGGTGGTCATGTGTTTTTACTTGTGCCCCAATTAGGACAGCCCGCTGTACCTCAATAAGCAAGTTGTGCCTTAGAAACTCCACCTGGCTCAAAATGTCGATGTTCTAACTCCATCATCATTGCTTAGTTTTTGTTATTTATTTATTTATTTGGTCCTCTAAGTTATAAAGCATCATACAGATTCCCATGATACGTATCAAACCCTTAAACTCGAGTGTCTGCCATATCAACGGGGGAGAACTTATGTGTATAGATTTCTAGATCAATGCCTCATAAATGGGGGATTTTTTTTTTTAACTTCCTCTCTGCCTGCAGGTAACAGTCAAATGAGAAGCTCACAAATTCTGTGGCTGGTCTGTTGAGAAAAATTAAAATGATTTACTTGCCTGCCTGGCCTACTAATGGGCCAAGAGATAAAATGTTCTTCACTGAATCAGGCAACTCCATTTGAACTCTCTTCTTCCACCTGAAGCTCCCAATTTTTGGTCATGATGTTTACTCTCTTTCCTTCTTCCTGAACAGATGATGTTCTGCCTATCTTTGCTTATGGTCATGCCGTGGGAAAGTCAGTCACTGGAGGTTATGTCTACCGTGGGTGTGAATCCCCAAATCTTAATGGCCTCTACATCTTTGGAGACTTCATGAGTGGGTAAGAAAGGGTTGCTGTCCCTTCTCTCTCTCCCACCCCACCTTTTTTTAGTTTTTTTTTTTTTTTTTTTTTTTCCAGAGGGCATGTGCACTCACTGGACAGAGATTGAGAGAGGGAAAGTGAGAAATTACCCCTCAGGGGAGATGGCCTCACCATAGTCCCTTCTCCTCTATCCTCCTTTTGAGATTTTGGACACACACACATATGCGTGTGTGCGCACCTGATGTGATTTTCAAACGACTGAGCTCAGGACTCAAACCATAGTCAGCCATGGGGGAGTCCAGTGCCTTAACCACTACACTACCTGTTGACCCTTTCCTTTTAAATGTTAACATGTTTATTGAGGTATGATTTATATCTGGTGAAATGCAGTCTCTTAAAAGCACAGATGGATAATATGAAAGTATACAATTTTGTTACCACCAATCATATCAAGATGCAGAATAGTTCCATTGCCCTGGGAGTTTCTTCTTGCCTATTGCTTGTCAATACTATCCCTTTCCTCCTCCTCCCCCCCTCTCTCTCCCACACACACATCCCAACAGAGATAACTGTTCTCATCCTACATTAATTTTTCTCCTGGGAGCTTCATATATCAATGGAACCATATAGTATGAAACTCTTTTCTTGGGCCTGCTTCTTTAATCCAATAATGTCTGTGAGATTCATCACTGTTGTTGCATATGTGTAGTTTATCTTTTTTATTGCTTTGTTGTATTTAATTATATGGACATACCACAATTTTTTCATTTATTCTCCACGTTGATGGACACTTTGGCCATTACCATCTTTTTTTTTTTTTTTTTTTTTTGAGAAATTTTTGCTATAGGGTGCATGTGCTCCCCAGATAGACAGAGGCAAAGAGATAGTGAGAAATCACCCCCAGGGGAGACGGCCATGTTGCAATCCATTCTCCTCTATTCTCCTCTCAGGATTTTGGGCACACATGCACATGTAACCAGCATGAGTTTTAAGCCTCCAGGTCCAGGACTTGAACCGCGGTTGACTACATGGACGTCCATTGACATAACCCTTATGCCATTTGCTGGTCCCAGCCATTTCCATCTTTTAGGATATTAAAAATAAAACTTTTATGGTATTTTGGTTTTCAGTGTAGAGCTCTTATACATTTAAGTATTTCATAGTGGCTGATGCTATAATAAATGTGTTACGTTTCTGTTTCTGATTATGAATTGATAGTATATAGAAATATTTTTTAATATTGAGCTATGAGGGATTTCAAAAAGTTCATGGAAAAATAGAATTTTAGTATTTGTGCTGCTGAAGTAAGCACCATGGAAAACTAAAGTATGAATTCGTTTTAGTATAAAAATTTTCAAAATCCATGCATAGTTTTTTTTTATAATACTCATTTTCAATGAACTTTTTGAAGCCTTGATATATTTAGCAAACCTTGCTGAACTTCTTATTCATTCTGGTAGTTTTTTTTTTCTTTAATTAGATTCCGTTGGATTTTCCATGTGGAAGATAATTTTCATTGTGAATATAGACAATTTTACTTCCCTTTTTCTGAATTGAAAGCCTTGTATTATTTCTACATTGGCTTTTTACTCCAGCTTAAACATTCAGTACAGTGTTGGACAGAAGTTGGGGGAAGCATTCATTTTTTGCCATCATACTGGTGTGACTTTAGCTGAAGCTGTTTTATACATGCCATTTAATCAGGCTAAGTGAGTTTCCTTCTACTTCTTATTGACAGAGAATTTGTGTTAGGTATCCATTTTGGATTTTATCAAATGTCTTTTTGCCTATTTTGAGAGAAACACTTTTTTTCATTTTTAGTTTATATGGTGAATTTAATTTTTTTTATTATTGTTAATAATCTTGCATTCCTGAGATTACTACTACTTGGTTATCATCTATTGTCCTTTTTATATATAATTGGATATGATTTGTTAGCATGTTATTTGGAATTTTTATCTGTGTTCATGAAGGGATGGTAAGCTGTCATTTTTCTTTCTTGTAATATTTTGTCAGATTTTGAAATCAAGGTAAAATAGACTTTATAGAATGAGTTGGAAAGTATTCCTTCTTCTTAATTTATCTGGAAGAGTTTGTGTAAAATAGATACTATTTCTTACTTACTTACATATTTCTTTCCAAGTGAAGCCATCTGGGCCTAAAGTTCTATATATGGAAAGACTTAAGTGCAAATTCAATTTGCATAATAGATATAAACTCTTCAATTTATCAGTTTCTTTTTGAGTGAGTCTTGATATTTTGTGACATTCAAGGAATTTGTCCAATTCACCTAGTTATCAAATTTTTTGGTATTAAGTCATTCACAATATTCGATTATTCTTTTAATACATATATAGAAACTATAGTTTACTTTTTTTTAGATATTGATTTAAAAAAAGGGGGTCATCTCTTTTTTTCTTCGGATCAGTCTAGTTAGAGGCTTATCAATTTTATTAATCTTACATGTGAAATGGCTTTTGTGTTCACTGACTTTTTTCTCTATCATATTTCTCTTTTTTATTTCATTGATTTCTAATCTTTCTTTCCTTCTGCTTTCTTTGTGTTTAATTTACTCTTTTATTTCATGTTTTTCTAGATGGAATATGAGGCCCGATTTGAGAACTAGTATCTTTTTTTTTTACTATGTATGTTTAGTACTATACATTTTCCTCCAATTACAATACTTTATTAGCACATTGTTAATTTTGATAAGTGGTGATTTCTTTTTAATTCACTTAAAATATTTTCTAAGTTTTCTATGTTCAATTTCTTTGTCCCATGAGTTATTTCAAAGTTCTGTATCTGAAGATTTTCCAGAGATCTTTCTGCTATTGATTTCTAATTTAGATGATTGCTGTCACAGAATATACTATCTATGACTTGAGAACTTACCTTGGATTTTTTTTCCTTTTTTTTTTTTTTTTAACAGTCCACAGTATTTATTTATTAACAAAAACTATTCTTTAGCTCATGTATTCATGTTTTATAATTCAGGAACATGGCGCCAATCCAATGACATTCTTTACATTCCAAAATCACTTTGTACTCTGAAAGATCCCAGTTTTCTTCATCTCTTCAAAATCTTTCATAGAATCATAATTTCTGTAGAAATCGGCATATGCTTTCTTTCTTGGTTCAGCCACTGTAAACTTACAGAAAGCTGCAACACTCAGGGATATAATGAATGCTCCAACAGTATGAAATCTCAGACGCCTGGGCAGAAGGCCATGTGATTGAGGTTTCACCAAAGCACCGGAAGCTAGGGCAGTTACTGTCCCTCAACACCAATGTCCTTCCAGGCTGGAGAAGAAATGTCTAGCCCTCACCTATCCTGGATTTTCTGGGTGGGTCCTACTGTAATCACAAGTGTGCTTAAAAGAGGAAGGTAGAGGGAGATTTGAAGACAGAAAAGATAGACAGTAATGTGAAATTAGAAGCAGAGAAGCTAAAAAAGGCAAGGAAGCTGATTGCCTCTGGAGGGAGCACAGTGCTGCCAAAACAGTGATTTGGCTCCATGAAAACCTTTTCAGAGTTCTAGTTTACAAACCTCTAAGAGAATAAATATGTGTTTTGTTTTTCTTCCTCTTCTTTTTTTTTTAAAAAATTTTTTTTTCTCTTTTTTAAGAGGATTTTGCTATAGGGCGCGTGCGCTCGCCAGAAAGACAGAGAGAGACAGAGAGACAGAAAGTGAGAAATCACCCCCCAGGGGGGATGACCACACTGCAATCCCTTCTCCTCCGCTCTCCTCTCAGGATCTTGGGCACGCACGCACACGTGCCCGGCGTGAGTTTAAGCTGCTGGGTCCGGGACTCGAACCGCGGTCGACTACGTGGGAGTCCAGAGACATAGCCATTACGCTAACTGCTGGTCCCATGTTTTGTTTTGTTTTGACACCAGAAGGTGTATACGTGCATATGCGAGAACCTCCTAATGGGGCTTGATCACACTGCAATCCTTTTTTCCCTCCATTTCTCCATTCTGTCATAATCTTGGGTATGTCCATATATGCCCAGTGTGTTTTTTAGGCCACTCTTAGCCATGTGGAATCTGACTTTCACTGCATAGAACCACAAAGCCAGCCCTGTGTGTTGTTTTAAGCCACTAAGTTGTGATAATTTGTTACAATACCAATAAGAAAATAATACAGTGACCATTCCTAATGCCTTTCACCCCTTTGTGTAGTTGTATATTTCATTCTATTATCATTTTCTTTCTGCCTGAAGGACTTCTTTTCACATTTTGTCCAATAGGTCTACTGGTTATGAATCCTCTCTGCTCTTGAAGTCTTTATTTTGCTTTCATTTTTGAAAGATATTTTCACTGGTTGTAGAAGTCTATGTTGACATGTTTTTTCTTTCATTTGTCCAAGAGGTCACCCCACTATTTTCTGGTTGTGTAATATCAATTAGAAAACCTCGTGTCATCCTTACATAAGTTCCTCCATATCTGATGAGTTATTTTTTTCCTCTGGCTACTTTTTTTTTTTAAAGAATTATTTTATTTTACTTTATTCATTATTATTATCATTATTATTTTCCAGTTTGATCAGAGAGAGACAGATAGGAAATGAGAAAGCAAGCCACCAGGTCCGAGACTTGAACCGTGGTTGGCCATGTGGAAGTCCAGCGCCTTTAACCACCATGCCACTTGCCAGCCCCCTCCTCTGGCTACTTTTAAGATTTTTCTCTTTATTATTGATTTCATGCAAATTTATTAAGATATGCCTTGGGTATAATAGAAATTTTTGTTTATATTCCTTGTGCTTTCATTTATTGCAGTTATTAGATCTGTGGATTTATCGATCTCATTAAATATGGAAAAATTTTAAATATTATTTCTTTAAATATATATATTTATCTGTATCCTCAACCTTGCTTTTACCTCTTCTCATTAGGAGACTTTAATTATTGGGTCATTGGGAAAGTCATGACTTGTTTTTCTATGCTTTTCTATGCAAAATACACATTGACTTTTCAGACAATCCAGTACATGCATGTTGGACTGCTTAAGTTGTCATACAGCCATTGAAGATTTGTTTATATTTAAAGTTTTTTTCCTTTGCATAATTTTTTTCACTTTGCATAATTTGTTGCAGCTTTAGTTCATAAATTGTTTCTTCTGTAATGTCTAACTAACCATTTTTCCCATCTACTGTGTGCTTTAACTCAAATACTGCATTTTCACCTCTGGAAACTTGATTTGAGTCTTTAAAAAATATTTTGAATGTCTCTTTTTAATTCTTTTAGCATGTGGAATATAGTAATAATTACTGTTTATCTGCTAATTTTAACATGTGCATCAGTTCTGGGTCTGTTTTGGTTGACTTCAGTCTTTGCTATAGGTTGTATTATCCTCCTTTTATACTTGCCTGGCAATATTTTATTGCAGACATTATTAATTTAATTTCCTAGGTGCTGAATATTTTTATATTCCTATAAATATTTTCGAGTTCTGTTCTAAAACATATTTACTTGGAAATAATGTGATCCTTTTAGATATTGCTATTAGTATTTGCTAACAGGAGCTTTTTCTAGAGTTTTGTATTCCTGACTATTAAGGTAAGACTTCCTGAAAACTTTGCCAATTCCTGTGAGTTATACTTACATGATTTCTGACCGTAAGTATGTGCTGGTCCTTTCCTTCTAATTCTTCCCCCTGTTTTAGGTAGTTTCTTCATGCCTATTTGCTATTGAATATATGGATAAATAACTGAGGGAGGAGCTTTTGCAGAGCTCTGAAGTTTATTCTCTGTGCAGTTTTCTTCTCTCCAGTATCCGTCCTGAAAACTGTCACTGCATTGGTTTTCCTGGACTCTCAGAAATGTCCTTTCAACTCAAGGAGTCCACTGGGCTTTGCCTGTGTTTTCCCTCCTTGCACTGGCAACTCTGTCAAGGTAGTTTGTAAGGCTCACCTTGTTCGCTTCCCATCTCTCACGCTCCTGCATTGCGTGATAATGTCATTCTGTTTTGTGCGAGTCTTTGGTTCTTTAATGTGGGAGGATAAATCTCGTCCCTGCCACTCCATTTTAGTTAGAAAGGATGTCTATATTATAAATATATAAATAGATTTTATTTATTCTTGGTTACAGAGATAGGGTAGAGTTACTAGTCAGATCCTTTATCATCACTTATATTTTTTAGGATGTCATTGTTTTTTCCCACTACTCTAACTCCCCACTCCTTCTCCTGATTGATTTGTGGATTCTTGACGTTTAAGCATCAGAATCACCTGGGTTTGGGCATATCTGTTTCCATAAAAGTTTTCAGATGATTCCGATGAGCCTCCTGGTTTTACCCAACTTCTTTTCATTTTCTACTAAAAACCTGCTTTTAATTCAGATAGATGGTAGAGGAAGGGGAAACATCTGTTGGGTACCCTATTTCCGTAACAACAATAGTAATAAAATCAGCTAGCAGTTTTTGAGCCCTTCCTATGTGCCGGGTACATTGGTGAGATCTTTATATGTATCTCTTATTTAACTCACAATTCTCCCCTATGGTAAATTCTATTATCTTTCCCCATTTTACAGATGAGGAAATGGAGGCATAGGGATGTTGGTCAACTAACCAAAGGTCACATAATTAAGAAAAATAAGATTAGTTCTTGGCAGTGGTACCACCTCCACAGGGTATCAACCTCTTTTTATAATAGAAAATGAGCTTCTTCGTCTAGGGGCAGTGGGCGACTACAGTATTTCTGCAGCAACTTTTGTGGTTCCTGTGGGAGGCAAGTTATTGGTTTCTTTCTGGAAGATCCAGTTCTAGTACTTAGGGATCCCTAATTCTAGGAGGAAAAGTATCCTGCCGAATGGAAATATGGATTCCTACAATGTAAGGTTTTATTTTTCATCTAGTCGACTTATGGCTTTGCAGGAAGATAGAAGAACCAAGAAATGGAAGAAGCAGGACATTTGCTTAGGCAACACTGCATCCTGTGCCTTCCCAGGGCTGATCAGTACTCACAGCAAGTTCATTATCTCCTTTGCTGAAGATGAAGCAGGTAACAAATGTCCAGGGTTATATGATTCTGCTTACTGGCACGTAACCCAGGCATTGACACAAGATTTGTATAAATAGTTATTACGACTTTCACTTTTATCACTACTATTTAGTCATCTTTTATAGTATACTGGATATTGTTCTAAGCACTTTACATTTTTACCTCCGTGGTGTAATTATAATGCTCATACACCAACCCATCCTGTCTTGATTGAACCACATACCTCGTTGTGGGATCAAGGTCTACACTTTGGTTTTCTCAATCATTTGACTATGAAGGGGGTTCATGCGCTTCTCCGTTCCTGCTTTTATTCTAATCTGCAGTTATAAGAATGTGGACAGGGCCACCTGGGGACAAACTAATGGGCAGTGGGTGTTCTGTCCTGACTGTTGGACTGGGAGAGAGTACCTGATGGTCAGCTCACTGGGTAGGCTAGGCCCTTTCCTGACCCTGCCAGGAATTTGTGAGCAAGGGAGAATTTCTTTCTTGAAAAACCTAAGAAGGTAGTCTGCTAGGTAGGAGATTACTCATTAAACAGGCGAGGCACATGTTAGGGCATCAGTGAAACAAGGCGTGTGTGTGTGTGTGTGTGACAGAGAAAGAGAGAGAGAGAGAGAGAGACTCAGTTCTAATAAATTCCCTCCCCCAATTTTTTTTTTTGGAGAGGTTTTTTGCTATAGGGCGTGTGCGCTCGCCAGACAGACAGAGAGAGACAGAGAGATAGAAAGCGAGAAATCACCCCCCAGGGGGGATGGCCACACCGCAATCCCTTCTCCTCCATTCTCCTCTCGGGATCTTGGGCACGCACGCACACGCGCCTGGTGTGAGTTTAAGCCACCGGGTCCGGGACTCAAACCGCGGTCGATTATGTGGGAGTCCAGCGACATAGCCATTACGCTAACTGCTGGTCCCCCCTCCCCAATTTTGTAATCAGAAATTTCAGCTTTATATAAGTTTATAGAAGTTGTTTCATTTTCAAAGATAAAAATTTCAAATTCAAAACAAATTTTATTTTGTCTGACGTCTCTGAGCACAGCAATCTTTTCCGTAGCCAGCACTGGATCTAGTCATGCTTAGAAGCAGAGTCTAAAATGGGACTGTAAGTGTAAAGCAGAGCCTTGAAGAATTCCTAAATATGTTTATTTATTTATTTATTTTGTCCACGCTGGGTCCTGGGGCAGCTGCACAAGACCTTAACTTTGAGTAGATACAAAGAAGCCCAGTCAGCTCCTGGACCCTTCCCTCTCAGCTAGTGAGGAAGAGAGAGTTTGAGATGAACATTTTACAGCAACAGAGGGTATTTTGGAAAATCCAAGCATTTTTAATAGGAAAAAAAGTCTATGTGAATTCCAAATTGGAAGTCCAAATATTTAAAAGAGGAGAGAAACCACAGGCTGGCAGAATGACGTTTAGTGGAAAGTGAATGACGTGAAAGTTACGGGCACTGTTGGGGCCTCTCTCATGCTGGACGCCCCTAAGCCCCTAGAAGGAGAACCCCTGGAGCAGGCCTGCTCGGGGATCCTGGGCTTTTCAGGAGGCTACAGAAATCTTGAGTTTGGTGGTGTGGTTCATTGTGCCTGCAGACTTCTTGCTAGAGAAAACAGGCAGTTTTTGAAAACCAGTCAGTACATCTGGCAAAGAAACTAAGCGTCCTTGGCTGAAGTTTATGAAGTGCACTTGCCAACACAGTCCCAAGCCAGACTGCCCAAGGGCGGCCCTAAAGCAAGTGAGGCTGTTCCTGAGGTGATTTATTTTCTTCTGGAGTTACTTGCTTTTGTGTTTTTGCATAAACTGATACATATTTTCTGCTTTTGTCATATTCTTTTTTAAAAACAGTTTTGCCAGTGGGCATATGCACTCACAAGGGGTTGGGAGACTGGGAAAGCAGCCCCTGTGGGCCAGTTCTCCTTCCTCTCAGGATTTTGGGTGTGCACACACATGTACCCAGTGTGTTTCTCAAACCTCAGAGTCTAGGACTTGAACCACACAGTCAGCCATGTGAGATCCAGCCACCCTAACCCCAGGCCACTGACTGGCCCAGGCATATCCCTTCTTACTTGGAGAGAGTTTTTAGATCTGAGCGTTCTTTTACTATTTTATTATCGGTCATTGACTTTACGGAAGTCACTTTTTAGTTGACCTAGAATTCTGCCTCAGCTGCTACTAAGTTTACTTATCGACTTTTGGAGCTGGCAGCCCGGGCTAATAGAGAACTGCCGAGTGAATGGCTGGTGCAGAGCTGGCCCTTGCTGAGTTTTGATCAGTTGGATTTCTGAATGTCAGTCACTGGAGCACATTTTTAAGAAGACTGGTCAAACTAAAAATGCTGGCAGTAAGTTCACATTGTACACATTTTTGCTTTACATGATAGATTATAGTTTTGTTTTCCTCCTGCAATATAAATTAGAAATATCATTTGGGAGGCCAGCAGGTGGCATGGTGGTTAAGGTGCCACCTTAACCACATGGCCATATGCAGTTTGAGACCTGGACCTGGAGGCTTGAAAATGATGCCAAGCACATGTGTGTGCATGCCCAAAATCCTGAGAAGAGACTGGAGAAGAAGGGATTGTGGCATGACTACCCACCCTGGGGGGATGATTTCTCACTTTTTCTGTCTCTCTCCAGAGAGGACATGTGCCCTATAGCAAAAAACTAGAAAAAAGAAAACTAAAAAAATCAGTTGAAATTCACGTCTAGAATCATTTTCCCTTAAAAATACAATGAGAAATCCATGGCATGTTGAAGACATTTACAGAAACTGCAGTCATGTGTAGGGACCATGTAGCCAAGCAGGGTTTTCTATTCTCCTCTTAGACCAGGCATGGTTTGGAGGAGCCCCTGCCTGAGAGCCACCTGTGTGCACACAGACCGTTGATAGACACCTCATTTATCTAGTGGCAGAATCACTTTGAATGGTACCTGGAGTTTCCAGTCAGACAGGCAAACTGACTCTAGGGTAAGGTGTTTCCTAACTCCTTGGATGCCTGACTAGGGAAGATTGTGCACATAGTTTGTCAGGACACAAAACCGTAGTTTCAGGCAGCTGTCACTCTGCATAGGGGGATCTGCTAAGACCGTGAGCCTCACAGCCTGCACAAGGCAAAAATTGGGCACTGTGTTCCACAAATTTGAGAAAGAAAGCTGTAGTTTAGATAACCCAAGGCTGTGTAAAGCTCTCGCTTTTCGGGGCCAGCAGGTAGCGTGGTGGTTAAGGGTGCTGGACTCCCATGTGGCTGACCTTGGTTTGAGTCCTGGACCTGGTGACTTGCTTTCTCACTTTCTCTCTCTCTTTCTTTCACTCTATCTCTCTCTGGTCAAATTAAGAATAAATAAGCAAAGTTAAAATAAAATAATTCTTTTTAAAAAAGCTCTTGCTTTTCAGGTTTGCAACTTCACAGATATTGCCTTTCTTAAAATTGAGTTGTGAATACAACAGGTGTACTCAACCCAAGGCACACAGCAGCAAGTGAATTTAATTTATTGCCATTGCATAAACATTGTGCCAGTTTCACAAAGTTGTTTAGGACACAGCACCAAGGAACAGAGACAAGAATGTATTATCAATAGTAACTACTGGGGACCAGCAGATGGCACAATGGTTACGTTGCTGGACTCCCACATAGTCGACTGCGATTCTAGTCCCAAACCCAGTGGCTTAAAACTCATGCCTGGTGCGTGTGTATGTGTGCCCAAAATCTTGAGAAGAGAATGGAGGAGAAGGCACTGTGGTATAGCTATCTTCCCTTGGAGGAGTGGGGGTGACTTTTCACTCTCTGTCTGTCTCTGTGTCTCTGTGAGTGCACCTACCCTATAGTAAAAATATCTCTAAAACAAACAAACAAACAAACTAGTGACTACTAATTATTGAGCACTTCCTAATTGAATATCTAACAATCACTGGAGGCATTAAGATCCCCATTTCACAAATGAATACATTTCTTAAGAATTATACAGGTTAAATGCTCACCCCAGACAACATAGCTACATCCGATACTAGTGTTATCAGATTTATCTAACTCTCAAGTTGGGGCTCATAACCCTGTGTATACTACACTGTGCCTTGGGTCATCAGAAAAGCCATGATACATTTTTGCGTAGAAAAACAGAAAAATATGTCATGACTTTTCTGGCAGCCTAATATAAAGCAAGATGCAATTAGGAGCGTTTTCTGGAGTTCAATTAGAAAGAAATGGGAAAGAGCCAGGATCTTTCTGAAAGAAATAGAGGAGACAGTGAGTAGAGGGGATTCTGTGGGGTGTGGAGAAGACAGAGAACAGAGGCTGAAGTGTGGGAAGGTCGCAAGGAAATGATCCCAAGAATTGAATGAAGGAGGAAAATGACAGAAAGGGGCTGAGAGGAAACAGAAGGACTTCAGCAAGGGCAAAATAAAGCAACTAACAAATGGTCCTTGGCCTGTAGACTGCCTGTTCCCAAGGTTTCACAGAAAATGTCTATCAGTAGAAAGAAAAATAGAGATTTATTAAAGTTTCCAAGGGCAAAAAGATGGTAAGCCTGTTTTGTTTAATACACACACTCATAGAATCACATCTGCTAGGCCACACTTTGAGCTGGTATTTAGGGGTTCAAAAATGGGACTTTCTCGCCAGGGAGCTCACAGTACCCTGACAGCCTGGCTGCCAAGCTGGATTTTGGGGTCCCACTTATGGGACTCACTGTGTTTTAGGTCCATGCCCTCATTTTGATTGCTCTATGCTTCTGGCCTGCCCGATGTCTTTTTATTGCCCGCCTCTTCCTGTTTCCTTAGGAGAGCTGTATTTCCTGGCCACCTCTTACCCAAGTGCCTATGCACCACACGGATCTATTTACAAATTTGTAGACCCCTCAAGGTAAGATTTGATGTCATTTTCTTCTCAGGTGCATTTTGTTGTTTTTTAAAGCGGTGCCTCACTGTGTTGCGGACCTCCTGCCTCCTGAGTAGCTGGGACTACAGGTATAAACTACCAGCTCTGGTACTTTCAAATAGGGTCTCTCTGTGTTGCCCAGGCCAGCCCCAAGCACAAGATCTTCTTGCCTCAGCCTCCCCTGTGGCTGGGATTACAGGTATACACCACTGTGTCCAGCCTTTAGGTTGGACCAGGAATGGAACTTGGGCCTTCCATGTAGTCCCAGACTGTGAAGCATGGTGTCTCAGCAGCAGGCTTCAGTTGCTGGTCCTCAGGTGCCTTTTTACAAGTCCTTATCTCTAGACAGCCTTCATTCTCTCCAAGTTACCAAACACTATTAATGAAAAAAATGTGTGCTTCAGTGAAAAGCAGTTTGGGCAAACAAATGCATAGAATAATGTGTCTATAGGAATTATGCAATGTTTGGGAAGTGGTCTCTTTGCAGTTGGAAATGAGAATATTGAGTCTTTTCAGAATGACTAGTCTAGGCCTGTGGTCTGTTCGTTCTTTCTTTCTTTCTTTCTTTCTTTCTTTCTTTCTTTCTTTCCTTCTTTCTTTCTTTCTTTCTTGGAGAGGTTTTTGCTATAGGGTGCATGTGCTTGCCAGAAAGACAGAGAAAGAGAGACAAGAAGTGAGAAATTACCCCCCAGGGAGGATGGCCATGCCGCAATTTCTTTTCCTCCATTTTCCTCTTGGGATCTTGGGCACGCACGCACATGTGCCTGGTGTGAGTTTAAGCCACTGGGTCCGGGACTCGAACCACAATCGACTACATAGGAGTCCAGTAACATAGCCATTATACCAACTGCTGGTCCCTATTTTAAAAATATGTTGGTAGGAAATTCATCTGAGGTGATCTAATATGGGGTGTATCCCTCTAAAGACTTGAGTAAATATTGCTACCCTGTTTCTTGGGCTTGATTAGTTTCGAGGGTCTTTGGCAGATACCTTCAACAAGGTTTCTCAGCATCCCACTTGACCTTTTCTGGAATTCAGTGGCAGGATCCTTTACACTTGGTGGAAGACTCCACGCTGTTTCTTCTGCTTCTTTGCCCACCTGTCTCAGAGGCTAACTGACCTCCAACAGAGCAGTCAAAAGCCTTAGAATAACTTCCTATCTGTGAAGCTGTTGAGGCTATGGTCAGCCTCTGCCCTGGGAAGCTGATGTAGTGTATCACCTTGAAGAGTTTGGGTGGTGCACTGGATTCATCTCAGGGTTTTTGCCCAAAGCAAGAAAGTCTCCCCCTGAATTAATTAGCTTACAAATGGACCTACAGAGGAAAACTTCCCTGGGGGGGCTTATGCTACTGTGTCTGTGCTGCTAATCAGTAGACACTAGGCAAACAGGTCTTGCCTGGCTCAGGGGCCAGGCCCAGCTAGGCTTGTTTTGTAACAGGATTCTTGGTCTGTGTG
The DNA here is from genome assembly GCA_026018925.1 of Tupaia tana. Lineage (NCBI taxonomy): Eukaryota > Metazoa > Chordata > Mammalia > Scandentia > Tupaiidae > Tupaia > Tupaia tana. Next base: position 135,757,164 of record JAKSZU010000007.1, read on the forward strand.
TTCTTCGAATTCTTGAAAGAGGCTCAGCCCCTGAGGCTGTGCCTGGGGTGTTCTGCTGAGAGTGGAGCCTGAGTTCCCAAGGGGAGAGTTTGGAACTGGGCCGTCTCTACCACTGGGTCTACTTCTGTCTTATCTCCTGGGTTTAGGGCTACACAGAAGCTTTGTTGGATCAAGGCCTTTAAGGAGCTGTAGATGGTTAACAATGCCTGGGTGGGGATTTTTGCTCTGTCTACCCACAGGCATCCTATGGGAATCCATTTTTTATTTCCTTTGGCAATTTCCTGATTTGGCTGAGGCAGGGAGAGTCATTTAACTGCCCCCTTTCACAGAGCAGGGGAAAGAGAGGCCACATGTGAAGCAGCTGTAGAGCTTTTCTTACACCGAAGCCAACCTTCCTCCTTCACATTTTCCTTGCGTTGACACCTGCTAAGTCCTGAGTGCAGCAGGCACTGTGCTCGGTGCTGTGCAGCAGGCTCTCGTGGGCCGCCTAGGCAAGTCAAATGCCTCACCCAGGGTTCTGCCTTGGGGGCTCAGCATGGGCACTCAGATCTACGAGGGTCAGCGTCATCTCAACACTGCTTACGAGCTTCAATGATAATTACAGAATTATACAGACTGCTTCAAGCTTCTGGAGCAGTGAGCCAGGTTCCCTTTTCATACTTATCCAGACCATCTGCATGAAAGGTGCCACACCTGGCACGCTGAGGCGCAGCTGGTTAATTTATGTGTTGTTTCTCCCTTCCTGTCTTTTCTCATGCCCTACCTTTAGAAGAAGCTAAATACGGTGATGGAGAAAATGAACCGTGGAGCCTGGGTTTGAGTCTTGGCTCTGCCACTGTCTAACTCTGACTTTGGGCCTGTTTCTTAGACTTCATGTTCCTCAGTTCCCCCTCTGTAAAATGGGATGATAATAGGGCCGACCTCACAGGGTTGTTAGGAAGAGCCGATGAGTTAATGTTTACAGATTATTTAGTGCTTAAGAACTACTGTGGTGTGTTTTTCTGTTTTTCCACTGGGGTGGGGATGAAGGCAGTAAGAGGCAGAGTCAGAGTGAGGCAGAGAGGGCTGTGGGGACTGGCTGAGAAGGTCCAGCCCTGCTCGGTGCAGCAGGAGTACCCTGAGTATCCAAGGTCCCCTTTAGTCTAGATGTACCCAGGACACAAGCAGTTTGAGAACGAACGTGCTACTAGGCAGAGAGGCTGGCATTACTTAAGGGCTGTGCCTTGAGTTCCTGAAGGAATTATCTTTAAAGGTTACCACCACCAGCAACACCACAATCAGAAGCAGCAGCAGAATTATTATTGTCATTGGGACCAGCAGTTAGCATAATGGCTATGTCGCTGGACTCCCATGTAGTCAACTGCGGTTCGAGTCCCAGACCCAGTGGCTTAAACTCACGCCGGGTACGTGTGTGTGTGTGTGTGCCCAAGATCCCGAGAGGAGACTGGAGGAGAAGGGATTGCGGCGTGGCTGTCCCCCCTGGGGAGTGATTTCTCGCTTTCTGTCTCTCCGTCTCTCTCTTTCTGGCAAGCGCACGCGCCCTATAGCAAAAACCTCTCCAAAAAAGAATTATCATTGTCCTCATTACCTTCTGAGCATTTCCTATGTGCTGGGTTTTGTTCCAAGAGTGTGTATGTGTGTGTATGTGTTTAAATTTCATTTTATTTCTGGACAAACTAAGTCTGGCTGCTGCTTTTCATGGTCGATGAAATGAGAGGCAGGGGCTGGAGAAGTTCATTTCTTTTTTTTTTTGAAGAGGTTTTTGCTATAGGGTGCGTGTGCTCACCAGACAGAGAGAGACAGAGACAGAAAGTGAAAAATCATCCCCCAGGGGGGATGGCCATGCCGTAACCCCTTCTCCTCCATTCTCCTCTCGGGATCTTGGGCACGCACGCACACGTGTCCGGCGTGAGTTTTAAGCCACCGGGTCCGGGACGTGAACTGCGGTCGACTACGTGGGAGTCCAGTGACATAGCCATTACGCTAACTGCTGGTCCCGAGAAGTTCATTTCTATAACAGTTACACGGAGGAGGACAGCAAGAACCATTAAACTCTTGCAAAGCGCAGCAGGTTCGTAGTATTTACAGGTAGAAGATCCAAACATGTGCAAATCATTCCTCACTACGCTCAGTCCACTCAATCGCTGTCTCCTGAGTAATTATCCTGATTCCTTCAAATCCCCATTCCTGGTTTCTCATCTGACTGTTCCTCAAACAGATCCCCCCATGACTCAGCATTTCCTCAGATTGTCTTGTTAGAGGCCTTTCTTAATTTTAAAATGTCTGAGTCCCTCTAGCCTACTTCAGTTTTTTAGGAATCAGTTGTGGTGTGCTGGGTACAGAGGTTTCACTTCCTCTTCACTATCTGCAAGATGGGATACTGTTGGGTCATTGGAAAAAGGTCATAATACATTTTTGCATAGAAAAACATGTCATGACTTTTCCAGAGACCCAATATTATTTTCTGCATTTGATAGATGTGAAATTGAGACTTAGCAAGATTTACCTGTGCCTGTTCTCGAGGATTTGAACCCAAATCCATCTGTCTCCAGGCCCCGGCTCCTAACCGTCTCACAGTACTGTCTCTGAAGTGCCCGTGGTGCCTTGTAAAGCCCATGCCCTTCCTCCCCTCTGTCTGAGCCCACGACAAATTGCTAGTATTGTACATCACTCCCATCCCCACGGATAAAGTGAGAGTTGAGACCGGTTTTCACAGATGTTTGCTTCCAGGTGACCTTCATTTCCTGGTTGCATCTTCACAGTTCTGTGTCCTTACCCTCTTTGTCTGTGTTTTTAGGCGAGCACCCCCAGGGAAGTGCAAATACAAACCAGTGCCCGTGAAAACCAGCAGTAAGAGGATCCGGTTCAGGCCGCTCGCCAGTGAGTCCAGCTTTGAGTCTTAAGCTTGGGCTTTTGTGTCCAGGAGCAGGTGTTACCTCCAGCACACACACTGCCATCCCGGGTGGGTGGTCCTAGTTTCTCCATTAAAAGGAGGATTGTTCCTTGTGGCTTAGTCTGTACCTCTCCTCTGTATAACAGAGTGCTTCTACTATGACCCGTTATCCTCTAGTCACTCCTTCACTCCTTCAGTCTGTCCTGTGTTCAGTCACTTGGCATCGTTCATTTAGCATTTACCTCATGGCGGGCTCTGTGCTAAGCCTTTGGGATACAGCAGTGAACCCTTAAAACCTCGAACCAGCAGGAGTTCAGAGTCTGATGGAGGGGGATGTGGGCAGTGCAGAAAAATAAAGAAATATGTAGGCACTTCTGAAAGTCCATGGAAAATGTATACTTTGAAAAAGCTATACATGGATTTTGAATTTTTCTTTTTGCACCATAATAATATTTTAATTCTATTTTTTCATGAACTTTTTGAAGTTCCCTCATAGAACATGAAGGTTCTGGCATGGAAGTCCAGGGTACTGAGAGGGCCCCTAAAGTGAGGAATTCTTCTTCAGCAGGGTATAATGGGAGTCCGGGAAGACTTATAGAGGAGGGAGGCTATTTTTTTTTTTTTTTTTTGGAGAGATTTTTGCTAAAGAGCGCGTGTGCTTGCCAGACAGACAGAGACAGAGAGCAAGAAATCATCCCCAGGGGGGATGGCCACACCGCAATCCCTTCTCCTCCTCTCGGGATCTTGGGCACGCATGCACACGCGCCCGGCGTGAGTTTTAAGCCACTGGGTCCGGGACGCAAACCGCGGTCAACTACGTGGGAGTCCAGTGACATAGCCATTACGCTAACTGCTGGTCCCGAGGGAGGCTATCTTAAGGAAACTATTCCAGAGCCATCCATCACCCGAGTGACTTCATTAAAAATGCAAAACATTTTGTTCAAAGCCAGATAAGGGAATTAAAAAATATTAAAAGTTTATACTGTAAAACCTTCATACAGTTATAGACTTCCTGGTGATGTTACCCTTCTAGCTACTTTTCAGGACTTAAATTTCTCACTAAAGAAATGTTTATTATTTTTCAGAGACAGTCTTGGACTTGCTAAAAGAGCAGGCAGAGAAAGCTGCTGGAAAATTATCGAACGTGACCTCAGCTTCCAGTCCAGATCGGGCCCTGTCTCGGAAAGGCCCCTCCAGGAAGCCGGCTTCTCCCACAGGCAGCAGGAAAACTGTGCGAGGGCCTGGTTCAAAAAAGAAAGCCAGAGTGCAGCCCCCTGCCACTCAGGGGAAGAGGAAGAGCCTGAAACCCCACCATGGCGGGATGAGGCAACGAGCACAGCGGCAGCGAGTCGGCAGAAGTCTCCCTGACCTTTTGCTCAAGGTGGCCAAACGGGAGATGTGAGAGAGGAGAACCGCGCCAATGGAAGTAGCAGCTCCATGAAGACCTTAGAGGTCCAGGAGCTGGGATGGAGGTGGAGGGAAGCAGAGAGAGCTTGACTGTGTGGTTGTCCTCTCTCTGGGAATCTTGCTACCCGCTGAATGAGCAAATGCACCTAATCAGCGAGCAGTGTTTCTGCGTGGGGGTGTGTGTCACACATGGCCAGTGAGCCTGGGCTCTTCTGCACTGGTCTGGAAGCCTGCTGGCAATCCACTGGTCTCTCCATGTTGTCTTGTCAATGTCCATGACCTGAGGTCATGAGTCCACATTTGCTTACACTGACACATGCTCTTTGACCTCCTGGCTGTTTGGCATTAGGAAATCTAGTATGCTTTACCACGCTTGCCTAACAACTGTACTTGACTCTCCAGCCTCGTCCCAGGTGTCAGAGGAGGCCTGTGACAGACTCCCAGGGAAAGCCCCCCCCTTTTACCCTGTGAAACGCTCATGAAGTGACCAAGACCAGGTTCAGCTCTGTACCTCAGCACCTACTATTTGGCCTTGGTGAATAGTGTAATAAACTTAACCAAATTCAACTTATTATGTGCTAAGTTTATGTACTCCATATTTTATAAAGTTTGTTTATTCATGATAGGGAGGCTGTGTGTGCACACAAGAAAGAGAGAGACTCGGAGCTGGTCATGCTATAGTCCCCTTCCCTCTGGCTCCTCAGGATCTTGGACGTGGGTGTGTGTGTTTCAGGTCCATGTGGCCAAGGATCTGAACCAGCAGTTGGCCTTGTGGCTTCCAGAACTGCACCAACCGTGCCACAGAGGCTGGGCCTATATACTTTATCTTGAAACCTCCAAACCTTGCTTTATATGCACTCCTATATAACTTCTGGAAGATGAAAATGAAGCTTCGTGAGGGTGAGTGGCTTGACTACGGTGATAAGGGGACAGGAAACAAGCAGTTAAGTTGGACTCAACCAATGCCCCCTTTCGGCTGTGTGCTTGTCACAGAGAAGGATTATGGCTTTTGAACCAGATTCTTAATTCAAGGAAGAGAAGCCTTATCTTCATGAAGTTCTCCAAACCATGCCAAACATCCACAACAGTGTAGGCAATTTGATTTAAGGAGAACAAAAGCAGAAAATACCAGGGTTGCTAAGGACTTTTAGAGGTCATGTGATTGCTGCTTTAAATCAGATGGGACACATTCTGGACAGATTTTTTTTTTTTTTTTTAACATCCCCATAGAGCGGTTTTCATCTTTTTTCTTTAGGTAACCTAACCTAACCTAACCTAACCTAACCTAACCTATATTCATCGAACTCCTGATTCTTTTTCTCTTCTGTCTTTGTGAAAGATATAAGACACTAGTTATTATTTTCTGAAGATCATTTTAGATCATCTTTTTTTTTTCCCTTTGTCCTTTCTCAGTTTTTGTTTTGTTTTTGTTTGTAATCGCCTACATTTGTAGTACTTACGAATACTTACCAGGATGGAAACTTCAGGTCTCATCAACCCTGATATTTTACACTTTTATCTCCTTCTCAGATGAAGACACCTGGAGAAAGGTTAAACTCTGAATTATTTTGCTGAAAAATGGTTAGAATGGAGCCAGCAGGTGGAATGGTGATTAAGGAGCTGGACTCCAACATGGCTGACTGTAGTTTAAATCCCAGATCCTGTAGCTTGCTTTCTCACTTTCTCTCTCTGGTGAGTGCACGTGCCTTGTAGCAAATTAAAAAAAAGAAAAAGAAAAAGAAAATTGATAAGTAATTCTAAAAAAAAAAAAGAAAGGGAAAAAAAAAAAAGAAAAAGAAAAATGGCTAGAATTCCTAGTCAGCTCAGGGAGATTGGACTTAACCCCTGGGCCAAATACTTACATTCACTTTGCCTCATCTTGTCCATCAACTCTTTCTTTAAAGACATCTGGCAAAAAATAGTGTCTGGCCTGGAAGTGTTTGAGCTGGGGGAAAGTGCACAGAAATCACATATCAAGTAAAGAACTGTACTCATCAAATTCCAGGCATTCTGAACACAGGAGTAGGAAGGTAGTGGGTGAACCTAGAGAACGGAACCAAACTGGATCTTTAAAATGCTGGGAGGCTGGGAGAAAGCCAGAATGCTCCTCTCTGACCAAGTGGCTTTATGTTCTGGTGGATGGCTGGCAATGCCAGCTAACTTTTCTGGAAGGTGCTAGCACTTGTGGAAAGCAATCTCTAGGGTGCAGCAAAGGCAAAATGTGTTCAGGGTGTCGAAAGTTGAGATGGTCAAAAAATACACACATGCAAGCGCTTACTCTTTTTAGATACCAACTGTTGTTGGGAGAAAGGGGAGGATTTATGAAAACTGGTGATGTACCATTAGAATGCTTCAAACATCTCATCATCCACTCTTTTCCTTGACCACTAAGTAACTCAGAGAAAGTAGTACTGGCACTAAGGTATGTGAAGAACTGAAATGGCTGTGAAGGCTGGTTTCAGGTTTAGCAGGACTGCAGCCATTTTGAAATTAAGGCCTTTGAGAACAGTCTGAGGAAATGCTGAGTCATAAGAACTGCTTGAGGAATGGTCAGTTGAGAAACCAGGAATGGGGATTTGAAGGGATCAGGACAGTTACTCAGGGAAAAGTGATGGACTCTGATTGATTGTAGTGTGGAATGACTTACACATGCTTGTATCTTGTACCTATAAATATTAAGAATCTGGCGAGCTTTTGGAAACAGTCTGATGGTTCTTGCGGACTGTCTCTGTAACCGGTTACAGAAATAAACTCCTTTCTTCTCCTGCCTCTGGTTTCTTGACCACGAGAAGAAGCAACTGGACTGCCTTGGCTGGTAAGAACTTTGCAAACGCTTTCAGTGTTAATGAAGTGCTGACCCTTTTGGATAATGACTGATGTGTCTGTGCGTCCTATTTCCTCCAGGCACTCTGAACACTTCACCTCCATAGCTTTCCTAGCATCAGAGAGCCTGACTACAGAAGGGTAAAATACCCACTGAAAGTACGAGTGTTCTTCTAGAGCTAAAGTCTTGCAGGCCAAGACAGCTAGTCATGCTGCTCTCAAAGCTAACTGCTTCAGAGGTGTATTCTCCCCCCCACTTTTTTTTTTTTTTTTTTTTTTTTTTTTTTTTTTGCTATAGGGCGCGTGCGCTCGCCAGACAGACAGAGAGAGACATAGAGACAGAAAGCGAGAAATCACCCCCCAGGGGGGATGGTCACGCTGCAATCCCTTCTCCTCCATTCTCCTCTCGGGATCTTGGGCACGCACGCACACGCGCCCGGCGTGAGTTGTAAGCCACCGGGTCCGAGACGCGAACCGCGGTCAACTACGTGGGAGTCCAGCGACATAGCCATTACGCTAACTGCTGGTTCCCTCCCCCCCCCACTTTTAAAAAAGCAGTTTAAAATTGGGACCAACAGTTGGTGTAATGGCTATGTTGCTGGACTCCCATGTAGTCAACTGCGGTTCTAGTTCTGGAACCAATGGTTTAAACTCACGCTGGGCGTGTGTGTGTGTGCGCGTGCCCAAAATCCTGAGGGGAGAATGGAGGAGAAGGAATTGAGGTGTGGCCATCCCCCCTGGAGGGTGATTTCTCATTTTATGTCTCTTTCTGGCGAGTGCATGTGCCCTATAGAAATAAAACCTCTCTCAAAAAAAAAAAAAAAACAAAAAAACAAACAAACAAAAAAAACAAAAACCAAAAACCAAAAAACCGTTTAAAATTATACTTGGGAGATATTTAATTTCATCTCAGTGAATGCTCTGCTTACTGCTGGCCAGGTACAGGAGTGGCTCTAGTGAGACCGATGATGAAAGAGATTTTGTAAACCATAGTTTACCTGGTGAGCAGAGGTTAAAAATGAACTTGAGGGGCCAGCAGATGATGTAATGGTGACATCGCTGGACTTCCACATAGTCGACTGTGGTTCAAGTCCCGGACCCTGTGACTCAAAACTCACACTGGGCATGTGTGCGTGCATGCCCAAAATCCCAAGAGGAGAATGGAGGAGAAGTGACTGTGGTGTGGCCATCCCCACTGGGGGGTGATTTTTTGCTTTCTGTCTCTCAGGTAAGTGTATGTGCCCTAAAGCAAAAAAATCTCGTTTAAAAAAAAAAAAAAGAAAAAAAACCTTGGAAGCCAAGTGTTAGAACTCTGATTCCCTACAGCTGCACCAGCCAATATGAAGATACTGAAAGCTTCAAGTGGGAATCACTGATGTAATTTAAAATGTTTTGGGAGATACATTACCTTCCCCCCCCCCAAAAAAAAAGAGCAATATTAATGGTAATTGTACTTTCACTCAATCTAATACATCCATGATTTTATCATTTCAACATGTAACCAATTAAAAACTACTGAGAGTTTTTTTTTTTTTGGGGGGGGGGGGTTCTAAGTTTTATAAACCTGGTCTGTATTTTACTTCTTTAGAACATCTTAGCTAGGACTAGCCACGAGTCAAGCACTAAACAGCCACGTGTGGTTTGTGGCTGTATCTTACATATAGTCCTTTCTAAAAATCTGGCCCTAAGATCTGAGAAAAGAAACCCGGGGTTGAGATGATTCACGTGTTCAGAAAAGACTCTTGGCACTCTTACCCAGTGACCGTGTAGTCATGTGAAATTCTGCAATTCAGGGGAGAAAAAAGGAGAAGCGAGAAGAGCTGGAAACACTGGTTTCCCAAGCAGCCTGGGCTGTTTGTTTTTGGGAGTCACCCCTCTGCTTCCCGAAGGGGCAGGGCGTTGGAGCCAGGCAAGGTTCCGAGGCCCGGGTTGCCACGTGTCAGCCGCAGAGCCGGCTAGCATCCAGGCCACGCTGGCTGGCCGCGCGGTCGGCCTGGGAAGGGCGTGAGGACGCGCACCCGTGGGTCTCGGGGTGAGAGGTGGGGCGGAGCCACAGTGCCGCCCGCCGGCCGTGCGGCGTAACTGCAGACGCAGGGTCGCTGGAGCCCTCTGCGCTGCCTGCGCGGCATTCACCGGGAAGACAGACCCCCTCCAATGCCTTCTGTAATTCGGGACGTAGCCCCTGTGCAGGGCGTGCATAAGCAGTTTATGGCGCCTCACGCCTTCATTTCATGCTCCAGCTCGCAGGTACAGGTACTGCGGGGCTTGGTGAGCAGGTTCCCCCTTCCTGCCTTTTTGTTGCAGCCCAGGATTTTCTCTTCCGGGTCACGTTGAAAGCATATTAAAAATGCTTATCTGTATTTCAGTAGGACTAGCGTTAATCTTGTCGACAGAATTTCACAAATCACTTTTTATGTAACCTTTACCCTATTTCATGATGTGGTAAAAGACAAGTCAACAAGAGGTCTGGGAGAGTCAAACTCACAACCCCTGGTTTAGAAGGCCAGTGGTCTAACCATTGAACCACAGAGCCACCTATTCTGGTAGAATTCAAAGGTACTGAAAATAGCATTACTTGGAACCAGCAAATGGCTTATGGTTACGTCGCTGGACTCCAAAGTAGTTGGCTGCAGTTTGAGGGCCCCCCTGCTCCCCTTAAAACTCACTCCGGGAGAGTGCATGTGTGCCCAGTATCCCGGGATTGTGGCGAGGCCATCCCCTACCCCTGGAGGGGGCGTGGTGTGGCGTGATTTCTCACTTTCTGTCTCTGGAGAGTACACATATCCTACATCTCTCTTAAAAAATAAAACAACAAAAGCATTGCTGTAGTTGGCAGTCTGTGAGCATAATCCAGCTTGCTCCTGTTACCAACGATGATTACCAATGATGATTTTAAAGACTAAAGATTTTAAAGTTTCCTTAGTGTCCCTGGCTTCCTCCTTGTCCCATTTCCTCTGGTCATTGCTCTGGGCTTTCCTCCTCCTTTGCTCCAGGAGCTTTGGAGGCCTTCTCAGGGTACACAGAACAAAGGCTGAGGTCCTCAGTCAATTTCATTGTGTGTACACAAGCTTTTCCTCCCTCTCAAGCTAGCCTGCGGACACTGTCATGTCTCATTTGACGTGGTTCCTTCTACCTGAAACATTTCAGCCTGAACTTAATGTCTCGTGTTGTCTTGTTAAGAGCCATGGAGAGCTGGCTTATTTTCCACTAAGGTGATTTTGAGGAGTGTATCAGTTTGCTCGAGCTGTTGTAACAAAGTGCCCCTGACTGGGTAGATTAAACAGCAGAAATGTATGTCTCCCAGTTCTGGAGGCTGGAAGTTTGAAATCCAAGTGCTTTTGGCAGGGTTGGTTCCTTCTGAGGACAGTGATGGAATGACCCATTCCAGGCCTGTCTTCTTGGCTTGTAGATGGCTGCCTTCTCCCTGCGTCTCTGTGTATCTTCCTCAGTGGGTATCTCTGTATCCAGATTCTTCTGTTTATAAGAACACTGACTCTGCCAGCAGAGGGTCCAGCTTAATGACCTTACTTTATCCTGATTACCTCTGTAAAGATGCTGTCTTCAATAGGGTTACATTCTGAGGGACTGGGGTTTAGAATTACAGCATATGAATTTTTTTTTTTTTTTTTGGAGAGGTTTTCGCTATAGGTCGCGTGCGCTCACCAGACAGACAGAGACAGACAGACAGCGAGAAATCACCCCCCAGGGGAGATGGTCACGCCGCAATCCCTTCTCCTCCATTCTCCTCTCGGGATCTTGGGCACGCATGCACACACGCCCGGCGTGAGTTTTAAGCCACTGGGTCTGAGACACAAACTGTGGTCGACTATGTGGGAGTCCAGCGACATAGCCATTACGCTAACTGCCGGTTCCCAGCATATGAATTTTGAGTAGACACAGTTCAGCCCATAACAAGGAGGTCAGGCATTCAGTCAAGGCAGAGCCCCATTGGAGTTTGGATTTCCCTCTGTCTATTCCCGTCACCCATGGCAGTACCCTCACCTCCCAAGCCATGGTGCGTTTGATCCACCGCCACTGGAGGTAGGACTGGAGAGGCCAGAGAAACCTCACCTCCTTTTGATTCTAACTTCTGAACTGTGGGAAAAGGGACATAAGATGAAAGGCAGGATGAGAGAAAGGTAAGGAAGATAGACTTTTAATTTGAGGTTGCATGTGCTCATGTGCTCTCTGGAGAGTGACAGAAAGAGAGAAAGAGAAGGAAGGTGGGGTGGGGGAGAGACAGTCACACCATAATCCTCTTTCCTCCATTTCTCCTCTTGAGACTTTGGGCAAACACACACGCATGCCTGGAGTGTTTATCAAACTGGTGGGTCCAGGACTCGAACCAAGCAGTTGGTCATGTGGGGTCTGGCTACCTTAAACGTCATGCTAGCTGCTGGCTCAGAAGATAGGCATGTTAAAGCTTTAATTTGTTCATAAGTAGCATGACTTTCAAAGAAGAAGCCTGAGAAGTCTTTAATTTTATGCTCCTCCTTTTTCTCTCTACCAAGCCCTAGCTTAAGGCCTTTCATCGCCTCTAACATGGAGGTGATGATTTTGGCCTGTGTCTTTTGCAGCATTTAGAAGGATTCAACACAGCAATGAACTTGAAAGTGTTAGGAAAATGGGAAGTACCAGGAACAAATGTGAAAGGGATTGTTCTTCAAAGGTTGAGCACTTATTTCGAGAAGGTGGTTCAAGCTGAGCAGAAAACCACGTGAAGAGATTCTGGCTTCTCGCACTGTGTCCCAGGTCGGGGGAGAGGGGGAGGAGAGAAGGGAACGTAGGAGTCCAGCCACAGCCCTCGCTGTTGCCCTGGTTAAAGGGACTTTTTGCTTTACGATGGCTTCCTCTGCTCCTCTTCCCCTGCTGCCACTCTCCTCTCCCCTTCCTGCCAGGTCTGACCCTAGCAGTTCTGAGGTGGGGAAGGAGGCCAGAGAGCCTGAGACTACCCCAGCCCTCAGGTTAGGGCTCTTGCTTTACTGTATCTTGGAGAGGAGGCTGCGACTTGGGAGGGGAAGGGATTTGCATCAGATGCTTCATAAAGCAGTAGCAGAAGCTGCAAAGTTGTGTGCTTCTCCATGGTTTTTGCTTTCTATTTTGGCAGGTAGTCAAAGAATGTAAAAACCAAACCAAACCAAAACAAAAAAACAAGCTACTAACTAACCAAACAAAAACAGGAGAAAGGGGCTTTCTGAGTTTGTCCAAGATAAAAGATAAGATCTTAACTGGGGACCTGGGGGCAGGATAGGGAGAATGTGGGATTACTTTCCTCAAACTCATCCACATCTGAGCTGCAGGTGCAGGGGACATAGGAGCCCCATGGGTGGGGACAGGGGCAGAGGGTACAAAGGGGAGGGGACAAGAAGTAGGATATGCTTTTGCTTTAAACCCAAAACAAATTCGCATGGGGAAGTGGCAGAAGTTAGGGCCTCAGGCAACCTAGAACATACATTTGTCCAGGTACAGGAGACTGGAATGAACAAGAGGAAGGTAATCCCTGCCTCAAGGGTCCCCGTTAGCCTCAGAAGAGGAGTGAACGCCTGAGTGCAATGTTCTTAAGAGTCCCTGAAGCTGGCCGCTGCTGGTGTCTGGGCTCTTTTCATTGTCTCTGGGGTGGAGTTAGAACAGGACACCAGAAGGACTTGGATTGTGGGGTCAGTGACTCAGTCCCAGATGATCTCTGCTCTGATTGCCCAGATCCCTGGAGGTGGGACCTTAGCACCTTTTGAAATGACTTGGGACACAGCCCCCCTCACCACCCTAAATGGGCGAGCATCAGGGCAGGGGTAAGTCACAGAGGGGGCAGCATCTGATCTCCTGGAGGCCGTGCAGTAGTGGGGGCCTCCTAATCTTATGTGGGTCCAATGGAAGGTTCCTACTTGTTAAAATCATTGTGATAAAATTCACGTCTAGATTCAGGTCCTAGTCCATACCATACAGCCTTCTCTTGAATATCTTTTTAACCGTCACTGGACTTTGGAAGGGAGTTGCTGGATGATGTCCATTTTGAGCCTGGGGATAGTGATCGATTGCAGTAGTGATGCAGAGGTGTCGCTGGGTTAGAGTGCAGGGACCAGGGCTTCTGGGGTTTATACCGCTCTGGAAGGGATGGGTCAAGACAGGTGACAACTACAGAGAAGATTCTAGCAAATGCACCCCTCACCCTATCAGCGTCACACCTGGTTTACAGAAGGAACTCACCAGCTCCGTCTTGCACACCCAGGCCTGTGTCTATTCATGAGCTGTGGGGCCAATAAAGAGTAGTTCACCTGGGGTGCTCAGGGGCCTTCCCTTCCAGGTCAAAATGCAGTGGCTGGGCAGGGCATGGAAGATCGTGGGCTTTGAGGTCTGGAAGAACTCAATTGAAGTCCTCACTATGGAAACACCCAGACCCAGCTTACTTCTCTTTGACATGCAGAGGATGACATGGTTAGATCAATGGTTAGAACTGGGGTTTAGTGTCCCTGGGACCTAGCTTCCAGTTCAGCTCTGTCACTTGCTGGCTATGCCCAAGTTACTTTTTAAAAAATTTTTGCCAGAAGATGCCTGCACCCACAGGGGGTGGGGAGAAGCAACCCCCCCCCTCCCCAGGGCGTGGTCACACTGCAATCCTTTCTCTTCGTTTCTCCATCCTGTCAGGACTTGGGGCGCGTGTGGGATCCAGCTCCCTTAACCACAAGGCCATGGTTGGCCTGGAGGTTACCGACTTTTGAGGCTCCTGTCCTTCACCTAGGAAGTAGGGCTAAGTGCGTCGGCATCTCCCAGGGGTTGTGAGGATAAAGTGAGATGCTGTGTACCAAGAGGTGACCACAGAGCTGGTCTCACAGCCCCTTCACGTGCTGTCCACCTGGGTGCCGTGGACAGGTCCACTTTCCTGTCTCTCCTCCTGTTAAGGTAGAGGAGCTTCACCTTGCCCCAAAGACAGCCAATGCTCCCCCTTTCTGCCCTGTCAGGAACCTTTTATCCCCAGAGCATCAACCCCTCATCAACCTGCCTCAAATCCAGTGAGTAATCTCTATGTGTTCTGTCTGTCCCCCCCCCAGACCCCCCGCCGCCCTTTCACTTGCCCCCGTCTGCCTTCGTCTCCATGTCTCCACGAGATGGCCCTGCTGGCCACTAGGTGTCTTGATAGCACTGGACACCAGTGGCCTCTCTTTCTGATACTCTCTTCTGCTACCCTCGTGGCTCATATGCCTGAGGGTCCTCCCACTTCCCCGGGGCCTGTTTCTCACCCTTTCCAAAACTCATCCTCCATGACCAGTGGCCTGGTTGTCAGTTAGGGCTCTTCTGCTACCAGTTTAACCAATCAGTGGTGAGACAGGCTAGATATGGGCCTGCCCTGGCAGAGTTTATGGATGAGTGTGGGACAGATTATTCAGGTAGTTGGAATCGTGGGAGACCAAAGCTGAGTGACATAGAGCTGAGATTCACAGTGAAAACAGACAATTTGGTTTCCTTATTTGTAAAATGGGAGCGATGACGGGAACGATAATACTATCCCATGCAGGTACTTGTGAAGAATAAATGCAATGGTGCAAATATTTTGCCCAGAACCGGACATCTGGGAAATGCTACACTGATGCAAATTACTTTTTACAATGAATAATTGTATCTAAGAGTGCTGTGTGAGGCCCTCCTATCTTAGGACTGTTGCTCACAGAAATAGGGGTGGCAGGAGGCATAGGAAGGGGTGAAGAGTGGGGCTGGCAGGCCCCAGAGCCCCGTCAGTGTAGCCAGAACTACTCTCCGGCACCTGCTGAGTGAGACGTTATCACCCTCCTTTGGGAGTTGAAATAGGAGTCAATGAGTCATGTTCAGAAAGGGGAGATTCTCTCACCTCCTCCAAGACCACGGATTAGAACTAACCTTATTAAAGTCAGACAGGGCAAGTGTTCAACGAGGCTGAGAAGATAGTCTTTCAGCTGGTGCAGCTGTCTGCTGTCCTTTCGCCTGCTCTCTGCAGCTTTTGATAGGAGCTTCCAACCCCCATGTACCATGGGAGATGCTTGGTAGAATGAGATGCTGGAAACGGTTATGTCAGGGACTGGAGGGCAGTGGAAATACTGAGAGTCTGCAGAAATTCTTCGGGGCTTTTGGGACAATTTTATGACGAGACATGAGCCACCCTCCTCGGCAGCTCCATGTATCCTCAGACCCCAAGGGGCCCCATGAAATAGAGAAAAGGTGGCTTCCAGGGGGAGTTGGAGCCTCAGGTAAACAGACTTTGAGAGTCTTACAATGAATTCATCTAGTTCCACAATCTCAACTCTGCTGCACATGAAGTTACCTGGGGTTTTAGAGAAAGTCATTGTCGGAGCCCCAGAAAGTCCTGATGTAATGGTTGGGGGGGTGGGGCCTAGCAATGATGTTTTTAAAGCTCCCCAATTGATTTTAATGTGCACGTGAGAACCACTGATCTGACAGCTTTCTATCTTGCAAACGTATAAACAGACTTCAAGAACTTAAATAATTGACCCCAAATAAGAGCCATGTAGTCAATCCGCCACCAAGTTTGAACCCAGACCTAGGGCTCTTCTCCATTGCTCTAAAGCAAAGCCCCCTCAGTACTAACACGTTGGATTAGCTTTCTCACTGAGAATGGCTATGGTCTTTATATCTTTAAGCCTAAATCTGGATATATTAGGCCATTGACATATTTTTCTATGCAAACATGTTTCATGACCTTCCTGACAACCCAATAGTGTTTGAATAGTGCTAACACCTAGCAAGTCTGTTGTGAAGCCTTTCCAGAACTATCTGTGTCTATGGTCTCAGGATCTGGAGTGATGATAAGCTCAAATTTTGGGGTCAGAAAAGCCTGATTTCTAATGGTTGTTTTACTGTTATCAGCAAATAATTTCCCATCTCCCAACTTCAGTTTCTTCACCTGTAATGTGTTTCCTTGGAGAGTCGACACAGTCTAGTCTCTCGGTTGTAAAATTAAGGAAGACAAGGCCATAAAGGTCTTAGCACACAGTGTGTGCCTTTTAGGAGACTAGTGCCTTATCCATTAAGCTACCAGGGCAATAAACACCTTTTACACGATAGTAGTAATAGTAGCGATTGTCATTCTTTATTACTAAACACTTGTGCATTTGATTTCTAGAGAAGTGGTTCTCAGTTGAGTGATCTTGAACCCCCAGGGAAACATTTGGCAATGTCTCAAGATATGGGTTGTTATAACAGGGTTGGGGGTTGGGAGTGCTGGGGTGGTGTTGCTTCTAGTGGGCAGAGGTCAGGGGTGCAGCTAAAATGAACTGCTGCGGTAACCTGCTGGTAATACGTAACACTGGGATTTATACTCCTAGAGGTCTGTGAGGATAATCTTGTACTCAGAGTTTGGAGATGCTGGTAGGAAAGGCCAAATAAAGATAAGCTGATTGCATCAGGTCCCATGGGGCGTCTTTCTCCACAGTTGTGCTCTGGGCACCTGGGTGTGGGGTGGAGGTTTGCATTAGCTCTCTCTCGTGAGCTCATCAGTTATGAAACAGTTAGCAACTGGAAAATGTATTTCACTATCTTGCTGGAGCCTTGTGTCTTTATCTTAAAATGAGAGCAGCTGCCACAACCCCCTAGGACCAGCAGATGGCGTAGTGGTTACACCACTGGACTCCTACATTATCGACCACAGTTTGAGTCCTAGACCTGGGGGCTTGGAACTCTCACATCGGGCATATGTGCACGCGCCCAAGTTCTCGGGAGAAGAATGGAGGAGATGAGGTTGTGGTGTGGTCATCCCTTCTGGGGCGGGGGGGCTTTCTCGGTTTCTGTCTCTTTCTCTCCAGTGAGCATGCGTGCCCTGGAGCGCATGCTCTCCTGGAGCCCACACAAAACCTCTTAAAAAAAAAAAAAAAAAAAAAAAAAAAAAAGATGAGCTCAATGTTTCTGGGCAAGCTCTGTTATGTGAGAAGAGAAGAATGCGTGTTAAAACTCCTTGAAAGCACAAAGCGTTTTCGTGTCTCTCAAGATTACTGCGGTTACTTAATTCGGGCGCTGTTGAGCGGTCACTAGGTGGCGCTCCGTCACCACACGAGAGGATGCTCTGGCCCTAGACGCGAATTATCCCTGTTAGCCGGAGTGAAAAATACGGTACCAGGAAAGATTTAGGTCCTCAGATAAGTCAGCGGCCCAGTGAAGCAAGTACTACCATGGCAGGTACGTTTTCTTGCTTGGAGCTGATGGAAAAAGGCATTTACTGTCTACAGGCTTCTGGCTACAGATCCAAACGATCAAAGCGCACAATTAAATGGAACCACATAACCACGCGCAGGCCTGGCCTCCGGAGCGGAGCAGCCGCCTGGACTCAGGCCGGTCTAGATCTGGCACCCGGGCTTGCTGCAACTGCACGCCGGCACGGTTGTCCCTCTGCTGTACTGGGGCAGAGCTATAGATGCTGAGATGCAAGCCCTGGCTGATGGCCGTGGACACGGTCATTCTAACGTGGAGCCCCTTTTAAAGACGCTGTCAGCAGTTCCTCAATGAGAGGCCTGGCCCCACTAGATGGTGGCCGGTGGCCGTGCCACCTCGCCAAGCCTGTTTTTCACCAGTAGGTTCATACGTGGGAAGGTGGCAGAGTGGAGACCACCTGAGGTACTGGACACGGGGGCCAGCATCATCGTCGTGGTGCCAGGCACACTGCTGATGTGTCCCTGGCCACACCAGTCTCCTGGGGCTCTCGAACTCAGCTGTAAGGGGATTTGGAATCGCTGGGTCTGGTACAAGCACATGATCATCTTGCCCCTTTCTTCACATTCTGTAGCCACCATGTGAAGTCCCTTGTGGGTCATTGCTTTGGAAGGACAGGGTGAGAGGGTGGTTTGGGATCCGACAGTGCTGCATTCCGACTGCCCTTGGGAATGTCCTCTCACTTAAACCTCAGTGCTTTCATCTGCGAACTGTGGAGCAAAAGGTTGCAAAGGAGCAGCTCTCAGTGAGGGTACTTGAGGGATGGAGGAGACTTGCACATAGTGGCCAGACAGCCATGTGTTATCATGGAGGCTCTGCTGAGGCCGGGGAGAAGCCTTGAGAGTGGAGAGGGGCAAATGCCATTCCCACCACGCTAATCCCTTTCTGCTGTGGTCTGTGGCTCCACTGACTCAGGCTCCCTCATGTCTGGTTCCTAAATGGTTACCACACTCTTCAGTCTAGTGACTGCTGTGGTGCAGTGCTGGCTGACAGGGATGGAGCAGCGAGTGTGGTACCAGTACTGTGGGAACATGAGCTTCCTGGGTTTAATGCTCACAACTCTGGCGAGGTGAGTATTGTCACTCTGCCGTACATGCAAGGACATCAAGGCGAGTCCCTGCTGGAAGTCTGAGGGCAGGTAGGCTCAGGAGGCTAACTCAGGCTGATCTGGAAAAGCAGGTGGGTAGGAAACTCGGTTGCTCCATACAGGAAGCTGAGGTCACCTCTTTTCTCACGTTGTCAAGTATCTAGAGGCTGCCCTGGCAAGAATGTGCTATGAATTCTTGTTCAATCAGCGCTGATACTTTGAAGGACAAAAGAGGGCTGTTATGGAAGGCTAAAGGATGGGGTTCAGTGGGAGAAATGGGGATTCACTCTGGTAGCCCCAAGATCATGGTGGAGTGTGAGGTGAGAGGGTAGGCTTGGGGAGTGTCTGGGAAGTTTAGAGAGGGCAAGGAAGTTTGAGTCGGATACTGCGGGCACATGAGGTGGACTTGGAAGAGCCACAGGGAAGGGATTGTTCCAGTTGGGTGCTTGGATTTTTGGGAAACTTGGTGCCAGTCACCAAGATCTGTGACATTGGAGCATGGGAGAGATGGGGAAAAAGTGGCTCAGGGCTATGGATGGACCCTGGCCCTTCCCTTTTACTTGTTAGAGCCTACCTAGAAGGAACTGGGTCTTTCTCACTTAAAAACAATTTTTCCCTTTGTAGCATTGCACAACGCCTTACATATAATGGGTATTCAGTAATTGAATTGATTGTCTCCTGTCTGCCTTTTTAAAAATATTTTGCTGGAGGGCACGTGGGCCCAGAGAGAGAGAGAGAGAGAGAGAGAGAGAGAGAGAAAGAGAGATCACCCCCTCTCCCCCCCCCGCCCCCCAGGGGGAATGGTCGCGTCATAATCCCTTCTCCCCCATTATCCTTTCTTTCAGGATTTTGGTCATGTGCACACACACATGCCCAGTGTGGTTCTCAAGCTGCTGGGTCCAGGTCTTGATTGTGCAGGTGGCTAAGTGGAATCTAGCCCCCTTAACTACTCTGCCATGAGTTGGCCCTGTCTACCTTCGTAGAGAGTTGCTTTCTCCTGGTTTCCGCTCCTTTATCTATTCCACACTTTATTTATTATTATTATTTTTTGCTGGAAGGCATTTGTACTTGCCAGAGAGAGACGGAGAAACAGAGGGAGAGGAGAAAGCATCCCCTCCCTATCGTGGGATGTTGTTATATCACAATCACTTCTCCTCTGTCTCCTTTTGAAATTTTGGGCATGCACACACAGGCCTGGTGTGTTCTACAAGCCGCTGTTTCTGGAACTCAAACTGCTTGGTTGGACATGTGGGATCCAGCTCTCTCAACCACCAGGCTATGGAGCCGGCCTCATTCCAGTCTTCTCTATTGACTTTATATTCTATGTGAGAGATTTTACCATGGGAAACATAACGGTGAATAAACCTCTGGTTCTGTCCTTGGGGAGCTTTGAACTATGATTTGAAGCAAAAAGTATTAACTACTATAAAAGAAAGGAAAAGTGAAGTGCTCCATACATTAAGAAGTTGGGATTAACCAGGCTACCTTCTCCTGACTTTGTGTTTGGCTATGCAGAGGGACGTTTGATGAAGGTACCCTCAGTAGGTATTTATGGAATGAATACATGACGGTTGAAGGGACTAGGGCTAACAAGAACAGAAAGGAAGAGCAAAGTTCGATGATAATAACCCTTATCACATTCCGGGCACTGTCCCAATACACACACACACACACACACACACAACTTAGTTCTTACAACAGCTTTGTGGCACAGGGGCCATGATTTCCCAATTTGCAGATGAGGAAACAGACTTAGAGGAAATACCTGACTTGTGCAGAGTTTCACGGCTTGTCAGTGGTGACCAGACTGTCCTGATGGAAGGCGGAGTGCCAGGCAGAGGAGTCAGGATCATTTTTACACCTTTGTCTGCCACAGCCTGATCACATCTCTCTAAACACACTAGTCCTCACCTCCATTTTCATCGCTCACTGTCCTACGCATCCTCCCCCTAGCTCGTGCCTCCACTCCTCACTCTCCCTCTTCCTGAGGCTAGAGATGGCACCAAGAGGCTGCAGGTGACACCGGGGACCTGATGCACAGAATTCCAGGGCAGCACGGGCTATTTCTGGGCAGCTCATTGCAGGCTCAGGCAGTGAGTGGTAATTACAAATAACCACGGCAGCGGGTCTTAGTTTAACCTCGTTCATTTTCAGAGTTCTGCATTTTGGTTTTGTAGATTTTGCAGCATAAGAAAGCCAAAATAATTAGGATAAATACCAGCCTTGCAAACTCCTTGGCCTGTGATCAAGCTTTTCCTTTCATGTGTCTAGTTTTTCGTGTGCGCTGATGAATAAGCCAATCTGTGTGTCTCTATTAATAAGACTTGCCACCATGATGAAAATGCTTTGTCATCCTCTCTGGGTTAGAGTCTAGGGGTGAGGATGCTGAATCAGTTAGGAACAATACTGAGGGGTGCTAGAGGATTCATGTCTAGGGAGGGAAAGGGGTCTTGGAAGGGATCACATATATTTTGATGGGTATTTTAGCAGCTTGTGCTGAACCCATGAAAAGGCAAAGGACCATTTGACGTCTGAAACCTGAGTGGTGTTGCTTGATATGGCTTTCGGGTTGGACTTTAAGAATGATCACTGATGTGAGGATCAGTCATATGCCAGGAATGGGGCAAGGCACTGGAGACTAACGACGCCCACAGCCTGGACCTTGGCCTGGGGGATCACAGCTTAACAGAAGAGATAAACATATACGTGAATGACTCATACAGGGCTGTCCCAGAGGTGGCACAGAGTGCTCAGAAATGAATATGGGGGACCAGCAGATGGCATAATGGCTACGTTGCTGGACTCCCATGTAGTCGACCACAGTTCGAGTCCCAGACCCGGTGGCTTAAACTCATGCTGAGTGTGTGTGCGTGCGTGCCCAAGATCCCGAGAAGAGAATGGAGGAGAAGGGATTGTGGTGTGGCTATCCCTCTAGGGGGTTATTTCTAACTTTCTGTCTCTGTCTCTTTCTGTCTTTCTGGTAAGTGTACGTGCCCTATAGCAAAGAAACCGTTCAAAAAAAAAAAATGGAGGTAGGGAGGGCACGAGGCAGAAAGGAAGGCTGCATTGACCTCTGAGAGGAGCTGGCCATTGAGGTATGGGCTAATGGGTGTCTGATCACTCCTATGTTAGTGGATTAGCTAGTTTGAAGGGTCTGTCTGGGTTATGTTGTTCTACACATGAGGTGGTTGGGTGAGATATGGATACCCAGAATTAGGTCTGTCACAATTCCTGTAGTCTGAATTATGCCACAGTTCCCTTCACGACCCTGCCCTCACCTCAGCCTCTGAGGGCCAAGAGTTAGGTGGTCACTGTGGTTGGATTCTTACTTCTGTGTTGCAGGTGGTGGACTTTGCTATCAGTTACCTGAAGAAGGAGGGCTCTTGTGTCTGGAGTCTTGCCTAAAGCTTGGTTTCTGCCTCCCTGGGAGTGCTGTGGGTGAGGATCCCCTAGGGGAGGCTTAGCCTTCTCCATCCTGATCTCCCGAATCAGCAAGACTGGTAGAACTTATGAGTGCCTCCCTGAAACCATGACAAGGTCGTATAGTCGCCCTCAACTCCCCCTACCCAGGATGGGAGGTGAAACAGGATCCAGTTGTGGATGTCCCATGCTCTTACTTCTAATTTCCCCTGAGCATTTCATACCATGACATGGGGAAGTAGGGTGAGAAGAGTGCAGACTAACATTGGGCAGCAATTCTACTTACCCACTGTTTGACCTGAGCCAACCACTTTATAAGCGACAGTTTTTCCCATTGTAAAATCGAATTATTCAAGTTCCTACCTTTTGGGAATTACCCTGAAGCTTAGGTTGGATCTTGTATAAAAGGCATTTTATGCAATGCTGGGCACATGCCTGGACATAATAGAAATATATCATTGCATAAATTAGATGGAGCTATAAAATACATCATTCATTTAACTATTATTGGTTGAAATAAATGGTCATGGTGATTTTGGAATGTTCATGGCCTTATTTATTTGAGTTATTCCCTTCCCAGTGCATTTCTGAGAATTTGTTGACTATTCTGGTGTAGTGTTTCCAATTTCTTTACTCACATGCAAATGTTTATTGAGACCCTACTGTGCACTAGATACTAGTCAAGGCATTACGTATATCTCAGTGAATGGTTCAGACCTTGTTCCTGTGTGATTTTGCTCTAAGGTTCCTGTTTTAGGCTGAGCCAGGTGGTGGTGGGTTGTGTGAGGTGGGCTGTTACCAGGTGAATTGGGGTGGAGCTGGAGGGCAGAAGTAGTTTCCATGGGCAGGGGTGAGTGCTTGGTTGACCTCCTGGTTGGTGAACTGGTTGAGGAACTTAATGAAAACATGACAGTACTCCAGAGTGAGGCCCAATCCTTTGAGCTGTGGTTGCAGGAAAGTTCTGTCTCAGTTCTGGGAAATCCATCCTGCACCAAGTGGAGTCCACCAGGGCCCAGCCCTTCATTCCTGCTTGGCTGCAGGTGAGGAGCAGGACCAGCTGGGAGCTTTTGAAAGATGCCGATGGGCTGGAGCTCCACCCTGAACTGACAGAACTGGTCTCTTGGCTGTGGCCTGGGCATTGGTTTATTTAAAAAAAAAAAAAATCCAGGTGATTCTAACAGTGGTCAGGGTTAAAATAGATCTATGTCAAAAACCTAGCAGGAGAAGCTCCCAGGCTTGCTTTGGTTTTCAGTAGGCCACTTATTGGTGATCTTGGGTGAGACTTTCTCAAACTGATCCCTCAGTTTGTTTCCCTAGACTTCCTCCTGAGGATTTAAGGTATTTGGTTGGGAAGAGCTAATTCTCGGATATGGCTTCTGGTATTCTGTTCTAAGTGGACTTCTTTTTATTTATTTTTAAAAAATTATTTTAGAGGAAATTTTTGCTTTAGGGTGCATGCACTTGCCAAAGAGACAGTGAGAGAGAGAGAGAGAGAGAGAGAATGAGAAACCACCCCCTCCCCTAGTGGGGTTGGCCATGCAGCAATCCCTTCTCTCAGGATCTTGGGCACACATGCACATGTACCTGGCTTGAGTTTCAAGCCATTGGGTCTGGGACTTGAGCCATGGTTGACTATGTGTGAGTCCAGCAACATAACCATTCTGCCATCTGCTGGTCCTAAAATTTATTTATTTATTGAGCGACAGAGAGCAAGGGAGAGACAGATACCCTGACAGGGTCTCACCATCTGCAATCTTTTCCCCAGCCTTCCAGCCAGCCAAGATCACAAACATATGTGGTTGCCCTTGGTGTGTTCAGGTCAACCTGAATGTGGCACCTGAACCTGGACCTCCTGTGTGGCTCCAGTATTGCACAATTGCACAGCAGCACCCTACCACCTGCACTGCTGTGATTGAGCCTGCTTTTAGCTTTTCAATGAATTGTGAATACTTCTTGCAAAGATCTTTTGCTTACAAATCGGGACCCAAATTATATATATTGGGTTATCGGAAAAGTCATGATTCATTTTTGCATAAGAAAATATGAAAAAATATGCCATGACTTTTCTGATGACCCAATGTTTTTTAAAAAATAATTTGTTCACTTAACTTTATTTTTTATTATTATTTTAATTTGACCAGAGAGAGAGAGGGTTAGTGAGAAAGCAAGCTGCCAGGTCTGGGACTGGAACCTTGTGAGAATCTAACTTCCTTGACCACCACACCACCTGCTGGCCCCAGACCCAGTGGTTTTTTTTACTTATGAGATGGAAATATAGAAAAAAGAATGGGATTAATTAATGTAAGAATTAAACATTTATTAAATACTTATCATGTACCATGTTTTGTGCTAATGGTGTGTGTGTTTGTTTACACGCATGCAAGATAAATAAAATCTGGTTACCACTTAAGGAGCTCTCAGTATAATCAGGAGAAAAGTTTGTAAGAAATAATTGCAATGGCTACCAGAGGGGTACAGATTCTGTTATGGGAGTGTAGGCAGGAAGTGGTAAAAACTCATGGCTTACAGCTGGCATGAGCCTTTCCATCTTTCCAACTTTTTCAACTCTTATCTAGAGTTGAATCCTGGCTCTTAACCTTTAGAAAAGACATTTGAACTTTAGGTACCTTAAATTTCTCCCCTGTAAAATGGGAGAATTAAAAGATATATCAAAGTCATTGAGTTGTTGAGAGGATTGAATATGTAAATTACAGTGCTATGCAAATATATGTAAATCAGCACACTGCTGTCTGGCAGATGGGAAGCCCGTGATGAATGAGATAAACTGTTGTTGCAAGGTTACGATAGAAGCACTGCTACATTTCCCATTTCCAATGGTATTAAAGGATTCTAGAATGGCAACACCACAGTGACTGAGGCAGGTACCATCCATCTCAGACAAGGGCGGGCTAGCTGTCCATTTTCTCAGGCCCCTCTGGTTTTATACCTGTGATAGGGATGCTGCCTGAGCATCCTCGGGTATGTTTTGAACTTGTTGGTGCCTTGATATTATCCTCTGGCCAATGGAATGCCTCTGTTCTCAGAGCTGGAGAATAAGATTCCGTGCAAGTCTTCTCAGTGTGAGTGTTCAATGAATGGCTCTTCCATTTGCAGCAATGCCTGTGTGCCGCATGGGAGCCAGGCACTGTTCTAGGCTCAGGGTATTACCGTTGGAGGGAACTGGGTTGGGAGAACAAATAAGTGGGAGTGAGGGGGATTTTGAGGCTGAAACTTAGTAAGGTTAACCCCATTTTCAAAGCTCCTGTTTGCCAATTCATTCACCTTTCCATGTTAACACTTTTGCACTCTGCGTCTGACTTAGCAGCAGGATTAAGTGTGCCACTGGATTCTGGGGACAGTGGTGAAGGTGAGCTGTCTGACATTCTCATCTGCATGAAGGGATAAACTGTCCTTGAATCTAATCCACAACCTAGAGTGTAAAGTGATTAGGCAGCCTCTGGGCAGGGCTTTCTTGGACAACAGTGACTGTAGTGGCTCTTCATACCTGATAGATAGTTCTGGAAAGACTGAGTGTGCATATTAATTCCTTTCTCCTACAGTGTGATCCACTTGCAAGCAGCATTGACTAGATTCATGATATGCCAGACCCATAACTGATGCATAGAAGCAAGATTATAGAATTCATTTTTGGGGGGTCAAACTATAGCCTTGGGGACTCTGGGCCCTTTTCTTATGGCAGTTTGTTTTCTGGTTTTCTGCTCTGGCTGTCACTCAGTTTCCAACTGGCAAGGGGAGTCTTTAGCCTGTTTCTGTTACAGGGGTGTGCAAAGTTACTAAGATGGCTGAAATTTCTCTGCAGCTGCAGACGGGGTCATGAATCCCTATGTAGTGTAATTTGAACATGGAACATTAAATCAGACAAAAATCTAACCTAAATCTTAACCATTCGGTACTCTACTTTAATTTTTGGCTCCAATTTCTCCCAGAGAAGCAAGTGCTGGCCAGCACCGGCAGGTCTATGAGCAGTGAAGGCTGAAGCAGTGGGTAGGACTGAGTGGTTTGTGTCTGGAAAACAGTGAGGTTTGGGAAAGCAGTCCTTTTATGCAGTCAATTTGGGGAAGGAAGATGATTTTGAATTTTTTTCTTTAGTGATGTTCTCCCTAAAGGGAAACCATGGCCATTTACAGATACCAGAAAAAGAGGTCATTTGAGAAGCTGTGATATTCAATTGCTGTAGTCCTTTTAATTTATGGCACCATTTCCTGAAGGATAAGCCCAGGACTACCACTCTGAGGGATGTGCCACGAATAGGGTTCTGTGGTCACAGTGGCCTGGGAAGCCTGAAGACTGTAGCCCTGTTTGGAGCTCATGTTAGCAGGTTAAAGGCTCTGAAAAGTCCTGCAAAGAAGTACCAGGTTTACATTTGTTTAACCAATCACTTTCCAAACTTATATGAAACTTTTTTTTTTGCATGCGTAACACCTACACTTTGGGAACCTGGGTTAAAGTGAAGAAGAATAGCATTTACTGAGCTTCTTCCATTGGAGGGATCCTGCTAGATGCTTTAGAGATATTATCTCTAAACCTTCTTATAGGTTGCCGTTATTTTCATTTCCATTTTGCACGTAAAGAGACCAAGGTTTAGCAAGGCCAAGGAGCCTGCTCCTTGACTAGTACATGGTGAGCTGAAATTTGAACCTTGCTCTGGGTAACTCCAAATCACATTCTCTTTTCACCTTGCCCTACTTCATAATACCTCTTTTACTTTTAACCGGAGAGGCAGGAGAGACTGGAGAATACTAAGGGACTTGTTTGAGGGCCTGGTGCAGATTTGGCATTTTTTCCTTCTTTATGGATACATTCAAGATCGTACACCTTGTAGGAATCTCTCTCTGCCAAGAGAAAAGCTTGAATGGTGGCCAGGCCCCATAAATTCAAGGATGATTGCATTAAAAAGCCAGCTGCCCTTGAGCCTGGAGTACAACAATGTTTAGATGGATTAACAGAGGCCCACAACCTTTATTATGACACTCCCATGGTAAGGAAGTCTTTCATCAAGTTGTATTGTTGTTTCTGGGCCCCCAAGTTCTGTTAAGGAATAATTTGCCGACCAAAGCTGGGGTAAAAGTGTCTGACGGAATATCCCATTCCCTGCAGCTGCCTCTGGTCTGTGGTCACCCACCCTCAGGCACTCCATGTGAGAGGTGCTTTAGCCTGAGAGGTCTCAGGAAGAAGGAGCTGGTCTAGGGTCCATGATGCTGGCTACAGGGCTGGGGTCCTCAGGCTGGGGGCCAGAGAACAGAGGGCATTACTGCTAAGATGAAGTCAGATCCGAGGAGCCCCTGCAGTGCAGGGAGAGCTCCACTCTCTGGCTCTCCTGGCATGTTGTTGACTCTCCTGCTATCACAAAGGGGTTTTACCACCAAGCCTGGCTTCAAGCACAGTTCATGAAGATTTCTTTTATGTCGCCTGTTGCCAAAATGATCTAAAATGAGAGGTTTGACAGAAAAAAGGGTGATGACTTCTCTTTATACTCTGATCACAGGGTGGGAACACTTCTTTGGCTGAATGATGCCAGTCTTGGGAGAGTTTTGAAGAATTCAGTAGAGTCACCTTGGCCTTGGTCAATGTATTTGGATCATCTAAAAATGCTTGTGTTGTTGTGTTTGGTAGGTCTCAGAGACCATTAAAATAAAGATGACAAAAAGAAAATAGCCCTTCAAAGAGGTTGGCCTTCTGGGAGGACATATGAACCCATGATTGCAACACAATGCAGTAAATGCTTTATGAGAAGGACTTTCAAGGTGTGGCAGAAGAAGGTGTTTAGCAAGGCCCAGGAGTGGGGATCTGAAAGCCTCACAGCTGAGCTCGGAAGAGGAACCTTCTCATTAGAAGAAAGGGTAGGGAGGGAAAGAAGGGCACTCCAGGCAGAGATAATAGGGCATGCAAAAGCAATTATGAGATTTCCATAGCTTGGGAGAGCTGGAGAGGTGTTTTCATTAGATAGAAAATGCTGGCTTCCAGATGCGGATTGGTGGGGGCGGGGGGCAGAAAAAGAATTAGAAGACCACAGGTCAAGAATATATATGGGAAGGAAAGGACACCTTGAGATTTTCAGGTACCTTTAATATGTAATGTAGGAGCTGTTACCCTGAGTCACTCTCTGAAGAACAAAATTATCTTTGGGAGAGAGTCCTGGGCTTGATTTATACATGGGATATGCAATTTCAAATTTCATCCTTAATCTCTTTTCCTAGGTCAGCTGGGGAGGGGAAGATGGGGTCCTTGGTCAGCCTTCACACTGGCCTCTGAAAGTGAACATGAACACTTAGCATCCTAATCAGGCAGCCTGGAGGGGTGGCAGGATCCTTACTTCTTCCTGAATCTTCAGGGAAGGGAAGCAAGTCCTCCTTTTAGCTGTGGTTGAGCAACCTTCCTGCCGGATCCTGAATACCAGCTTGGTCCCAGCTTTAGGCTATAGACTGTGGTAGAGAATGCCTCTACTGTGTGGGGAAGGCATTCCGGGGAGCTGTCAAGTCCCGAATATATACAGCGACCCAGGCTGCAATATGTCCAGAGCTGCTATCAAAATGAAAATAAGGGAGATCTCCTGTCTGCCAAGATGTCACACCTCATAGATTTAAAGCTGGACAAAGTGACTTGCTGACCTCCATATACTCACAGGGGGCACATCCATCTTCCCCTTATATAATCCACCAGTCTCTCATTGACACTCCGGCAGGGCCAGGTTCCTGATAAATACTAGGCCTGAGCCGATGGGTCACATGAGCTTTGCCTGCCACTCGAGGCCCCTGCATCGCTGGAGTGGGATGAGGAGGACTTTGTTTGCTTTTTCCTATTTATCTTGATCACCCTCGATGACTTTCATTAGGGTTTCTATGAAATAGTCACAGCAGGAAAACGTTATGGAAGAGAAACGAGGGATGATATAATAAATACCAGCTCTGTGGCCGTATGGATTCCTCCTCGTGTGTTGAATAGGGGCTGTTCATCAAAGCCTCTTAAGGGAATTTCGAACCAGAGGGGTCAGGCAGGTGTTTCCGATGGGTGGAGCTAGGGTGGTGGTGCAGTGAATTAGGACAGTGAGTGGGTGGAGCAGAGGAGACTGGGCCTGTGAG
Organism: Tupaia tana; assembly: GCA_026018925.1. Classification (NCBI taxonomy): domain Eukaryota; kingdom Metazoa; phylum Chordata; class Mammalia; order Scandentia; family Tupaiidae; genus Tupaia; species Tupaia tana. The sequence continues at coordinate 135,786,082 of JAKSZU010000007.1, forward strand.
CAAAAGGCAGGAAGGGGGAAGACCAGCTACCACGTGCCCTCGCATAAGGAAGCAGGAAAAGGAGGAAATGCACATGGCAGGTGAGGTCCAGGGGCTGCTCTGTGGGCCCAGACAGATAAGATGAAGACAGGGCTTCCAGAGAACCTGATGTGGACATGGAAGTACATTTTTCTGGTAGGGGGTTCTTTTCAAAGCCCCTAGAAAGGGTCAGACTATAGTGAAGGTGGGCAGCCATGAACTTGCAGAAAGAACTGCCTGGGGGTTTGATCTGAAACAGTGGGGTTTCATGAACCCCTTTTCCTATTCCTCCTTTTAAATTGTTATTCATGATAAACGAATAAAATGTACACACGAGGGAGAGATAGAAGGGAAAAGAGTGAGAGAAACACCCTTGACAGGGTCTTGTCATGCTGTGATCCCCTTCTGCGATCCCTCCAGCTTGTCAGGATCTTGGGTACGTGCACACACACCCAGTGTATTCTAGGTGAACTGGGCTGGGAATCTGAACCCACGGTCAACATATGGCTTCCAACACTGCAGTTTAGCATGCTGTTGACTGCACCGCTGTAGCTGGGCCCATCTCTTCTTCTTTCTCTTCTTCTAGTTTTTTCCCATGCTTTCTGCCAAACACGCACTTGGATTAACAAACTTGGAAAATGAACAAAAGATAACTCCAAATTTGAGCAAAATATTCATACTTCGTTCTCACCCTCAAACATGGGGTTCTGTAATTTCTTAGCTGAAGTTCCGGTGGTGTGCCTGCAAGTGTACAAGTGTACCCTGTGGTTAGGCGAGGTGCCTTTTCCTGTATAATCTCTCTATTCTTGAAGGGCTAGGTTAGTCCAGGAGGTAAGGGGCAGCCATGGCCATTGGGGTTGTGTGTGATTGTGTAGACTGGTTGGGAGGGAGAGCAGATGTGCTCCGCGCAGCTTTAAGTCCGGCTTCTGACCCCCTCCTAGTGAGGGGGGCGAGAAATCATGATGTGAAAGCAGTATCCCAGAATACAGAGGCCTTGATTGTTTACGATCTGTCCTCATTTGGAGGAATCCTGATGGTGGTGGCCCCCTGACTGTGGTGCCTCCAGCAACTTGCTCACTATTATGGTTTGCCAGAGAGCACTTTTCTGTGGCTGTATTAGAATAATCCAGTTCTCTGCATGATTAAATCAAGATGCCAGGATGTTTATCTGATGGGGTGATCAATCACATAAATCCTTTCTCTTCTTCCTTCCACCTTCTGCTTTTCCAAACACACACTTGGATTAACAAACTTGGAAAGTGAACAAAAGATAAAAAAGAAAAAAAAAATGGAGGGGACCAGCAGTTGGCATAATGGCTATGTTGCTGGACTCCCGTGTAGCCTACCACGGTTCGAGTCCTGGACTCAGTGGCTTAAACTCATGCCGGGCACGTGTGCATGAGTGCACATGAGAGGAGAATGGAGGAGAAGGGATTGTGGCATGGCCATCCACCTTGGGGGGGGGGGCGTGATTTCTCGCTTTCTGTCTCTCTGTCTTTCTGGCGAGCGCACGCACGTGCCCTAAAGCAAAAACCTCCCCCACCCCCCCAGAAAAAAAAGATAAAAAAGGAGACAGCCTATGATGCAGATCATAAACACAGGCCCCCTATTTTGACTGCCATGTTCCTCCATCCTTACCCACTTTCCTCATTAAGAGAATTGTCTGAAAGCTGGAATTTTCTTGTCTTTCTTTCCTTCTTTCTTTTTAAATTTACGTATTTTTTGGTGAGAGTGAGAGAAACAGGGAGGGAAGGAGGGAGGGAGGGAGGGAGGGAGGGAGAGAGAGAGAGAGAGAGAGAGAGACAAGCAGCCTCTGTAGTGTGCCTCTGTCAGCCAGGAACACGAGCATGTGCACTGGTGCCTGGCACGTACGAGGAGACCTCAGGATGTTACTGTGTGATCTTGGCATTGTGTAGTGTTGTGTTACTGCTGTGCTACAGGTTGGCTGGGAAGCTGGGATTTTTTTTTTTAAATTTTTTTTTTTTAAGATTTTTGCCATGGGGTGCACATGCTCATCAGAGAGAGACAGAGAGAGAGAGAGAGAGAGAGAGAGAGAGAGAGGGAAAGTGAGATTCACTCCCCACCATGCCATACTCCCTTCTCTTGTACTCTCCTCCAGGGACCCTGGGCATTCACACACATGTGCCTGGCATGTTTTCCAAACCATTGGGTCTGGGACTTCACTGTGCAGTTGACCATGTGGGATCCAGTGCCCCAACCAGCACACTACCTGCTGTCCTAGAAAGCTGAAATTTGATGGTAGGAAGCTGGAGTCCAGCTTTTGGGATGGTTTCTTGAGAAAGTTGGGGATAGGAGACCTGGAATGGGCCAGGGAATATGAGCTTGGGGGCAGCAGAGTCATAAATGGTTCCCATGCCTCCTCCCGGGAGTGGGGGATGATGTAGAGGAAGGGAAATAGCAGTGCATGTAGCTGGGGAGGGGAGAGGACAGGATAGGATGGAGGCCCTGAGCCCAAATCCAGGCCCTTGCCAAATGGCAGTTTCTGCCTGTGGCTCTCCTGTTCCATTCATTTTTGTCATTTTATCAAGCTCTTTTTGAAGCAGAATTTGTGATTTGGAGGTCTTCTAAAGATTTTAGTGCTCTACAAACCCTGGTGGCCTTGTCCTCATAGCTCTGGATGCCAGAGCAAAGGATCTGTGCAAGGGAACTCAACTTAAAATAACAACTGAAAAATACTCTATAAGCATGGTATATTTACATAAAACTCTAAATATTTCTTGACTTTCCCAAAATCCTAAATTGGAGCCATAAAATTTCTAGGAATCATACATCTTTGTCTATCACTAGGTAGTGGGTTCAAATATGATACTTCTGCTACTTGCAAAATATGATCTTTCCCCTATGACATGGTATCCTTGGGGTAGGAGGAACTAATACTTATTCCCATCATGCCTGGGTGCTTTTTGTTATTTCACTTGGTCCCTCTGCTCAGTCTACTCCTCTCACCTCATACAAGTAGGTATTATCCCTGTTTGCAGATGAAGAAAATGAGGCTTCAAGTGTGGGTCAGCTCAGAGTTGGGTCCAGTGTAATCAGAGCTTAGGAGCAGGAGGTGAGAAAGGTCAGTGCTGAGATTTGAGCCCAGATCAGCCTGACTTGAAAGACTTTGCTCTTTCTGCCACCCCATGCCATCTTTCTTGTTGGTTTTCATTTTAAAGGTCAGAATCACAAAACATTCCATCTTTTCAGGTCAGGTGTGCCAAAAGCCCAGGTTTGGTGTTGGCTTCTTGGCCTCTCTGAACGCCTTTGAGGCGGAACCTGTGGTTTGGGCATGTACCCCCTGCCTCTCACCGCTGCGGGCTGAGTTGGGTTGAGAGGGCAGGTGGCACAGAAGGTGGATAATTGATTTTCTTGTTATGAATATTCATTTGAGGTTACTTGTCCATCTGTTCTCCTGTAATTTCAACATGGCCACTGAGTACTGAACAGGAGCAAGCCTGTCTTCCTTCTTCTAAGGTCACTTTTTTATTACTGGAGGATCAGGGCTGATCAAGAACAGAGAGGGCAGGGACCAGCAGTTGGTGTAATGACTATGTCACTGGACTCGCATGTAGTCGACCATGGTTTGTGTCCCAGACCCGGTGGCTTAAACTCACACCGGGTGCATGTGCGTACATGCCCATGATGCCGAGAGGAGAATGGAGGAGAAGGGATTGCAGCGAGGCCAACTCCCGGGGGGTTGATTTCTTGATTTCTGTCTGTCTCTCTCTGTCTCTCCGACGAGCACATGCGCCCTGTAGCAAAAATCTCTTAAAAAAAAAAAAAAAAAAAAAAAAAAAAGAACAGAGAGGGCTGGGTGCATTGTCTGGGCTCGGGGCTTTTCCCCATCACATGTCCTTAACTGTATTAAGCTCTTTGGAGCCCTCTGATGAATGGATTCCCAGCATGGCCATTTGCACAGAAAAGCACGCCTGCTTGCTGAAGGACTGGGGAGAGTCATGTCCGAGTCATGTGACTGAGCCACTGGGCAGCTCTTGGAAGAGAGGGCTTGTAGGGTCGCTGTTAATAGTCTGTGATGGAGAGGAAGAACTATCAAGTGCAGTGGCCTCATTAGTTTGGATGGGTCTATCTGCCTCAAATAACACATTTTAGTCCCTTGTGTAAAATCCAGGCCAAGTACTAAGTAGGAATGTCCCTTTGGACTCACTGTAATTTTTTTCTTGGGGGAGGGGAAATTTGGTGACTCTCACTTTGGTTCAGAGGTTCAAATGTGGCTATGTTCTGGTATATTAGTTAAAAAATTTGTTATTTATGATAAAGTAACTCATCTATGCATTGCTTGTATATTTGTTATACTGTTCTGTGTTAGGTACTGGGCATATAAAGAGTCTTCAAGGAAAATGCTTATTATGAAAAAGTTATGCATGAGTTTCATTTTTTTATTATTATTTTTTTAAATTTGCCAGAGGACATGTGCACTCGCTGGAAAGAGCACAAGAGAGAAAGAGGGAAAGTGAGAAAGCATTCCTCATGGGGGACAGTCATGCCACAATCCCTTTTCCTCTACCTCTCACTCCCCTTGGGATTTAGGACTCACACGCAGATGCACCTGGTATGTTCCCAAGCTGCCAGGTCTGGGACTTGAACTGCGCTTTTGTCTGTGTGGAATCCAGCCACCTTAATCACCATGCCACTGACTGGCCTTGACTTCAATTATTTTTGGCACCAAAATAAACTCTTACTCGAATTTCATTTTATCACAAACTTTTTGAAGCCTCTTTCTATGTCTGAGGAAAAGACTGCTGTGGAGTTAGGGTCTTATTTGGGGAACGTAGTACAGATACATAAAAGGAACCTATAATCTAAAGTATTGTGATGAAAGGCAGTTAGAAGGTGCTGCAGGGGACATAGCCTGGATATTGGCGGGTGGGTTATGGAACTTTCTGGGGGAAATGACTCCTTATTTTGAACAAGAGAAGGAGTGGGAAGTAAGAAGATAAAGGGGTGGAGGGCTGACTGATGCCGTTAGGCTAGTGAGCAACACATTGAATGGATGCTATGATGCTTACTGTGAAAAGCTCTGCCATGTTTTAAATGTTGTTTAACCCCAGATCCAAGGTGATGGTATTAGGAGGTAGGGCCTTTGAGAAGTGATTAGCTTATGAGGGTGGAATCTTCATAAATGGGATTAATGCCCTTATAAAAGAGACTGGAGGAAGCTCATCTGCCCCTTCCTCTAGAAAAGAACACAGCAAGGTGGCCATCTACAGACTAAGGAAGCAGGTCCTTACCAGACACCACATTGACTAGTGCCTTGATCATTGAGTTTTCAGCCTCTAGAACTATAAGGAATACATTTCTGTGGTTTATAAGCCACTGAGTTTATATTATTTTGTTATAGCAGCTGAAACAGACTAAGCCATCCTCCCAGGCAAAAATAACAACAATCTAGTCTGGCTGGGTTTCTGGCTGTCCTGTACATACAGGTTAAATGCAGTACATTCAAAGTTTTCTCACATAATTAAGAAAATTATGAAGGATTAGGATGACAAAAGCATGAACTTGATAGCAAATCTTAACAATAACAGAATTTAGAAGTAACTCTGAAAACTTGAGCTAGACCGTTTAAGAACAAATATTTAAAAAGCCTTGCAAGAGTCTATTTTATAGAAATAGACTCTTATCTTTGTTCTTTAGAATGTAGCACAGACTGAAATTATAGCAAAGTTCAAGACCTTGGACAAATTAATGTATAGTGGATTCATAATGGTTCATACAGGAAATCAAGGGCTATTTGGAACAAAGCACATTACCATTGAGTTTTGACACCATGGAGGATTTAAAATACCGCAATGACACTACTAGAGAGAGACAGCTCAAAAGATGGGTGATGGGACTGCAGATGACAATGTTGGTGATCTAAACAACATGTGTTTTAATTTGTACAAATCCTCTTTAATTATTTATCTCTATTAAAAAGAATTTCCTGGACCAGCAGTTAGCGTAATGGCTATGTCGCTGGACTCCCATGTTGTCGACCGCGGTTCAAGTCCTGGACCAGGTGGCTTAAAACTCACGCCGGGTGCTTGTGCATGCGTGCCCAAGATCCTGAGAAGAGAATGGAGGAGAAGGGATTGCAGCATGGCCATCCCCCCTGGGGGGTAATTTTCCGCTTTCTGTCTCTCTCTCTCTGTCTGTCTGGCGAGCGCACATGCCCTGTAGCTAAAACCTTTCAAAAAAAAAAAAAAAAAAAGAATTTCCTGAAGAAAGGAATTTTACAGAGAGTTTGGCTAACTGAAAATAGCAAACAGCAGGTATTAAACTGTTTCACTACACATTTCTTTCTTCAGAGAGTTTTATTTTATTTTTTGCTATAGGGCATGTGTGCTCACTGGAGAGCCAGAGAAGCAAAAAGTGAGAAATCACGCCCGGGGTGGGGGGGGGGATGACCACACACACTACACTCCCTTCTCTTCCATTCTTCCCTTGGGACTTTGGGCATGTATGCATATGTGCCTGGCATGAGTTTTAAGCTGCAGGGTCTGGGACTCAAACCACAGCCAACTGTCTGGGAGTCCAGTAGTAACCATTACACCATCTGCTGATCCCAGTTACTACACATTTCTACCATGTTGGGTCTCACCTATACATCCTGTCTTTTCCTTAGCTTCCCTTTCTTAGATCTTGATCCCATATATGTACTCCTCCATCCCCCAATCACCAGTGTCTGATTTATTCCTTTCAGAATTCTGAATTTAGGCCTTGGGTTTATCATGGTGGGAGTTTCTATGACAGTATGAGAATCAGCAAGAGAGAAAGACAACTCATCATTCGGTGAATGAACTGATTCATCTGTGGAAGTTTCATGTTGATTACAGTGGGATATGGAGAATAATTCTCCAAGAAAAGATGGTGGGAAAGGATTCCAGTGGGAAAAGGGCTGTCTTGCCTTATAGAGGACTAATTTCCTAATCTATGTGGAACTGAGAACCAGTTAGTCAGCCAAACCTTTTTTTCCAGTTCATTTCCCCGAATCATCAGGTGATCATTTGTATGTTTTGTTTGTATTTTGGTCAGAATTTTCAGGACTATTGACATGGTTCCCCATGTCACATTGTCTTATGTGATAATTATTCCATAATTTGCTGAAATGCAGAAATAGGCAGCAGAATGATCAGGAAGTGGTGGTAAAGATGAGCTTGAGGGCGTCCCCTAGATCACCTCATCTCTTTGATTTTTTTCCTAGCCACTCTCTGCCTTGGATAGGTTTTGCCTACTGGTCCTCACCTACCTTTGGGAGAACTGTATCAACACTCCTGTCTGTTGTCTGTTTCTTAGAGTAACCTGTAGTTTTGGTCTGACTGGAATTATGTCTTATTCCTTCTTCCCTGTTATTCATTGATTATTTAAATTATGTTGTTTGCATCTAAAACGTAGAGTAAGAGTTGAGTCAGGAAGGCATAAAGTTGGGATAAAATGGGATTCCTAGAATAAGAGTGGCCCATGAAAACTGGATATATCCAGTAAGGTACCAGACAGGGTGAGATGGAAGGGTTCCTTAGGTGGGATGTGGGGGGTGTGACTTCTGATTCTTTAATATTCTTTGATTGTAAGATTCAAATGACAAATTATTATTTTTCTTTAAAAAAATCTGTTATAAGGTATGTATGCTTGCTAGAGAAAAAGGGAAAGTAAGAAAAACATTCTCTCAGAGGGTATGGCTGTATCACTCTCTCTTGTCCTTTAATCTCCTCCCGTGATTTTGGGCACACATGCACGTGTGCTGACATGTTTTTCAAGCCTCTGGGTCCAAGACTCAAACTGCACAATCAGTCATGTGAGATCCGGATGCCTTAACCACCACATCTCTGGCTGGCCCTGACAACTTATTATTTTTCTACATAATTTCCTAATTTGTTTTTATGTGTGTTGAGAGAAATGTAAAATTTCTTTATCTTCTACCTGAAAGCTTGTGTCCCACCTGATTTTAAAATTTCTGAATTTCTCTTCGATTTAAAAAAAAAAATTACTTGTGCCAATTTGTCGACAAATTAAAGAAAAATGACAAAATTAATACAGGCTTATTATAATATGTGAAGCAATACAAAGATGTATATAGAAAAGGAGTAATAGCCTGTCTACCACCTCAAATCCTATCATTATGAAATAACCACTGTTAAGAGCCTGGTATATTATTCTTCAACATCTTTCTTCAGGTTTATACGAGTTCACACAAACACACATGACATGTATAGGTTTTCCCTCTCAAAACAGGAGTTCTTACTATATAACATCCTCTGTTTTGTGTCTTTCCTTCTAAAAGACGCACCACAAGCCTCCCTGTGGGTGAGCAGATGCCTCTAACTTTGCTCTGTCAGTACAGAAGCCACTAGCTTCGTATGGCTATTGAGCACTTGAAACGTGCCTAAGCCTGATTTCTACGTCATAATGGGAAAACAAAGAGAACTTAAAATATCTCATTCATAATTTTTGTGTTGACTATTGGTTTACATTTTGGATGTATTGAGTTAAATACAATATAATATTAAATGGATTTTTACCTGTTTCATTTTACTTTTTTAAAAAATGTGGCTACTACAAATTACTTACGTTATGTTTGTATTGGACAATACTGCTCCCGCCCAACCTTTAAAATAGGTATGTCAGATTCTGAAGAAGTCAATGTAAATATTAGTAAGTTGGTGATCTGTATCTGTGGCAAAGTACTTTTTTTTTTTTTTTTTTTTTTTTTTTAGAGGTTTTTGCTATAGGGCACGTGTGCTCGCCAGACAGAGAGAGAGAGAGTCAGAGAGATAGAAAGCAAGAAATCACCCCCCAGGGGGGATGGCCACGCCACAATCCCTTCTCCTCCATTCTCCTCTTGGGATTTTGGGCATGCACGCACATGCGCCCAGCGTGAGTTTAAGCCACCAGGTCCGGGATGCGAACCGTGGTCAACTATATGGGAGTCCAGCGACATAGCCGTTACACTAACTGCTGGTCCCGGCAAAGTACTTTTTAAAAAACTCTTTCTATGGATAACTATCTGACTATTATGGCCTATTTTTCTTGAAGACCATACCACATTAACCATAGCTAGTGTGAATACATATTACCAATTGACTATTGAGTGATGGCAAAATCATTGAACTATACATATCGCTCTGGCAATTCCCCTATGTCCTGTTCTTTCTGAATAGCTGTCTCATATGCAAATACTTGTTTTACAGAGTTATGTAGCTCTAGTGCTGAGGCTGGAGGTACTAGGTCTGGTTAGAATAGTGGAGCTTGGAAGGCTTCTGAAAAATTTCAAATTTTTTTTATTAAGAAATCTTTTTTTTTTAAAGAATTATTTAATTATATTTATTCATTCATTTTTATTTTAATTTGACCAGAGAAAGAGGGAAAGTAAGAAAGCAAGCTGCCAGATCTGGGGCTTGAACCATGGTCAGCCATGTGGGAGTGTCCAGTATCTTAACCACCATGCCACCTGCTGGTCCCCAAGAAATTTCAAATTTGATATAGAGTTTGCTCAAGGAGAGACATGGTATTGTAATTTGGAAGAATATTCTAGAATGGGCAATAAACTGGCTAGTTTCATGGATAAGGCTCTTTAGAACCTATATATCTTCCTTTTATGGAGGAAAAGCCATATTTTGGAATCAACCTTGGGTTAGGGTTTGGCCTTAGCCATTTATGAGCTACAGGATCTTGAGTAAGTCAAGTAGTCTCTCTGTGCCTTTAGATAATGTGGTAAAATGACTCTGGATAGTACTGTTTTCTTTTAAGCTGTGATGTCGCTCAAAGTTGATGGAGGAAAGCTGATGATTTGAAACAAATAAACTAAGAAATTATTTTAATTTTTTACTGAAAGTACAGTCCATTTTATAAATATACAGCAGTAATAATATCATAAATATATACATCTTTATTTCAGACCATTTACATTGTATTCTCAGTTCTCTCTTTTTGTTTAGTGCTCATGAATATAAAGGACTCAGACTTGATTGTTTATTATAGCCTCAGTGGTAGAGTCTGGTCTAGGTTCTCAGTCCTGCTCTTTAAAATGTACCATCCCACTGTTTTGTAATACTTTCAAGCCTTCTTCATGCATTTTAGTAACTAAATCCTTCAAGATGGAAAATGACTTTAGAAAAAAATCTAGGGGATATATATCTTGGACATAAATTTTGGCTTTATCATGGGTATGTATTTGTAAGCAGGAACTTTACTGTGACTGTTACAGGAAATCTCATAATTATTGGCAAAGGGCTACTTTGGGGAGATTCTGGCTGCCTCTCTTCAGTGGTCCTCTCTCTCTTAGGCTCCAGCGTCTACCTGTAGTCCACAGGACAGAGGAAAGGTGGAGTTTCCCTATGGCTAGCAGAGAGCATCAGTGTAGTGATTTCTGAATGGGGTTTGGCTGACTGTCTAGGGTTAATGACCTTGTTGCAAAGCCTCTGTCAGTCACTGGGGGAGGGTTGGATGACTTCCACCAAGTAGGCCAGGTAACTTTCAAAGTTCGAGACTGAACTTCCCAAGGAGAAATGAAAAAGCAGAGGGAGAGATGTCAGAGATTCTGGTTGGGCAATAAGCTTCAGTGCGTGCGCACGCGTGTGTATGTGTGTGTCTCCAGAAATGCTTAGGTTACCCTTGGCTACCAGGCAAAAGCCACCCTTATAGCCGGGTGGCCAACAAATCCTCCAAGAAGAAATTGAGCTATCGAAATTCTGATCATCCTGGGGCTGACTGTACTTTCCCAGAGTTTCATATTATTCATTTCCAGAAAGTAATTTTAGTTGATTGCTTTGTGGTCTTTTTGAATGAGGCATTTTAAGAAATAGGAGAAAATTGAAAGGGTTGGCTCACCATCAAAATGCATCCCTTCTGAATGCTCTAAGGGAAGTGCAACTGCCAATTTGGGATGGAAACTTGTTGGAATTTCTGTCTCTGGAGGTTTTTAATGCAAGGCTAGACGACTATCTTTCTTGGTCCATTTAGTTGGATGTTTGCCTGGGACAGGAATATCAGATGACCTTGTAGTCCCTTCCAGTACTGACTTTTTATGATTGGGTGATAGATTCACGAGGCTATATTAAGCTAAAGATTTTACCTGTCCTGTCTGTCTGCTTTAATGTTTGGCCCAATGTCTCTTAATTTTGTCTTTCCAAGCAGATTTAAAATTCTCTGAAGTCTGAGATGCTGTCTTGTGTTTCCTTCATGTTCTCCATAGAAGAAAGAGAAGATGGAGATACATTTTAGAGGAGAGTATTGGAAGGGAAGGTGTGCATATAGATGAGAGCAAGGTCCCAGGTAGAAGGTTAGATATTAATGGGAAGAAAGATACCACATCTGAGTTTGGGGGAAAGGAATCAAAACTGCCATGGCTGTATATAATGGGCAGAATGTATGTATCCAACCCACACCCATTCATGTGTTGAAGCCCTAACCTCCAGTGTGGTTATTTTTGGAAGAAGAAAGCAATTTAGGTTACATTAGGTCATAAGAGCAGGTCTCAGTCCCATGGGTTAGTTTTCTTATAAGAAGTGACACCAGAGTGTGCTCTCTTTCTCTTTCTTTCTCCTTGTGCATATGCATTGAGGAAAGGTCATGTGAAGATATAGCGAGAAGGCACTCACCGGAAACTGAACCCCTTGGAACCTTGATCTTAGACTTCGAAGCCTGTGGAACTATGAGAGAATAGATTTTTGTTGTTTAAGCCACAGAGTTTGTGGTATTTGTTATGGTAGCCCTAGCTGACTAATACACTGTACATAAATTAATAGATTGGCATGAGAAAAGATAAGACAGAGTACACTTCGTAGTCTCAGTTCTGTTGATAAAAGAGGAGGCAAGATCATCTCCTGAAAGGAATGAGAGCTGGGTAGGAAACAGATGGTAAATATTTGCAAAAAGTATTCAGAGAGAAAGGAAGAGGGTGCTGACCAAGGACAAGTCAAAGGTTTGTCAGGTAGTGCCCGAAGCACCAGTGAATTTGGTAGCCATGAATACATAGTGGAGCCAATTCTGTGAGCTGCCAGGTTTTGCCAGCAGTGTGTAGCTGGTAGGTATAAGAATGGAGAAAGGTGACTGAGGTATTGACCCAGGATTAGGATTTCTCTGAGCACTACAGTGGAAAGATAGGAATGCAAAGTAATCAAATTTAGCAGACAAAGAAAAGTTCTCATAACTCATCCAGAGATATAGGCATGGCAGGGAAGAAAAAGTGCTGTTGGTTGCCATTAAAAAATAAAGAAAAGGAAAGAAAGGTCAGGGCCATCAGCTGGCATGGTGGTTGGTAAAGGTGCTGGACTCCTGCATGGCTGACCGTGGTTTGAGTTCCAGACCTGGCAGCTTTCTCTCTCTCTCTCTCTGATGAGTGCTTATGTCCTATAGCAAATTAAAAAAAAAATAAACATCATTTATAAAAAAAAAACAAAGAAACTGGAATACTCTGAGCCTAGGGAGGATAGAAATAAGGAAATAAGAGAACTTAGAAAATAGGAAAATATGGTTAAAGAGTAGAATATCAGGGTTCAAGATTTTTGGATCATAGCAAAACCCTAAGTGTGGTAATGAGGATGGTGGTCTAAATGTAGTGGAGTAACTGAGTAGAGTTAGGGAGACCCATGAACTTCAAGATCTTATTGTTGGAAGGATCATCACATGCATGGTTTATCTTCATGGACATGTGTATCTTTTAGGATTTAGTGAGAAATGAGTGAAAAGAAGAACTGGGAGCAAGGTTTTAAAGAACTATGATGGGAAGAGGGAGCATACAGTGCTTTGAGGGCCCATAGCTAACCCAGACCAGGAGAGTCAGGTCAGTCTTCTGGAGGAAATGTTAGTGAACAAGAGCCCCAAGGGATGAGCCAGGATAGCTAGAGGACGAAGAAGCAGAGCAGAGAAGAATGAGCGGAGGGGAGGATTGTCTCACATTGAGGTAAGTAGAGTATTAACTAGATCAATGCTTTTGGTGCCTAGGTTCTTAAAATGAAAGCTAAACTGGAGGTGCAGAGCCTATCACTAAATAACAGGCTACAGCTTGGTAATCCTCTCCATTTATAGTAGCTCCTACTTTGTTATCCTTAATTTTTGAAACTTAAAAAATAATTAACTCAGGGTCTGGGTGCTGTAGTTCAAATCTTCCTATTCACATCCTGTGAAACCTTATGTATGCAAGGATAGGAAATGTCTCTGCGATCTGTCTTCCTCATATACTACTGACTTAACCCTCTCTCTCCAGATTAATTTTCAACTGTAGAACAAGTACATTTGTATTCTACATGGCTGATTTGAGAAAAAAAAAATGGACTGGTGAAGCAGAGGAGAACAAACAATGGAATATAGATAATGTACTCAAGAACATTTTGACTGGTGCCTTGAAGGGATGTAAATGAGGGGACATTATTAATATGTGCAAATGTTCACATGGTAAATGTGGATTAAGGAACGAGAAAAGCATTCAGAGAAAAGAGCCTAAATGTCTGCAAAGAAAAAAGAAAGTCACGAAAGAAGCCAACTCTATTTCAACCAAGTATGCTGGGTTGTAAATTACTTCCAAGGAGGTTTAGCTAACTGATACATTGGACTTGGAACCCATGTTCCCTTTTTCACCTTGTCCTCACTGAAAGAAGGGGCTGGACATGGTGCAGTGTAAAAATATCCAGGCTTTGGATCAAAGTGGACTGAGCCTGCATCCTGGCTCTGTTACTTTGTTGGTGAGCAGTGTTGACCTTGCGCCTGTGTCCAAACGCCTGTAAGTCTTCCATTTCTGCCTCAGTAAAATAAAAAGCAAAACTTAAGTTAGGCCCAGCCTCTATGAACTGTGGGGCTGGAAGCCACCTGCCAACCATAGTTTGAGTCCCTGACCCAGTCCCTCTGAAAACACCCCAGATGTATCCATGTGTGTTTGGGATCCTGGTGGGCTGGAGGACTAGAGGAAGGCATGAACAAACTTTATGGAGGGTGCTTCTTTCTCATGTGTGGGTATGTTCTCTATCATGAATAATAATGAAAACAAAACTTAAGCTGAAGGGTGGATATGAGGATTGGAAATTATGCACGTAAAGTGCTTAGAACAGTATCTAATACATAGGAGGCATTTAATAAATGGTAGCTACCACCTCTCCTAGCATTTTGTTCAATAAATGAATCTTCACAACATAGAGAATGTCAGGGATAGTTTATACCCATACACTGACTGTACTCTTAATACGTTATTGTTGTAGAAAATAATTCAAAATGCAAATGGTACCCCTGCAGTGCTGCGAAAGGGTCATGAGTTCTTTGGGAGGTTAAGAGACAGTCGTCTGTGAGTGAATGTGTTTGTGTGGGTAGGATCTGGGGGAGATGAGAAGTTGAGTGGGAGGCTGGGAACAGTTTCCGTCATCTAAAAACACAGTCTAGAAGTCTTGCATTGTAGGACTTTTTACAAACTATTTTAGAGAAATAATCCAACACTAGGGGCAATACACAAATACTACTGGGATCCATTTTTTTTTTTTTTCAGAGGGAATATAAGAACTCGTTTGGCAGTGTCCTTAGTTTGCTCTTTGAGGAAGGGCTCAGACAAAGAGTGTATTAGAATAGTTGGCAGAAGGACTGTGACCTGCTGGAGAGGAGAGTAAGGGCTGATTCTCCTTGTAAGAACACGTGTGTTACAAGTCTCTGGGGTGTCTCCACTGTTCACCTTCCTGGGTTAAGCCATGGCATGTGGCCAGCTGGACTGTGATAGTATGGCTTTCAGTTCTAATTGTGCACCTGTCTTGAGTAAGTGCCAGTGAGCTCCTGTCTTCCTGCCTGATAAACAAATGAAGTATAGACTTGATCATTTGCATAGCCCTAGCAAATACATTTTTAAGTAATTCTTTTTCTTTCTTTTTTTTTTTTTTGATGCCCCTGGAAATAAGAAAAGGAAATTTGATCTATCAGAAAGGTTTCAAGAAAAAGTCAGTAAGATAAGCTGGGATCAAGGCAGAAATGGAGGGTAAGGCAAATACTGACTTGGTGACTTTAGAACTTGGAAGCCTAATCCCTAGGAGGATTTTTTTTTTAATTAAAAATTTTTTTTTTCGGTAAATGTAAATATATTTCTAGGAAAATCACCTGGAGAAGCTGTAGGCTTATCCTCTTTAGACTTCCTGAGGACAGACCTTCATGTGCTCAGAATGAATGAAGGAAGCCTACCTATGACTAGGGGGGTTGATTAGGTAACTGCTAGTACCACATATTAAAGAGTAAGGATGCCCATTTTAAACAAAATATTTAATATTGGATTGTTGGGAAAGTCATGAAAAACAGAAAAATATAGCATGACTTTCCCGACGACCTAATAGATAAACAGATTTCTGTAGCCATGCACCTAGCAAAGAATTTATGTTGTCCTAATCCATTTAAGTGAACCTGGCTCATGTTGGCAAGTGCATGCTGGCAACTGACAAGTTACTCCCATCGACATTGGGGGATTTATCCTGGTTCAGTGTCATCCCTGTTTTTTGGCATGCTGCCTTTGTTCTGTTGCTGGATGAAGCCTCAGAATTGACAGTCTGGCTTGACATTTTTCTTTCTTTCTTTCTTTCTTTCTTTCTTTCTTTCTTTCTTTCTTTCTTTCTTTTTTAAGAATTATTTTATTTAACTTTATTTATTTGGTTTTAATTTGACATGGTGGGGGAGAGGGAGAGAGAGAGAGAAAGAAAGAGAGAAAGCAAGCTATCAGGTCTGGGATTTGAACTGCAGTCAGCCATGTGGGAGTCCAGTGCTCTTAACCATCACACCACCTGCCAGCTCCCTTGACATCTATTTTTAACTTGGTCCTTCCTCTTCCCTTTCTCCCCCAGAGGACATGGTATCTCCTCACTGTTCTCACCACTGTTACTTTCTTCTGTCTTTCATAGCCCCCTTCTGGGCCCCAAGAAACTGAACGATGGAGACCACCTGGCACCTTGTTCCATAAAACTCTACTCTGTCAGAGGAGCGAGAGTTACATTAATCTCTTGGGTTAATATCTCTGTTAAGGGAAGAACAGTTAGAATATTCTTAATGCCTATGACTGTTTCCCAAAACAGGTATTTATCTTCCTTATAGACTTTAGGAAATCAAATTATACTTGTAATACTGCAAATTACATTTAGATTTGCAAGATACTGTGTATCAAGTCAAGGAATCAGGTTCAGCAAACCTATATTCAAAGCTAACAGTTCTAATGATAGGTCTATTTAATTGAAAATTTAGCTTGGACAAGAGAGATGCACTTACATCCTGAACTTTACTAGTATCATAGACAAACCTTTTGCAAATAGGACATGGCTTAAAACTTCTCTTTAATTAATTCTCCTGATGATTTCAGAGGTAGATAAGTCAGACTTCATTTATTCTAATTTTGCAGATAAGTAAATTGTGGCCCACAAAGGTGAGACTTGCTTGAAGTCCCACAATTACAAAGTGTCATGGTTTGGACTAGAATCATGCTCTTTGAATATGAGCTGGTCCTTTTGCTGCTATGCCATTCTGCGTTGAAAGTATACATAGTAGCAATGCAGAGATCCTGATGAGAGTTTTATAAGGCTGATAAACCATCATACTAAATGCCTTAGAACCATTCAGCCTCATTCTCTCTTCAGCTGCCAGTCATGGTCTTTAGACCATGCAGTGAGGGAGCCCAGCTGTGCACATTGAGCATCCCTTATTACAGTGACCCGAGTCCATTTGTTCTGATGTGAATCCTGCTGCTTTGATGTATAGTGTCTTGCAAGCCATGAGCAACCTCAGCCAGGACAACCAAGAAGACAGGACCATCACTTGTTATGCTGCTTGTATGCGGCTCATATGCCATGGATGTTGCATTTGCAGGTAATGATGAAAATAGTGTTTTCAGGGAAATTAAGCTACCACAGTTAAAGGGGATAATGGATTGATAACTAATGAGTATCTGATAATGATGAGACATTTTGATACATTTTTTTACTATAGACCAGAGATGATACAACATGTTATTATATTACATGTTGATGTCCATGCTATTTTGAAAACAAATATCTATATAGCTGGAACGAGCCCTGAATTGGCAGCCAGAGGTATTCCGGTTATCCTTGCCCAGTGTCCTCAGCTATCATTATATCCACCTGTTATTCATACACGTCTTTCCTTTGACTGGCTTTACCTGTCTGCAAAATGGGATCATTTTGTCTAAATGTCATCCTCTTTTATAGGATGAACCAGATTGCAGTTGTGAAGTACAGGAATGAAGTACTGCATAGACAAGAAGATAACAAACATCTCAGACTACTTGGGCATGTGACTAGAAATAGTTGAGGACATCACTAGCTGATATTTTCATAGTATTTTATAAAATGCATTTACATACATTTTTCCTTTTTTATACCGTGATTTATTACACATGCCTGGTTCTCACACAGGTTATATTGAAAGAGTTGCATGTGACTTTTGACTCTGAAATACCAAACCTTTCCCTCATATATGCTTCTTCCCTCAGGGAAGGGCCAGGTTAGGTCTTGGGTTTTACTCTAATTTAAGTATTGTGTGCTTTTGTCAACTGTTTGGGTATCTTATTTCCGTGTTCCCTGTTGCATGATGGTATAGAAGAGGGTTACCTTCTGCTTGGTTTGCTGTGAGGAACAGCTTCCTGACTGAAGTCTGAACTTCTACACTGAGCGGTAATATACGATCCAAGGGGCGTGATGGTTAAGATGCTGGACTCTGGGAACCAGCAGTTAGCATAATGGCTATGTCGCTGGACTCCTATGTAGTCGGCCGCGGTTCGCGTCCCGGACCCGGTGGCTTAAAACTCATGCCGGGCGCGTGTGTGTACATGCCCAAGATCCCGAGAGGAGAATGGAGGAGAAGGGATTGCGGCGTGACCATCCCCCCAGGGGGTGATTTCTTGCTTTCTGTCTCTATGTTTCTCTCTGTCTGTCTGGCGAGTGCACACACCCTATAGGGAAAACCTCTCAAAAAAAAAAAAAAAAAGATGCTGGACTCCCATGGCCAATCATGGTTCAAGTCCTGGACCTGGTGGCTTGCTTTCTCACTCTCCTTCTCTCTCTTGTCAAATTGAATAATAAATAAATAAAATTATATAATTCTGAAAAAAAAGAAAAAAAGAATTACAAGACCCAAGTTTTTTTTTTTTTTAATTTTTTTTTTTTTTTTTTGGAGAGGTTTTCACTATAGGGCGCGTGCGCTCGCCAGACAGACAGAGAGAGACAGAGAGACAGAAAGCAAGAAATCACCCCCCAGGGGGGGTGGTCACGCCGCAATCCCTTCTCCTCCATTCTCCTCTCGGGATCTTGGGCACACACGCACACGCGCCCGGCGTGAGTTGTAAGCCACCGGGTCCAAGACGCGAACCGCGGTCGACTACGTGGGAGTCCAGCGACATAGCCATTACGCTAACTGCTGGTTCCCGACCCAAGATTTTGAATAGCTTGATTAACACCACCAGAGCAAAGAGTATTTAATGCTACCTCATGACCAATATTGTAAAGGTACCTGGGACACTACTTTGTCTTTTTTTTTTTTTAAGTTTATTATTTTATTTCGTGAGAGAGAGAAAGACAAGCACCTTTAACAGGATCCCATGCCACAATCCTACCTAAGTCTTCCCATCCGGCCAGGATCATGGGCTTAGCCACCTAGCATGCGTAGATCAACCAGGGAAGGGAACCTGTGATTTTCTATCTGAATCCAGAATGGCTTGAGCAGCACATTACCATTGTGCCATTGAGCTGGCCTCTCTACTATGCTTCTAGATGGGGGATGAGGGCTAAATGGGTTGTTGATTCATGATACTCAAACTTCTGCTGGCTGTGTTTATCCTTACCTTTCATTGTTTCTATTTTTTTTCATAATAAAACAATCTAGATATATGTCAAGAAAGGTTGGGTTAATATCTCAAAGGGTTGTTGAGGGACTTGAAGGTTAAATACATATAAGGTGCTTAGCTTGATGTCTAACACATCATAAATGTCCAATAAATGTCAGCTACTATTATACTTAGAGATATTAATAAAGAATGATTACTTATGTTCAAGTTCTGCCAGAGCCTCATATCTATAAATAGCCTAAACTCAGGGCTTCACTTCTATGTCTGCACTCATTCAAGCCTAAGTGAGAGGTGGTAACAAAACTTACACTCAATGATTCTGCCTGTCCTTTTCTCCTTTCGCCCTTTGCTATTACAGATGGCAGGTGCTTTGTGTCTTGTAAGGTAAGAGATGTTGTGAAGGTCAGGTGGATGGCATTTTCAAAATGTTTATATCAGATTGTGGGGAAAAAATGAGTATGGTATAAAAAAGAATATTTCTGGTCTTTGATTCCTTGCACAGAGCTTCAAAAACCCTTAAGATTTCCAGAGTGATAGGAATGTCTTTGTTGTGTTAATGAGATGATGCATGATGGATCCCACATTTCCCCTCAGCTTCAGGTTGGGGACTGATCACCAGGAAGACTAAGCGATTACAGGATTGGAACTTTGGAACATGGACCTCTGGGGAGGGGAAAGGGGGATAAAGATTGAGTTCAAACATGTGACCAATTATTTAATAAACTATACCTATGTGTAAAACCCTAATGTAAATTTGGACACCAAAAACTCGGTGGGTTCTGTTGAATGCATCGATGTGCCAAGGGCAATGTATCCTGATTCTACTGGGAGAGGGCATGAAAGCCTTGCATTCCCTTGTAGCCCTCATGCTAGTCTTTGTAATAGAACTATAATCCTAAGTATAGTAGTCTAACAAACAATAAAACATGAGAAGATCATGAGAATTTCTGAATTTGTAGCCAGTGTGGTGACGAGGGGAATCCTCAGCACTTGTGGCTACCCATGTGGAGTAAAGGCAATCTTTTGGAGCCTTGAACCTGTGGAGTATGATGCTAATTCTGGGCAGTTAGTATCATAAATGGGTGGAAATGGTGTGTAGTCACCTGGTTTAACAATTTTTTTTTTTTTGGAGAGGTTTTTGCTATAGGGCACGTGTGCTCACCAGACAGACAGAGAGAGACAGAGAGACAGAAAGCGAGAAATCACCCCCGCCAGGGGGAATGGCCATGCCGCAATCCCTTCTCCTCCATTCTCCTCTTGGGATCTTGGGCACTCACGCACATGCCCCCGGCATGAGTTTTAAGCCACCGGGTCTGGGACACGAACTGCAGTCAACTACATGGGAGTCTAGCGACATAGCCATTACACTAACTGCTGGTCCCAACAAATTATTGATAAGATCTCACAGTCTAGAGAGTTGTCCCATCATCTGGAGAGGTCTATTTGACTACAGGTGTTATCCAGAACAGAATAACCCAACCAGAAGCTGGGCATATCTGGCTGTTACCATATGCTCTAGCCCTCTCACTTTTTTATTTATATTTTTTATTTTATTTAAACTTACCACGGAGTTTGTGCACTTGCTGAAGAGAGGCAGGAGAGAGAGGGAAAATGAAGGTTAGAAAGCACTTCCCATGGGAATGGTCACGTCACAATCCCTTCCCCCCATTTCTCTCTCCTTCTGGGATTTTGGCCCTCACTTGTTTTTATCCTTTGCCCTTTGATTCTTATGGAAAACCATTAGTGAAGGCAATGGCAAAAACACTTCACTGCCATTTTTTTTTTTTCATTTGTACCCAGGAATTTTTCTACTCGTAGAATGAATGCAGTCTTTTTTGGTGTACAAATTGCAGTCACTGGTTTTCCTCACTTTCTGACCGCCAAGAACATATTTTTGCTGAATAGCAATGTCATTTGTAAGACCTTCCCAATCAATTAGACTTAGAGCTCACTCAAGACTTGCTGTTCAGTGTTTAAATGTGACTCATTAATTGTAAGACACGTTACCCTTTCCCACTGCTTAGATTTTTAAGGAATGCAAACAGCATTTTATTTCAAAGCTAGGAAAAACAATCAAAAACTGAGAGTAGTTTTGACTAGTTTTTGAAGACTGCTAGAGCAAGACATGCATGCTCTTTAACCACAGATTAAACAATGCTCTGTAGGAATTAGAAATCTTCTTTTCCCGTGTCCTGCTACAGAAATTTTCTTTTTTAAACTTGATCATCAATCTGCAGACCAGACACCATTTCCCATTACTAGTAACTTATTCAAACATTTCTTCCTGTACAAATAAGTTGTTGCAACTTGAGGAAATGCAGACCCATTCTACTACCAGCATTGCAAGAGGAAATAAGAAATACAGGGGCTGGACAATGGTTCAGCAGTAAAATGTGATGCTCTGTGAGGTTGACCCATACGGGAAGGTGCTAGGGTCATGTCTAGAGATCACCCTGAGTACCCCAGGCACACACATGTCCATGATCCAGAGCTGACCGAGGAGAGGGGTGGATTGCGACATCAATGCTATATTAGCGGTGCTGTCTTTCTGTCTCTCATTTACAGAAGAAATAAAAATAAACTTAAAAATAAGCAATATATATAGCTAATACACAAGAATGTCAAGGCCAACCAGGCACAGGTTTTCAGATTAGGCATAGTTTCCAATTACATTTGTCTACATGATTCTTTTCAGAGGAAAGAGTGGGGACAATGACAAACCATGCTAAAAAACCCCACAAAATTATAAGTGAGAAGATCTTCTTACCTACGAATATCCTTTATAATCCTTCCAACAAACAGCCATCCAAATTTTATTAGAACAGTTAAAATATAGTGAAGGATCTCATAGGGTGGCACTTTCTCAGTGAAATAGCTCTAATTGTTAAGTATGTTCAGTAATTGTCCTGTTACTGTGGCTCTGTTGATATTCCTTCCTGCAGAGGTACATGGAGCACTTCAGAAGTCTTTGCTGTTTTTGTCTCATTTTTGGATTCTGACCTGGTTCTTACTCATTGTATCATGTTCTAAGCCTCTGGCTGTAAGAAAGGGGTGCTCTGCTGAGGGTGTGCCACAAACAGAGATTGGGTGGTAGAGGCGTGGGAAGGGGGTATGGAGCAAGGATAAAAACAGGGAATTACTACTTATGGTAAGATAATGATGCTTACGAACATCTGTGGGCAAATGTTTCCAAAGCTGCAACCACAATGCATTCAAATCAGAAAACACTAACATTTATTTCTATAGCTTTTAAAAAGCATTTTAATTCTTGCCACATATTCATCCCTGCATTTTTAATAGAAAGCAGTGTAATTACTGAATGGGCATTCATTATGGAGTGCATCAATAATGCATTGGATTTTGCAATATTTTCCCTTGTGTTATCATTGTAGTGATAGATTGTGAGTCTAAGCAGATTCAGTAATGTCACTGTGATTTATGAGAACATGATGTATTTAGAAGGGCCTGGAAGTAAACTCTTCACCTAATGGTGGAAGAAGGAGGTTGTTAGGGTGGCAAGGGGGTGGTAACTCTGCTGTTCTATTAAAGCTTTCAAAATATAAACTGTACCCATGCATCCTTAATTAGCCACCTGTCTGCTCTGCCTTTCTACATCTCCAGGGAGTTGTGTATAGATATTTATTTTTAAAAAACAACTTAAGTCTTTGTTTTTAAAGCTTATTATTTACAATAGTAAGTATGTGTGCATGCATGAAAGAGAGAGAGCGAGTGCAAGCGTGAGAGAGGGTGAGCATGAGCGAGAGAGGCACTCTTTACGGGGTCTTGTGCCACTACCTCCTTTCCCTAGTCTTCTATCTCAGGATCCTTGAGCACATGTGTACTTGTCTGTCCTATTGTCAGAGTGACCCAGGGTTCCAAATGGTTGGCCATGTGGTTTCCAGCTCTGCACTTCAGTTTGTTACCAACTGTGCCAAGGCTGGGCCAACACACATTTGTGTTTCTCTTTGTAGTAAGGTGCAGTGAACTGAAAACTGTTTTGTGTTAATGTTTATAGGAATAGTAGAAATTGGAATATTTTCGATGGTAGTATATCTCATGAGAACATAGGACAAATGAATTTTGGACACTGGAATGATTGTTTTTACTTGTTAACTTGATCCCAATTCCATTATTATAGCCCTTATTGAGGGCCAGCCTCTATGATGTGGTGGTTAAGGCAGCTGGATCCCACATGGTTGACTGCATGGTTTGAGTTTCAGACCAGCAGCCTACTGTGTATGTGTGTGAGCATGCTCAAAATCCTGACAGGAGAAAAGGAGGAAAAGGGATTGAGGCATGACCATACCCCAAGGGGAGGGTAGTTTCTCACTTTTTTTTCTCTCTCTTATTGTCTCTCTTCGGCAAACACATTTGCCTTCTAGCAAATAAAGCACTCATTGAATGCCTACTTTGTATAAAACATATGGCAGTTGATATAAGCAAATCCATCAAAAATGCTTTAGCACAAAGCAAAACGAAATAAGTACCATCAACAGAAAGTGTTAAAAGTAACATTTGGGTTGGTCAGCTTCCTTGAGCAGCAGTAATGCACTGCTTAAGTGAAGGTGGCTCCCACGTGGGAACTGTGGTTTGAATCTCTGGTCTGGTCTACCTGAAACATGCTGAGCACACACGAGTGTCCAGTATCCATGGGCTAGAGGGCTGAAGGAAAAGGACTGCGGTGTGACTAGACCTTGTGGAGGGTGCTTCCCTCCTTCTCTTTCTCTCGTGTGTGTGTTCCAAAGCTGTGAGCCTGTGAGGGCCTGTCTGCCTCCTCTTCCGAGGTTGTAGTAGATTATGCAGTCCCAAAGTCCTGAAGAGAATGCTCATTCTTCTTTGGCCTATGTGTTGTCTATTGCCTATTATGCAAATGAAGTATGAAAAGAAGAGTCTATTTTTTATTTCTTCCTCTGAAACCATGAAAACAGTGAACATATGGTTCTATCTCTTCTGGGATATAGAGTGGTTGACATTGTCCTTTTTAGTAAGAAAGACTCGCTGTTTCTCTTAGCACCTCCTAAAGAGGTATCCTCCCTCAGAGCTCTACTGTCTCAGGGACTCTCTGAGTGTGAAGCTGTTATTGCAAAAGGAGGCTGGCTTCTGGGCATGCTGCTTAGAAGGCTGAATAAAAGCATTAGCTCTGCCTCCACCCTGTATTATGTAGTGTTTACTACAGTCTGGGGGTTTGTTGATCTGGAGGAGGGCTGGTAAAAATGGTGAGCAATCTCATGTCTTTTGTATAACTCCTTCGCTCCCTTCTGCTTACTCTCTCCATACCTTTCTAGTGCCTTTCCTTTTTAGGCTCCCATTGCTCCAAGAGATTTCCCTTACAGCTGTGCAAGATTCCACTACAATGTCCATTTATAGTGGACGGGATTGTGTGTTCCAAACTTTATGTATGTTCTAAAAGCATCTTTCCTGGGTCCAGCAGATGGCATAATGATTCCATCATTGGACTCCTACTTAGTAGACTGTGGTTTGAGTCCTGGACCCGATGGCTTAAAACTCAAGCCGGGAGAGATTAGGACAACTGAAGATTTTCTGCCCAGACTTCACCCTTCTGACTCCAAGATCTAGGCCAGAGTAATCCTCAATTCCTACAAAATCTGTACAAAGGGAGAAAATCGGAACTGCAGAAAAATTGCAGAACACCTCCTGCATGCCTCTGAACACTCAGATTTAACTCTGAAAATTAGGAAAAAACATATAATCCATCAGATGACCAGAAACCACTGCAGAGGCACAAGAAATATGGGAAACCAAGAAAATAGCTCTCCCCCAAGGGAAAAGGATAACTCCTCATCCTCCACAGACAATTCAAGGGAATTCGTAGAAATGTCACATAAAGAATTAAAAATATTTATAGTGACAAAGCTAATAGAGATGCAAGAGAAGAGAGACAACAAACGAGAGACAACAAACTTCAGAAGATACAGGAGAAAAGAGACGACGAGCTCCAGGAGGTGAGGAAGGTCTT
Organism: Tupaia tana; assembly: GCA_026018925.1. NCBI lineage: Eukaryota > Metazoa > Chordata > Mammalia > Scandentia > Tupaiidae > Tupaia > Tupaia tana. Next base: position 135,810,882 of record JAKSZU010000007.1, read on the forward strand.
GCACAATCTGAAAGAGGAAATACACACCATAAAAAACAATCAAATGGGAACCAGCAGTTAGTGTAATGGCTATGTCGCTGGACTCCCACGTAGTTGACTGTGGTTCGCGTCCCGGACCCGGTGGCTTAAAACTCACGCCGGGCATGTGTGCGTGCATGCCCAAGATCCTGAGAGGAGAATGGAGGAGAAGGGATTGCGGTGTGACCATCCCCCCTGGGGCCGGGGGGGGGGGGTGATTTCTCGCTTTCTGTCTCTATGTCTCTCTCTGTCTGTCTGGTGAGCGCACACGCCCTATAGCGAAAACCTCTCCCCCCCCAAAAAAAAAAAAAAAAAATCAAATGGAGCTGTTAGAGATGAAGGGTGTAATACAGGAAGTCAAAACTTCCCTTGAAAGTATTAAAAGCAGATTAGATCACATAGAAAATCGATTCTCAAATGTAGAAGATAGAACCTCTGACCAAAAAAAAAGTTCCCCAAAAAGACTGAGAAAATAATTCCCCAAAATGAGAATAATATATGAGAAATATAGAATACCATTAGATGCCCAAATATCCAGATAATCGTATTCCTGAAGGTGAAGAAACTAATAAGGATAATTATAGGATAATCTATTTAATAAAGTCCTGGAAGAAAACTTTCCAAGCCTAGAGAGACATTCAAATATCCAGACCCAAGAAATACAAAAGACCCTACATAGAATCAACCCAAGAAGATCTTCTCCAAGGCACATCATTGCCAGATTGACCACAACCACAGACAGAGACAAGATACTAAAATTGGCAAGAGAGAAACATCAAGTTACTTTTAAAGGATATCCCATCGGGTAAATACTATACCTCTTATTGGACACAATGCAAGCAAGGAAAGAATGGGAAAATATATTTAAAGTGTTAAGTGAAAAACAATTTCATTTAAGAATACTATACCCAACAAATTATCTTTCATATGGGAGGAAAAGACAACAATATTCTCAGATAAACAAAACCCGAAAGAATTTACCAACACCAGACCAGCTCTCCAAGAAGTTCTGAAGGGAGTGCTATACCAGGAAAACTAAAATCAGAAATATAGAAATAAGAGTACAAAAAAACAACCAAAGGAATGGCCAAGTTAATGGTAGGGACAAGTCTGGAAAAATCAATTATAATGTTGAATGTTAACTTTCAGAATTTGAACAGAAAGACTGGACCACAGTAACAACTGCAGATTCAACAGAAGAAAGATTAATTACATGAGACTAAACTGGTAAAATAGAATTTTGACTTTTGACTAAAGCACTACTGATTTTCTTCTATGCTATGTTTTCCAGATTAAAGGATTTTTGTCTTTTCTTGAACTGTTAGTTCATCTACCTACTGGTTGAACTGAATCCTAACCTTTTTCCTGGCTTTAAGACATAAGCAAACTCCTCTTAACAGTTTTTTAATTTTGATCTATTAAAACTAAAACTGTTTATCTTGAAATTAAAAATTCATTAAAAAATACCTATTTAATGACTACAGTAAGCTATATAGCCCCAGCTAGGTGCTACTTTATAGTACTCATTGAGGTTTAGGCCTAAAGGCAGACGTATGTTCATAGAAATGTATATCAGCTACACTCGCTATTGAAAATATTTAGATTAATTAAGATTTTTTTAAAAGAATTATTTAACTATTTATTTTAATTTGGTTTCATGAGAGAGAGAGAGAGAGAGAGAGAGAGAGAGAAAAGAAAGAAAGAAAGAAAGAAAGAAAGAAAGAAAGCAAGCCAGCCACCGGGTCTGAGACTCAAACTGTGGTTGGCCATGTGGGAGTCCAGCATCCTTAACCACCACACCACCTGCTGGCCCCATTGTGAAACAATAAAATGTGAAGGAAAAAAAAAAATCATGGAAAACAACTGCAGATACCAGAGACAGTGTGGGAGGAGGGTGGGAAGTGGCAGAGGGTGAGAGGTAGGGAATCAAGGGGGGAAAAAGCAAAATATATAGGAACCAAGAAATGGAAAATTATTTGTTGATGATAACACATGTATGGTAATATCCTTGTTGAGTCAATATACAGTGTATTTTGAATGAAAAATCTCATTTTGTATATTGTGATGATATACAGTGAATGAATGTAAAAACACAAATTTAAAATAGAAAATAATAAAAACAGAAACCAAATAAACAAAAAAATACCTCACACCAGGTACTTGTGTGTGTGTGTGTGTGTGTGTGTGTCTCCAATATCCCGAGAGGAGAAAGGATTGCAGTGTAGCCATCCCCGCAAAGGGTGATTTTTTGCTCTCTGTCTCTCTGGCAAGCACATGGGCCCTATAACAAAAAAATCTCTTAAAGAACAAAACAACACAAAAATCTTTCCCAACTTTAAAACTTATCTAATTTTCTGAGCCTCTTCCCTGTCAAGGCTAACTTGAGAGTCATGTAATGTTTTAAATGGTTTCATGATACACTTCTAAAACAGAGCTTTCTGTAAATGCAAGGAAGTCAACAGAAGACATGTCTCTCTCAGCATTAATTTTATCCAGTGACATGTGATTTTAATTTCTTAGAAAACTGGGTCAGCAGATGGTGTGGAGATTATGGTGGCTGGATCCCACATGACCAACTGCAGGATTTGAGTTCTGGACCTGGCTACTTAAAAATCACAAAATTACACTGGACATGTGTGTGTGCATTTCTGAAATCCTAAGAAGAGAACAGAAGAGAAGGAATTGCAGCTTGGCCATCTCCTCTGGAGGATGATTTCTCACTTTCCCTTGCTCTCTATCTCCCTCTGTCTCTCTCTGGAGAGTGCATGTGCTTTAAAGTATGACAACAACAACAACAAATCCCAATCATCCAAACAAAAAAATCTTAAAAAACTAAAATGAATGTGGATAAATCATGAAACAGACTACAAAGTTCACATGAAAGTTTAAGCTAAAGCATGAGATTTAATAAACTTGTGCTTGCTGTGGGGTATTTTGGGCTATGACCTCTACTGTTCTGTTAAACATTGGAGGACAAATGCATTTCATCAACACACTCTGGCATAATGGGCAGTAATACAAAAATGCAACCCAACAGGCCAGAGCAAGTTCAGGGAATCAGTGAATCAAAGACCAGATCAGTCTATATCTTAGAGGCAAAGCAGCCAAGGCTGGTAGAGTTCACTGGGAAAAAGCTGGAGGCTAGTGAGGTAAATGCCACAGGTAAGTCAGGAAAGCTTCAGGACTGGGGATTGGGGAGGAGAGTTAATAGTCTTGAGGACCTTTCTGCTGGTTGGATTTAGTTCAGCTGTTTCTGTATGGGCTGGCTGTTTTTCCATATGACTTAAAGAGTGGTATTCATATTAGGCATATATGCTCATGGCAGTTCACAAGGTTTCTAAGGCCCTTTTAAGATAATATCTATATTCTCAATTCATAGATATATTTAAAAAATTCTCTATCTTAAAGAGAAACCTATTGTAGCCAGCAGGTGGTATGGTGGTTGGGGCACTGGCCTCCCATACATGACTGACTGTGGTTTTAGTTCCAGACCTGGTGACTTCCTTTTTTGCTTTTCTTCTCTCTCTCTGAGTGCATGTGCCCTATAGCAAATTAAAATAAATAAAATTAAATAAGTAATTCTTTAAGAAAAGTCTATTTCTCTCCTACTTTCCTATTTACAATACAATAACCTTTTCCTAGTTTAATAAATAAATATCTCACTCATTTTTGAGTCTTATGATGTGCGTTGTCCTAGATATTAAAAAATATCCAGGCTCCAAACAATGAGAAATTTCAAAATAATGGTTTTGAGAAAGCAAATGACTCTATAGGTCCAGGTGGTTTCTAATTCTTTGTTTAAAAATTGAAGGAGGACTGGGACCAGTAAATAGAGTAATAGTTACGTTGCTGGACTTCCACATAGTTGACCATGGTATGAGTACTGGACCCAGCATCTTAAACTCACGCTGGGTGTGTGTGCATTTGTGTGCCCAAAATCCCAAGAGGAGAATGGAGGAGAAGGGATTGTGGTGTGGCCATCCCTCTCGGGGGGTGATTTCTCATTTTCTGTCTCTGTATCTTTGGCTAGCCCACATGCCCTATAACAAAAAAATAAAAAATTTTGAAGGAGAATTAAATTGAGTTTTTAGCTCTATATAAGTAAATTTTGATTATAGATTATTATGAGTTTTGGCATGTAATTCAGAAGGTCAAAGAATACAGTGTCATTGTTGTAACTAAACTTCTTCCATTTTCATCACTGAGATGTGTGAACAGTTTCTTTTTTATTATTTATTTTTTATTATCATAATCTTGTTTATATTACATTGGATTGCATATAACTTTACAGTGTATTACATTGCTTTTTCAAAAGGGAATGCCATGCATGTCAGTCAATACAGAGACATTAATCTCCCCACTTCATCATTCAATGTCTTCTCTATGTTTTTCCCCATCATTATTATTCCAATTATTTTTTAATCAGTCAATCACTGTTTCTCATTTTGCTTGTAAAAAGACTTTACCCATCATGAAATACTTCTCAGATTAATCCAGTTGAGAATACTATACATGTCATCATCAACAGGTAATAAGCCATATCTGTTTCCCACTAACGTCCTGCCTCTCTATTTGTTCTCTTGCTATCTTTCTCTATCCTTTTCTCCTCACCCCCCATTCCACACTTATTATTATTATCGTTAAGTACTTTCACTGCTTTTATGTCCTCCAGTATTTCACTCTCTACCATAGAGTGTGGATAGTCGGTATATATTAAGTGGATACATATAGTATCTTTCTTTCATAGCCTGGCTTACTTCACTCAGCAATAGATCCTCTGTATCTGCCCACTTTCTATCAAATGCCAGGGTCTAGTTATTTTTTATGGCTGAGTAGTATTCCATAGAGTATATATGCCACACTTTTCCAATCCATTCATCAGTTTGTGGACATTTAGGTTGGTTCCATGTCTTGGCAATTGTGAATAATGCTGCAATAAACATTGATGTGCAAGCACTTTTTTGACTGAGTGTTCTTCTGTCCTTTGGGTAGATACCCAGTAGTGGGATTGCTGGATCAAATGGTAGTTCTATTTGTAGATCTTTGAGGAACCTCCATATTGTTCTCCACAGTGGATGAACTAGTTTACATTCTCACCAACAGTGTGGTGAAAAGTGAACAGAGTTTCTTAGTGCTTTTGTCTGTAACAAGTATAATTTTAATTGATTATTACAAGATCTTACTTTTCTTTCATTCGCTCTTTTTTTCTTTTATTTTTTTATTGCCAGAGGGCTCATGTGCTCCACAGAGAAAGGGAGGGAGGGAGAGGGAAAGAAAAGAACTTCCCAGTGGGAGATGGCTACATGACAATCCTATCTCCTGTATTTCTCCATCCCATCAGAACCTTGGGCAAACACATGTATCTGGTGTGCCACCCAAGTTGCTGGGGCTGGAATTTAGTCTATGGTTGGCCATGTGGGATCCAGCTCTCTCAACCACAAGGCCATGGAGCTGGCCACAGGAAATTTTCAGACAGGAAAAATCCTGACTTATATACAGATATAGGCAATCACAGATGCTGCAATAAATTTGCTAGTAAGTGTGAAACTGGTTGTTTTCATAAAAGGCAATGAAACTTAATGTTTAGAATCATGTTTTCTAAGGGGTACACATCAATGATATCTCTGTCAGACAAAATTGTTTACATTTACATGAGCAAGAGTAACTTTAAATTTGTTACAATGTACAGGGTCATAAAAATGTCAAAGTCAATCAAAAGCACCTACTACCCCTATAGGATCAGATAACTCTAGATGTGAAGGTGGGGTTCCTGCTAGAAAATACCCAATAATCTCATTTGCCCATGTCAGAGTCTTTCACAAGATCCTTAATAGATGCTAAACTCTGTCATGTTATAGTAATAAGTAATTTTTATCTAAAATAGAAGAACTAATTGAAATAATACAAAGTACTATCCAGTCCCATTCATCTCATTAGATGTAATTAAAAAATTGTACTTACGTTTAATAATTTTGCAGAAATTTTAATATATTCATATTCATTATATTTTGATAAAATGAATGTTAATATTTTTAATGATAAATCAGGTGAAAAATTTTAAACACTTAAGGCCTTACAATTATCAACTTTTTTTTTTTTTTGACAGGTTTTTGCTATGGGTTGCGTGCCCTCACCAGAAAGACAGGGACAGACAGAAAGCGAGAAATCACCTCCTGGGGGTATGGCCATGCTGCAATCCCTTCTCCTCCATTTTCCTCTCAGGATCTTGGGCATGCACGCACATGTGCCTGGTGTGAGTTTAAGTCACTGGGTCCAAGACTCAAACTGTGGTTGACTACATGGGAGTCCAGTGACATAGCCATTATGCCAACTGCTGGTCCCCTTTATCAACTATTTAAAAAAATGTTTTACTTCTGTGTGAGAGAAAAAGAGATTAAAGAGAGAGGTAAGCATCCCCACCAGGATTTTCATGCTGCCATTCACCCTTAGTCTTAACCAGCCTGGATCATGGGCAGATATGAGCATGGGTAGATGTGAGCATGCCCAGCATGCTCAGGGAGACCCCAAGACACAAACCAGGGCCTTTCCCATGTGGATCCAGTTGTGTTATCACTGTTACTACCACATGGCCTGAGGGATGAAACATTTAAAAATTATTTAAATTCAGTATTAAGTAATATGCATATTTTGCTGTAGGAAATTATGATAGGATGATCGATAAAAGACTTTGAGTAAGTAAGATATTATATAAGGATAAAATCTTCTGAAAGGAGTGGAAGGAAATGAGAAAAAAGGTGATGTAAATTTTCTACTTTAAAATGCATGTAATTAAAAAATAATGAGTATCAATTTATGTTACATACATTCCATCATCTATATTTAAAAGAGCAATGTATTTCAGAATATTATATATATTTAAAATTTAAAATTTATTTACATTAATTCACTGTACATCATTACAGTATACTAAATCAAATTTTTCCATTCAGAATACACTGTATATTGGCTCTATCAAGAATATTACCATTCATGTCATCATCAACCAATAATTTTCCATTTCTTGTTTCTTGTATATTTTGCTTCTTTCCTCCCTCCTTGATTCCCTACCTCTCACCCTCTGCTATTTCCCTCTCTCTTCCTGCACTGTCTCTGGTATCTACAGTTGTTTTTTATGCCTTTTTTTCCCCACATTTTATTTTGATTCACAAAAGATCTTAATCTAAATACTTTCAATAGCAAGCACAGCTAATCTATCTATCTATCTATCTATCTATCTACCTACCTATCTATCTATGAATACATGTCTGACCTTAAGTGTAAACCTCAGTGAGTAGACTGAATGTATTATAAAGTAACACCTAGCTTGGGCTGTATAGCTTACTGCAGTCATTAAATAGGTCTTTTTAATTCATTTTTTAATTTCAAGAAAAATAGTTCTAGTTTTAATAGATAAAGTAAAAAAATGTTAAAAGAAGTTTGTTTAAGATTTAAAGCCAAGAAAAAGGTTAGGATTCAGTTCAAACAGTATGTAGATGAACCTGTGAACAGTTCAAGAGAAGACAAAAATCCTTAAATCTAGAAAACAAAGCATAGAAGAAAATCAGTAATATTTTAGTCAAAAGTCATAAAATTCTATTTCACCAGTTCAGTCTCATGTAATTAATCACTCTTCTGTTGAATTTGCAGTGTTATTATGGTCTAATCTTTCCACTGAAATTCTAGAAGTTAATATTCAACATTATTATTGATTTTTCCAGGCTTGTCCGTACCATTAAGTTGGCCATTCTCTTGGTTGTTTTTTGTACTTTTTTGACTTTGATTTTCCTGGTATAGCACTCCCTTTAGAACTTCTTGGAGAGCTGGTCTGGTGTTGGTAAATTCTTTTAGTTTTTTTTTTTTTTTTTTTTTTTTTTTTTATCTGAGAATGTTTTTGTCTTTTTCTTCTCATATGAAGGATAATCTTGCTGGGTATAGTATATGTAGTTGAAATTATTTTTTATTTAAGTATTTAAATACATTTTCCCATTCTTTCCTTGCTTGCATTGTTTCTGAAGAGAGGTCCAATGTTAGCCTGATGGGGCATCCTTTGAAAGTAACTTGACATTTCTCTCTTGCCAATTTTTCTCCATTGGTTTTGATCAATCTGGCTATGATGTGCCTTGCAGAAGATCTTCTTGGGTTGATTCTATGTGGGATCCTTTGTATTTCTTGGGTCTGGATATTTGAATGCCTCTCTAAGGTTGGGAAGTTTTCTTCCAGGGTTTTATAGAATAGATTATCGATGCCCTTATTAGTTTCCTCACCTTCAGGGATCCCAATTATCTGGATGTTTGGGCATTTAATGTTATCTAGTATTACTCATATATTATTCTAATTTTTTGGGCTATTTTTTAATTTTTTGGGATGAATTTTTCTAGGTCAGAGATTCTGTCTTCTACATCTGAGATTCGCTTTTCTGCATAATCTAATCTGCTTTGAATACTTTCAAGGGAGGTTTTGATTTCCTGTATTAAAGCCTACATCTCTTAACAATTTCATTTGATTTTTTTTATGGTGTGTATTTCCTCTTTCAAATCGTGCAAGAACTTCCTCACCTCCTGGAACTTGTTGTCTCTTTTCTCCTGCATCTTCTGGAGTTCATTGTCTCTCTTCTCTTGCATCTCTGCTAGTGTTATCACTATGAATATTCTAAATTCTTTATCTGACATTTCCCTGAGTTCCACTGAATTGTCTGTGGAGGATGAGGAGTTTTTCTTTTCCTTTGGGGGAGAGATATTTTCTTGGTTTCTCATATATCTTGTGTCTCTGTGGTGGTTTCTGGTCATCTGATAGATTATATGTATTTTCCTAATTTTTAGAGTTAAATCTGAGTGCTCAGAGGCGTGCAGGAGGAGGTGTTCTGCAACCTCTCTGCAGTTCAATTTTTCTATTTTTGAAATGGAAAAGTACATTCCGTGGGCATTGAGGATTACTCTGACCTAGATCTTGGGGTCAGGAGGGTGAAGTATGGGCAGAAAATATTTAGTTGTCCTAGTCCCTGAAAGGGGTCACTCAGAGCTCAAATATGGATGGCTTGTGATTGGCCTGTCTGGATCTTGGGGTCAGGAGGGTAAAGTCTGGGTCTAGAGTATTAGATATATATATATTATTTTCTTTTTTTGGAGAGGTTTTTGCTATAGGGCGCGTGCGCTCGTCGGACAGACAGAGAGAGACAGAGAGATAGAAAGCGAGAAATCACCCCCCAGGGGGGATGGCCACGCCGTAATCCCTTCTCCTCCATTCTCCTCTCGGGATCTTGGGCACGCACGCACATGCGCCCGGCGTGAGTTTAAGCCACCGGGTCTGGGACTCGAACCGCGGTCGACCATGTGGGAGTCCAGCGACATAGCCATTACGCTAACTGCTGGTCCCTAGAGTATTATATTTATAATACCCCATAAGTTATACTTTGTTGTCTCTTTAAACTTGTGATGAAAAATTTCAGGTGTCAACTGAAAAAGTATGAAGAGATGGCATAGGTTTTCAAAAACCTTTTAGGGTATCTGTGAATGAAAATTTGAAGAGGAATGCCATGAAGAAACCACTTAGCATCTAATAAGGGTGCAACATTGTAATATTTACAGTTTTTTTTTTCTTTTTAAAAGTTGATGATAGAGTGGCTGACAGGTGGAGTGGTGGTTAAAGCGCTGGACCCTCAAATGACCAACTGCTGTTTGAGTTCTGGACCTAGAGGTTTGTGTGCTCGCTCTCTCCCTCTCTTGTCTTTTTTTCTGGTCAGATTGAAGAATAATAATAAAATAAATCTTTAGAAAAAAGCTGATGATAGAGCATGTATGCAGGCATATGAGTGAGAGGAGAAAGGAGAGAGAAAAAACCATCCTCTATTGGGTCTGGTCACTTCAGCTTCCTCAAGTCCCCCAACTGGTTAGATCCTGGGTACTCCAGTGCATACCCAGTGATTTCAGACAGGCTGGGCATTCAAACTGCAAACTCAAGTTGCCAGGTGGAATCCAGCTTCTTTTGAGCAGTACATTACTACTGTGCTATTATTTATTTTTTTGAGAAAGAGATTTTCGCTATAGGGCGTATGTGCTTGCCTGAGAGACAGAAAGAGAGAAATAACCCCCTGGGGAGATGACTTTACCACAATCCTCTTTCTTCCATTCTTCTATTGGGATTTTGGCATGCCACCTGCTGGCCCCTATAGCTACTTTTAATACAGGATTTGCAGATGGTATCATACTATTTCCCCTTCAGTGCCAATGACATGAACATAGATCACAGAATTCTTTTTTGAAGAGCCTAAAAATGGCTTTAGTATTTCAGACAGTCTATCGTATTTCTCTCTCTCTCTCTCTCTCTCTCTCTTTTTTTTTAGTGTAAACAATCTTTTTTAAATTAATTCATTTTTAAATTATTATTCACACATTAAATCCCTATACATCATTTAGATTGTGAAGAGACTTTATCTAGCATGATATACACCTCAGTCCAGCCTAGTTGAGACCACCATACACATCCTCGTCAACAGATAATAAATCTTATCTATGTCCCACAGTACAGTATTTCTTGCAATGGTTTTCAAACAAAACTTCTCTGAAAGTTCTGATAAAGATGGTTTGGCTTACTTTGAAGTGTGAGGTGGGCCTTTGGAGCACTCCTTGATTCTCGCATCCCTGCAGGTCTCTGATGAGTTAGCTGAGAAGATCTCTTTGTATATCTTTTGAAAAAATCAAGGTCTGGCTCTCAGATTTATGGCCACAATCTGCTGTCCGCTCCCAAATCTCTGGTACTGACCTCACATTATGTGGTTAGTCAAGTATTGCAAGTCTGGAATGTGACTTCCTGCTTCCTCCCCATTCTGGCATGTTCTTGATTCCCTGTGGCTCAGTTTCCACACCTGAAGGAAACCAGAGGAGGCAGAAGTTTTCAGAGAGTTGGACGTAGAAGGCGGAAGTAGCTATCAGCGGGCTAGAAGTACCTCTTTGAGACTTATAGGTCATGTAGAGCTTTCAGGGGGATAGCATTTCACCTGCGAGTGTGGGCATTTGGCTTTGAAGGGAGAGTGACTGGTGACTAAGGCCAAGAACAAATTATATTCTTTAGCATTTTAGACCTGGTGCCTCTCTGACCTTTATCTACTTGTGGTAATAATGACATTGGACCTCTGATGTTTCAGTGACCCCATATAAAGTGGAACTACTTTTTCTTATTTTAAGGAAATGCCAAAGGCTAACAACATTATGTACATTTGATTTTCGATTAAAACCAGATGCCCTTTAATTCTCTCATACTATCACCTTTTCCTGCTAGATGAGGACTGAGATAAGTAGGCACTCTGGAGTCTTGCCCATTAGGATTTGAGTGGCAGACAAGGATCTAAGCAAATGTTAAGAAGAGCAGTGTAGGAACAAGCTTCTACAGTAGCTGGGCATTCTGAGCGGGCCTCTGACTAAAAGTGCCTTATTGTTAATAGATTAAATATACTAATTATATCACAAATAGGCAAAAAATACTTATTTTAAATATGTTTATATAATGTAAACCTTGATATTTGGAATAGTCAAAAGGTATTGTATGTATAAAAATTCCCATGAGGCAAAATGAATAATTAAACATTCAGGGATTGTGATTAGTTATTATAGATTATCCTTGCATTTCAGGTTCTCTTAAATGAACTTGATCTAGATGTATAAACAGGTGTACAGAAACTGAGATATGGAAGTGTATTAAAATATTAGACCCTAAATTCATGAGAATGGTCTTGTAGTTGTGTGAGGTAGAGGATGCCCCATGAAGGCATTTTATCTTCTATTCTGGTTTTTCTTTTGTCCTATTTAGAGTGTCACATAAGACAAAATAATTTGTTACATAGTTGTGTTGGATTTTTTTCTTTTTGAATTTTTTTTTTGATTTCCTCAAATAAATATCATAAGGACAAAATCTCAATTGTGATGAAGTTCTGCATTTGTAAGATCCACTATGTTTTGTCTTGTCCAGCCTGCTACTTGCTAGAGTCACCTTCTTAGGTCTTCTTGTGCCCATCCAACTCAATACTTGCCTTCCCATTTTGGCTTTGATGCCCTATTTGGACAACTGATATTCCATCTCTTGCAGAGGAATTGCGACCCTCAGAACGACTTCAGCTCTATCAGACTGAGCTTGTGGGAATGCCTTGCATCTGGCTTCCTCTCTCTCTCTCTTTCTCTCTTAGTTGGCTATAGGGTGTATGCACTCTCTGGAGAGAGAAAAAGATAGATATGGAAAGTGAGAAATCACCCCTCGAGGAGATGGCCAAGTTGTAGTTCTTTCTCCATTTTTCTCTTGGGATTTTGGGCACAGATGCACTTGCACCCCATATGTTTTTTCAAACTGTCATGTCTGAGATTTGAACCATGCAGTCAACCATGTGGGAGCCAGCTGCCTTGACCTCCATGTGACCTCCTTATCCCTGGTTTCTGTTCTGGGGGATAGAGAGGCTTAGAAGCAGGTGGTGTCTCAGGTTAAAATAGCAAATCGTGGATATCCTAAGGAAGAGTGTCTGCTCACATGGGTGTAGACATGTATGTGTGTAGACATCACAGTCTCTGAACTATGCTCCTGGGATCTTTCAGGACTGGGTCTAGAGAATGGGAAACTATTATCACTTTGATGTTTGAAGAGCTTGTATATCTGGAGTTAACTTTGCTTGGAGTTTAATCATAAAATAAATAAATGCCTTTATCAAAGCCACCTTCAGAATTACAGACACACAGAAGGATAAATTGGGACTAGAAACGATCTTGGTAAACAGTAGTTTAGAGATTTAAACAATAGTTTATCGAGATTAATTGACCTTGGAAAGTACCTTCATTGATAAGGGATTTTAGAGTTGGAAAGGACCTTAATGGCGGATAAAGTATCTAATCCAATCTCCTCATTATACAAATTAGAAAACTTCAGCCCAGAAAGGATGAAGTGACTTTTCTTAGGTCATAATGCTAGTCCGTGGCCAGCTAGGGCACTGGATATAAACATGACACTAAAGAGGCAGGATTTGTGAACCCATTTGTTACCACTGCACCTTTTTTAGTTAGCAGAATCCATTGTGTCTACATTAGCAAATTATATTAATATGGTCTATTAATTGGGGTGTGGAAACAACCTTATTAGAGAGAAGTGAACATTTATAACCCATTGAGTTTTCTCATCTGTAAAATGAGAGTATTGCAGTAGATGAACTTTAAATTCTTTCCTCCTTGAAAGTCTCTGAGTCAATGCGGTCCTACCTGTGTGACTGAGGATATAAGCGCTGGACTTAGACACTCTTAGGCCTTCTATTTGTGATGAGAAAGCACTTGGGTTGACGCTTGTGGACTGAGTCTTACCTTGGCCACCTGTCTTGTCATCTTACTGATTTACATCTCTACATTCAATTTTCTCATCTGTAAGCTGGAAATAATGATGTCTACCTTATCTACTTCATTGGTTCCTTCTCTGAACCATGGAACTCAGAAAATAATTTGAGTCATTTTTTTTTTTTTTTTCAGTTCTCTTAAGGATGGTTCAGAGTACCATGCATAGAATAGAATAAATTCATTATGTGTGATATACATGCATGTATGCATGAAGATGTCTGCCTTAGGACATTAGAGATAAATCTCTCTTGTACCCCAGTTAAAAAGAGCCATTTGGGGAATAGCAGGAGTTGGTTAAGGTGCTGGACTCTCACATGTCTGACTATGGTCTGAGTCATGGACCTGGTGGCTTGAAAATCATGCCAGACATATGACCATGTGTGTCTAAAATCCCAGGAGGAGAATGGAAGAGAAGGGACTGTGGCATGGCCATCCTCCTGCAGAGTGATTTCTCACTTTACCTCTCACCATCTCTTTCTGTCTCTGGCAAGCACATGTGTCTTATGGCAAAAACCAAATAAAGAAAAAGAACCATTTGTACAACTGTATAGTATGCTGTGAAATATGTACAGTATAATAAAAATGTAAGAGATTATTTTCTTTGTATCCAACTCTTAATTCTATGAGGGGCTTCATATGATCATGGAAAAATGAAATTAAAGTTCAAGTTTATTTTGGGGCAAAAAAAATTTGAAATCCATGTACAGTTTTTTTATAACATGCCTTTTCTATGAACTTTTGGAAGACCCTTAATATACAAATCCCTTGTCTGGGGAGTATGAGTGAGGTCCTCTTATCCTCAGAATAAGGTGGCATAAAACTAGGCCCATGGGGGACAAGTTCAGGATGATGTGATGTGAGTATGGGCTCTTTGCTTTTTCTCATTTTAATAAAAACCTCAACTGTCTCATAGTGACTTCATTTTCCTCAAATTCACTCCTTTCCATGAATAACCTAGGCAGTAAAATGACCTTGGACTTGGGGTTGGCTGGAAAATCAAGTAAGGCTCATAGGTAGGGACTGAGAGATCTCTGAGTCATAGACTTCTTCTCATGAAGCCCTACAAATAGGTACCTGGGACAATCATGTATGGACATGATCCTAGGTTAGGTGACTTGAAAGATAATTACTAGTAATTCTTGATGCTTCAGTGTGTGCAAAGCTCTGTGCTGAGCATTTCACACATATCATCTAATTTAATCCTTAGAACAAGATGAAGAGGTATTTTAACAAGTTGTCAAAATAGTCATTTTATAACTAAAGGAAATCGAGGACCAGTATGGGTAAGGACTCACCCAAGTATGACACTAAAATTTCCCTGGTTAGTGGCTAGGGCCATGACATCTTGCAGCTTTGGGCCTCGTTCACTCTTAGTTTCTGTGGACTAGAGGGTATACCTCTAGAGCATTGTGATAGCTTGCAGAGTGGCACAACTGAGATGTGAATTCAACTCCATCTGACCCTGGGTTCTGTTCTGAGCCGCTGTGGCACATGCTGTCCTTCACCATGAAGGGTTGATATGCTGGAGTGGGTGGCACTTGCATCTTATGTATCAGTACATGTGTGCTGTAGGTGTGGAGCTTGGTTGAGGAAAGCCACTGAGAGAGCTAGTTCTGACCATGGCAGGGGGCTTTGGCATGCAGATTGATGGGCGAGAGCCTGGGGAAGGAGTGTGTGTTGGTGCAGATGTGTGTAACTGTGGTTCCATCTTCTAAGGCTGTGATTTTTCAGGTGAGAGATTAGGAAACCCCAGCATATGGTGTCAGCCAGGATGGGGAGCCCCTGTCAGTGAACTACCTCCTAACCTCCATGTCTCTGACTCTAGCCGTGTAAGTAGGTATACAGTGTTGAAATGAAAACTTCCAATGCACTGTGGGAAAGAAGAAGTTCAGGGCATGTGCAAGGTGCACTTCACCACAGTTGCCTCCCTCTGGCTGGCCAAGTGTGTACATTTTCTGTGAGATGAGGAAAGACCCATAAACAACACACTACAGATTCCTGAAGGGACCACATGGAGTTGAGAACAGAGAACAGGTTTGGGGTTCAGAAGACTAGGGTATTAACCATGCCAGCTTGGGAAATATGCTAAACCTCTATGAATTCTAGTCCCCTCAGAAATGAGGAAGATGATGTTATTCATCTTATTGAACAGACGTCGAGTTCTGGATTTGACAGAACCAGCCTCTGATAAAACACCTATAAAACCATGCCTTGAAAGGAGAGCAATCTTAGTGCTTTTTCTCAGTGTCATTTGAAAAATGCTTTCTGGCCAGACCCTTCTTTCTCATCACATCTTTACTGTTACATGGATTCTAAAACTTACAAACTACATTGAAGGTGCCTCTTATTCTTCATATTAAACTTGATTATGCATGATTTTAATCATGTACTTCTCTTTAATACAGTTTAAAAAGTGACCGAGCTTTACCATTAATTCTCCTTGCTCATTAAAGTTCTCCTTTCAATAGCTTGTATTTGGGTTGGATTTGATTTTAGAGACTGGAAGCAAAACAACTGTGAATAGTGTAGGTGTTATCTCAGAGCAGTAGACTGCTCACCGGGGCAGTGATATCATATGCTGGGCACATTGCACCTGTGCTCGGTATGCAGGGTTGCTCCCTGCTGGCTCCTCAGAGCTGGTAGTTTAATGGACGATGCCCTGAACTGTTCTCCTGCAGTCAGAATTAACGTTGTTTCACACACGGGTGGAGAGCATGAGTGAACATCCTTCTGTTTAAGCTGAATTTCAAAGTTCAGCTAGATAATTTTGTCTCCCCACATGACAAAGGACAAAAGGTCCTCATGACCGCCCCATCTCTTAGTTCATGAGCAAACACCTGTTTGCCTTCTAGGTGGCAATTCTGTTTCTACACGTGGTTCACAAGTGAGCATGCTACTTTTCTGGGTGGATGTGACTGCAGGTTGAGGGGTGTAATTGTAAGACCAAAATCTAGTTAGTTTTTTTTTTTTTAAGATTTATTTCATGAGAGCATGTATATTCACATTTGTGTATGCAGTAGAAAGACACACACACACACACACACACACACTCACACTCTTGACATTCTGTCACACAGAATGATCATCCTCTCATCCTCGCCCAGCCCTCCAGCTAATCAAAATTCTGGGCATGTGCATCTGTTGTGTTTCAGGTCAACCTGAGATCTGAACCCACCTGCAGTTGGCCTTGTGTATTCCAGTTCTGCAATCAGTACATTTCTGTCTGTACCACTGAGACTGGGCCATTAATGTGTTTTTTCCCCCTTTCCTTTTATGGAAGGTTTTAGCCAACACTAGCAGTTCTGTGTTATTCTGGAGTTATTTAGGAGAAATCTCACTGGAGAGTGGATAGCATCTCAAAGCCCATTTTCTTGGGCAGCTCCCTTTTATACCTAGACCTTGGCGATGCACAGAGGTACCTAAGTATGTTCCAACTTCTACAGAGAATCAACTGAGGAAGTCTCTTTTCAGAGGCTGCACCTAACCTCTTAAGAATCTGTTTAACCTTGGGACCAGCAGTTGGTGTAATGGCTATGTCTCTGGACTCCCATGTAGTTGACCATGGTTCGAGTCCCAGACCTAGTGGCTTAAACTCACGCCGGGCGTGTGTGCATGCATGCCCAAGATCCTGAGAAGAGAATAGAGGAGAAGGGATTTCAGTGTGGCCATCCCCCCCCCCCCCCGGGGGGGTGATTTCTTGCTTTCTGTCTCTCTGTCTCTGTCTTCTTGGCAAGCACATGTGCCCTATAGCAAAAACCTCTAAAAAAAAAAAAAAAAAAGGAATCAGTTTAGCCTCAATCTGGAACCAATACCTGCAGTTTTAAATAGAACATGATCTTTTCCCTTAAGTAACCCTGGACAGATGCTGCTGGAGAGAGAGGTCTTCAGTCTTTATGCCCTGAGTGACAACCTGTGCTTCTCAGGGTTAAAATGTCCTTGCCTGGCCTCATCAGAACATCCTTATTGGGTCAGCCCAAAGCCTGGTGGTTAAGGCAGCTGGATTCCACATGACTAAATGCGTGGTTTAAGTCCCAGACCTGGTGGCTTGTGTGTGAGGCTGTGAATGGGGTCAAAGAGGCATGTGGTTTTTATAACCAACTCCTTGGGCAGGAAGGTCTCAGCTGAAGGGCACAGGGCAGATGGATCAGATCAAGAAGGCCACATGGCCCTGGCTCCTGACCAGTGGTTATGCTAGGCTGACGAGAGCTGTGGAAGCTCTCACTGGGGACATGTGGGTCCTGGATTTGGAGTGTCTTTGATGGTACTCTAATCAAACAGTGTCATTCCACTCCTTTCCCGGTGTAATGCTGTCAAATATTAGGGATTTCCAGCTTCCTGGTACTCAGGTCTTCTGTTATGATTATCATATTCTGGCATACAGAGGCACACGTGGTTGGAGTACAGAATCCTGACTGCTTGGTTTCTGTCACTCACTAGCTTTGTGATCTTTTGCAAGTTACTTAACCTCTCTGGGCCTCTACAGCAAACCAAGAGTTAGGGATGGAAATTCCACTGTCATCCTCAGAGGTGTGAGAGTGTGAGCTTCCCAGGTCTGCACAAAGGTAGGGAGAGCCTCTGGGTTAAAAAAGAAAGACTGATGCCCTTTCCAATTCTCTTGTTGCAGGAATGGGAAGGAATGGGACTTAGGAAAAAGGATGTGCAAACTCTTAGTGCTTCTCCCTCAGGAATCCAAAGGCTTGTGCCCATTTTTTTTCTCTCTCTCTTTATAAAGAAGTATTTATTTATTTGTTCATTCATTCATTCATTCATTCATTTTAATTTTGACCAGAGAGGGACAGAGTGAAAGAGAGAGAGGAGGAAAGTGAGAAAGCAAGCTGCCAGGTCTGCAACTCAAACCACGGTCAGCCATGTGGGAGTCCAGCACCCTTCACCACCATGCCACCTGCCAGCCCTCTTAATTGCTTGTTGAATGACATTCTTCCTATCTCACCTGTCTGCTTTGTTCACTGCTGTACTTGACTAATGTTTTTTGAATTATGTTCTTTTAGGGATACTATGAATACATGAGAATTATATTTGGAGGCTACAGTTATTCTGTGTTTATTGGATAGGCCCTATCACAGGTTGGGTCTCTAGGAAGCAGAGTCAGAGATGAAGTTTAGCTGACTGGATATTTACTAAAGGATACTCTTAGCATCAACACCCATGAAAGGGTGAGAAAAGGGAGCATATCTGGTTGGAGGTAGATGTCTTACTGCAGTGTGGGTACAACAGCAATCTCAGCTGACCTTTGGGGTTCTCTGGAGTTAAAATGGCTCCTCAGGGTTGTATCAATTATCTAATGCTGAATAAGTTTATCCCAAAACTAATCTCAAAGTTTCTGAGGATCAGGAAATTGAGCATGGCTTAGCTGGGTCCTCTGTCTCAGGGAATCTCACAAGGCTATAACCAAGGTATCAGCTGAGGAGTATAGTCTCATCCGAAGGCTTGAATGAAGAAGATCTACTTCCTAGCTTACCCATGTGGTTATTGGCAGGCTTCAGTTCCTCAGGAGCTATTGGTTGTAAGTTTTCATTCAATAGAAGTTGTTAGCCAGGGCTCCTCCTCTGGTTCTTGCTCTCTGTGCCTCTCCACAGAGCATGTCACAACAATGAGGAGACAAAAGGGAAAGATAAGAGTGCCAGCAATAGAAAGATCAAGCAAGATGGGAGTCACCACTTTCTGTAAATTAGTCATGGAAATGACATCGCATTATGTTTCTATATTTATTAGGAACAAGTCCTTAGCTCCAGTTTACACTCAAGGAGAGGAGGTTCCATATGGGTATATGTGTGCTCCTCTTAGCTGTCTGCTTCCTTCTTGTTGATCCCTTTTTCCCTTTGCTCCTGTGATCACCTTCGAGTAGTCAGATGAGCTCTCTCAGATGACTGTCAGATGAGCTCAGTTCATCACCATCCCTCTTACATAGTGGTGCCAAGAGCTGAGTATGGCCTTCCTTGCTGGTGGTCTGACAGGACCTAGTATAGCAGAATTGTGTTGCTCTCTTGGTTGAGCACTAAACTCCTTAGTGATGCTATCCAAGATTGCATTTCTTTTGGGGGGGGGGCAACTTTAGAGACTGCAGGTAAAAGTAACAAGATTTAGAGCTCTTCAGGGTATGCTAAACTATTGTCCTGTTTCCCCGATGTCTACAGAGATCTCTGGGCTCCCCTTCCTCAAGGTTTCCTTGCACAAGTAGCTGGACTAACTTATCTGCCAGATATTGTGCATTTCAGAGCCAGCTCCTACCTGCCTTGTACCTGTATGTGTCAGCCCAGGTCATGGAATTAAAATCTGTATCAGGGGCCAGCCCATGATATGGTGGTTAAGGCAGTTGGATCCTACATGTCTGGCTGTGCGATTTGAGTCCTGGACCTGGCTGCTTGAGAAACATGATGAGCATGTGTGCATGTGTGCCCAGAATCCCAAAAGGAGAAATGGAGGGGAAGGGATTGCAGCATGGCCATTCCCCCTGGGAGATGCTTTCCCCCTTTCTGTCTCTCTCTGGTAATGCATGTGCCTTCTGACAAAAAACTAAAAAAAAAAAGTCTGTATCAGGAAGACTCTTCAGTGATGATTTAGTAAAATCACTGGAAGCTTTAAAAGCTGCACAAAGTTCTGATGCCTCTTAGAGTCTCAGGGGCAGCTATGTATTAGCTGTACAACTCCCCAGGTAACTTGCTAAGCCATTGTCCCCACCTTGAGATTCACTGCACTGTAACTTCTGTTTCTGGAAAGGGGAGCTTTCCTACCTAGGTGCTAATCCAGCTGCAGAAAGACCAGATGTTGTTATAAATCCCCTGAAGTATCTGAATCTTTGCTGTGGCTCTAAAGGCTTAGCTCTCTCCAAAGACAAGTGGCTTCTCCAATCCTCCAATCTTTGTGATTTATGTTTACTCTTCCCCCTTGACTAACCCTTTTCCTAACTCCCTCCCTCCTTCGCTAGATGTTATAACCTGGGTGGGCTGTCTGAACATGCAGGCATTTTTCTCTCCCTGCATCAGCCCCCTCACGGTCCATCCCAGGAGGAGAATCTCTCACTTTCAAAGAATAAATCTGTAAAAGAGGCAGTATTTCCAGAGCAGTAAATTTGTGTGTGTGTGTGGCAGCATGCATGTGTGCATCTGTCTGAAATCTGTACCCTGTGTGTGTGTATATGTATGTGAGTGAGAACAGCACCGATCGCATTAAAGGAAAGAACCTTTTAATTTCTGAACAGTTAAGATCGTAAGAAGAACAGACATGCAAAGGGGTCATTAAATTGCTGGGACAGGTCGGATAGGACTGAAGGAAAGGGCATCTTGGGCAGAAAGGTTGCTGCCCAGTTTTGGCTCGGAGGAGGAAGATGATGCAGAGAACGTGATTCCCAATTATCTTGGAATGTTACAATGAGCTACCAGTCCCTCTTCTCAGGAAGGTCTCTTTGATGCTCTTTGAAGAGGTAGACAGGACTCCTGGCCTCTGCCTCACTATTCAGCCACTGGATTTTCTTTTCTTCGACCCTACATTCTATTTCCTCTATGCTGTGCAGAGGGAATGGTCAGAAGCGAACCTGGAGAAGAATCTCAATTAGGTTTAACTCTGACTTTATGGAAAGTTGTGAATGAAAACAAAACCCTTTCAACCAATAGGAAATGAATTCACTAACCAACCCCAAACAGAAACCAGATGCATGGAGACAGTTAAGATCACCCTCTCTAGTTCTTGTAAGTGTGAATGAGTTTGGGAGTGGCAGAGGTCAGTCAGGGGACAAAGTCCTGAGGGGGAGCCTTCTCCCAGGGTCCTCAGATTGCTGCTGCTGCTGACCCTCCCGGATTCCTCATGACTGGGCCTAGAGGAACAATACGGGTGGATTAAGTCTACTGAGAGTCCTTTATCCTTAGTTTAGCCCTTTATTTATTTATTTTTTTACCCCTCAGATTAATTAAGGAGCAACCTTGAATAAATTTTGTTTAAAAAAAAAAAACAAAAAACAAAAACCAAAAACCAAACAGGGACCAGCAGTTAGCGTAATGGCTATGTTGCTGAACTCCTATGTAGTCGACCGCAGTTCAAGTCCTGGACCTGGTGGCTTAAAACTCACACTGGGCGCGTGTGCATGCGTGCCCAGAGGAGAATAGAGGAGAAGGGATCATGGCATGTCCATCCCCCCTGGGGGGTGATTTCTCGCTTTCTGTCTCTCTGGCGAGCGCACGCCCTGTAGCAAAAACCTCTAAAAACAAAACAAAACAAACAAACAAACCACTAAAGGAATCTCTACTGAAGTCATGAATCTGGCTGTTTAGTCAGGTCCAAGGAGATACTGAGATATTGTCAATATACATGATCTGAAAAAAAGAGTTAACAGTGAGTGGAATATTGCTGCTAGAGTGAGCACAGGTTGAGGTGGGTGGAGAGAAGGATGAAGGGCTAGTAGCAGGAAAGGAGGAGGCATTTGGGTTAATGATGGAGAAATAATGGGTTCAGTACTGAATAAGAGCACATAGGGAAAGCAAAGCATACTGGCTGAGCTGGGAAGAAGCAGAGAGGCCCTAACTGGGAGTGCCTAGAAATGAAGAACTCTGTCCACATCTGCCTGGTGGACCACTAGCAGCAAGAACGATTCTATTCTGGAACAGAGAAGAGAAGATTTGAAGGCACAGCGGCAGACGTCTTCACTTTTCCAGGGACAGAGAAGAAGCTGGCATGAAGAAGGAGGCTGGGTGAGGTGGACAAAGAATCTCCAGGTTGCAGCCTGTAGGAGAGCTCTTGGGCTGGAAAAGAGGTGACATAGGAGACTCTTGAAAGAGTTTGTTTAATGTTTTAGACCTGTGCTGTATTGGTTAAGTCACATAATATGTGTATGATTTTGTCTCAGTTGAAAAGAATTTTGGCCCTAGATTCTGATCATATCATGTTGAGAATGCACATGGGAGAGTTATGGGAGGTCTCACCACAAGCATACTCTTTATGAAAGAAAAACTTCTTGTCACTTCTACCCCCCTTTTTTTTTTTTTGGAGAGGTTTTTTTTCGCTATAGGGCGCGTGCGCTCGCCAGACAGACAGAGAGAGACATAGAGACAGAAAGCGAGAAATCACCCCCCAGGGGAGATGGTCACGCCGCAATCCCTTTTCCTCCATTCTCCTCTCGGGATCTTGGGCACGCACTCACACACGCCCGGCGTGAGTTGTAAGCCACCGGATCCGAGACACGAACCGTGGTCAACTACGTGGGAGTCCAGCGACATAGCCATTACACTAACTGCTGGTTCCCAACTTCTACCCCCTTTCAAGGGTCAGAAGAAACATGTTTGAAGGAGACTTTTGACTTAGGGAGGCTGTTTATTTATTTATTTATTTATTTATTTATTTAATTTTTTATCTCAGCTTTACTCAAGCAAAGCATTTTTCAGAGCTAGTATGATATTGCTAGACTTGCTGGTTTGACTTTCATCTCTCTTTACTTCTTCTGTTTTCTCATAGAAAAAGTGCTAGTGAATAGCAACATGGTCAACATCCAAGGTACTCGTTTATTGAATCCCTTGTAAGTGCCAGGCACAACACTAAGCTGGTGTGGGGAGGGCATAGAAGAATGAGACAAACACATAACGGATCAAACAGGGGCCAGGCAAGCCTGAAGAGGGCTGGCCCTAAATGCAACAGAAACTCTACAGCTACTTTATAAATGGAGAAACTACTATTTAGCCCCATGTCATGATGTCCCCATGAGGACATAGTCCTAATGTTGCCAAATGTTCTAATTTAAGAGAAACTGGAACAGTGTTCAAAGGTTGAACTCACCTCAGGATTAATTTACTTATTCAGCAAGTATTTATCAAACATTTACCATATGCCAGTCCCTGTGCTACAGTGGTAAATAAGACCCAATAGGTTTTCTGCCTTCCTGGAGCTTATTGCTTTTAGATTGGGACAAGTGCTGTGAAGGGGGTGGAACAGGGTCATGGGGTAGTGTGTGTGTGTGTAGGGTGGCCTCTCTGGAAGGGTGAGAGACATGCCTGATGAAAAGAAGCCTGTCACATGCTTATCTGTAGGAAAAACATTTCAGGAAAGGGGGAGAACAAATGCTAGTGGGTGGGTGTTGGGAGAAAGCAGAGTGGGAAATGTGAGAGGGTGCTGGAGTTAGAAAGGACACCCGTTATTTGTGACCACATAGATGAACCTTGAGGACATTGTACTAACTGCAATAAGCCAGGTACAGAGAGACAAACACAGCATCACTCACTTATATGTGGAATCTCAAAAAGCTCACGCCAGAGAGGTAGAAAGTTGAACGGTAGTTGTCAGAGGCTGGAGGAGAGTGAGTGGGAATAGTGTTGTTTCAAGAATACCAAATTTCAATTAGATAGGAGGAAAAAATTTTTATGATCTGTTGCACAGAATAGTAATGTAAACAGTAATGACTTGTTTACTTCAAAATTGCTGAGAATAGGGACCAGCAGTTAGCGTAATGGCTATGTCGCTGGACTCCCACGTAGTCGACCGTGGTTCGAGTCCCGGACCCGGCGGCTTAAACTCACGCCGGGCGCGTGTGCGTGCGTGCCCAAGATCCCAAGAGGAGAATGGAGGAGAAGGGATTGCGGCGTGGCCATCCCCCCTGGGGGGTGATTTCCTGCTTTCTATCTCTCTGTCTCTCTCTGTCTGTCTGGCGAGCGCACGCGCCCTATAGCAAAAACCTCTCCAAAAAAAGAAAAAAAAAAATTGCTGAGAATAGATTTTAAATGCCTTCACCACAATAATGTAAGTAAGTGTGATATGATAGCTTTGTTAGCCTGATTTAATCATTCCACATTGTAAACATACATCAAAATATCAAATCATGTCACATAAATACATACTATTCGTCAATTAAAAAGAAAACTAAACTTCCTCCACCAAACATTGCTATGAGTATCTTTAGGTGTTTATCTTTTTCAAAAGCCTCCTGGAGGCTGGAAGTGTAGAGATCTATAACTTTTGTGTCAAAATGAGGCAGGGTTGCAAGAGGAGGAGCTGGAACTAGCCTGCCCAGTTTTGGCCCATCTTCCTGCAAGCTCGTGCAGTCTTTCTTTCCATAGTCTAAGTCTCCACTCTGGGCTTAGTAGACTTAGGGAGATGGAGGACAGAGGCACTCTAACAATAGCAATAGCTGAGATGTGGAGTCAACCTAAGTGCCCAACAATCCATGAATGGATTAAGAAAATGTAGTACATACATGCAAAGGAATACTATTCAGCTAGAAAGAACAACAATATCCATTCATTTGACACAGTGGAAGATATAATGCGAAGTGAAATAAGCCAGTCTATGCAAGAGAAATACTGAATGTTTCCACTTAACATGTAATGAACCCACACTCCAGGGCAGAAACTGAAGAATTCAATGGCATAAAAGGAGAGTTCAATAATGGTATCAGTAGATAGCAAAGACTGCCTGGAATGGGGAAAGATTTGGGAAAGAATGAGCAACAGACACAAGAATGCAATATAAACAAGGACAATAGGTTATGGAACTGTGTAAAACCAGGTCGTTGCTCAGTCTATTGTAATATATACCTCTAAAAAAAAAAAACCCAAAACAACAAAAAGACAGGGACCAGCAGGTGGCATAATTGCTAGGTCGCTGAACTCCCCTGTAGTCAACTACGTTTTGAGTCCTGGACCCGGTGGCTTAAACTCACGCTGGGTGCGTGTGCATGCATGCCCAGGCTCCAGAGAGGAGAATGGAGGATAAAGGATTGCGGCATTACCATCCCCCCTGGGGGGTGATTCCTCACTTTCGGTCTCTCTGTCTCTCTCTGGTGAGTGTATGCGCCCTATAGCAAAAACCTCTCCACAAAAAGAAAAACAAAAAAACAAACCCAAACCACTCCCAAAACCCTAATAGGATGACTTGAATGTATACAACATAATGTAATGTTCATTGTTGAAGAAGATGAGTATATTATACTTGATTTGATTATCACACACTCTGTGTATACTTTGAAAAATTATACTGTACCACACAAAGATATATAATCATATGTAACTTGGAGATTATAATAAATAAAAAAAAGGGTACTCCATAAGTGTAGTCAATCCTTCTGAACTGGTTGTCATGAGATTTGTATGTCAGATTCTGATGTGTGGCTGGGGCCCAGGAGGTTCTGATGGCTGCCATGTTGTCTCTGAGGTGGATACCACAGATCTCTGGGACAGCTCCATTTTGTGGGCGCAGGCTCCTGGCTTCTATTTTAGGGAGGCCATATTTCCTGAGATGCTTATTATTTATGGATTCCAGATCACCACCCAGTTTGAAAACATATGAAGTTGGTTTTGTGTGGGGAAAGCTGTTTGGAAGAGGTCAGTCAGCAAAGCAGAAATGTGTAAAAATCACCTCACACAGCACAGGTTCCCCCCATTCAGGGCCACAAATCAAGTCCAGGCAGTCCCCGGCCCGAAGGTAGAGGTGGCTTCTCTGGGCCTGTTGTCCTCAATCAAGCTGTCTCTCTCAGAAAGCTAGGACAAACTTAGTGGTTTTTTTTTTTTTAATTTTTTTTTTTTTTTAATGATTATAGAAACCATATGTGTGTGCAAAAACATATTGCTTCCCCCCTGTTGTCTGGTAAAATTTGTTGCCCTTATTCTTGGAGCCTTTCTGAACTGGAAGCAATGTGGTGCTCAGGAGGAGACGATTACTTTTCATGCAACGTGAGTGCAGCAAAGGGGGAGAGTCATTGCAGGAATGAATTGTAGACTTTTCCAACAACAGTCCCTTTTAAACTGATGGCATTTAGAGGCCTATTGGTCACTGTAATAAGCCAGGTTGTCTAAGAATATAAAACACTCCTAGAAGTTTCATGGTGCAAACCATGAAGAGTGTCTTAAAATTTTTACCAAGTTCATTTTTTTTCCTCATTGGTATTACCATAGGTCTGAACTCTCAAGGTTCTAGGTTCAATACCAGCCCTCTTAATTTTATTTTATTTTTTATTTATTTATTTTTTTTAACCATAGGGCCGTGTGCTCACTGGAGAGGGATAGAGACAGAGAAAGGGAAAGTGAGAAATCACCCTTCTGATGGGGGTGTCCATGCAATCTCTTCTCCATCCTCCTCTTGGGGTTTTGGGCATGCATGTACTCATGCCAACATGATTTTCAAGTCACTAGATTTGGACCCAAATTGCAGTCAGCCATATAGGAGTCTAGCACCTTAACCACCATGCCACCTGCTGATCCCCAGTCCTCTTAACTTTTGTCGATTACAGTCTACACAATAGAGAGGTGCTCTGTTCCCCCAACATCTTTCCTAGCCTTTTAGGAGTCATTACCTTTGTCTATAGTCTTATTCTTGTTGCTGTGATCCTGAAAAGCATCATTATGTGAAAGATCTTATCTGATTCAGCATCTCAGACTAAGAAGAAATGTAGACTTTCCTTATCTCCTCACCTGCTGTCTCAAAAACGAGCATTATTAACTTCACTTTATATTAAAGTGTTTTATTAACAATTCAAAAGGCTTAATTTAGAGTCCTATAAGCCAGAATGGTATTTTAGAACCTTGTTGTTAACAGAGATCACCACATAGTAAAATATTAGGTCACTGGGAAAGTCATGACATTTTTCTCTGCAAAAATGTGTCGTAACTTTCCCAACGATCAAATAAAACACATACCAATTTACCAGTGGTTCTCAAAGTGTGTTCCCCTGAACATTCACATCTGCAGCACCAGAAACTTGTTAGGAAAGCAGATTCTCAGGCCATAGTCCAAACCTACTAACTCAGTGTCTCTGTGGGTGGAGAACATCAACCTGGTTTGAAAAGTCTGCTGGGTGATTCTGATGTGTGATAAAGTTCCAGAACCATTGCTATATACCAGTAACACTCGATGTTAATTCATGTGTTAAACTGTTTTTATGTTCTTTTTCTCTTTAAATATGTATTATAACTTATGATTTACATTTAAACACTGTTCATGTTTGTAGGGTACAGAATGGCCTTTAATAAAAGTATATATACAGTATATAACAAACAGATTGGGGATATAAACATATTCACCACCTTCAACAGTTAACATTATGTTGTGAATATTCAAAACTCATGCCAGTGGTTATTCTACAAGTATGAACTGAATTGTCTATGACATTCTTTACTGTGAGGTACAGTTCTAGAGAAATACATATTGATTAAAAGTCAGGCAACAAACAATCTCATAAACAACAAAGAAAACCTTAACATAGTCAACGAAAGAAGAATTTGTAATTTCCATATAGAGGTCTGTGAGAGATAAGAGTTTATAATCTGAAAATATTCTGTGGGTATTGGGTATCAATCATTGGTCCAGTTAGAGATAGGTAAAAATAAAGTTAAATAAAATAATTATTGAAAAAAAGTGAAGACATGGTAAAGCCAGTGATTTGGTGATTTATAAGCCTAACAGTTTTTTTTTTTTTTTTCTGATGCAAGGCAACAGATATTATTGAATTTATGCAATTTACCATTCTGTCACAAAAGAATACTCCCAAATATTTTCCAATTCTAGAGGGGTCAGGAATGGAGAAAAGTTTGTTTCAATTTCCAAAAATAAGTTAAGCAAATTAAAGCTATCAACAACTCAAAAGAAAACAAAATTCCTTAAATCTGGAAAACAAAGCATAGAAGAAAATTAGTAATGTTTTAGTCAAAGGTCATAAAAATCTATTTCATCAGTTCAGTCTCATGTAATATTGCTTCTGCTGAATTTAGAGTGTTACTGTGGTCCAATCTTTCTGTTTAAATTCTGGAAGTTAGCATTCAATGTTATTATTGATCTTTCCAGACTTGTCCCTGTCAATAGGTTGGCCATTTTTTTGGTATTTTTTTGTACTTTTATTTTTGTGTGTCTGTCTTTAGTTTTCCTGGTACAGGACTCCCTTCAGAACTTCTTGGAGAGCTAGCCTGGTGTTGGTAAATTCTTTAAGGTTTTGTTTATCTGAGAATGTTTTTGTCTTTTCTTCCCATGTGAAGAATAACTTTGCCCATTTGAAGAATAACCTTGTGTAGTGTTTTTAGTTGAAATTGCTTTTCACTTAACACTTTGAATATATTTTCCCATTCTTTCCTTGCTTGCATTGTTTCCGATGAGAGGTCTGGTAGTTAGCCTGATGGAATAGCCTTTGAAAGTAACTTGACGTTTCTCTCTTGCCAGTTTTAGTATCTTGTCTCTGTCTGTGGTTGTGGTCAATCTGGTTATAATGTGACTTGGAGAAGATCTTGGGTTGATTCTATGTCGGGTCCTTTGTATTTCTTGGGTCTGGATATTTGAATGCCTCTCTAGGCTTGGAAAGTTTTCTTCTAGGATTTCATGGAATTGATTATCAATGGTCTTATTAGTTTCTTCATCTTCTGGGATATTGATTATCTAGATGCTTTGGAGTTTTTTTGTATCCAGTATTTCTTTTTTTTGCAGAGGTTTTCACTATAGGGCGCGTGCGCTCGCCAGAAAGACAGACAGACATAGAGCTAGAAAGCGAGAAATCACCTCCCAGGGGGGATGGTCACGCCGCAATCCCTTCTCTTCCATTCTCCTCTCGGGATCTTGGGCACGCACGCACATGCGCCTGGCATGAGTTTAAGCCTCTGGGTCCAGGACTTGAACCGCGGTCGACTACATGGGAGTCCAGCGACATAGCCATTATGCTAACTGCTGGTCCCTGTATCCAGTATTTCTTGTATATTATTCTCATTTTTTGGGTTACTTTCTCAGTTTTTTTGGTGAATTTTTCTAGGTCAGAGTTTTGTCTTCTACATCTGAGATTCGAATGTCTGCATGATATAATCTGCTTCTAATACTTTCAGAGGATGTTTTCATTTCCTGCATTACAGCTGATTGATAATTCTGATTGATTCTTTTTTATGGTGTTTCCTCTTTCAGATCATACAAGAAGTTCCTCAGCTCTTGGAACTCACTGTCTCTTTTCTCTTGCATCTATTGGAGCTCATTGTCTCTCTTCTCTTGCATCTCAATTAGTTTTGTCAGTGTGAATATGTTGAATTTATTATCTGACATTTCCATGAGTTCCATTGTACCATCTGTGGAGGATGAGGAGTTAGTCTTTTCCCTTGGGGGAGAGAGATTTTCTTGGTTTCTCATATTCCTTATGCCTCTGTGGTGGTTTCTGGTCATCTGATGGATTATACATTTCTTCCTAATTTCTTGGAGCTAAATCTGAGCATTCAGAAATGTGCAGGAGGAGGTGATCTGCAATCTCTTTGCAGTTTCATTTCCCTAACATTCACCAAGCAACCTGCCTTGTTGGAACTGGATATTACAAAGGCCACCTGGTTTCTTGAGAACAGGTGCACGTGGGCTGAGCTGCTGGGTTTTAAGAGAGAGTTCAGAGGTGTGGGGGAGGAGATAGGCCACACTCCCTCTGCAGCTTCAACCTCCCTGCTGCTCACTCTGCAGTCTCTCTTCTCTGAATTTTAGTTATTTGGTGTATTCGCTTTTGGCTGATTTGTTGAAAGTTTCTTGCAACTGTAAGCTCGTGTGCTTCCATTTACTGTGAGGTACTTCTGGGCCAATTTCTTTTTACTACTGTGTTTTGCTATATGATATCCACAGAAAGAGGTTTGAGTCCAGATTTGTGAAGAGTTTCTCCCTTAGTGCAGCTGGTTCAGTGGGAATCAAGGATTTTTCTGATGCTAAAAGTATTCAGATGTTTGGCTACTGTGCACCTAGTTGTGTCTAGACATTTAGTAAGATGTAGATGGCTTCTGAGAGGGCCTGAGATTGACCTGTCCTGTCTAGATTTGGAGGTCCGGAGGGTGAGGTTCAACAATTTTTATGTTAATCCGAGGAATCTACATAGTTAAAGAGATCACCTGTTTTTGCTTACGTTAGTGTACTGTTCACTCTGGCACCCACTCCAATCCCCAACTTTGGTGGGAAGCCAGATGTCTTCCTTGAAGTGGCTAGAGAAAGTCTGGACAGCTCAGGGAAGCACTACACACTGCAGTTAAACAGCATCCCTACAGAGCTGTCCCTGCTGTTTCTCCTGGTTTTGAGGCAGGGGCTCTCTTTTTGGCTGCGGAGGGTAAAGCAGGAGATTTGTTTGACTTTCTCTTCATCTTTCCCACAAATATCTCAAGTCTCCCTCTAAAATACTTCCGTGGCCCAGTTGGTAGTGTAGAGGACTGTGGAACTGAAGCCACGTGCCAACCATGGTTCAGGCCTGACTGGTCTGAAAACATGATAGGCATGTATGTGCTCAGGATCTTGGTAGGCTTGAGGACTAGAGGAAGAGGGTGGTGGCATGACTTGGTCTTGCCATAGGGCGGGCGCCACCACGCCCAAGACTTGGTCTTATAAAGGATGCTTTTCTTTCTCACAAATGCACATACTCTATTGTGAATAATAATAAAAAATACAGTAGGAGGACCAAAATATAGTAGGAGGACCAATCAATGTTGTTAATTCTAAGAGCAAAGCAAACACCAGGGATAGATGGTTAAGGTATGATTTTCTTTTTGATAATTTTAGTCTGTTTTTAATTAAAATAATAAAAGAAAGATTGTATCAAAAAATGAATTAGTATAATCTGAGTCTTAGTAGTATATATTATTTTTGAAATATTAAAAAATGTATTGCTGAAATTAAACAGATATCCTCGAACAGTTGAAAATTTAATGATTACATTATTTTGTTTTATTATTTTTTTAAATTTATTTTATACATTCGATCACTATACATCACTCAGCTTGTAAAGTGAATTCACCCAGCATGAATACCCTACACAGCTGTCCAGTTGAGGATACTATGCATGTTTTCAACAGATAATCCATTTCTGTGTCCCATAAATTTCTTGCCTCTATTTTTCTCCTTAATTTTTTTCCTCATATTGTAATTGTGAAGAATGAGGATAGAGTTATTAGGACTATGCTGGGGGGAATAGATTCTGAGCCTTTAAACAAACAAACAAACAAACTGACAATACTGCAAATGTATATGATTAGTGTTATATGGAATACAAAGCAACATATTTTTGGCAGACATGTGTCTGAGATTTATTATTAATTCCCTCTATTTCTGATAATCGTTCTCCACATTTCTATTAGGAAAGCACCTCTCAGCCATATCCCGTTCCTAGAGTTTCACTTGGGAGACTCCATCCTTGGCTGTAGGGCGATATCCTAATTGGCTTAACCTGGTTGGCAGTTTGCCATCTCCCAGCCATAGTGATTGGTTCAGGGATGGAGATATAATACAGTCAGAACAATGGGAATCAAGATGACATTTGCTGGAGCTTCTGGGAAAATGACCTTGTTTCTCTTCTGTGAACTCAGTCATAGAAAGGAGATGAAAGCTTGGTACCCCTGTGGTCCTGCCATGGTAAGGGAAGTCCAGAGAGGAAGGGCCTAGAAAAAGAGCCAGAGATGCCAACAAACAAACAAACAAACAAACAAAAAAAAAAACCAAAACCAAAAACAAAAAACAAACCAAAAACCAAACACCAAACCAAAAACTGGGCCTGGCATAAGTGATCAATGATGATCAGTCATGCCAGAAAACATCCATACTCCTGAGTTGATATGTCCTTTTTTCTTGTTTAAATCGATTTTTTTTTTTTTTTTTTTTTTTGGTCCTTTGCAACTTAAGGAATCCTAAAAGTCACAGATGATGATGAATAATATGTAGAATACAATTAGATTATTCAGAAGGCCATTCAGAAACTTTCAGTGTCATTACTTGTATTAATATTTTCTTATCTTCTGTATTCTTGATGCTTTGGCACTGGGGGCCTCATTGCCTAGGGAGAGACTGCCTCTCCCAGGGCTAATTCTTGGAGGTAACAGAACTTGCCCAGGAATGTGCTTTTCATATGCAAGCTAAACTAACCAATTCAGAGCTGATACTCAGAATCACCTCCACCATCTGGGTCTTACTATACTTGACAAGGTAATGTTTCTCTGCCCCCATCATCCCAAACAACTGGGAACAACCTCTAGATCCCGGAACCCACTGAAATGACTCAGTAGCCAGTTGTAAATTGCTTATCCTGTCCTGCCTTGCCTTTCCCATGGAAACCACAGTGAAGGCTCCTGCCCACATTGGTCACTTGACCTCTGCCTCCTGTCTTGCTCTGTACTTCCCTGTGTGGCCCAGTGTGTCTGTCATGCCTCCTCCTTTTAGGAATTGAGGAGTAACAAATTATCTTTTCAATGGCACTCATCTTCTAATCTATTAGCCACACCATACCTGCATAACAATAAAACCTACATTTTAAAGCATAGACATGAATTTAAGATATCATAGTAAGCAGTATGCTGGAGTTGTCAGAAAGGGTTGTTTCAGTAAATATTCCTATGGGGGTGGAGGGGTGGAGAATGCCTGTTGCTAAATTCCCTTCTGCTTTTGTTCTGAGTATATTAATGAGCATCAAAGCCATTTATCCCGCAGAGACTGCACAGCAATAGGTAATGATGATTGCGATCCTGTGCTCTTTGTTAGATTTGTTGAAATTATCTTTTATTTTTTGTGGCTGGTGGTGAGAGGTAAAGAAAATTTGAAATAAGTGCAAATAGTGAAACACAAGTTTATAGTACCTTGTTTGTTTTTAAAGCCAGAGGGTGCACGCATGTGTGCACTCATGAAGGGATCTTCCAATGGGGCCTGTCATACAGCGGTCCTTTTTTCTCTAATTCTCCTCATCAGGATCCTGGGCTGTGTGTTCCTGCCATGCTTTTCAAGCTGCTAGAGTTGAGATTTAAAGCCTGATCGCCATGTGGGATTCTGGCTCCTCTGTGCCACAGGAACAGCTCCTGGTTCTGTTTGTTTGTTTGTTTCCTTCCTTCCTTCCTTCACCTCTGAGAGTACAGAAATGACTGCAATACCAGTGTATTATAATTTTAAATAGTAGTTTTTTATTTTTTAATTTTTGCTATAGGGCATGTGTGGTTGCCAGACACAGACAGAGGGAGGGGAAAGAGAGGGGGAGGGAAGGAGAGAGGGGAAGAGAGAGGGAGGGAGGGAGGGAGGGAGGGAGGGAGGGAGGGAGGGAGGGAGAGAGAGAGAGAGAGAGAGAGAGAGAGAGAGAGAGAGAGAGAGAAAGAAAGCACTTCTTTGGGAAATGGCCACACCACAGTTCCTTCTCCTTCATCGGATTTTGGGCATACACATACGTGCCTGGTATGTTCTTCAAAATAACAGGTTTGGGACTCAAACTGTGCTGTTGACCACATGCGATCCATCTGCCTAAACTTCCGTGTTATCTGCTGGCCCAAATAGCAGGTTTTATCAAAGAGCTTCTTGTAGTCAGTAAATGGTTTAGGAGCCAGAATAGTGCCATCATTCATCCATTACCCCTCTCTAAATTAAAAAAAGAAAGACAAAAAGCCAAACAGGAAATCCAAATATTCTGCTTTATTCTCAGGTTTACTCTTCGGTGTACTAAACATGCAGTTACCTACTCTGGAGAGCTGTAAGCTGGGATTCATTCATTTTTACATTCATTCATTTGTAATGGGATGCCTAGCAGAGACTGAATGCTACATTTTGTAAAGTCAGAAAACTATCATTTTGGGGATTGCCAAGTGGTTTCTGAATTATCTTTGTGTAGAGTATTCTATGATAGTCTTGGTGCTTGGTTTCAAAAGTGAAAACCAAGGCTGAATAGCTTAGACTGAAAATGAAATTTTTGGAAGGATAATGGATAGGTATCAGCTCACAAGACTGATAGGGAAAGCTAAAGAACTTAACTTGGAAAATGGGCAGTAACTAATGGTGGCTTGGCAGCAGACAGCTAGTTCAGGTTCTGAGCACCATGGCTACAGTGTATTGCTTGGATGGCTAGACTCAACTGCCACTAGACACAGCCAGGGATGCTAGACATAGACACTCGGTGGGCCTCTTCTACCCCTTGGTTCATTGCCTTGTGTATTTGACTGTCATAGACTTAGCATCGTTTATTGCTAGTTCAGAGCATACACAACATTCTAAAGGGCTGCACCCCAATATCACAGAGTTAATTTCAAAGGTAGCCCCATACTGAGCATTCAGTGAATCATTGCACTGTTCCATAATCTGACTTCGGGTGATGCGTATATTATAGTACCGTTAAGTTCCATGGACATCAGCCAGGTTGCCTTGTTTTCTTTCCTATAAAGTAAGCTTGGTCAGAAACAATTTTCTATGGCATGTAATGTATATACCATACAGAAAGTTCACTAATGGGTACACTGGCAGAATTATGATAAATGAGGCAGAGAAAGCAAATCCACATTTAAAAATGTGTCTATTCCAATGAGAAAAAATTGATGCCCTTCTATGAAGGGTGAGCTCCGATATAATCAACATCTACAGGTGGCTAGCTTGTCTCCCTAGAGTATAGTGCCATGCAGGGATTCTGAGTCGGGTGTTGCTGGTAAGTTGAAGGTGGAGCTGTTTTTGCTTTTTCATCAGATGGGAGCATTTGCATCTATCAGCAGGTTATAATGATGCTGATTGAAACAGGAATAGTCTGTAGAAAGAGATAATGAATAATGTCGGATAGAGATTATGACTGCAGGGTTGGAGTCCCTCGAATAGGTGAATAGGGGTGAACTACAGTTTACAAGCAAAGGGTTGGCTAAAACAGGAGCAGGGGTGGTCCATTTATTTCAATGGGATGGGAGGCTGTGCAAGTCTGTGTAGACATTTCTCATTTGATTCCATTTATTTTTTCAGTGAAATGAAGCTCGTATGGGGAGAGGTGATATTGGAAGAGATATTAAAGTTACTGAGGAGAGAGAAAAAAAGTATAAAACAATGTTTTGAAAAGTGGGGAAACAAATTGACTCTGAGAACATTATATGATTTCTGGGCAGTTTTGCATGGTCATGAGTCTTTCTCCAGCTCTCAGGGTGTTCAGTGTAGTCATAGAGTTGGAATAATCTGAGTAACTCAGAGAATCAATGGGGAGGCTGGAAAATCAGGTATGGGAAAATCAGGTAATCAGTGGAGGTGGTTACTGCCATCAATATGGACCTTCAGGCCAGGGTATGGCCACAGTCACTGATTTACAAAGCTATTCCCACCATATATAGCCACCACTTGACACTATCACCTCTAAATATTACAAACCTAGACATGGGTCCCAGGACTTTGCAGCTCTCAGAGCCACTGCAGAGCGAATTACCCTGATTGCTGGTCTTCGTATTATTTGCTCATGATTTAAAGTATTAGATGAGCTGGACCAGGATCACCACTAGCCCAAACAGGGCATTTGTATGAATTAGACAAATATATTCCTTGATCCAGACATTTTTCATTTGCTAGCATATTATTATAGTGAATATACAAGCTAAGAATGATTATAACGTACATGGCATACTTTGGAGCTGAGTGTGAAAACACACAGCAGCAGCCTTGCCTGTGAGTACCCCTGGTTTGCTTGCCCACATATAATAATGAGATATAATAATGATGAGATTCACCCACATTTAGCTTTTATGGATCTGCACGAAGGGAGTTCCCCCAAATTGAAAAGGAACTTTTGATCCTGGTTAGCAATCAAACAAAACTGGCTAACAATTCTGCAGTTTAAGGATCCTCTCTTAGCTAAATCTCTTTAAGAAGGCAAACCTAAGGCACAAACTTACCCAATGTATTGAGGGTGACCTGAACTAGTAAAGTAATTTAAATAAAGGTGCTTCAGACTGAGATGCTAAATGTTCTGTTTAGAAATGTGAGTTGAATTTTTTATGTTGGAAAGCTTTTCTTTCTTCTTGGGAATTATGGGTGTCTTTATGTCCCAGATTTGTTCAGAGAGAATTAGAGTGTATCAGAAGGGATGGATACGGTTGAACTTTTTTTTTTTCTTTTAGAGATTTTTTTTTTTTTTTTTTTTTTGCTATAGGACACTTGTGCTCACCAGAGAGACAGAGAGACAGAGAGAAAGTGAGAATTTACCCCTAGGGAGGATAATCACACCACAGTCCCTTCCCCACCATTCTTCTCTTGGGATTTTGGGCTTGTACACACATGCACCTAACATGAGTTTTAAGCTGCTGGGTCTGGCACTCGAACTGCAGTTGACTACGTGGCAGTCCAGCAATGTAGCCATTGCACTATCTGTTGGTCTCTGAATTTTCCTTTTATCTTATTCTAGAGGAATAACTATGAAAAATATCAGAACTGGACTGAGCATAGTGTTAATTGGGCTGTAGTGGTTTTTTTTTTTTTTTTTTTGTTGTTGTTGTTGTCTGTTTTTTTTTTTTTTTTTTTTTTTTGTTAATTGCCAGAGGGTGCTTGTGCTAGCCAGAGAGACAGAGAAAGGGAGAAAGACTCTTCTAATGGGGATCTTACCACAGTCCCTTCTCTATTCCTCCATTCCATAGGGATTTTGGGGTGCCTGGAGTGCTTTTCAAGCCACTGGGACTGGGATTTGAACTGTGGTTGGCCATGTGAAATCCAGATCCCTTAACTACTAGCTTACAGGGCCATCTTGGGCTGTGGTATTGAGGTCTCTAACTGGTCTTATGTAAGATGGAATAAGCTAACTTCCTGTCATTCTCTGGTGTGAAACTGGGATGGAACCAGGTCTTTGGGTAGAGGAAGGCTTGGAGATTCTATGGGGAGGTGTAATTACCACCCCATGCACTTAAATAGAAGCCTGCAGGGAAACAAGTAGGGATGCAAGGTCAAATATAGACCGGAGGACTTTGAGTGTATCCATGTATGGTAGCACATGAAAAAGACTTGTATTGTTAACTTGGTCTCTCAGAGTCTTTGGTAATGGATCTCTTAAATGCTATTAGCATGCTCTTAGCAGTACATTGGGCAACGCGGGAGGGCATTCACACTTGAATTGAAATTATATGGAATGAGCCACAAAAGTCAAGAGGACCAGGAGTAACCCAAAGAAAGACTGATGGGAGGGTTATGTGTCAACCGGGACTGATTTTTAGAACATGTTAGCCTTCTTGGGAATGTCCAACAATTACTTGATGAAAAGAAATGTGAAAAACAAGGCATTTCTGGGCCAGTTGGTGGTGTGGTGGTTAAGGTGGCTAAATCTCACATGGCTCACTTCATTGTTTGAATCTCAGACCTGATAGCCTGAAAAACATGCCAGGCATGTGTGTGTGTTGTGTGTGTGTGTGTGTGTGTGTGTGTGTCCCAAATCCCAAGAAGATAATGGAAAAGAGATTGTGATGTGGCCATCCCCCTGGCGGGTGATTTATCACTTTCTCTTTCTCTCTCTTTGTCTCTCTCTGGCTAGTGCATGTGCCCTATAGCAAAAACTAAACAAAACCAAAACAAAACAGAAACAACAACAGCAACAGAAACCCCCTCAAACATTTTGAAAGACCCAGGGGATACACACTTGGATTATTTATATTAGAGTTTTGCAGAAATATGCTATCTTGACAGAGCGCTTGAAGACATGAGGATGGCACCTTTATTAAATGCTCACACTTTAACTGCATTCTACCATGTGACAGGCACTTTTTGGAAAACATGGGGTAGACATGTGAATAAGATGGTATTATTCTCTTCCTTTTACTCTGATAAGAGCACTAGACTCACCAATCACAGTTTAGTATGATCTGGTGTGTAACAAGCACTTAGTACAGGATTTCAGATATCTGTCATGGCCAGGGAGTTAAGTTCTTCATGGTTATGCCATAACTCAACATCTCAGAGCCAGCTCTCTTCTTCTTCCTCATCCCTGTCTCCTCCAGTGGATTTTCTACAGCATTCACTTGGGCTGATACTGTCCATGGTGCAATGCAGCCACATTAACATTCTGGTCATACCCAGAGCTTCCCTGTCCTTGGCTGTGATCTATGGCTATCTGCAGCTTTGGTGTCGCAGTCACAGATACTAGGAGTGCATTGACTGGGCTGTAAGGGGACTTACTGCCACCAGTAGTAGATTTAGAGCAGACCTGGGAGGCTTCTTTACCTTCTGGACATTTCAAGAACAAGGACCAGAGTTCAATATCAAAGCAGAAAATATTGAATCTTACAAAGGGACCTTTCCTAGTTTAAAAAAGGTAACTGTTGTCACTTATTGAGTTCCACTATGTAGCAAATGCTGCTTTTCTTGAACTATCTTACTCAGTCCTCCGCAATACTGTAACTCCATGAGACAGGTGAGAAAAACAAAGACCTGAGGCTGGCTAAAATTTCTAAGGTGACTGTACAAGTAATAACAGAATCAGAATTAAACTTTCATCTTTGTGACTGAATGAAAGCATTAAGGCAGTGGTTTTCAACCAGAGGCAATGTGGCTGGATGGGACATTTGACAATGTATGGGGATATTTTTTGTGTCATGATGAAGAGGATGTTGATATCCAGTGGGTAGAAGCCAAGGATGCTGCCAAACATCCTACATTGCCCTTCTGTTATGGATTGAGTTTTTTTCCCCCCAAAGACATACTTATGTTCTTATTCTCATTACTTCTGAGTGTGATCTTATTTGGAAATAGGGTAATGGAAAATGTATTAATAATTAGTTAAGATATTATTATATTGTAGTGAGTGGGCCCCATAATCCAGCAAGATTGGTGTCCCTATAAGGAAATGGTGATGTGAAGAGAGAACCATGTGAAGATGGGAAGCAGAGATTGGAGTGATGTACCAACAAGCCAACGGACACCAAGGAATGCTGGCCATCACCAGAAGCTAGGGAAGAGGCGTGGAACAGATTCTCTTTCTGCACCCCCAGAAGCAAGCAACTCTGCTATTACCTTGATTTAGAACTTTCAGCCTCCAGAATTATGAGAGAATATCTGTTCTTTTAAGTCACTCAGTTTGTGATACTCATGGTAGCCCTAGCAAACTGCAATAAAATACACCACCACCAAGAAATTATCTGTCTCAAAATGTCAAAAATGCCATTGTTGAGAAACCCTGAATGAAGAGAACACTCTACTCTTTTACTTTTAACAAGCATTCTGCTC
Source organism: Tupaia tana (assembly GCA_026018925.1). Lineage (NCBI taxonomy): Eukaryota > Metazoa > Chordata > Mammalia > Scandentia > Tupaiidae > Tupaia > Tupaia tana. The sequence goes on from JAKSZU010000007.1 coordinate 135,850,139, forward strand.
CTTTCTTCCTCTTTTCAGGGGCTGCCAACCATTTGGGGAAGGGTGGAAGCAGTTGTGTCTATATGCAGAACTGGGAGATAATAGGCTGTTTCAGTAGCTATTTCAGAGTGGAAACCTGTCTCTAAAGTATGTAACATGGTTAGTCCATCTGGCAACTTAATCAACCTTGATCCACCTCAGAAGGAGAGATACCTGCTGAAGCTACACTGATGGATTATGATTTTGTTTTCATAGACTGAGACCCTGGGTCTCTTCCCAGGGCTGAAAATCTCTGGCTCCCAGTAGTTGGCTGGGTGGTCTGAAATTTCCTTTACAATATCACATTCTATTTTGTTAGTCTCCATTTTCCTCACAAGGCTTAGAGCTGTGTGTTACCCCAAACCAGAATTGTATTTCTGGGGAATTGGAAAGGAAAACATTCCACCGGATTGTAACCAGAAGAGTTGTGTGGTAGGAGGACCAATATTGCTTAAAGCCATCAGTGCAATTTACTGATTTATTATCTGGTAGAGTGCTATTGCCACAAAATGCATTGTTTCAGGGCCTAGATAGCCTATTCAGCTCTTGGGTGTAAAACCCATTTTATTAATGAGCCTGGCATTTGCAGAGCTTGTGCTCTGGTTTCCTTGTATGCTAGGATAACTAGTTGCATAATAAATGGTAATGGCAACAGTGTCTTGGGCTTGGTGGAATTTGCCTTCTTCTATGCGCATGGATATTATAATGGAATTGTGCACCCAGGCAGAGACATAAAACCTAAAATACTCTTCCTCAAATGATAGGCAGCTTGCCTGAACTTGGGAGCTGGCAATTCTCATAATTAGAAAGGGGCTTTTAAAATGGATCATTTTTGTCCACTGAACAAACCATTAGAAGGGTTCAATAAAATCAGGCTAAAATGAATGATGACTCATAAGAAATAGAGCAACAGTCATTGAGAAGCAGACTTTCCAGGAGTGGATCTCCCAGATTCCTTAGAGAAAAGAGAAGATGTCAACCCTGTTAACATCTCTTTTTTTGCATTGGGAAAGTTGTTTTAGCTGACTTACCCAGGGCAGGACTGTACTTCTTGCTTAGTTTGTGCACTCTTTCTTCTTCTCCAGGACCTCATGCCCAGTGGGCACTCATTGATGCTGTTTATTAGCACTGAAATTGGCAGTGGGAGGATCTTGGACTTGTCCTAGTTCATTGTGGGTCGTATAAGTAATATCAAGCCCAGCCATGACTGTAATTATACCTCAGGATGTTTACTATAGAAAAATAGGTGAGTGAGGATGGGAATCCGGGTGCCTTCTTGCATCACAATTCTTTACTTCTTGATACTTGCCTTGGATTGGTTTGTTTCTGATATTTCAAGAAGCTTGATCACATAATGCTTCCTCTACAATGTTTATTTACTTTTATTTAGCTCTTATAGCACCAAGCTTTACATAATAGGAAGCTCTGACAATGAAGTCTGGAGACTTGGGTTTAAAGTCCAACTCTGTCACTTGTCAACTGTGTGACCATGGGCAAGTCACATAATCTCTGGGCTTTAGTTTGCCCATTTGTCAAATGGGAGAGGGGCCTGCTTTGCCTCTTTCCAAGGATTTTGTAAACATTGGACTTGAGGGTGCATGTGAAAAGGCTTTGAAAACAGCAAGGCAATAAAGGTCAAGTATAATTATAAGTGAATTCTAATTTCTTTTTAAATTTTTATGGTTTCATGTAATCATTTCTGAAGTCAGTCATGTCTTTTATGCAAGGGATAACTTCCCTGTGCAGGCTGATTGTTTTTTGACTTTATTGTTATTTCACTTGCTGTTCAGTGATCTGGTTCCAATTTTACAATCTAGAGATTGGTTCTTTCTGTGAATATGTTTATTTCTCATTGACATTAATTAGGATGGGGACAATGATTTATAAGAGACACAGTTGCCTGAGGCATAGCATTAGAAAGTGCCACATGTACTCTACTTTAAGGCAGTACCTTGCATTTGTGCCTGTGCTTAATTTATGTTTAAAAACAGTTGACTTGTTTATAGCACTTGGTGGCATTTTTCTGGTTAAATCTGCAGCTGCTGTAGAGCAATCAGGAGTGCTCATGTACAAGGGGGTTTGATAACATTGCGCTGGGGTTTCTGGTGCTTAAGAAATTGTTGAGTAGCTTGAGTGGCATTGCAATGAACATTGCAGTCTGTTAACCCAGATTGTTTTTACGGTCCTGGTATTTGCCTCTATAAGACCTAGTTATGGATTTTTTTTCCCTTGTAAAAATACAGGACAACAATGTGGAGGTTTCTTTTTCTCCCTTTCTATTCTAGCTGAAATAATCCATTTTCATTCTGGACCCTCATGGCCAATGTTCTTGTTTTGAACCTCATAGTCACTGGGCTGCCCTTCCTGCCTTCCATTCACATCACCTCATCTGTCAAGGTGTAAGGTAGAGAGCCTAAATGGGCAGGGTGCAACAACCTTACTCTGTGGTTGTCAGTGACTCTAGGGCATGTACGTTGAGCAGAGCAAGAGGAAGCAGGTGAGGTAGCAGTCTGGCTGCTGTTCTTGGGAGTCAGTAAAGAGTGGATTCCTGGTTAAGTCCTCCTCAGAAGGCTTCTGGGAGTGGGGCAACTCCCTTTCTAATTGTGACTGATGTGCTCTTCAAACTACTCATAGGCTCAGTGGAAGGCATTGATGGACTGACATCGGGCACTGGGTAGCCTGAATTCCTTACCTGATGTCTTTGGTCCTTATTTCCTCAAACCTGTTCATAGGTAGAAGACATTTCGGTCAGTTTAAATAAATGATTTGTTGAATGAAATGTGTACTGGAATCTGTTGGCAAGTGGAAAATGCATAGGTGGTATAAGATATGCAGAAGCAAACAAATGTGCATAATGATCTTTAGATAAAAAGGTTATTTCACATAAGCTATCTCCACAATCCTCTGAGGTAGGGAGGGTAAGGATCATAGTGTCCTTCTATAGTTGAGAAAATGGAGGCTCAGAAAGTTAGGTGATTAGCATAGGTCTCATATTAGTAAATGAAAAAAACACACCTCCACATCACATCTCTTATGTCTGTGGCTAGGGTGCTTTATTTTATACTGCAGGATCTTGGGGTTGCTGAACCATGGGAAGGAGAAGAGAGGGTAAATAAGACAGAAGCTAGCAGTTCTAATTTAGTTATGCTTGAGTCAATTTATATAATTGGGTACATTGGAGGCCAAGAGTTTTGTTTCATATTACATTAGGAATTCCTATTCTTTATCCTTTCTAGTGTTCAGAAGACTTCTTCCTTTTGCCAAATGAAATCTGACATAAATCCCCTTATATAAAAGTTAAATGGAATGACTGTGATTGAAGCAGGGCGTGGAAACGTGCCTGCTCTAACTCCTCTTGGCTCTTGAAGGAGTCTTCAGGTCAAAGGGATTTTGTCCTCACTCTGTCTTCTTTCCTCCTCTTCAGCTTTGTCACCTGTCTGTACTTTAGTTATCTTCCTCAAAAAAATTCCCAAGACCTTATGGCATCCTTCCATCTTGCTATCCAGCACTTGTGAGGAGTCTGCTTGTTACATATTCTCTGGCATTTCTGGATTCACAAAAGCACAAAAAGAAAGATAGTAGACACTATTCTTTGTGTTATTCAACTGTTTTTTATTTCTACTATGCCCCAGACACAGAGAGAACATAGCATGTGGTCCAAGGACATTCCCATTCTCAGGCAGCTGGTCAATGAGCCAAGCCGTTGGACCTATTCTAGGCAGTCAGCATCTTCCCTGGGCATCAAATTCTCCTGAGTCAGTGGCACAGAGCACCGAACCATGGCTGAAGGTTCTCCTCCAGCCACATATGGGCCGTGGGTGCATTAAACATCTGCTTGCCACTGTCCATATTGGGATGATCTATTTAAGTCTTGATGATTACTGGCCAAGTGATAAGTGGTCTAGACATAGCCTTTCCCTGCATGATTTCTTAAACGTCTTCATAGGCCCCAAGATATCAAGGGATCCCAAATTAGTCGTGCTTGTTCCCTGTACTTGTGGGCTATGAACCATACTTTTAGCCCGGGTAGTTTTCTGTGGAACTGGGGAGAGATCTCCTGCCTTGTTGATCCTTTAGCGAAGTTTATGAGCTCCCTACCTCTCCTCAGAAAGGAACTTCTCAGTAAGGCAATTGGATGTACAGATTATTTGAAATTTCTTATTTTATGACTTTGTGTTTTCTTCTCATGTTTCAGCAAATCTTAATAGCAGGCAGCAATACCAGCCCTCTCCTCATCTCAGGGAAACGCTAACAAATTTTTGAATGCTCACTTCACTCCCTTCCTAATTTTGCACCAACCCCATACTACCTGACAAGGAAGGCTTACCAGTGTGCAGGGTATTGATTTGGTCTCTGAGACATACTACTCAATTTCTTTCAAGTAGACTTCAGACCTCCTATGAAATTCTATATTTGCATCTCTGGAGTGCATGCTTACACTTGTAGGACTCAAACTACACATTGGGGAGAGGTGAGTGGGCTAACTTAAGTCCTTCTATCCTGAGCCATGTGCTCCAATACAGTCTTGTTCAAAAAATTGTGCACTATGAACCTCTTAGGCTCTTTCACAGTTGTGAATAAGACTATGTTTTGTACTCTATTGATCTGTTGTTCATTATGAGTACTTTTATTATTATTTTTTTTGGAGGGGATTCCAGAAGGAAAGGGTGAGAGTGTGATTAAGGCATAGAAAAATCCACCTCAGCCCCAGCTACAGTGGTGCAAGTGGTAAGCTGGGGCCATGTGGGAGGCCTAGGTTTTGCTCCCAGACCAACCTGAATACTCTGGGCAAGGTAGTGTACACCTGTGAGGCTGGGGCAGAAGATTGTAATGGTGAGATTCTGTCAAAGATACCTGTTTATCTTTGTCTCACTGTCCTCTCTTTCATTAAAAAAGCAAAGAAGTGAAGAAAGAAAATTTGCCTTCATCTCTAACATTGCTAATAACCTAATAGCTTCCCAAATCCCACAAAAAGTTTTTCCCTTTGTTATGTTTTGTAGTTCAGGTCACTTTCAGTTATCCACTTTCGTATGAGCATGCATGCATGTGTGCTAGAAGGCATGTGTGCTTGCACATGCGCATGTGCACAAGGGAGAGAGAGAGAGAGAAATATAGAGAGAAGAGATAGCACATCTCATAGGGAATGGTCATGCTGCAATCCCTTTTCTCCATTTCTTCTTTCTTTTGAGATTTGGACATTCCTGCACATGGGCTGGTGTCATTCTCAAGCTGCAGGGTTCAGGATTTAAACTGTGTAGAACTGGCTCGTATTATTCACTTTTTCTTTTAAAGGACAGATATGATTTATTTCTATTAAGTTTTTAAACAATTGTCTATTTTATTTATTATTATTATTATTATTATTATTATTATTAAACTTTAGTAGAGAAAGAGACAGAGAAAGAGGGAAAGTGAGAAAGCAAGCTGCCAGGTCTGGGACTCAAACCACAGTTGGTCATGGAGTCCAGTGCCTTAACCAACACGCCACCTGCCTGCCCTGTTATTCACTTTTAACTACTTTTCAGTATTTCAAGAAATTGTCATAGCCAGTCTGGGTGGTGGATTTCAAATTATTTTAGTATCCTCCAAACTAATTCTGACTTTTAAAAAAAAAAAATCATGACAGAGCATGTGTGACAAGAGAGAGAGAGAGAGAGAAAGAGAGAGAAGGAGAGAGAGATAGAGAGAGAGAGAAAGGGGAAAAGAGAAGTATCCTTGACAGGGTCCCACCACAGCATACCTCTCCAGCCCCTGATTTTGTCAGGATCCCAGACATGGTATGTGCCTTGTGTGTCAGGTCAACTAGGTTGGGGATCTGAACCCATGGTCAGTCATGTGGCCTCCAGCACTGCAGTTCAGTATGCCACTAACTTCATCACCAAGGCTAGGCCCTCTCTGCTTTTTGACAATTGAATTTTCCCTACTTAATTTTCTCGAGGCCACATGGTAACCTTTTAGCCCTCATCCTTACCATCTCTGTTCCTTGTCTCACGAGGCTTAGAGGCCACAGATATTTACTGAATGGCAACTGTGCTCAGTTTATGGAGGAAAAAGGAACATAAAGGCAAACAATGGTCTTGTGTCCTCATCCTCTGTAGACAGTTAATCAGGATCATTCAAAGCAAGTATGCAATATTCCTTTCTTTGCAGTTGGTTTTCCATTGATGGATCTAAGCTATTCTTCCTTGACAAGTATCTTTGGCATTCTTTATTCTGGCAGTACAATAAAATAGTGACATTGGAATCTCCTTAAGCTGTGGTAAGAGAAGCAGATGGGTATTGCTGGGTCAAAATTATTTTGTCAAAACAAATTAATGGAGCCAGCAGGTGGCGTGGTGGTTAAGGTGCTGGATATTCCCACATTTCGACTGATCACATTTCGAGTCTTGGACCTGGTGGCTTGCTTTCTCACTTTCCCTCTTTTTCTCTCTGTATCTCTCTCTGGTCAAATTAAAATAAACGAATGAATAAAAACAAATAATTCTTAAAACCCAAAACAGACAAGTAGAATTACATGAGCTTAAGGTTTCTGCACTGCCAAGGACACAATAATCAGTTTGAATTGACAGCCCTCAAAACGGGAAAATATTTTTGTAAACTATGTGTGAGATAAGGGACTGATAACCAGAATACACAGGGAACTCAAGGAGCTGTCTCAAAAAAAGATGATCAACCCTATTAAAAGATGGGAAAAAGAGTTGGAAAAACCACTAAGGAAGATATACGAATAGCCAAAAGGCATATGAAAAAATGCTCATCATCCCTCATTATAAGGGAGATGCAAATCAAAACCACAATGAGATACCACCTAACCCCAGTCAGAATGACTAAGACTAAAAAAACAAAAAATGATAAGTGCTGGTGGGGGTGTGGTGAAAGGGGAACTCTCTTACACTGCTGGTGGGAATGTAAATTGATCCAGCCACTATGGAGAACAATATGGAAATTCCTCAAAGATCTACAAATAGAACTATCATATGATCCATCAATCCCACTCCTTGGTATCTACCCAAAGGGCAGAAGAATCCTTAGTTGGAAAAGTGCTTACACATCAGTGTTTATTGCAGCATTATTCACAATTGCTAAGACATGGAGCCAACCCAAATGCCCATGAACAGATGAATGGATTGAAAAATTGTGGCACATATGCTTTATGGAATACTACTCAGCTATAAAAAACAAGACCCTGGCTTTTGACAGAAAGTGGATGAATATGGAAGATTTACTGCTGAGCGAAGCAAGCCAGGCTATGAAGGAGAGACATTATATGTCTCTACTTAATATATACTAAATGTCTGCACTCTATAGCTGAAACTGAATGACTACAGGATATAGAAACACAGAAAATTGTTATAAATACCAGATACAGTGTGGGAAGAGGGTGGGTGAAGGAGGAAAGACTGAGAAGAGATCAGGGAGAGAAATGGAGAGGCTGGACATTTGTGGGAAAGAGAGATGGGTTATTGTCTGTTGAGGATGATGTGTATAGTGTTCCCAACTGGATTGGTGAGAAATGTATACATGTTGGAATATTCACTTTGCAAGCTAAGTGACATATGTGATTGAATATATAAAAGAAATTGAAATAAATTATATTAAAAAACCCCAAAAAACTGAATTCATGGAATAAAATGTTGGGAGGTGAAGGGGATAGACCTTTCTTAACTGTTAATTTCTGAATTCTTTCAACCTCCAAGAAGGCTTCTGTCTCAGAAGCTTCCCAAATTACTGTAATTAGTAGGAGCTGCTTTCCCCTTGTTGTGAGTAGATGAGGCATCTGTGACCTCTTCTTTGAAGTCTCTTTTCTCCTCTGTGTTGTCATTCTCTTCTCTTCTCAGGTTCTCAGTATCTTTTATGTCTTTCTTTTCTAAAAGAGTGATGAAGAAAATTCAAGATACTGTTCCTCCAAAATACCTCACAGTAAGACATATTGGTTAAATGACCCCCCCCCCCCCCCCGCCTTCTCCCTGCTATATGCTACTATATAGCTCCCTTGTTGGACCATGCCAGCTGCCTCTGCCTGTGGGAAGTGGCTGTGAGATTTCTGAACAAAGAGGATTCCTGGGAGATCAGATTGACAGGCAGGAGGAAGGTGAGTCAGAGCTGATTAGCTCTATTAGATTGTCCCTTAGGCTACATTTGGTTGGCCTCTAATGGAGGCATGAGTACTGACTGTGATCACTGAATGGATATGCTATTTTGACTGATGGATGAGTGATGCATAGGAAGGTAGTGACGCATTTAGGGATTCATCCAGATGAGGCAGCCCCAGGTAAATGGAAGAATTGGCCATTGCTGTAATTCTACCAGTGAATGCATCACTGACACTTAAATTCCGTCAGTCCTCTAAGCTACTAGCTGCAGCTGGGCTAATGCACTGCTTCCAAGGAGCGTCTGTCGATGTGCTGCAGAGGAATTCACTTTGATGTAATAGAATTTTGTTTTCACCACTGCTCATAAAAACAACTGCCTCGAGCCATGAAAATGTGTGTGGCAATTTGTGCATTACTAGTAATGACTGTGGATGGACAGAGGGTTCTTACAGAAGGCAGTGATGTCCCTGAGGACCAGAGATGGCTGATGAAGGATTAATGAAAAGCAGTGCTACCAGGATGCTGGCTCTGGAGAGATAAGGGAGAGTGATGGTTCAGGCTAGAGGGGAGGAAGGGTACTTGAAAAGGTGTACCCTATTTATGAGCAAAATGCCAAGGAATCTGGCTGGTGCCAATGACTTAAAATCATTTCAGGGGAGAATGCCCAGGACCAGTTGTCTTGGAGTGGGTAGAGGAGCTCCTGACTCAGAGTACTCCTCCTGCTGCTGCTAGGAGCCTCTGACCTGCCTTATTGAGACAGAGCATGATGACCCCTCAATACCCTTATTCCTTTGCCCTGTTTATTCCCCCTCCCTCAAATAGATTCTTTAAGAGATAACTTCTCTTTTCTGTTTCTCTGTAACCCCACTCTCCATTTCTCCAATTCTTTACTAACAAAATCTTTACGAACACTGCCAGTTTGATCATTACTATTTACTAGCCTCTGGGTAACAATGTTCCTGGGAAAGCCCTACGAGTGACCTCAAATTCCAACTATGCTCATTCCTGTGTTCAGGTAAGGCCATCAGGTGGTTTCTGGACTTGGCCTGAACTGAAACCGTAATAAAACGCTGTAGTTGGCCTTTGTGTTTCCACCTGTCCTACCCTTGGCATATCCAAGAGTTCAGATAGGAAACTGGGCTACTTATACATATATTTTATAAGGCCAGAGCTCTCTGTATTAGGGTCAGAGGACATAGGACATGGAGTCTTTGATACCTGTATCCATAAACAGGATCAGCAGCTGCACAGGGACTCTGTGAAGAGCCAGAGTCCTAATGGAGTCTGTGTCCTCAGTTACACTCCTCCCTATGCATTGAGGAGTTTGGGATAGGCTTACTTCTGTTCCCACAGTGGCAACTCAGTGGAAGTACCTTTACTTGGAAGAGACTAGAGGAGTTAATGAACTTTGGAGACAGACTGGACTCAATTGAGTTCTAGCTCAGGCACTCATTTGCTGTGTAAGTTGCTTAACCACTGTGTGGCACATTAAGATGGCTATATGTTCTTTCACATCTTCCTATCCAGGGTGGGGTCTGTTTGTCCTGCTTTTGAATCTGTGTTGTCTTGAGACTGCTTTGACCTCTATAGTACACCTAAAGTGATGCTAAGCTATTAATAGTTCCAGCTCTATTAGCTTTCAAGAGATTAGCAACTTCTGCCTTTGTCTTTTGCGGTCCTGAGTTGTCATGTAAGAAGTCTAAGTACTCAGTTAGAGTTAAAGGTCACATAGAAGTACCCTGAAGCACCAGATATGTGAGAAAAGAAAACATTATTTTTTCATTATTGTTATTGTCTCACTGCCAGAGCGCACATGCATTTGAAAGAATGCGTCCCCTAATGGGATATGGCACTTTTTCCTCCATTTTCTCCATCCTATCAGGATTTGAGGCATACACAGACACCCAGCATGTTTTTCCAGATGCTGGGCAGGATCTGAGTCATGGTTGGCCATGTTGGATCTGGCTCTCTATGTACAGTGCTTAACTGCTGTGCTTAAGGGGTTAGCCAAGAAGTCATTTGGGATGTCTGGCCCAATTGAGCCATCAGCTGAACTGCAGTCCCAGCTGACATCTGACTGCAACTGCATGAAAGGCCCTTAGAGAGAACTGCCCAGCTGAGCCTTAGTCAACTCATATAAGCATGAGAAATAGTAACAACTTGTTGTTTTAAGTCACCATGTTTTGGGGGGTGGTTTGTTATTCAGCAACAAATAATCAGAACACTGGCCTTTGAGTTTCCACTTTTCTTACCCTTGGCATAGTCAAGAGTTCAGATTAGGGACCTGGTTTATTTATGGATATATTTTATATGCTCTCTGTATCAGGGTCAGAGGACATAGGGCATGTTTTGGGGGTGATTTGTTATTCAGCAACAGGTAACTAGAACACTCTGTAAGTCTCTATTTCTTCATCAGTAAAATGGAGATAATAATAAAGCCTGCCTTGAGTGAAATAAGGATTAAACAAGAGGCTGTGATTAAGTGCTTACCAACACTTGAATGTGTATGTGCGTATAAATAAATAATATGTATGTGTATATATACACATACATATGTATATATACATATATATGTATATACACACATACACACAAATGTATATGTGCATATATATACATATATACACACACATATACATATATATGTTTGACTGCATATGGTAGATATTCAAAGATATTGAGTATTTTTAAACCCCAGAGTATGGCGTTTTGTGTGCCCTGCGTAAACCCCAGTAAATTGGATTCTGGGATGGCGTTAAAGATCTGTGTGCCCTGGTGAAGTCAGAGGACTTGGATTATATCTGAGTTAATGGTGTAGGAAATGGATCCTGGGAGAGTGGGGCTGGCCTGGGTGGTCAGATAGCAGATTCTGATAGGTTGCTGGGGTTGGGTAGCAATATGGTGTTATGGGTCAGGAGTGCTAACCAGTATCCCCTTTGAGTTCCTTGGAAAATCACCTTACTGCCCTGCTTTCATTTTTCCATCTTCTCCAGGAATGAAGCAAAGGGAGACAGATAACCTTATTATTAGATCCTTAAGCTATTCTTGAGATCTCTAGCAGTCTTGTGAACTTTTGATTTTTGTCAGAACTTCTTGTAAAGCTTTCTGAGCCGTGTCATCAAACTGCTTAATCTATTCACTCTTTTGTGTCTCTCCTGATGCCAATCAGAGCACTTATTTCATGCTACTTCTGTCTTTCCCACTAGATGTGATCTTCACTGACACTTATACATCCATTTCTAAATCCCCAAGCTCTGTTAGAGAACATAGCATAAAGTAGATGCTCAATAATTAAAAACAAGTGATCGTCATCAGCTTAGTTTTGGGGTGTAAGCCTCAGAGGTCCTGCTCAAGGCAATCCAGAATGGCTTTATACATTTAATTGTGTGGGCTAATAAGTAGCAATTTAAACAGGATAGTTTAATGATGTTGGTGACTGAATAAATCTAAGAACATACAAGGCCAGAGATCAGTTTTCATTTCATCAGTGCTGCTTGGGTAGTATCTTAAAGGAGGAAAAGTGAGAGCATCGATATTCAATAAACTACTTGTTAGTAACATTTCCAATACTGCTAATGTATGCTCTCCAGTACTAAGGAGAAAGGTGAGTCAGCATACTTTACTGGCAGTTTAGATTTTAGTTTCTGGGGCTGGTCACAATTCTGTGAGAGCTTTCAATGTTTGGTAAATGTCTAGGCTTCTCTGGTAACCACTACCTACAGCTGAGGCTGAGTTAAGAGGGCTGAGTAAACCTGGACAATACATCAGTCTCGGTTCATTTGTTTAATAGTTCAAAGTGGTCCTCGTTCTTCCTTGCAAATATCCTTCCTCTATGTAATGATACTGATTGAGAACATAGATGGACTTATCACAAAGCAAAAAAGGCAAGTAAAATATGCTGGAATGTAATCTTTTCTTCCTCAATGAAAATAGTTTCCTATATAGTGGGAAGGAGAGAAAGCATTTGCAGCACACTTGCTGTCTTAAATCCTGTTTGAAAGGACTATGGAACCTTATTAAAAAACAAAAACAAAAACAAACTCATTGCAGTACTGTCACAAACTGCAACCCATATGCCTGCCTTAATGAGAAGATTAAAGACCTATTAATGCCATTTGTTTTGTTCCTAAGCATTAGGTGACAGGAGAGCTACATATTCTGAGTTGACATGGTGGTTCTAAAGGCACAGACCAAATGGCTGTAGTGACCTTGCTTTTTATGTCCAATTAAGTGGACTAGAGATAAGATCTGTATTGTTTCTGAAGTGTTGAGATCCACAGACAGAGGATGAGAAATTTCTTTGCCTGTGCCAATGGGAAAAACAAATGAAACACACCAGGAATTCAAATGTTCCTAAGTTTTATTTTTAACTCAACTACTGAGATGCTCTTAACAGCGAGGTTTGAGCTGTTAGCACAAGGACATGGCTTGTAATTTATGTGCTTGTATCTACTTGTGGGTAATATTGGTAGCAAGTACTCTATTGAATGTCTTCCAATTACTTGTATGACACTGTGGTGGGTGCTAGAGGGGTTAGAAAAAGGCATACAATGTTCCTGACCTTGAAGCTTGCAAAATCTTGTTTGGAACAAAAGGATCTATGCATTAAAAGAAATCAGTACTTGAGAGCAAATGCTAAGTGTTGTGGGGAGAATTGAATTGCCACTCACCTCTCCTTTCCAGGGATTCTAGGAGCTAGAAAAATGAAAGTAACTCTAGCTAAATGGGAAGTGAGGTGCTGATTTATTACTCTGGGAAAGCAGCTTATAACCCCAAGTGTTGCTTCTGTTAGGTTGTTTTGGGGACTGTGAATTAGGTGTGAGGTCATGGTGAACTGATTGCTCTCACTGCCATATGACTGAACCCATACGAATGCTTCTAAATGCACTGACCTACAAGCTGGATGGACAAGGGTCATGGAGAAGAGTGGACTATTATGATGTGTGCATGCTGCATGGGGACAAGTTACTGACAAGAAATGAACAACAATAACCACAACACAGCTGTCCCAGTTCCTGCTTTTGAGGCACAGTTACCATTCTCTTTAGTAAAACATGGACAATTGAATGTCAGTCAGTTGGATTATAAATGTTTTTCTTCTGGAGATAGGCCATTAGAGATAGAGTTTGAAATTTTTTTTTTTTTTTTTTTTTTGGTCCCTTCCCCCTGCCGCCCTTGGCTGCCTGATTACCCATTTGGAATTGTTTTTTTTCTTCTTTTTCTAAAAATGATTTTATTATTTAACTTTATTTATTTATTGTAATTTGACCAGAGAGGGACAGAGTGAGAGAGAGGAAGAGAGAGAGAGAGACACGGAAAGTGAGAAAGTAAGCTGCCAGGCCCAGAACTCGAACCACCATAAGCCATGTGAGAGTACAGCACCCTTAACCACCATGCCACCTGCCAGGCCCTGGAATTGTTTCTTATAATCATCTTTCACATAGAGAAAGGGCTCTGGAAATACCTTAGAAAAATGAGAAATTGGGGAGAAATATTTCTTCCTCTCTAATATTGTGTGAAATATAATCATAGCTTGGAGGAGAAAAGAGACACCTTTAGGTTGGCACAAGGGCAGGGATTGTCTAGGCGAGGGTCTCATGAGAAGATTGGTTTCAAGTTGACTTGAAATTTGGGGAAGAGGAGGCAAGAGGAAGGGAGTGGCTTTTTCAGGGGTAGATGACGCCAAACAATGAAAAGGAAGTGATATGCAGGAGCAGCAAGAACAACACTGTGGGTGGAACTTAGAGTAGGAAAACAATAGAGAGTAGTCCAACGTCAATGTCCGTGGATTTGATACTTGATTTTTAAAAAAGTTTATTTCTTCCATGAACATGAGAGAGAGAGATAGAGAGAGAGAGAGAGAGAGAGAGAAAACGAACACCCCACATATTCTAATGCTGTAAACCACTCCCAGCCTCAGCCATCCCTGGACCAGGGCACATGTGTGCCCTGTTTAATACTCAGTGTTTACCCTCCTTTGTTTGGTGGAGCTCCTGGAAGAAGGTCTCTTGTAAAAATTGCTTAGGTATTTTCTATCCGTAGTTTTATAGTTTGATGTCTTAGGTTTAGAACTTTGATCCATTTTGAATTGGTTTTTGTTCATGGTGAGAGACAGGGGCCCAGTTTCATCAGAGAGGTGTTGTATGTCCCCACTCAATATATACTGAACTTCGGCACTCCATGGCAGAAACGGAAAGATTGGAACAGTAATGGCGATACTGGAGACAATATTGAACAAGGGAAGGAAATGGTGGAGGGAGAGAGGAAGGGAATCAAGGGTAAGAAAAAAGAAGCAAGACATTTAAGGGACCCAAAATGGAAAGAAATCTGTTGATTATACTGTGTGTGGTAATATCTTTGACCGAACCAATATATAGTGTATTCATAGTGGGAAAATTCATTTGGTATTCTGTAATGATACACACAGATTGAATGTAAAAAAATTATAATAAAAAATTGCTTAGATGCTTGCAGAACTTATCACCACAAAGATGGGGGAGACCTGAATTAGGGAGCAAATATGACCACACTATTGTACACATCACATTAAGTGACTTATAACAGGCAAAACATTTTTTAGGAAAAAGAAAGAAGTTTTGAGCAGGATGAATGCTGCATAGCTTTCTAATATGATCTGTTTACTGCAGAAACCTTACCTCTTATGTCTCTTATAAGAGCTAGGTGGTTATCCATGATTGAATGATTCTGCTGGGTCATCAGAAAAGTCATGATAAATTTTTGCATAGAAAAATGGAAATCTCACTACTTTTGTAAGCATTGTGTTTAATTTCTCCTTTTATAGAGCACCTCTCTAGTTCTGAAATTTTCCTTCCTGTAATTTCTGAACACCATTCTAGAATAACACACGAGTTTATTTCCATAGTACAACTCAACTTTTCAAATACATTTAGATGCCTTTCCTTAAATACCTGTGTGCTATGCTCTACAATGTCAGTTTCACATATCTCAATTTTTTGTCAACACCATATCTTTGCATCTTTTCCCCCTTAGAACCCTAAACTCCAGCAATTCTTCAATCCCATGAGGACATCCAATAATTGATCCTACTTCCTTTTCATTGTCCTTCATTCTTTTTTTTTTAAGAATTATTTTATTTAACTTTTATTTATTATTATCATTATTATTTTCCAGTTTGATCAGAGAAAGACAGAGAGAGAGAGAGGAAGTGAGAAAGCAAGCCACCAGGTCCGAGACTTGAACCGTGGTCGGCCATGTGGGAGTCCAGCGCTTTTAACCGCCATGCCACTTGCCGGCCCCAGTCCTTCATTCTTTTGCCATCCTATTTTTACAAGTTGTCTAGTTTAGATTAGACTATTTAACTTTCTTTTCTCTTTTCTCTTTTCCCTTCTTTCCTTTAATAAACAACAGAAATTTAGTTCTTATAGTTACAGAGGCTGGGAAGTCCAAGATCAGGATGCTGGCAAATTTGCTTTCTGGCAAAGGTTCATAGCTGTGCCTGCTAGCTGTATTCTCACATGGTGAAAGGGGCAAGGTAGCTCTCTGGGGCCTCTTTTTTATAAGGGCACCCATTTATGAGGACTCCACCTTTATGACCTACTCACCCCTCAAAGGCCCCACCTTCTGATACCATCAGTTTGGTGACTGGGTTTCAAAATAGAAATTTTGGAGAGACACAAACATTCATAGCATCACAAGATACAACCTCCTTTCTTGCTTGCCTCGCTGGTTGTTGGGAAGATCAAGTGGGATAAAAGATACGAAAGAACATTGTAAAGCACATAGTAAGAGGACTGCTATAGGATTCCATTTATATGAATTCATGTGCTCTCCTAAATGTCCTCATATGCCATGTTCCTTCCAGAACTTTGTCCAGGCTGCTGCCTTCACCTAGAATGCTCTTCCTTATGCTTTTCCTTGTCAACTGTTATTTATCCTCCAAGATTTTGCTTAAGGTTTACTTCCTCCAGGAAGTCTTCCATGATCTCCAGATTGGACAATTTTGCTTGACTGAGCATTGCCTCCTGTGTTTCTCTGTCAAATTAATGAATACTCAAGTGTCTAGGAAGTGGGATTGCCTAGGGATTCATGGGGCTGGGAGGCAAACTTCTTGCTCTCTCTTCACAAGATAGATAAACTCAAGCTGGTGCCTTTGACTCCCAGTTTGTTCAGCTGTGACATGGGCTTATGGCAATAGGCCACATATATGAGGAGTCTTCAGAAAATTAGTGGAAAAATGCATATTATGAAAAACTGTGCAGGGATTTAAAATTCTTTTGCATTAAAGTAAACTCATACTTTTGTTTTTTTAAATTTTGCTATAGGGTATGTGTACTCACCAGAGAGAGATCAAGAAAGAGAGAGTGGGAAAGTGAGAAAGCATTCCCCAGAGAGGAGGACCACACTGCAATTCCTTCTCTTCCATTGTCTTCTCAGAATTTTGGGAAGGTACCCATACGCCTGGCATGTTTTCTAAGCCATTGGCTCTGGAACTTGACTCGTAGCAGTTGGCCATGTGGGATCCAGCTGCCTTAACCACTATGCCACTGGCTAGCCCTAAACTGGTACTTCTGTTTTTCCATAAGCTTTTTGAAGTCCCTTCATACTGGGCAACTGCTATGACCCAGGTGCTTCATGTTTACTTCATTAAGTCCTCACATGGCCACTGGGAAGCAGGCCTTGTCATTAGTACAGACTATGTTCACCTCCGCCTCACAGGGGAGGAAACATAGGCACAGACAGCTTAAATAACTTGCCCAGGGTCTTCCACTGGCAAATGGCAGAGATGGATTTGAACCCTGTACCCTAGCTCCAGAGCCTGAGCTTTGGTTAGGTTATACTGCTTCTGGTTCCTCTCATGATGACACAAATAAAGACACCATCTTAGCTTCATCTAGAACTGGCACCAGATACAGAAGGGAGCACAGGAGATTGTGTCCTGGGTTCATATATCTCAATTTTTGTCAACACCATCGTATCTTTTCATCTTTTCCTCCTTAGAACCCTGAACTCCAGCAATTCTTCAATCCCATGAAGATATCCAATAATTTGATCCTACTTCCTTTTCATTGTCCTTCATTCTTTTGCCATCCTCTCTTTATAACTTGCCCAGTGCAGCCGGTGCTTGGTAAGTGACAATGTTATCAGGAGTGCTCTTTGTGGGGAATAGAAAGGGACAGTTCCCTACCTTGGAATGCTGAGACTGTGTCCAGTTTCTCAAAGTCCTGCTGACCAGCCAGGGACAGGATGGGTTGGGAAGCAAGATGGGGGGCGGGTTATGACAGGAGGGAAGGAACTTCACTCTCATATTGATCGACGCCATTCTTTTGTGAGCTACACCATAGGGGTGGAAGCAGTAAGAAGGAGCTGTATGTGCCCTTCCCCTGGGATCCTGGAGGCACTGCGAGGGGAGCCCACTGAGGGGTTTCCTGAAGTGCTAGCCAGCAAGGGAGCTGCGAGAAGCAGGGCCGTGATATGGGGTACCTGGGGAGAGGTGGTAGTCCAAGTGGTGCTGAAGGGTTTGGTTTTGGACTCTCTATTGCAGAGTTGCCTCTTACAGCACGAGCTCTGGAGGTCGGTGTTTGTCCAGGGACTGGTGATGTGCATGGTGGTACAGGAAAATCAGTAGTAGGTTCTGATGTACACAGGGACTGAGAAATTACTGGTGCTTATTTGGCACTGCCCTGGAAGCAGATGCTTTGGGCCTGGTGACAGCAGATTTGTTAGGGGCTTCTTAGGAATACTAAGGCCTTCTTAGTCCTCTGGGTGGATCTCCACTCAGGTGTAGTCCTTGGTCAGGTGTTGGCAATGTGAATGTACATACACACTCAGGTATTGGTTTACGGGCACAATACGGAGGACTGTGCGCTGTAGCAGGGTGCTGCCTAGCCAGACTCCCATGATCGTTTCTTATGTCTACTTCTGTTCTCTTGCTTTCTGGTTTTAGCAAAAAGATAACCTTGGTTAAATCTCTCTCTCTACGTACTGTTTCTATACCTATGCAGTTGAATGTGGTGTGGAAAATCACATTTGATACTTGGCTCGACTTTATATTCATGACTATGAATTTCAAATGGGAGCTTATTGGTGCCCAGGGTCATTATCATAGTATTTTTCCCTGGTCCATTTACGCTCCCACTTTCCAACTTGACCATTTTACCATTTCAAGGCTCCCCACCCCCCGCCATCTCCTCCCCCATCCTCGCTCACCTGCTGACCTTCCTGCTTTCCTAGGAAGTTGAATGAGTTAGAGACAGTGTTGGCAGACTTTCACCTCCACATTCTACCACCTACCATTCTACCTAATACTTATTCTTCTGCACTCATACCACTGCCTTTTCACCTACAAGTTGCCTTTGGGAGTCCTATCCCCTCTTGCTACTCAAGGAAGTTACTTCACTACTTCTCTTTCTCTTCAACATCAACTTACTCTGTCCTACTGGATACAAACAGGTTGTTCTTTCTCCCATTAAAAGAAAAAAAGTCCTCCAGATACTACTTCTTCCACCAAATACTTTAATTTTTGCTTTTCTCTGCAACAAACTTATCTAAAGAATTCAAAGAGCCTAAATTTACCATCTCTGATTTCTTTTCTCACATTTTCTCCACTCTAATTAGGCTTTGTCCAATATTCCCTCTTCCCATGTTGCTAAATCAAATGGTCATTCTCAATCTCTTACTGGGCCAATCAGAACAACTTGACACATTGATCATTTCCTCCTTGATGGGCTTTCTTTACCCGATTTCTATGACACCACACTCTCCTGGCTCACTTCCAACCTTACTGGTCACCTCTTTTCAGTATTATTGCTTGATCCTCCTCTTTCTGATATCTTAATGTTGGAGTTGGAGCACTTCAGAGTTTAGTCTATAGTCCTCTTTCTCCACAAGTGATTTCATCCAGTCTTATGGCTTTCAGTATCATCAAACTCTCCCACATTTACATCTCCAGTCCAAGCCACTCTTCACAAGCCCATACTTGAATATGCAGCTGCTTATTTGATATCTTCACCTGGATGTCTGTTTTACTCCAAAATGTTGTGGCTTAAAGCAATGCACATTTATTATCTCCAAGTTGGGGCAAGAATCAGGGAATAGCTTATTTGGGTTCACTGCTTCATTGTCTCCTACAGGGTTTGATCAAGGTGTCATTAGTACAGGTTGACGGTCTTGTCAACCAAGACTCAAAGGAGGAACTATCCATTTCTCGGCTCACTGATGTAGTTGTTGATGGGATTTTGTTCCTTGAGGGTGTTGAACTGAGGGCTTTAGCTTTTCTATGGCCTTGGACAGAGGCTATCTTTTCTTTCCAGATGATCCTTTTCATCAGGGCAAAGATGCGAGAACCATCAAGAGATTATGCCAGCAAGGTTAAAGTCACAGTCTTTTATAACCTACTGTTGAAAGTGACATCTCATTACTTTTTCCATGTTCTCTTAGTAGAAAGAAGTTACTGGGCTCAGCCCATACTGAGGAGAAAATAAGAAGTGTAGGCAGCCTTCCAAACTGGCTCCCAGTGGATTTAACTTCCTGGTATTCAAATCCTTGTGTGATGTGCACCAGTGCCTCCAACCAGGGAATCTTGTAATGTCTATGCTACAGACTGAATTGTAGCATAATTAAAATTAATATGTCAAAGCCCTAATCACCATGTGTTGGTATTTGAAGGTGGAGTCTATACGAGGTAATTTAAAGTCAAGAAAGGAAGGCCATCATAATGAAATTAGTGCACTTATCAGAAGAGACACCAAGAGACCAGCAGGTGGTGTGGTGGTTAAGGCACTGGACTCCAACATGGCTAATCATGGTTCAAGTCCTGGACCTGGAGGTTTGCTTTCTCAATTCCCTCTCTCTCTCTCCCCCTCTTTTTCTCTCTAGTCAAATTAAAAATAAATAAAGAAAATTAAATAAAAAATCAAAATAATGAAAAAAATGTGTGTTATCAAAAAGCTATGCATGGATTTAAAAAAAAGAAAAAAAGAGACACCAGCGAGCTACTCTCATTCTCTGTCATATGAGGACATAGAAAGAGAACACTGTCTCCAAGCCAGAAAGAGAACCCTTACCAAAACCCCAAACCCAACGATGCTGGCATCCTGATCTCAGACTTCCAGTCTCCAGAACTGGGAGAAAATAAAATTCTGTTGTTGAAGCCTCCCAGTCTATGTTATTTTTTTTTATGGCAGTCTAAGCTGGCTACAGCCCTTGTGATGTATGAAGAAAATAATATTATGAAGAAAAGAGTTTATTTTGTTCACAGTTCTGGTAGTGGGGAAATTCAAGATTGGATAACCATCTGTGGTGAGGGCTGCATTCTGCATCAACATGGTGGATGGCATCCAGAAGTGGGAGTGTGTGAGAGCGGTGAGTGAGAACAACCAGAAGACATCCTAAACACAAGGGTGACCTTGTTTCATAATAACGCTGTCTCGTGGTAACTCATTCAGTACTGTGAAAGTGAGAATGTACTCCAGTGAGAAAACATTAGCCCTTTTTGAGGGTGTATCTCTTGTGACCGAACTTCTCTTAGAGGTCCCACTATTTCTCTATACTGATATACTGGGGAATAAGCCTAAACATGAGTTTTGGTGGGGACTAGCCATATTCAAACTGCAGCAGCACTCTACCAAAAAAAATATTTCCGGAGTTCATCCATTTTTTATCTCCTCCATTGTTGCCATATCCTGGTCCAAGCCACTATCTCCTCTTACTGGGTTACTGCAAAAACCCCTTATCTGGCCTCTTTATTTGCATCCCAGTCTCTCCACCATCTTTTCTCAACCTTGCAGCTGAAATGATCCTTCAAAATGTAAACCAGACGCTGTCACTGTCATCTAAAAGCCTGTGATGGCTCCCCATTTCTCAGTTACTGGTCAATGTGTCCGTACACAAGGCTGGCTTCTATCCCTATCTTGTTAAATCTTTGATCTCATATCCTACTTTTCCTCGTTTGTTTACTATGCTGCTCTTTCTTACCTATTTTAAAAACACAAAAACAAACCTCCAAAAGACCCCTGTATTTCTTTATTCTAGGGTGGCAGGACAGTCACTCCCAACAGGGTCCCACGCCACAATCCACTACTAGTCTCACCCAGCCTGCGTCATGGACATGTGTGTTCAAGGAAGTCCTGGACTCAAACCCAGGACCTTTCCCATGTGAGTCTGTTCCTGCTGCCACTACAGCTCTGCCTGGCTCTTCACTTACTTCTTTTCTGTTTCTTAAATATGTCAGGGCTGCTTTTGGTTAAGGCCTTTGTACTATTTATTCCTTTTGCCAGGAACTTTCTTCCTCTAGAGAGCCTCATTCCTTTACTCTCTTCAGGCCTTTGCTCAAATGCCACATCCTCAACAAGGCCCATACTCAGAACCCTCTTCCAATTTTTACCTGCTACACTTTCCTGGCACTTCTTTTCCTGCTAGATGATTCCTTTACAAAAGTTATCTGTTGATGATAACATGTAATACATGGGAATTTTTTTGACTTGACTAATAGGCACTGTATTCATGCTGAGAAAGTCATGTTGTATACTGTAAAGATGGACAGCGATTAAATGCAAATAAAATAAAGTTAAAAGGTTACAATTTTCTAATATAGTAATTAACACAGTGGAACTTTTGGTGGTGAACTTCTGGGACACTTTTATTCTTGATACAAAAAACAGAGGATCATGAGGAAGTTTCTCCCAGGTGCTGAACTAGCCAATTCTCTGCTTTTACAGACATAAGAATGTGATGCTTGGGGCCATGGTAGCCGTCTTATGACACTGAGGGATGTTCAAGAAAAACAGTTTTTTTTTTTTTTTTTTTTTAATCTGGAGAGGTTTTTGGTATAGGGAGCGTTTATTCGCCAGAAAGACAGGGAGAGACAGAGAGACAGAAAGTGAGAAATCACCCCCCCTCCAGGGGGGATGGCCACACCGCAATCCCTTCTCCTCCATTCTCCTCTTAGGATCTTGGATGTGCATGCACATGTGCCCAGTGTGAGTTTAAGCCACCGGGTCCGGGACTCGAACTGTGGTTGACTACATGGGAATTCAGTGACATAGCCATTACGCCAACTGCTGGTCCCAAGAAAACTAGTTTTACTAAGCCAGTGTTGTTGTGGAAGAAAAATTGTGAGCCAACTTTGGCATCAAATGTCTTATGACAAATACTGTTGTTAGCTTTCCCCCCCGCCAGATATATAAAAAATGCTTTATTTAATAAAACGAAAATAAATCCCTCCAAACAAAGAAACTCCCAACAACAGCAAAACAAAAACCATTCCCTCAAAACATCAAAAAGCCTACACTCCTTTCCCATTAACCAAACTTAGATAGAAAGATTCCTTTAGGATTTATAATAATCACATAATATCGTAAAGATAAAGCACACTTGTTAAACTATTTCTTTGTGTCCTTAGCTTTAAGTCAGTATTAGATGGACTTTATGTCATTCACAGACAAATGAGTCTTAATTGAAATAATGTTTCCTCTTTCCTCGGTTCTTTATGTTTTAGTACTGTAGAGCATAGAATCAGAATTTCATTTGATTATTTCCTATTTTTGAAAACTAACTTCAGGGACCAGAGGATGGAATAATGGCTACGTCACTGGACTCCCATGTAGTCGACCGTGTTTCGAGTCCCAGACCTGGTGGCTTAAATTCACACTGGGCGCGGGCATGTGCGTGCCTAAGATTCCAAGAGGAGAATGGAGGAGAAGGGATTGCGGCGTGGCCATCCTCCGAGGGGGTGATTTTTTGCTTTCTGTCTCTCTGTCTCTTTCTGTCTTTCTGGTGAACACATGTACCCTATACCAAAAACCTCTCCAGAAAAAGAAAAAAAAAATGACTTTAAAAGAGATATTTTCAATTATAAAATCATAGTTGCTGTTGTGCTAAAATTTTTTGCTAGAGCCTAGGAAATTTGCAGATCCATTGGCAAATAAATCTTTCTTGAGTGTCTCATCTGTGTCAAATGTGAGGAATTGTGTGTGAGGAATTGAGAAAGCAGTGAATGAGATGGACTATTTGCTATCTCATGGTCTAATGGGGGAAATATTTGTTTTCCATGCTTTATCTCCTTTTGTTCTTATAAACTCTCAGATGATAAGGTCTATATTTCTTAAGTTTCTTGCCACCGTTACACTGTATACCTGTTTTTCCTTTGTCTTTTCTTTTCTCTTTTTTTTTTTTTTATTTTTACATTTGATCACTGTACATTGTTACAGCATACAAAATAGATCTCCCCAGCATGAGTACACTGTAGATTAGTCTAGTCAAAGATATTACTATATACATTATCATAACCAGATAATTTTCCATTTTTGTGTTTGTTAAATGTTTTGCTTCTTTTTTTCCCCTCCTTGGTTCCCACCCTCTCACCCCCCTACACCAAACCGTTGTCCACCCTCAGAGTCACAGTGTACACTGCTGCTGGTTTTCTGCCCTTAGAAGGATGAAATGATTGGTAAGATGAATGTGATTCTTATCATCCACTCTCCATCTACACTGCTCAGTGGGACAGATGGTGGCCTGTGGCTGACGGACTGTCCTTGAATACCAACACAGTTTCACTCAATTTCCTTCCTGTGAGAAGTTCAGAAGATCAGATAAAGCCTTTGCCAGACTTAGAATCTATTTGGCTTATTATCTTTGATTACTTGGATTGTTTTCTCTAAGAGAAACCAGATTTTCTTGTCTTAAAAAACTAACAGAAAACCCACCAAAGGACCTAAAAATCTTAAATTGGCTTATTAAAATGTTCATGCAAATATCTGGATGGCAATTGTATCTCTCTAAAGCAATGCTGTGGCTGTAGCGGCATCAGGGCAGGAACAGATGGCCTGGGTGTCCCTTGACACATACTGATCAGAAGAATGAAGTTCATTGGGCCTTTATCACTTAGGTTACGCCAGACCTACATGAGCAAAGGACCCAGGACATTTGGCCCAAGCTCCAGAGAGTACAGAATCGGTCTATTCTGGCCTATGATTTCTGGTACTTGTGCACTGTCTAATGGAGCAACAACCTGCGCTTGTCCAGAACACTCCAGTTAATGGCCCACTTCTTTGTTCATCTGCCAACGTCCATGTGCTCTCATTTATCTAACTACTTCTGTTGACTCCTTCCAAATGGGCTACATCATGGGGCTGGTGTATGTTCTCATTTATCTCTCTCCTTTTGTTTTCCTATTCTGTCTCTCTCTTTTCCCTTTTGGAACTCCTTAATATATAGAAATAGCAATTAGGCTACTTAACTGACTGGATGGTTCTTACCTTTTCACTCAATAATCACAGACTCCTGGAGCAAGGAGGACCTGGAGGAGTCCTTTGTACATCTTCCTTTCCTCAGGCAGCGCCTTGGCCAGATTTTCAGAGACAATGACCCTATAGCTTTATTTATAAACACAACTCGGTGCATAACAAGGCTCACCATTGGCAAATACGTCCTGACACCTGACTCCAAACTTTCACAAGTTGCTCTGGGAGTGTATCCTCTGTGATGTTGGTCTCAGTATAAGTTGGATCATCAGAAAAGTCATGACGTATTTTTCTATGCAAACAATGCATCATGACTTTTCTGACAACCCAGTATTTTAAAAAGTCATTCTATAGCAGTGGACTTCAACCAGGGACAATTTTGTTCCCCCCCCAAAAAAATTTTGACAATGTCTAGAGGTATTTTTGGTTGTTCCAACTAGGGTAGGGGTACTACTAGCATTGAGTGAGTATAGGCTAGGGTTGTAGGTTGTTAAACATCCTACAAAGCAGAGGACAGCATCCTATAACAAAGAACTATGTGGCTCAAAATGTCAATAGTGCTGAGGCTGAGAAAAACCTGCTCTATAGTAAATGAAGCTTTAATTCCTTTAGAAATTAAAAGGGAATATAAGTCATCATTAAAAATGAAAGAAGACTTGCTTACTTAATGGCTACTGTAAACTTTCTGAGCTCAGCTTCTTCTGTAAGCAGAGACATTACTACTGTTCCATGTAGTGTAAGAATCCCTGAACTCATGTGTGCATCATGCATATGGCAGTGTCTATATCGGTGGACATTCAGGAAATAGCAACTATTACTGTAGGAAAAAATTTACTTTTTGATTTTACAAAGAACATTGATCTTAAGGGTCTTTGAGTATACCAATGACTTCAGTGATCCCTCTGGGCAATTTTAGTGTGTGTGTGTGTGTGTGTGTGTGTGTGCGCGCGCGCATGCGCGCACGTGTGTGCTTGCGCTTCCTGGTAAGATAGAGTCAGTTAAAATGGTCAGAAGAGTCCAGTTTGTGTTATGGTCCACATAGAATGTACTGATTGCTTCAAGTCTTGCTTTTTCTTCACCTACCTCGATTCCCTGTTGGCATTCTTTTCCTCTGATCCGCTGTTGTTTTACAAATTATTTTATGGATTATTCACAGAATCTGTTTGCTTAGATGGGAAGACGTTATAGTTGGTGATGCTTGAGATGCCCTCTAAGGACTAATGCTACTCACCTTTGTCCTGTAGAAGAGAGGTGATGAATGCTTCCGTGTTATAGGTGCTCTACAGAATGGCACCAAGGTTCTGGAAACCACCTGAGTGCTTTCTGACTTTCCACTTAAGATTCCTTGACTGGCAGCTCAGCTACCCAAGAGGCTTTTCATTATTGCAACCACTTGAAGAAGTAAGTGACTTATAATGTTTTGGCCCCGAGATATGAGGTTCCCCATATCTCACTAGTGGGGGGGTCCATTGTGTTATGCCTTAGGCAGAAATGATGGTATTTCTATTTCTTGTGGGGTTCCTGACTTGGGGAAATTCAGTTTGCTTTTTGGGGAAATACATAGTGCTGAGAAGACTGAGTCAGATCAGCTCAGTGGAATGGCATCTGGTGTGTCTTTGTACCAAGAGAGCAAGCAACCTGCTGCCTGCACGTTAGAGATGTGCACTGTTCATGGGATATCTGGGAGGAAGTAACTTAAATTGGTCCTGAGCAAATGGATTAATGCAATCATTGTGTGGGATACTATCCATCTGCTTCCATATTGCAGTCAGTAACTCTGCAGGGAGCAAGGAGAGAAAGTGTGTGTGTATGTGTGTGTGTGTGTGTGTGTGAGAGAGAGAGAGAGAGAGAGAGAGAGAGAGAATGAGAATGAATGAATGAATTAGAGCTTGGATTTTACATCCTTAGATTATTTTGAAGATGTGTGTTTTTCATTTTGCTTTATGAAAATCTTTCCTTCTTTTTTTTTTTTGAAAGAGCTTATTCAGTTGTACTAAATGGCACATTTTACCAAAATAGGAGCCCTGTACACCAGCAAAGGTGTTTTATGTCTCAGTTCACACAAGAGGTGATCCCCCTTCCTTGGAAGTTGGAATCCTAGACCAAATTTATTCTCAAAACCAAACTTGTGCCTCAAAGTCAAATTTGTGCCTCTCTGGGCAAAGTCAAGGGTGAGAAGTGAAAGATGGAAGAGTAGTTCTGCAGAAACTCCCTGACGGCTATCAGGGAAGAGGTTCTGCGTATTCAGCCTATATTTGTAAAACATTTTACAGTTTTTGCAGTCCAAATTGTCTACAAGGGGATCTAAATATCTGATAATGGTTATTGCCTCTGGAAAGGGGGCAATAACCTTTCCAGAGGTTACTAGAAAGATTATAGGGGACCTGGAAGAAAGTGAAACAAAGGAGATTTTCTTATCACCACCATATACCACAGTGTGTGTATGTGTGTGTGTGCATAAAATTTATTCCAAACATAAAATGTGAACTGGATTGTGAAACTGTGAAAGAAATTTTTAAAGTAAAAGAATATTTTACAAAGAAAGCTTCCAACTATATTTTTAAAGTGTAGAACTAAACTGTTTTAGAATGTAGTCTCAGAGACGATGATGATCTAGGAAACATTTAAGGTCCAAAAGGCTATGTGGGCTCTGTATGAATCGCCTAGGATAAAGGACCTGAGATTCGCCCCCTAAAGGGGAGGGCTAAGAAAAAGGAGTGATACCTGAGGTATTTCACTCTCTCAGACTCTGGATCCATTAAGACTGGAGAAAACTAATGGCCCCAGCTCTTCACTTCCATCCTCCCACCTGTCCTCACCCCTCTACAACAATTCAAAATTGTTTTTTCTTTGCTATCCTCTTTCCTCTCATACCACATTAATCTACCTATGTTTACAAATATTGTACCCAACCACTTTACTGGGTCCTTGAAATGTAATTTTTTTTTTTTTGAGAGGTTTTTGCTATAGGGCATGTGCGCTCGCCAGAGAGACAGAGAGAGACAGAGAGACAGAAAGCAAGAAATCACCCCCCCCACCAGAGGAATGGCCACACCGCAATCCCTTCTCCTCCACTCTCCTCTCAGGATCTTGGGCACGCACGCACATGCGCCCAGCGTGAGTTTAAGCACTGAGTCTGGGACTTGAATCACGGTTTGACTACATGGGAGTTCAGTGACATAGCCATTATGCTAACTGCTGGTCCCTTGAAATGTAGTTTTTGTACATTGTTTGCTGTTATAGACAACATCATAATCCATATCTGTGTACATGCTTATACACACATGTGAGTCCTATACATTCCTGTAAGGATTGAAGTGTGAAAGGGCATGTACAGTTGACATTTTGTTAACAGTATTAGTGATTTGCTAATAATAGTAGCAATGACTCATTCAGTACTTTATTATGTCAATCACTATTTAAGCATTTTGTATGCTCTTTCACTCCTTCCTCATTACGTTGATGAAGTACTATTACCATCTCCATTTTACAAAGGAACTAGCAGAGAAAGGCCAAGTAACTTGCTTGCATTTACACAGGAAATGGGAGAACCCAGGTTCAATCTTTTCAGGCAGTCAGGCTCTGGATTTGTCTAGGGCTCTAAAATGTCTTCTTTTTTCCTAAAACCCACTGGATCCCCAGTGAATACGAGGAAAGCATGTTTCATACCTAAACAGAAACACAATTTTTGTACCTATATCTTTCCTCGATTTCAATTCAAAACTCTTTTGAAATCCTCTGTACAAAGAGTCATGCTTGCTAAGTTCTCTTCCTAGAAAACACCAAAAATATCAGAGGCAGTTTTTTTTCTTTTCTTTTTCTTTCCTTTTCTTTTTTTTTTTTTTTTTTTTTTTTTTTTTTTTTTTTTTTTTATCAGAGGAGAAAGGCATCTCCTTCTGGTCAGTCAAAACATGTGGACTGTTATAGCCACCTTGAAAAATAAGAACCTCACAATAAATAATCTAGCATTGCTCATTAATTTATGGCCAGTGAAAGCTACTGTCTCCTGAAAGATAAACAGTGCTTTTGCCCTTTACTGGTGGAACTATTGGTCTAATTCCACTAGACCAAAGCTATTCTGAATCCATAAGAATTATACAGTTGGACCCATTCCTCTGTCATTCATGATGAACACTCCCCACCCCCCACACCCCCCTTTAAGCTGACAAAAGACAAAATCCTGACATTTGCAAAGTACTTAGTCATTTGAGCCTGGAATAACCCAACAGGGTAAAAGAATCCTCTTCTGGACATGAATGGACCTCAGGGCTTTCTCTCCCATTATCCACTGCCATGGGTGTCCTTTTGTAATGAGGACCGAGAAAAGAGAATGACTTTATGATTTTTTTTTTTACATATCTTGCAGTTGGACAAATTTTCTCTCTTCTAAGAAAGTTTGTTCATTATTTATCCAATAACCATTTGTGAACGTCCAGTGTCTGTTAAGCAGTGTGGGTGCTAGATAAGCAGCTGTGGGTAAGATGGACATAGTCCCGCCCTCGTGCTTATTGAAGCTGTTGAAAGCTACATAAGGCCCAGAGAGGAAAACGGTATTTTGTTACTGGAGCCGGTTTTGTCTTAGCAAGTAAATGCCCTTTGGAAAGAGGGGAAAGGAATACCCTCATTTATTGATTTGGGTGAGAAATCTGAAGTCTAAGGATAGGAGTGGATGGAGACTACATGGTCCTGGATGACATTAATGTACGTTAGGTTTTGGGCCAATGAAAAAGTCTTGGTGATTGGGTCCAAAGTCTTCTTATTTATTTATTTATTTATTTATTTATTTATATTGCCAGCGGGTATGCACATTCAGCAGAGAGAGACAAGGTGAGAGGGAGAGGGAGAAAGCATTCTGCAATGGGATATGACCACATTGCAATCTCATCTACTCCATTTCTCCATCCTGTTGAGATTTTGGGCATGTACACACATACGCCCAGCATGTTTCTCAAGCTGCCAGGTCTCGGATTCCACCCATGGAGTTAGCCATATGGGATCTGGTTTCCCCAAATACCAGGCCATGGTCTGGTCCCTCAAAAGTTTTTTGAAATCTTGATGTCTGATATGCAGTTTTTAGATTGTTAATGCCATCTCCCCTGAACCATCACATTTTCTTTCCCATATAGGATCAATCACCTCCATAAACAAACACAAATCAGCTGTAACTCATTTTTTTCTGCTCTCTCTCTTCTTGTGGTGAAATATACCCCACATAAAATATATTATCTTAACCATTTTTATCTGGCATGAAGTATATTCAAATTCTTTTTTTTTTTTGAGAGATTTTCGCTATAGGGCGTGTGCGCTCGCCAGACAGTCAGAGAGAGACATAGAGACAGAAAGCGAGAAATCACCCCCCGGGGGGATGGTCATGCCGCAGCCCCTTCTCCTCCATTCTCCTCTCGGGATCTTGGGCATGCACACACACGTGCCCGGCATGAGTTCTAAGCCACCGGGTCTGGGACACGAACTGTGGTCGACTACGTGGGAGTCCAGTGACATAGCCATTACACTAACTGCTGGTTCCCCTATATTCAAATTCTTATGCTGCCATCGCCATGGTCTATTTCTTTCAAAGGCAGACATTGCAGAGCTGTCTGGAGGTATTTGCTCTACTTCCTCACATTTTCTGTTCTCTCCTCTGGTTGGTATTTTGTTCCCACCACTTCTTTCCAGCATCACCAGTGACCCTGAAATGCAACTATACCTTCTTTAGTTACTTATAGGCACATATCACAACTAGCAAGTAAAAACATTTTTTCCTTGTTTATTATTTGTTCTCCCTACTAAATATAAGCTAATGAGGCCAGGTTTTTTTTTTTTTAATTTAAATTTATTTATTTACATTCATTTACTATACATCGTTATAGCATACAAAATGAGATTTTCCATCTAGAATACATTGTATATTGGCTCAATCAAGCACATCAACATACATGCTATCATCAACAAATAATTTTTCACTTCTTGTTTCCCGTATATTTTGCTTTTTTTCCCCATCCTTGATTCCCTATCTCTCATCCTCTGCCATCTCCCACCCTCCTCCCACACTGTCTCTGGTATTCGTGGTTGCTTTCTATGCCTTTTTCACCCCCACATTTTATTGATTTACTGAATATCTTAATTAATCTAAATATTTCCAATAGCAAGCACAGCTGATATAGACATATCTATGAACACAAATCTGACTTTAGGCATAAATCTCAGTGAGCAGAATGAACATACTATAAAGTAGCACCTAGCTGGGGCTATATAGCTTACTGCAGTCATCAAATAGGTATTTTTAATGCATTTTTTTTTAATTTCAAGAAAAACAGTTTTTGTGTTTTTTTTTTGTTTGTTTGTTTGTTTGTTTTATTCCTCCTAAAGCCTGGTACACATCACAGCGTTCATTTTGTATTTGTGGAATGAAAGAATGAGTTACACCTACTTAAATATTTTTTTCTTATATGAGAGAGACAGAGAGGAAAAGGCACCCCAACAGGGTCTCTATGATGCAATCACCCTGAGCTTCAGCCAGCCCCAATCATTGGCATTGGCCTGATGTGCAGAGTGAGGCCTTGGGACATGAACCTGAGACTTTCAACACGTGAGTCTGTTTTGCTTTACTGTTGTACTACTGTCTGGTCCCCAAGTTAGATTTTTTTTTTTTTTTTTTTTTTTTTTTTTTTATCTTGCAAGCAATAAGGGGATCCTTTTTTATCCTTTCTTTCTTCCTAATTTCTGCTCATGTCCTTTCTTCTTTTTTTTTTTTTTTTTTTTTTTTTTTTTTTTTTTTTTTTTTGAGAGGTTTATGCTATAGCGTGTGTGCGCTAGCCAGACAGACAGAGGGAGAGAGACAGAAAGTGAGAAATCACCCCCTAGGGGGCATGGCCATACTGCAATCCCTTTTCCTCCATTCTCCTCTCAGGATCTTGGGCATGCACGCACACGTGCCCAGCGTGAGTTTTAAGCCACCGGATCCGGGACGCGAACTGCGGTTGACTACATGGGAGTCCAGCTACATAGCCATTACACTAACTGCTGGTCCCATGTCCTTTCTTGTGGCTGAATAAAATCATTCACTGGAGTGCTATGCTTACACATATGATTATCATAGGGATTGATCATACACATAACAGGAAAGGTCCATGGACTATAGAAATGACTCCTAAATCCTCTCTACTCCCCCATGAGATGAAGCCCAGAGGAATCGCCACTCTGTACCCTGAGTTGGTACTCTGAGGAGTATCAGGCTGGCTTACCCTTGGTGGATATGGTCTGTGAGTCAAATCACACTCAATGTTCCATTTCTCTTCCCATTTTCCCATGAAAATGTATCTGTGTGAAATTCAGCTAAAGGATACCATTTAGGAACATTCTGGATAGGAAAAAGGATTCACAAATGGTCAGTCTGACATGTGTGGGTGGTGGTGGGACTGGATGACTGTTGTTAAAGGAAACTATTAATCATAATGTCAATAACAATAATAATAACCCACTCAAATTAAGAAAAATCTAAGTTTTGATTGAATACAATTTAAACCAGGATCTTTGACAATTTCCAAGTCTATAACTTTTCCATGAACCAGACTAGTTGTGTAGCTTTCAGCCTTGGCATGATTTTTGTTTTCATTAGTTTGTTTTTTCATCAGTTAATGCCACCAGGATGTTTCTCTTTATGCTGCCTCCTTGAGAGGGCGGCCAGTATGGGGCCCTCCAGTCTTTTGCTGGGGGATTTTTTCCCCCCAAAATAGAAGCATCTTGGCTGTGTTCTGTCCTGTGGACCTATCATGGATGGCTGGTCTTCAGATCCAGAATGGAATCATTGCAATGGTAGTTCCTGGGTAGCATTAGAACCTACTAAAGGATGTCAAGTTAAAATAGACAAGATGGGAAACAATTCTTCTCTTTATTTCTATAGGCTGCTTTTAAACTGGAACTTTAAAATACTGACACTCTTAGAAAGATGCATTAAAATAGTCACAGACTATTTTACTGTTTTAATTGCTATTTGTAAGTTGCTTTAATTTGAATGCAAGTTCTTATAAACTTTTTCAGATAGAGGTTATGGAATCTGGAAAACTTGTAAATTTTTTTTTTCAGTTGGCGTTTCTATTCCTTTGTGATTTGAGAAAAGGACATTTAAAAGCAAGTATCTCAAGGTCCTACGGTTAGTGCAAGAAGGCCTTGGCAAAGAGAACCATGACAGGCAGGTTGAACGTTCCCACGTAGCTGTGATTCCCTTGATCTCAGGTCTACCCTTAAGTTCCATAATGTCAAGGTATTTTTCCTCATTGGTGATTCCACCAGAATCCCTGATGGAAGGATCTGTGAGGTCTCTTCAATTTCAGACAGGCTCGGAGAACCTCTGACCTGCCAACAGCATCTGCAAACTAATGGTACAATTCAGTGCTCTTGGAGCTAAAAGAACATTCCGCTTTTGACTTGAGCAGGGCTTGCTCCGTGATGAACAAGGCACTTAACGTGCAGAGAGATGGCAGGAAGGTCATAGTCAGAGGTGCATCAGGGTCCAGGATGTGACAGAGTAAAGAGACCCATTTTGCTTGTGACTTCTCTGTAGGTAGTTAGGTCAGATTGCCCTAACTTTCAGCAAATGCCTTTTTCTCCTGCATTTTGTAAAACAGAGGATAATTTTATATGCTCATGTTTTAGAAATGCAGTATGCAGTAACAATTTAAACCTATATAGTTTCTTATTTGAATTTCTAAAACGGCAGGGCTTACTGCTCCTTTCCTAATTTTGGTGGAAATGTGTAAATATGAGTCTTCTTAACACTAATGATAAAATTCCACTTTCCATTGTCTTCATATATTTTTTTTTGCAGTTAAGACCAGTAGCTCAATTTGCTGCTGATGACTCTGAATCCCTGACTGTGATTTCAACTGATGATACTTCAAGTGCCCAGGTGTCATCTCTTACTTTCTCTGCCCAAAGAATGAGAAGCAGCAATTCGTCTTTGATTTTTCTGTCTGGGTACCATGCTGATTTTCATGCAAAGCTGGATGATGAGCAATACCTCATTTAGCTGCCAAATTGCTTGTGGTTATGATCACTCCAGCCCTGGAAAATGAACATTGTTATTCTGCTCTAATCCAGAAAGCACTGAGCAATGAAGGGATACTTTTTCTGTGTTCCGCTGGCTGTAATCAGTTCTTGAACAGAATTTATCGATGCAGGCAGATCTTCCTTTTAGCTGTTGTGGGGATTAGATGAAAGAGGTGGGTGTTACCTATAGTGCCTATCAACAAAGGGGTCCTAGTCCAGGAGAAAACAAGGAAGACCTACTTCTTTGCACTGGAATAAGGTTAGGTAGATAGGATAAACATGGGTTATTTGAAACCAGAGGAAAAACGACAAACTCAAGAATTACGGGTCTTCCGTTTTATTGTTCTGAAAAAAGCATTCTGTTATTTTAATGAAGATTTTATTCCCTGATTTCATTTTTTGAGACAGCACAGAAAAGTGATGAAAGTTATTAAATTCAATCTAAATATTTTCAGTGGTTCAGGACTATTGATGTTAATGTCATCATTTACAACAAAATAACTAACTTGAAAATAGACATGCAAATGAAAGTGTGATTTTTTTTAGTGGATTTTCTGAGCTCCTCGCAGAAAGCGGCATTTGGTTGTTGAAGGTGACACACATTTATCCATTCTCAGATTCATGGCTTTAGAAATGGGAAGGAAAGCAGGTATCTCGGCTTTTGTGTAATTCATTACATCACTTAGAATTGCTACTCTGGGCCCAGCAGTTAGCATAATGGCTATGTCGCTGGACTCCCATGGAGTCGACTGTGGTTCGAGTCCTGGACCCAGCGGCTTAAACTCATGCTGGGTATGTGTGCGTACATGCCCCAGATCCTGAGAGGGGAATGGAGAAGGGATTGCGGTGTGGCCATCGCTCCTGAGGGGGTGATTTCTAGCTTCTAGCTTTCTCTCTCTCTCTCTCTTTCCGGCAAGTGAATACACCCTATAGCAGAAACCTCTCAGACAAAAAAAAAAAAAAAAAAGGAATTGCTACTCTTCTTTCTCTCTTACAGCTGGCTCTCTGACCATACTTCCTGTCCTTTTAGCCCTCTCTCTTTTTAAAATTTGTACCTTATTTATTCTCAGACCTCACTTTACTTCTCATTACTAACAAGTGAAGGTTTAATGGTTCATCATCTAAACCAGAAGTTGGCAACCTTTTTTTGGGAAGAAGGTTTTGCTGTAAGGCATGTGTACTTGCTGGAGAGAGAGAGAGACAATGAGAGGGAAAGTGAGAAATCACCCCCAGGATGGATGGCCATACTTCAATCCTTTCTCCTTTATTCTCCTCCTGGGATCTTAGGCACACGAGCACACATGCCCAGTGTGAATTTCAAGCCACCAGATCCAGGACTTGAACCACAGCTGGCCACGTGGGAGTCCAGTGACATAACCACTATGCCATCTGCTGGCCCTGGCAACCTTTTTTTTTTTTTTTTTTTTTAAAGAATCAAATAGTATATATTTTAGGCTTTGCAGGCCATACAATCTCTGTTGCAACTAAACTGTGTTGTAGTGCAAAAGCAACTGTAGAGAATGTGTAAATGAATGGTTGTGGCTGTGTTCCAATAAAAATTTACTTTGGGACACTGAAATTTGATTTTCATGTGTAGTAATAGCCTTCTTTTGAATTATTCCTGTCATTCAAAAGTGCAAAAACTATTTTGGGTCTATAAAAACACAGGTGGTGGGCCCAGCTCAGCCTGGGAATTGTGGTTTACTGACTGCTTATTTAAATCATTATCTTTTTTTTTGAGAGAGAGATTTTTGCTATAGGGTGCCTGTGTTTGCTGGAGATACAGAGAGGGACAGAGAGACAGCGAGAAATCACCCCCCAGAGGGGATGGCCACACCACAATCCCTTCTCCTCCATTCTTCTCTCAGGATTTTGGGCAAGTGTGCACACGTGCCTGGTGTGAGTCTAAGCCACCAGGTTGGGGACTCGAACCATAGTCTACTCTGTGGGAGTCCAGTGAAGTTACCATTATGCTACCTGCTAGTCCCTAAATTATTATCTTCTTAACATCTTGATATCTTTTTTCTTTCTTTCTTTCTTTTTTTTTTTTTTTGAGAGGTTTTTGCTATAAGGCGCGTGCGCTCACCAGAAAGACAGAGAGAGACAGAGAGATAGAAAGCGATAAATCACCCCCCAGAGGGGATGGCCACGCCACAATCCTTTCTCCTCCATTCTCCTCTCGGGATCTTGGGCACGCATGCACACGTGCCTGGTGTGAGTTTAAGCCACTGGGTCCGGGACTCGAATTGCAGTCAGCTACATGGGAGTTCAGCTACATGGGAGTTCAGCGACATAGCCATTACGCTAACTGCTGGTCTCAGCACCTTGATTTCTTTACTCCATTTTGTTCTGCTCAGTTATCTAGTGAAACCTCAACACTAGATTGGTGCAATAATATGCTTTCTTTTCTCCCCTCCTCTCTATCTTTACTCTCTTAGTTAAGATAATCAGAGCAACTGGTCCTCAACTTTTCTCCATATTTCTGATTAAATGATCTTTCTAAATTGTTAATTTGACCTTGCCTTACATCTTGCTTAAATCCTTCATTCTGTCTCATTGCTTTATGATCTTGATCTTGTGTACCCATCCAGTTTCACCACATCTCTTTTGTTGCCCTGCTACCATCATGGGTCTCTGTTTCAGGTGTATGGAAATCTTTATGCTCTTTGCCATATGCCTTTGATCTTACAGTTCTTTCTTTCTTGAATCCCATGTCCCTCTTCCTCATCTGGCTAACTCTTATCGTCCTTGAAAATTTAGCTTAGATATCAGTGTCTTCCTCTTACCAAGGGCCTTCCAAAGTTCTTCTTTTTCATTAGAAGTCTGTTTAAATATCTTCCTTAAACACCAGACTGGGAGGCAGAGGCTCTCTTCATGTCTGAACTCAGGGGTTAGACACAGTCCCAAGTGTATGCACACTTACAGACTCACATATATTGAAGGTGTTGAATGATAGCACTGTTTTAGGATCAGAGAGGGTGCATGGTAAACACTGTAGGTGGGGGCACATGATGAAACCACTGCTGTAGGTTGAGAGGGGTATGATGATGGTCTGGGGTAATTCCCAGATGAAAAAGGATGTATGAAAGTGGTTTGTAATTATAATTGATAGAAACTCCCTCAGCAGAGGAAGTAAGGGAGAAGGAGAACTCAAAGATTCAACCTTTTTCGGTCTTTGTGTTTTTCATCTGAAAACTGAAAGGCTCAGATTAGTTCCAGAACCTCTCATTCTCTGACTCCAACATTCTAAGACTGGGCAAAGAAGCTTTGGTGTGGGCCAGCAGGTGGTATGGTGGCTCCCATGTGGCTGACAGTGGTTCCAGTCCTGAAACTTGCAGCCTGAAACTCATGCTGATCGTGTGTGCATATGTGCCAAAAATCTCAAGGAGAGAATGGAAGAGAAGAGATTGCTGTGTGGCCATCGCCCTAGGAGGATTTCTAGTTTTCTGTCTCTCTATCTCTCTCTGTCTCTCTGGTGAGTGAAGGGCCCTATAGCAAAAATCTCTCTCTCAAAAACAAGCTTTGATGGCTGTGTAATGACTTTGGCTTTGGAGCTGTAGAATTTGTTGTGCTTATAAAATATCCATGTTGAGACGTGCTAGTGTCAGGGGACTACAGAAACAGATCTTGGAAGGACAGCTTGGGCAAGATCCATGGACTTGGCAGTCATCTCCATAGATGAAGACTGAGGTCTGTAAGTTGATGCATTCAGTCAGGGACCCAGCGCATGGAGGGACAAACAGAGCCTAGAGCCATGCCTACTTTTCAGGGGATTAGAGGACAAAGAGAAGGTTTTTATTTTGGTTTTGGTTTGTTTTAGGACGATAGGGGTGCATATTTTAGGCAAACAGAAAATAGAGAAAATAGAGATAAAGAGAATATCTGAGGAGATGATGAATTTAGGGTCTTTTTTTTGTAATTTCTGGCTTACGTAGAGTCTTCATAAATCTTTGTGGGGTTCAGTATGGTTTTGTGTGATAATCATATCAAGGATGTAAGCATATTCGTTATCTTAAACTTTTTTTTTTTTCTTTTTTCTTTTGGAGAGGTTTTTGCTATAGGGCGCGTGCGCTCGCCAGACAGACAGAGAGAGACAGAGAGATAGAAAGCGAGAAATCACCCCCCAGGGGGGATGGCCTCGCCGCAATCCCTTCTCCTCCATTCTCCTCTCGGGATCTTGGGCATGCACACACACGCGCCTGGCGTGAGTTTAAGCCGCCGGGTCCGGGACTGGAACCGCGGTCGACTACGTGGGAGTCCAGCAACATAGCCATTACGCTAACTGCTGGTCCCCGTTATCTTAAACTTTTGACATTACATTATGTTGTGCACATTAACTATTTGTCCTGTGAGTGGGTTTTGTTTTGTTTGGTGGGTAGTGTATATTGAATTGTGAGCAACTGCTTTTACATGGCTGTGGTATACCATTCCATAACCTATTTCATTTGTTTACATGCATTCTTGTGTCTGATAATCATTTTCTCTTGAACCCCTACATGATGAAGTCAGGTCCTGGGAAGTTGGAGGAAATGGGACTTACATTGAATTAGACTAGAGGGAGGCACTTCTTCCTCTGTAGAGGGAGGGAAGGATAATTGAACTTATAGGGAAATTTTGAAGCAGGGAGAAGCTGAGACAGCATCCTCCTTTTCCTGAGAGTGATGGAGGCAAAGAATATTTATAAACCTACAGCTACAAAAAATGCTTGTGTATTAAATATTATAGGAGTGTGGTGGCAGAAACGAGGGCAGAGTGGACATTCTCCCTGTGTAAGGATTCTTTAAGCAAGTGAATGTTTATGGAACAGTTGATTCTAAGCACTTGAGATTTGGAAAATCAATGAGAGTATGAATTAAAGACATGATTCTACCTGTGGTTGTTTGGAATGGAAACAAGATAATTAGAATTTAACAACATGAAGAAAGAGCTTCCTCTGAGATTTCCTAGTTCAGTTTGGTGTACAGACTTCAGATCAAAGGCAAGAAATTACATAAAGACAAGTAGAGCCATCTGATAGTGTTAGACACTGTTATGTCATATTAATGTTCAGCAGGTAGACACTGAGTTAATATTTCAGAGCTGGAGGGTCCTTATAATCATTAACTATATTTAAACAAAACTCAAATAATCACCCTTACGTGTTCTTGTATGTGTATTTTCTACTTTGGAGACAGAAATTATAGACTGCTGCTAAATTTCCTTTTGACCCTAATATTTTACAGATAGTTTATTTATATACTTCCCATACATTCTAAAGTACAGTATGACTCCATGCCATCACATTTAATGTCACATGGTTTTAGACATTTCACAGGTTGAATCATCTCTCTCAGACCTAACTATAAGCTCAAGGATCTTTGCATAGTGTGCATATATTTTTTGGTAGATGACAACTTGATCCCCATAATCAGCACCACATAACAGAAGGAATCAGTATTCAAACAGTATGTCCTGATGAGGCAACAAACTGTATGGAGTTATTCGTCTATACCCCTGATTGTGAATTCTGATTCTACCTTTCTATTTTTATTTTTCAAATAATGTGACTTGGACCAGCAGGTGGCTTGGTGGTTAAGGCCCTGGGTTCCCACATGACTGAACAGTCTGAGTCCCTGTCCTGGCAGCTTCGAAATCATGCTGGGTGCTTGTGCATGAGTGCCCAAAATCCCAAGAGGAGAATGGAAGAGAAGGGATTGCATCATGGCTATCCTCACTGGGGGATCCTCACTTTCCTTTCTCTGTTTCTCTCCAGTGAGCACAGACGCCCTATGGCAAAAACCTAAAAAACTAAATAAATAATGTGACCTTGTAGTTTTGGATAAGTTACCCTTTAAACCTCAGTTCTTTCATCTGTGGAGTGGGACAAAAATAGTGCCTACTTCATGGGGTTGGTTTGAGGATTAAATGAGGTAGGTTTACATTAGGCACCTACAGCACTGGTACAAAGCAAATGTTAAGTGAGTGTGAGACACTGAGTACTCTAAAAAGGGAAGGATCAAGTGCCTCATAGGCATCAAACCAATGCCATGAGGACAGGGAGTTTATGAAGGAGACTGGTTAAGTAAATCTCAATCTCCATTCAGGATAATGTTTGCTATGGGTTTTTATTTCACTAAAAATGGATACAAGACAAGGATGCCCACTTTCTCCACTCCTTTTCAGTATAGTACTGTAAGTCCTCACCAATCAGAAAAGAGGAAAAACTAAAAGGCATTCAAATAGGAAAAAAAGAAGTGAAACTCTATTTGCAGATGACATGATTGTATACATAGAAGACCCAGTGGTACCCCTGAAAAAATTCCTGAAAGTAATACATGAATACAGTAAAGTTGCAGGATACAAAATCAATGTACAGAAATCTATAGCATTTCTATATATGAACATCAGGCAGACTGAGGTAGAACTGAAAAAAAGTAATTCCATTTACCATAGCCACAAAAGTATAAGATACCGAGGAATAAATCTAACCAGAGAAGTTAAAGACCTCCACAAGGAAAACTATGAGAAGCTAAAAAAAGAAATTGAAAATGACATAAAAAAGTGAAAGGATGTCCCATGTTCCTGGATTGGAAGAATTAGGATAATCAAAATAGCAATTCTAGCTAAATTAATCAACATATTTAATGCAATCCCCACCAGAGTACCAGAAATATTCTTCACAGATCTAGAAAAGACAATCATAAAATTTGTCTGGAATCATAAAAGACCTCGTATTGCCAAAGCAATCCTGACAAGAAGAGTGGAATGGGCGGAATCTCACTCCCAGACCCAAAAATATACTACAAAGCTGTGGTAATC
The DNA here is from genome assembly GCA_026018925.1 of Tupaia tana. NCBI lineage: Eukaryota > Metazoa > Chordata > Mammalia > Scandentia > Tupaiidae > Tupaia > Tupaia tana. The sequence continues at coordinate 135,890,316 of JAKSZU010000007.1, forward strand.
AAAATAACATGGTACTGGCACAGAAACAGACATGCGGACAAATGGAACAGAATAGAATACCCAGGAATAAACTCCCAAGCATACAGTCAACTGATTTTTGACAAAGAGTACCAGTCAATCCAGTGGGAAAAGGAAAACCTCTTCAGGAAATGGTGCTGGAAAAACTGGATATCCACCTGCAGAAAGATGAATCTGAACCCCTACTTCTCACTATTGACAAAAATCAACTCAAGGTGGATCAAATATCTAAACCTAAGACCTCAAACTATAAAACTGCTTCTGGGGACCAGCAGTTAGTGTAATGGGTATGTCACTGGACTCCCATGTAGTTGACTGTGGTTTGAGTCCCAGATCCAGTGGCTTAAACTCATGCCGGGTGCATTTGCATGCGTGCCTAAGATCTCAATATGAGAAAGGAAGAGAAAGGATTGTGGCGTGTCCATCCCCCTGAGGGGTGATTTCTCATTTTCTGTCTCTCTGTCTCTCTCTGTCTTTCTGGTGAGTGCATGCGCCCTATAGCAAAAATCTCTCCCCCCAAAAAACAACAAAAAAACCCCCAATATTATAAAGCTGCTCCTGGAAAACACTGGTGAAACTCTGGGAGACATTGGGGTAGGCAAAGACTTCTTAAATAAGTCCTCCAAGGCACAGTCAATAATCCCCAAAATACAGAAGTGAGATTGCATCAGTATAAGAAGTTTTGGCATGGCATAAAGAGACAGTAATTAGTGTGAATTGACAGCCCTCAGAATGGGAAAATATTTTTGTAAACTATGCATCAGATAAGAGATTGATAACCAGAATACCCAAGGAACTCAAGCAGCTGTTCTGAAAAATGATGATCAACTCTATAGAAAGATGGGAGAATGAGTTGAAAAAGCCACTCTCTAAGAATGACATATGAATAGACAAAAGGCATATGAAAAAATGTTCAACATCCCTCATTGTAAGGAAAATGCAGGTCAAAACAATGATATATCACCTAACCTCAGTCAGAATGACTAAGATTAAAAAAACAAAAAATGATTAGTGCTGGTGGGGGTGTGGTGAAAGAGGAACTCTCTTACACTGCTGGTGGGAATGGAAAATTGTCCAGCCACTGTGGAGAACAATTTGGAGATTCCTAAAAAATCTACAAATAGAGCTACCACATGATCCAGCAATCTCACTCCTTGTTACCTACCCAAAGACAGAAGAATTCTTAATCAGAAAAGTGCTTGCACATTGATGTTTATTGTGGCATTATTCACAATTGCTAGGACATGGAACCAACCCAAATGCCACAAACTGATAAATGAATTGAAAATCTGTGGCACATATACTGTATGGAATACTATTCAGTCACAAAAAACAAGACCCTGACTTTTGACAGAAAGTGGATGAATATGGAAGATTTACTGCTGAGTGAAGCAAGCCAGGCTATGAAGGAGAGACATTGTATGTCCCCACTTAATATATACCAAGTGTCCGTACTCTATGACTGAAACTGATTGATAAAGGATATAGAAACACAGTAAATGGTTGTGAATACCAGATATAGTGTGTGTGAAAGAGTAGAGTCTGAGGAAGGACATTTAGAAGAAAAATAGAGAAAGCATTAATGGGACAAAAAAATGGGATGTTATCTATTGAAGATAATTTTATAATATCAACTGGACTAGGGAGAAATTTACACATGTTGGAATATTCACTTTGTAAGCTAAATAACATAATTGTGTAAAAGAACATGAAATAAAAAATAATAAAAAATTAATAAAAACAAATAAACCTCAATCACATCAAGGGGTTGTGTCTGAATAACTAAACAAAAGATGAGATTTTTCTCTTTATTATCATGGACTCTCCTGGGTTTTCCCAGTAAACATGACTCGACTCAGTTGTCGAAAGGTGAATGATTCATTTAAATTTATCTAATTACTGAAACAGTAATTCATAAAGACACTGCTTAAATGTGCTTTCCACAAGGCAATAGAAAAACCCTTGCAGATGGTCAAACACAGTGCAACTCCCAGTAGGAAATTCCCTGGGTGGCAGTGACTGGTGATTTTAGGTATAGTGTTAAATGGTTTTTCTTTGGTCAAGATTTAGCTTCTAGATAGATAAAGACTAACAGATGTTTAGTCCTCCTGGGATGAACATATAATAAATAACATTTTTACTCTTTTCTGAGCATTTTCGCAATTTGTACTTCCTGACTTGATAGTATAGAGATCTGGAGGACTAACTGGTTGGGGCATAGCAGACATTATAGGTTACCTACTCCAAAAGTATTCCCCTTCTTTCCTTCGTAGTAGACCTCAATTTTGTTCAGGTATGTGTGTTTTCTGACCTCAACCAATTTTCCAGGCACCAATCGACTGTCTAATAATTCAACTCAATTCTTTTTTGTTTATTTTCTATAGGCCTGTTGGTTTGCCAGAGAGAGACAGACAGACAGGCACAGAGAGAGATCCCCCCCACCCGCAGAGAGGGCTGGCCAAGTCACAGTCCCTTCTCCATTTTCCTCTCAGGATTTTGGGTGTGCACACTTATGTTCCTTGGTTTTTAAGCTGCCAGGTCCAGACTCGAACCTCAGAGTTGGCCTTGGGGGGTCCTGCTGCCTTAACTTTCATGCCATCTGCTCACCCACAGTTCAATTCAATTCTGACACAAACTATGAGGAATTAAATTAATTAAATTAAGTTAACCTACAGGTTAAGGATTCAGTTCCATAGACTTCCTCCTTTTCAGACACTAGTCACAAATAGGGTGCCAAGGCTAACCTACCCTTCTTCCCATATAGCTGCAAAATTTGAAGTTTCTACAACCACCTCCTTGAGTTTGATCATGTGCTCAAATGACTCATAGAACTCCAGAAAGTGATTTGCTCATGATTACTGGCTTAATATAAGGGATACAATTCAGGAACAGCCAAATGGGAAGAGATGAATAGAGCAAAGTATACGGGAAAGGTATGGAGTGTCCATGGCCTTTCTGAGTATATTGTTGTCTTAGCATGTTGATATGTTCACTACCCCAGAGGTCCTTTAGCCTCATTGTTTTAGACAGTTTTATCAAAGCTACACTACTTAGTGTAGTAAGGCATGATTGATTAAGTCCTTGGTCACTGGTAACTGAACTCAATCTTCAACCCCTCCTTTCTCTAAAACTTGGAGGATCTAGGGCTGATTGTTCTAACCTTCTAATTATGCGGTTGTTTTTATGGTGAACAGCTCTCATGCTAAAGGTATCAAGGGAGCCCTGCTAAGAGTCACCTCATTAATAAAAACTTAAGCACTCAAAGATGGTCAAAAGAGGCTCATTATGAATAAAAAGACATTCCTGTCATTCTGGAAATTTGGTAAAATTTCTTTGTGATAGGTAGTTCCACCAGCATCATGGGGAAAGATTTGTGGCTGGAGACATTGAAGGCAGGAAGACCACTGTAATTATTTAGATTTCAGATGTTGATGCTTGCTCTCAGGAAGGGAATGTGGAATTGGAGGAAACATGCTGACTTAGACACTACTGGGATGTGGCATCAGTAGAATGTGGTGACCAGTGATGTGATAATAGTTGAAGAAATGTAGCTGTAAAGAGAATTCTTAAATTTCTAACTTGGTATGCTAGGTTGATGGAAACATCTTTACTAGAAAGAGGGAATACAAGATGAGGAGGAACTTTTTTTTTTCTTTTTCTGAAGGGAGGATGATAAACTCAGTTTTAAACATGTTGAGTTGAGGAACCTAAAGCACTTTTAGGTAAAGGTGACTAACTGGCTTCTAGAAATATCTTAGAGTTGGAGAGAGCACAGGGAATTTCTTTACAGCTGGAATGAACATGACCCATTTCATCTGACGTCATTATATACTTCAGCCATTATTGTGTTATAGTTACAGAATCTGAGGAAAGAGGGAGCTCATGTTTGTGGCTTCACTGAACAGATATAGAACTAGATTTGTGAGCATGCTAACTTATCATAGCTGGTGATTGGTGGTTTTTGAAGAGAAAACAGAAACCCTGTTTCCCAGCTTTTTGACTAATGTGTTTGCCAAAAACTCAGTTGTATTAAAACTTTAAATTTAATAATTGCACATATTTATGGGGTAATGGGATTTTTTGGTCAAGAGCATAATATAAAATGATTAAATTAGGGTGATTAGCATATCTATCATCTCAACCATCTGTCATTATCTTGTGTTGGGAACATTCAAAATCTTCTTTTGTAGTTACTCTGAGATATACAGTAATTGTTAATGATAGTTGCCCAACTATACTTTAATATTATATATAATAATTGTATCTATATATTTTTGACCATGTTGTCTACACTGCTGAAATGAGTAAGTGCTACACTCATTTAAAATCTGCAATATGCTTTGCTGGTAAGATTTTTCTTTTTCATACCTTTATCTCTTAGCAACCCATAGTGCTTTGAAAGAGTTAATTGTTGTGCCTGAACACTGAATATATTTTCCTAAAAGGAGTGTGTGATTTGTAGAATCATGGAGTTGTTAAAAATCTTGGAAAGAACATAGTAACCACTGACAAGTAACTTATGCTTAGGACTTACATTTCCTTACCTATAAAATGAAAAAATTCAAGTTATGTATTCAACACGTTTATTGAATGGGTAACATATGTTAAGCACTGTACTTGGCTTTAGGGATATAATGGTGAACAAATCAGAGGTCATCTCCACCTTCATAGAGTTTAGAGGAAATAAATCTAATCACATAGTCAGACAATTAAATAGAAACCTGCCACTGTGATAAATACTCTGAAGGAAAGGTAAGGTTGATGTTATAAAGTGAAAAGGACCCAGATCTGGCCTAAGAGGTCCATGAGAATTTTCTAGAGGAAGAGTTTTAACTAACATCTTTTGGGTCATTGGAAAAGTCATGACATATTTTTTCATGTTTTGCTATGCAAGAAATGCATCGTGACTTTTCTGATGACCCAATACTACAACTATTATCTAGATGATCATTATAGTCTGCTCCAGCTATAACATGTTAGTGTGATTCAACACCCACAGAATCATGGCATTCTCTGCAGTTACGGTCCACTCTGTCATCTTAACCACATCCTACCTTTCATTGCCCACTCTCTCTCAAATTCCCTATACATGTGCCTACTTAGTAGAACCAGCTATACTTAAACTATTCCCATGACTCAGCCAATCTTTACTCTACTGAAATTGGGTTTTCCTCTTTTCTTTCAGTTTAAACAGCAATTATAAATATAACCAAGGGCTTCATGGTTGATAAGTAGACTACTTTTTGGTGTTTATGATAAACATTTGGAACTTTTGACATTGAGTCCCATTACCTTGAGGCTCTCTTCTCTTTTCTTCTGGGGCAATGCACTCCCCATCTAAACCTCTAGCTGCTCTTTCTCAAGCTTTTTTGAAGTCTTGTCTTCTGTTATACACCTTTTGAATATTGCCATTCCGAGGTCTTAATCTTTGGGATTTTTCTTTACATACATGTATTAGCTAATCTCATCCATTACTAGAACCTACTAGAATTTTATATTGATGACCCCAAGTCTGTAGTTTTTGTCCCATTCTTACAGACTTGTATCTCCTGCAGCCTCCTGATAATTTCTGCTTGGAAGCTCCATTAATAAATTCAATATATTCAAAGACAAACTCCTTATATCTGTTACTGAATCTTACTCTTTTTTTGAGGCCTCACTTACTAGCCACTAAAATGAAAAACCCAAAGAACTCAACTATTTCCTTAAATTTACCATGATATTTCTCATTGACAACTTCACACTTATTAGTAACGTTAATTGGAATATCCTTTCCCTTCTCTGAATCCCTTTTTACTTACCTTCGGCACTTGCTCTGGTGTAATTTCTTTTAGGAAACCACTAAAATTTCGATTTTGAGAGAGGTGCCAGTAGTAAGAAGAATTGTCATATAGCCCCAAGATTTCTACCCTGTGGTGTACACACTTCATGTAATACTTTACCTTAAGGGTTACAATGATGGACTATTACTCCCATGATTATATTACATTATGTGGTAATTAAGTTAACTTTCAGTTAATCAAAGGGAACTTTTCCAAGGTGGTCTACCTTAATCAGGCAAGCCCTTAGATAAGGTCTACAATTTAGAGATTCTTCTATTGACTTTAAGAGGTAAGCTGCCATGTTATAAGATGTTCTGTGATGGATCACGTAGCAGGGATCAATGGAGTCTTCTATGAGTTGAGTGTCTCCATATTGGCAATAGCAAGGAAAATCTTAATTTTATAACCATAAGAAACTGAACTCTGCTAACGTGTATGTGAGCATGGAAGAGGACCCCGGCTCCAGAAAGGAATGCAACCTGACCAATAGTTAGAAACCTTTGTGACCCTCAAGCAAACACCCCATATAAGATGTGCTTGAAATCTTGGCCCAAGAAAACTGAGACAATAATGCATGTTTTTGTAAGTCACTAGATTGTGGTAATTTGTTACATAGAAATAGAGAATGAATCCAATGCCTCTCTTTGGAGTCCCTTTAACACTCTGGTGATCTCCATCATAACCCTGATTCCACTGACTTGAGAATCCATTGACTTATCTGTTCTATGCTTCAGACTCTGAACTCTTAAAGTACAGGGGAAATTTTTCCTTTTCTTTTTATTTAGTACCTGGTGCAGTGTCTTACATAACATTGACACTAAAACATTATTTATGGAATGAATGAATGAAATGACTCATGAGGAAACAAAAACATTTATGGTTGGGACAGATTAATTCTGCCTTTTCCATGGAAATTCTCTTGGGGGGAAAAAGGGTTCTGAAAGGAAGTTTCTCAGCAGGTTTCCGGCCAATAATGACTGAGTAGTTTGTTTGTTTGTTTTGTCATTATATACCTCATTTTCTCAACCCCCAGGCTTTAACTGAAAGTTTTGAAATGCATAAAAGTTTGTAAGTCCCCAGACAGCTAGATTTTGCAATAATAATGTACTAACCAGTACTTAAAAGGTCAGGAAAATAATTTTGTGCTTGAAGCATCTTGGCTTATGCCAGCAAATAATGGAGGCACCAGGAAGAACTGAACTCAATAGTCTGGTTCAGATGATCTGATGTTTTCTTTCTAACAAGTTCTATCAGCTAATGAGTTGTTAATGTATATGTAAATGTGCAAATACTGTGCTGCTTTAAAATTACATGTCATAAAATGAAGGCTTTCAGATTGACTTGGATGAATTCCCCTCCTCAGCAGAGTCAGAGAATTGAAGAGGTTAACAATGGGCATTGCCACTGTATTTCAGCTGAGATTTCTAAAGCATAAAAATCCAAGCAACATGTGTGTAGGTTATAAAGCACAGTGGTAAGTACTGACAGGCCAGCTCAAGATCAAACTCCCTATGGGGGAAGAAAGACCATATTTAGGGAATAACATGTGTAGATTCCTTTACAAATAAAATTTTTCTATTTTGATGATGTAGGTTTTTCCATTTATATCATTATAAAAACATGATAGCACTTCCAAAGTTCATAGAAAATGGAATTGAAGTAGGAGTTTATTTTGATGCAAAAAGCATGAAACCCATGCATAATTTTTATAATATACATTTCCATGAACTTTTTGAAGACCTCTCATTTTTTATACATTGGTATTATAAAATATTTAATCAAAAGTGAAGAAAAGAGAAAATATGCTGATAGTTTCATTAAGCAAAGATAATAATTACTAACACCATTTTGGTATATTTTCTTGCAATCATTTTCTATTAACTTTTTTTTAAAAAGATAGTTACAGTCATATTTGCTCTGTAATTTTGTTTTCTTTTTCTTTATAAGACTAACTTTTATGCTGTCATATTCTAGTCATTGGCATTTTTAATAGTAATTTATTTTATGGAGATAATTTTAAATAAAAGAAAATTATTGGAAACAAAAGGCTTACTACAGAATTATTTATATAGAAGCATCATTGGAGACAAAATTAGTATGTAAAAATAGGGTAATAATTCTGTAGAATATAGGAAATTGATATTATGGAGTATATTCCTTTAATTTTAAAAACTTAGGATCAATGACTAAAAGTGGAACTACTTAGTAAAGGAAAGAGTATTTTCAGAAATCTTGATAAAGAAATTTAAATATTTATTTCAAATAAGGGATACTCAGTTTATAAAATGTTAATACATAAAGTGCACAAGTCATATGCAATTTCACATATTGAACATACTTCTGCTAAGGCTACTAGCACCCAGAAGTCTTTATTTTGGTCCTACTTAAATATGGACCCCACCTGTGATGGTTAATTTAATGTGTCAACTTGATTGGGTTGAGGGATTCCTACATGGCCGATAAAATATTATTTCCGGATGTGTCTGTGAGGATGTTTCTGTAAGAGATAACATTTAAATCAATACACTAAGTAAAGAAAATCTACCTTCACCAATAGGAGCTAGCATTATCCAATTCATTGAGGGCTTGGATAGAACAAAAAGACAGAACATGGACAAATTTTCATGATTTGTACTTGAGCTGGGACATCCATTTTTTTTCCTGCCTTTGGACATTGAAACTTTTGGTTCTTAGGTCTTTGGATTAGGGCTGAATTACACCACTGGATTTCCTGAATCTCTAACTGGCAGACAGCATTATAAGATGCCTTGGTCTCTATAATTGCATGAGCAAATTTCCATAATAAATCTTCTCTTAAATATGTATATATATCTCTATGCAGTCATGTGTCACATAATGATGTTTTGGTCAGTGATGGACTACTTGTACAACCATGATCTCTTAAGATTATAATGGAACTGGAATATTCCTATCACCTAATGACATGTAGTCATCATAATGTCATAGCACAATGCATTACTCATGTATTTATGGTGATACTAGTGTAAACAAACTTACTGCTGCTAGTCACATAAAAATATAGCACATACAATCGTATACTGTAAATAATACTTGATAATCAATGTTATAGTTTATGAATTTAGTACTGTATGTCTTTAAATTTATTTTTTATTTATATTTAATCACTGTACATCTTTACAGTGTACAACATGATTTTTTCCCACCATGAATACAGTGCATGTTAGTCAAGTCAAAAACATTACCATTTACATTATCGTCAAGAGATAACTTCATTTTTATGTCCATTAAATGTGTATTTCCTCATCCCCTCTGTCTCACTCCTTATTACCCACCCCCTCTTATACTGTCTCTAGTATCTACAGTTGGCCTCCCTGCTATTACACCTTCCACTCTTTCAGTTTCTGCCAGAGTGTGCAGACATTCAGCACATATTAAGCATGGACATATTATGCCTATCTTTCATAATTTGGCTTTGCTTAGCATTAAATCTTACATATTTGTCCACTTTATATCAAATGTCAAGATCTCATTGCTTTTCATGGCTGAGTGGTATTTCATAGGATACATATGCCACAGTTTTTCAATGCACTCCTTTGTTCTTGGACATTTGTGATGATTGAATGCCCTAGCAATTGTGAATAAGGGCACAATAAACATGGATGTGCAAGTGTTTTCCAACTGAGGATTTTCCTATCTGTTGGGTAGATACCTAAGAGTGGAATTATTGAATTATACGGTAGTTCTATTTGTAGGCTTCTGAGAAATCTCCATATTATTTTAAATTAGTATGATGGCTGTACTAATTTATGTTTCCACCAACAATGTAGGAAGGTTCCCTTTTCTTCACAGCCTTGCCAGCACTTATCATTCTTTATTTTTAAAATTTTAGCCATTCTGACTGGGGTTAAGTGGTATCTCACTATAGTTTTGATTTGTGTTTTCTTTATGATAGGAAATATTGAGCACTTTTTCATATACTTTTTGTCCATTCAGATGTCTTTCTTGAAGAGTTGTCTGTTCAGCTTATTTGCTCATTTTTTAATTGGATTGATTTTTTTTTTCAAATAAGCTGCTTGAGTTCCCCTTATATTCTGGTTATCAATCCCTTATCTGAAGCATAGTTTGCAAATATATTCTCCCATTCTGAGGTTTGCCTTCTTACCCTAATTATTGTTTCCTTTGTTGTACAGAAGCTTTTTTGTACAATTTAATAAATAATATTTTGATGACTGCAGACGTGTAAGACCGGCTATATTAAGAAACATCAGTCATGATGGTTTTCCAGATTGGTGTATCATCTTCAAAAAGTACAAGGAGTTACTTGTATGCAACTGCTATCAAACCAGTAAGACAGCATTTATGCATCCATCATTTTCAGGATTCTTGGTAACTTGGGCTTATTTCCCCCAAATAACCTTGCCTCCTTGTGTTGCAAGGCCCAACTCATTCACATTCACCTCAATGACAGTACCTTTGGTGATAACACCCAAAGTTGTATATAGCGGGGATGAGGGATTCTTCTTTTCACCAAATATTGGCAGGCAAAAGGTGGCTGTCAGTTCAGGATGTGTTACGTGGTGCAGTCCCACTTGTCTATTTTTAAGATTATTGCCTGTGCTTTGGGGATCTTAAAAAGTCTTTGCCTTCTTTGATGACTCTAAGAAGTATTTTTCACCAGTAGTTTTATAGTTTGAGGTTTTATGTTTAGATCCTTGATCCATTTTGAGTTGATTTTGTTAATGGTGAGAGATAGGGGACCATTTCATTTTTCTGCAGGGGGCTTCAGGTGGAGAATGACTTCTAAAAGGCCTGTTTTCCCTCTGCTCTTATATGGGTGAAGAATAGGGTAAAGTTAGGACATGAAAACCTATAAACCTGTACCATACTTTTTTTTTTTAATCATTATTTGGGTTATGCTGGCAGAAGCCTTAGAGTTTGCATTAACTGCATTTCTTGATTGAATCATTTTCTCTTGGTTTGATTTAATCTCAGTTATTTAGATCATGATAGGCTCTAAGTATACAAAACCCACTGATAATGTTGTCAGTAAGAGGCCATGTGGAGTGAGGAACTATGAAGGTGGAAAATCAGCGGTGATTATTGCTTAGCAGTCAGGCATGTCCTATTCCATCATAGCTCTGATCTTGAAGAAAGAGAAGAAAGTGATGGAAGCTGTTAAATGCTCTCTACTTCATTGAAGGAAATAAGACTAACAAATATTTGAAAAAAGACCTTTATCAGGCATGGAGAAACTTCTGGTGAGCTGGATTGAATACCAGATACTAAAGCTCTGTGATCATTGCCAAAGCAAAATGTTTCTTTGTGAAGTTAAAGAAAAGCCCAGACCCAACTATCATGTTGGATTAATTGTAGCTCTGGATGTTTTAAATGATTTAAGAATTATTATTTATTATATAATGTGATGTGAAAGCAACTGAAGAATTTTTGGAAACTTTAGATAGTAGGCTATACCATCTTGGTTTATGTAAGTATACTAGATAGTATTTTTTCTTTTTTTGGAGAGATTTTTGCTATAGGGCGCATGTGCTCGCCAGACAAAGAGAGACAGAGAGATAGAAAGTGAGAAATCACCCCCCAGGGGGGATGGCCACGCCGCAATCCCTTCTCCTCCATTCTCCTCTCGGGATCTTGGGCACGCACACACACGCACCCGGCGTGAGTTTAAACCACCGGGTCCGGGACTTGAACCATGGTCGACTATGTGGGAGTCCAGCGACATAACCATTATGCTAACTGCTGGTCCCACTAGATAGTATTTGCACACGATTAAGTCATTGTAACAATGCAGTTCTCAGAACTTTAACCCATAATTTATTCTGTTTCTCTGGAGAACCCTAACTAATATACCTCCTTTTTTTTTTTTTTTTTTTTTTTTTTTTTTTTTACAAAAAGCATGAAGTAAATTAAGTCATACAGTAAGTATTCCTGTGCGCATTGCTTTATTCACTTAATATTGTGATTATGTTTGGAAGATTCCTCTGTGTTGTCATGCATAGCAATGCTTTATTCGTATTTATTGCTGTATGATATTCATGGTCTGTGTATATCTCGATTTATTTATGTATTCTACCCCCAAGAATTGGTGTTATTTTTAGGTATTACACAGAATGCTGCTATGGATATTTTAGTACATGATTTTTTGGTTCAAATATATATATTTCTATTGTATATACCTATCAGTGAAATTGCTAGACTCTGAGATATGTTCATCTTTAATACATGCTGCCAAATAATTTTCAAAAATAGTTATATTGATCTTCATACTTCCACAAGCAATGTATAAGAGTAACAATTTCTCCAAGTCCTTGTCAATACTTGATTTTTGTCAACTGAGAGAGAAAGAGAAAGACAGGCACCCCCAACAAGGTCTTCACTACACGATCTCTGAGGTCTCCAGTCTCAGCCTGCCTAGATCATGGGCATGCATATATGTACCCGATGTGCTCTGGGAGGTCCCAGGATGCAAACACAGGACTTGCTTACGAAAGTCTAGCTGCATTACCACTGCTACTAGTTGACTTTGTAAGTTTTATCATTGTTCTCTTAGAGGTAATGTGTCTCTATTTTTCTGATTGCTTTCTCCTTGCTCTTTGTTTTCTTTTTTATTAATTTAAAATCCATTTATTTGCATTCATTCACTGTATATCATTATAGTAGACAGAATGAGATTTTCCATCCAGAATACACTGTATATTGGCTCAATCAAGGATATAAAAAATTTTCCATTTCTTGTTTCTTATAGATTTTGCTTCCCCCTCAACCCACCCTCTGCTATTTCCCACCCTCCTCCCACCTGTCTCTGATATATACAGTTGCTTTCCTTGTTCTCTACCACTTATTATGTTGTATTTAATCATGGCTTTCTTTTGTTGATCCTGGTTGGGGCTTATGGGGCTTGTTGAATCTGTAGCTTTGTGTTTTTTCCATCAGTGTTAAGTATTCTCAGCCATTATTTCCTCAAATATTGCTTCTGCTTTATTTAATCTTTTCTTTATGTGACACCAGTTAAATGTATGTCAAACTTTAAAAAGTTGAGTTTATATGTCCCTTAGTTGCTTTCTTGTAATTTTACTTTTTAACATTTTTGCCTCTCCATGCTTCAGTCTGTGTATTTTCTTCTGGACTATATTATCTCTTCAGGTGCATTTAATTTTTTGTTTAGTCCATTCTTTGACCTCTTAATTTCTGGTAAGACTTGCATTATTTCCTTTCTGAAGTTTTCAGTTCTCTCCTAAAATTCTTCATTTTATACTTACTATTTTAAACACATACATCATACTTACAATATCTGGATCTCATGTAGTCTATTTTCTTCTATTCTTACAGAACTCCATTCCATTCCATTGTAATTTTCTTTTGTTTTATAGTCAACTTTTGTCTTTTTTTGGTACTTTTTTTTTTGGTGAGTGCTGGACATTGTGTTGAAAAATTGTACAGATGGTTTAGTTATGGATGATATCTACTTTCAGGAAAGATTCTTTGTTTCTGGCAAGTTGTTAGTGTTAGGTGGGCATACTACTTGAATCCAGTCAGTAAATAGGCTGTTTTGTGGCTGAACTTTGGTTCTTGTGATTCTGTTTCTACTTTGCTCATTCTCCTTGGGTGTAGTCTTTCTCTATCACTGCTGAAACCCTGGAATGTTTGTCAGGGATGTTTCTCCTTTGAGCCCTCAAACTTCAATTATTTTTCTCCCATCTGTGTAAGACTTATGAAATTCTACTCAGTTTCTTAAACTCTCAGCTGTTGCTTTTGAATTGATAGCAGCTTTGAGAGAGAATAAAGCATCAGTATAGGTTTAATTTATCTGAGCTTCCCTTCTTTCCAGGATATTAAACTCTCAAGTTCTAATCATATTTTTAGCTATAAGATTCCTTCTAATGGATGTTTCAAAGTATTTTGCCCACGTTTCCTATTTGTAAGAGAGTGGTCCAAGCAAGTCAGTCTGCTTTGCAGAAAGCAGAACTCTTTATTCTATTTAACTTTAAACAGAGGAATAAGGATAGAGGCAGGAGAATAGGGAACTAATTTGTGGACATGTATGGGAAGACCAGGCAAACACCAGCCACAAGCCCACTGAAATAGCCCACAGATTAATGATGCTTCTTCTTCTTTTTTTTTTTTCTTTTTTTTGAAGAGGGTTTTTTTCTTTGTTATAGGGCGTGTGCATTTGCCAGAAAGACAGAGAAAGACAGAGAGATAGAAAGCGAGAAATCACTCCCCAGGGGGGATGGCCATGCCACAGTCCCTTCTCCTCCATTCTCCTCTTGGGATCTTGGGCACGCATGCACATGTGCCCAGCATGAGTTTAAGCCACCGGGTCCGGAACTCGAACCGCAGTCGACTACATGGGAGTTCAGCGACATAGCCATTACACTAACTGCTGGTCCTGAGATTAATGATGCTTCTATACTGCATATGAATGTCTCTCTGTAGAGAAAAATTTTGTTTTATTTTTTTCCTCTCATTTCAATATGGAGAACTGTCTTGTAAGCTTAAAGGAAACTTGCTTTGTATGGGGAAACATTTTGATGAGAATGTCATCTAATATGTCTAATTCTTAACACTTAAGCCTCAGTTTCCCTATCCTAAAATTAAAAAAGGGTATATATTGGGTTGTGAGAAAATCATGATGCTATTTTGCATAAAAAAACATAGAAAAATATGTCATGATTTTTCTGACAACCTAAGAATATCTGCTATGTCTTCTGCTAATTTGTGAAAGGACTAAATTAGATAATGGGTGAGAAAACAGTACATAATTTGAGTGACATCCAAATACAAAGGTTTATTATTTACTTGTGCTTACTAGAACTTTCCTAGAATCTCTGAAAAATTCCACCAAAAACAATGAGTATATACAATACCAGGGCTTCCACTCACAGGCAAAGTTTGTTTGAGCATATAATTGTCATGAGATTGGTAAAAGCTTGGTCTGTTTTTATTTTTATTATCTTTAAAGTATGTCTTATTGGATTTTATTCTGTAAAAATAAATTTTAATATTATTGTTATCATGTAATCTGCTTCATTATACTTGCTCAACCCAGTTTAAATGGATTGAAAGTCAACATATTTTTTCCTTTTTAAATCATAAACTGTTCACCTAAAAATTAAGCTGAAGCAAACATCAGTGATAAATCTGCTCTGAGTACTGGGAAAAAGAACTCAACACATTTTAAAGACAGTGGAGTCAGAACTATAGCTTACAGTAGGCATTTGAATTGTACTTAGGACCAAATCAAGACAACTGGGTTGTTGGTAGTTATAAATGAAATAAGTGTCTTTCATAAAATTGTCACCAGTGAAACTACTTCCCAAGATTTCCCTGATTTATATTCTGGCTCTTTGTTTCAGATTAAAGGGGGAAAATGCTCTTCAATCCTTGATTTATATTCTTGCTCTTTATTTCAGATTAAAAGGAAAATGCTATCCAATGTCATTCTCATTAGCTACCACCCTTTTGATGTACCCCTTCATTTGGGATGTGTGTTGTGACTTAAGTACAAGATTCATTTTTTTTCATTTATTACTGCTGTGACTTAAAATAATACAAGATCCATTCCATTCCCTCAGGGGGCTTCAGTATGACTGGGGAGACAGGGAGACAGGATATGTGCATAAACATACAAATGTAAGCCATTAAGGACTGAATAATTGGTACAGGCTAAGTCTTAAACCAGGGAGGTCTGGGAATGAGTCATGGAAGAGATCTGATTTGAGCTGGGCTTTGAAGATATTAGGGTTTAGTTAAGTGAAAATGATGAGGGATGGGATTCTAGGCAGCTGGAAGAGAATGAACAAAGGCCTGATGGATAGAAATCCATGTGATAGCTTAGAAGCTCCACGAAACCAAAACGCTAGACTATAAACCCCAAGAAAGCAAGATCTTTGTCTATTTGTTCACTCTTTTATCCCTGCTTTTAGGCCCGACCCTGGCTTACAGCATGTGCTCAGTAAAGATTGGCTGATGGCATGATTAATCAGAGACCAGCAGTTTAACACTTTGTATTGTATGAAATTCTTTTCAGGGAGAAATTCTCAAAGAACAGTAATCTGAAGTCTCCAGAGAATTGGGTTCTTGTGTGAGGGCCATAGGCAGGGACCCGGAAGGATCATGTCCTTCACTTCACATCAGTGAGTCCTGTCTCAGGCTGGAGTCATTTGCATTATGCATGTGGGGAAAGGAAGGAGATCAATAAGCAGAAACTTCCTACCACATAAGAAACGTTCTACTCTTTCTGAGGTTTTGTTGCTGTTGTAGTTTTGTATTTGGAAGAAAGACTTTGTTATAGGGGCTTTAATGGGAATTAAAGTCTGGAATGAAATATGGCTCAACTAATGAAAGACTTTTCTTGAGAGGGAGACAAGCTGGAGTTTAGAAAGTGCAAACTGCTACGTCTGATGCCCTGGAACAGATGGTTTGACTCTATTGAAGCACCAGTGGTAACTGTAAAGACTGACACCAATTCACTGAGAACATGTCATGCTAACCTCACTTCCTTCTGGGATAGGGTCACTAGGCTGATAGACGAGGCAATGCTCATCGGGGCTTGCTTTAATTTAATTTTCTGCTGCACAGCCTGTGAATGGAAAGGGAAAAAGTAACTTGGGCATTCGTTTCACTTTAAATTGAACCTGGCCAGGAGCTGCCCAGTGGGAGAAATGTCACAGATCAGATAATAACAATAATGATATTAAAGCTCGCTTTCAGATCCTAATGTCTAGGCAATAATGACAAGCTTTATGGATAACTTAAAAACAGAAAAACTAAACTTTCTAAACCCTAAAGGTAACTTAATGTCAACTAGACTTTTTGACAAAGTTCTTTTCATTCCTACATTCAAGAAATAGAGTTTCAAAGTTAAATAAAATCGTAAATGGCTGAAACACTGGGGCTGTACCACAAGAATGTTGATTTGTGACCAGACTAGTCACTAACATGCCACAGGATTCTGTCTGCGTGCCCTGCCTTGCTCTCAGTGACATTCTATCAGTAACTTTAATAAAGATAGAAAAGCTGGCTTGTTATATTTTCCATAAATCTGCAGCACAAGGTTATATGTGGGAAGATGCTTATAATTTAATAATGTGTGATCCTTCTTTTGGTTTAATTTTGTTGCTATAAAAATAAATTGGATCCATATGTCGATAAAACCCAGATTTCCTGGCTCAGATATTCTGAATAGCTGCTGTGCTCACCACCCTTCTCAGAGAAAAGTCATTGCAAAAAAAATTGTGCCGTGTGTCCCTGCTACCTGGACTTCATGGATTGGTGCCTAACTTTATGGGCATCTGGGTGACTGTGGAATAATTCTGCCCAATGAGGGTCTTATATTAGACAAAGACCCCAAATAAGTCTCTCTCAGAGAATTGTTATGTGAGAACAGACGATCCACAGAAAATGGCAGCACATGTACAGAGGATGGTAAACCTAAGCCATGAGGCTGGAAGGACATCAAGTTAGTACAACAGAGACTAGAGAGAGAATATCAAGAGAAGCAAAGAAAACAAAGGCAAAAAAAACCCAGAGGAGAGGTTAGATAGACATTGGAGTTGCTGTTGGGACATAAATGTTGTCCTCATTTCCTCAATGACTTTCCATTTCCATGAGGTCTGTGCCTTTCATGTGCTATGTCTTCTTCATGGCTTTAGTCAAGTACCATATTGCTTGAGGTAACCCAAATATTCCTTGAATATCCCAAAAAGCCCAACTAAAACTTCAAATAAAGATGATGTGGAGTTGTCAAGTGACCTTTATGATTTTTTTAGACCGTTTATGTATATTTATACATATATATATTTTTAAGAGGTTTTTGTCTTAGGGTATGTATGTGTGCTTGCTGGAGAAAGAGCGAGCAAGAGACAGTGAGAGGGAAAGTGAGAAATCACACCCCTCTCACAAGGGGGAATGGCCATGCCACAATCCCCTCTCCTCCATTCTGCTCTCAGGATCCTGGGCACGTCCGCATATGCACCAGGTGTGATTTTCAAGCCACCAGATTTAGGACTTGAACCATGGTCAGCTGTGTGAAAGTCTAGTGATGTAACTGCTACACCATCTGCTGGGCCATATATTAGGTTTTATACAGTTTTATACAGTTTATATATAGCAGAGTCCTAAGCAAAGGAATCTTGAGGAGTTTGGTCCTTTCGGTGACAAAATACATAAAATAAAGATGGTACCTTGTCAGGGAATCTTCCATTTATTTTAAGTACCATAAGCATTTACATTTCTCTATATATTCACTGCAGTATCTTCCATGATAACCACAATGTCTGTGTACAGGATACCCAGCAAAAGTGAATACATGCCTCTCCTATTAATATTAATGCTTACTTTGTTAGTCACAAATCTGAAAACCTATATTCCTTAAGGCTTTAAGTTCAACTTATAAAACTTATTCTATCAATTTATTAAATATTTACATAAGGATAATTTTCCATGTACATTAATCATCAATAAACTAATAACTTGAACAGATTGACTTTCCCTAAATAATAAACCTCATATAAGGCCTAATTAATTCATAGCCCTTAAACATCTTTGTGTACAGTAAAATGAAATTTGTCTTATTTTCTTAAACACATAAAATATGGGAAGGATGAATGGCCACATCCAGCAAACAAGCTCTCTCTTATTTTGGAGCAGCTTTTGTCAATTAAATCAATGTTTATACATGTACATAAATCAAGTTTAGTTAAGTGTTCAAAGTGTTTATAAACAAACTTTTTAATATCTTGTACATGAAAAGCTGAAGTAACTTCATTTTGAAATTACATTGTTTCAAGAAAATAAGTGACCATCCCTACAACTACAAAACTTATTTTGAAATTTGATGAAAATATTAACAAAATTTTATATACTTAATCATTTCTATTTTCATACCATCCTGTAGTATTAAGATCTTGTATCTGACCAGAAGGAGTGCATTGATTGTATCAAGGGCTAAAGGAATGGAGGTAAAGATGAGGATCATGAAGTGGATGCTATCTATCAGAGATGTGAATGGGATACATGTGTGTAATTTAACTCCATCACAGGAAAACCCATGGAATCCTTTCTTTTGGTTGGGGACTCTCTGTTAAGTGAATAAATATCCAAATTCATGCCCATGGATATTGGTTTGGACTTAAATTTGTGTATCCTCTAATTGAGATCCTTATCCCCAAGGTATTAGGAGGTGGGACCTTTAAGAAGTGGTTAGGTCCCAAAGCAGAACTCTCATGAAGTGGATTAGTACTCTTCTAAAAGAGGCCTATGAGAGGCCCTTTCAATGAAGTGATGACACAGTGGGAAAGCACCATCTATGAAGAGGAAAGTGGACCTTCATCAGACGCTGAATGTACTGGCACCCTAATCTTGGACTTCTCAGTCTCTGCAACTATGAAAAAGATATTTTTAAGCCACCCCAGTCTGTGTCATTTTGTTATAGAAGATCAAACAGACTAAAACAGGTGTCTTTTAAATTTTACCTTTATCCAGGTTTTCTCTTTTGACATTTTACTGCCTGTTTTGGATAGAAGAAAATTTTGAACTCTTCCTGTCCTTAGCTGAGTGGCCTGTAATGTTTTTGCTAGATGATTAGGGGAGTTATTTGAACTTTGTGCTTTCTCATCCCTGTTGTGACATTTTCTAGTCTGATTGGATTTTGCATTTTCTGAACAATTTTCTTGCCTGGTTTTTGGCCACACTTCTAAAGTCATTCATGAAGCTCTAAGAACTTAATTTGGTTAAAGTGGAGGGTTGGTAAGAGCAAAAGTCAGGGCTCCTTCTGGTGGAAAAGGAAGCCTAGGAGTCTGGAGAAGTTTTCAACTGCTCTGAGCCAGACATAAAAATCTGGCTCTCAAGAGGAAGACTGTAATGCTGTGCTTCTCACCTCCCAGGCCAAAGTAAAGAAGAGGAATAAATAATGGAGATTCATTTAACAATAGCAGTTTACTGACTGTGTTGTCAAAACTTATGAATAATCCATTTACTCACTTGCTGTACTAGCTTTCTCCTATCTAAAATCCAGGAGAAAGGGAAAACTAGTTTCCCATTAAGTGGGATGATGCTGTAAAGGAAGGAAACCCACAGGGTTCAATACCTAATCAGAGAACTGAAAAGTGGTGATTTAATTAATTATCCTGAAGTTTCTTTGGAGAAGTCTGTGCAGGCTCGTCTGAATGAGGGCTCCGGAACACACCCCCTATCCTAAGGGAGGATGTGCATTTCCTCTGCCATACAGCAAGCCCTAAAATGGGCATGAACACCCACTGGATTTCCGGCGGCAGCTCATTTAGGATGTCACATGCTATGAAACAGCTGCAGAGGATGACTGTGGCAGCAGCTGACTCCGTGAATGCAGACAAGGACTAGGATATTGGCTACGTGGAGATTTTCTTTACCAAGCTATCTGGAGAGATTTTTTTTTTTGACCAATTATGTAACCCTGGAGTATATTGTGGTCAAGCTGCTTATCAGAGAACTCAGACCCATGATGCTAATTATCTTTATGTCCATGGTCAATTCCAAATGATAGCCTATAATACCACAGAGATTCTGAATATCGATTTGAGGTTGTTTCTGCATGAGTCTTCTCTTAAGACAATCTTTTCCATATCATTTACATACTGGATCCAGTCCCGTATCATTTTATATGTAAACTAAAGCAAGTGCTTCCTGTATCTGCTTCTGCTATAGTCCATTGTGTATTCTATCAAGTTAATTTTTGAAAACAGTACCTTTTATCACATCACTACTATACTCTGAACCTATAATGGCTTTCAGTTATTAGGGTATAAAAATCAAGCCACTCTGGCTTCCAAGGACTCACAATGTCTGGCCCTACCTTCCTGCCTAATGTAACATCCTATTCCTTTGGAGGGCTGGTCCTCTTCAGGGGACTCTCTCCTCCATTCACACTGGGCTCCTTTCTAGTTTGTCTTATATTTTTTTGACCTCTTATTTCTTCTGTGAAACCCCTCCAATCATTCTGGTTCATGCCAATTATTTCATTCATCCATTCACCATTCTTTAAATTTATTTAGCACCTCTCATATTCCATACACTTTCTGTCACCCAAACTGCTGCATAAACATGTGTGTAGTTTGTGGTTAACTAAGGGGCCTGGCTGAGTGGGATAGTAAAAGCTGAATATAGCTCAGTTATCCCCCTCCTCCCCCAAAGGGCAAAACAAAGCAAAAACTGTGGCACATTTGTAATTGTATACTATGCATTATTGAATATATTCCTGAAGGAAAAAAAAATCCACTTTGGTAAAAGAATGAAGAGAACTAATTCTTCAGCATTTTGCTTATTCAACAATTGGAAGACTTTTTTGCAGACTAGCTTCTATTTCAGTGCATCTCAAGCTTTGTTGCTTCTTCACTGTCCACACACTGTTGTGGGTCATGGTCATCAAATGACCTCTGTACTTACTTCTTCCTGTCACAAGCCAGGTACGTTCTTGTAGTGGTTGATAGAATACTCTTGAAAGGCATTTTTACATGTGGAGGGCTAGCAAAACTTCATTGTACAGTGGAGTGTCTGTGAATATATAAATATATTCCACTAAACCCAAATCACATATCCCCCCCCCCCCCCCTGCCGAACTTTGTTTTAGTTGGATCCTCTAATGCTCCCTAACAAGAATGGAAATGTGATGGAGGGCAAGAGACAGTATTACTTAATCAATGGTATTTAAAATACTGGATTTCTGAACAATTTATGAATGTATGTAATCAGGCTAGGGCTTCTCCCACATGCTTAGGAAATGTTCATGCAAGTAAGGGATCCCACACTTGCCTTCAGTAGCTTCATGCTGAGCCTGCTTTTGAATCCACTGAGGGACAGGAAGGCATTTCCACTCTGCTCAGCCTGCTGTCTCCTGTGCTGGGGCTTGATTCTCCAAGCGTACTTTCACAGTCACTTGGAAAACTCAACCCTGGAACCCAAGTCCTTTGGCCTCCAGAACCTCAAATTCCTTTTTAGCTTTGCCCAAATCATTAATGAAGAATTATCATCCAGAGAAAATCCTATTCTTATTTGCTCCCATTATTGGTCTTCATGCCATTGAGGATCTGGGAAGCAATCAAAAGGCTCATGAGGTTGAAATTTCAATATTGGTACTATTTTCAGAGGAGAGTTAGGTTAAAGGAACACACAAGGGGACTAGAGGCACAGGAAGAAGAACACTAGCAAGAATCTGTCACCTCAAAGAGGGCCTTGCCAGAAGGGCTCTCATGGGCCATTGTCCCGCAGCACACCCACTTCATTATGACAGCCTGAAATGCCTCCATGAGTTGTCAACTGTCCCCTTGGGGGTCACTTTATCCCTAGTTGAGAACCTCTGTCATTAGGGATACAGTTGCTTCAGGACTAGAGCAATGGGTGGGAGTGATGAAGGAGGAAGGAAATAACTGGATGTCTTTCTCAGCCGTCTTCTCATCTTCCATCTACTTCTCATTGCTTAACAAAAACAGAAGCTTCAGGACAAGTTTTTCTTCCCTTGAGGATGTTCTTTTTATTTTAGAAATAAATCCCAACAGTTAGCTAGTGTGGTAGCTCTGAGCTGGAGCAAGTCACAATGGCCACAAACCATTTATTCACTCATGACTGCTGATAAAGACAGCCTCTGGCAACCCAGAGATGAGTTGTTATAGCCATTGCTAGGCCTAAGCCTCTCTCCCTTGCCTTTGGCTATTTTTGCTTCACTCTAATGCCCTGATTGCCTATTTACTGTTATCTCTAATGTAATATCTTCATTCAGATCTGCCACCCACTTATCAGGAGAAGTACCTAGGAAAGGTCTGTAGAAACTGAAGGAATAATTATTGTTGTCCTGATGTACTTTTGGATTCCCAGGATGACGTTCAAGACAAACCCTTTCAAGGCCCGTTTCCTCTTTCATTAGTCCCACTATAGTGTGCCCAGAGCTTTCCAGAGGAATGATTGCCAAGCCATAATTCTCTTGATGCTATTTGTATTAATGTTTTAGTGTCTGGATAATGCTCTGGCTACTCCATTGGCATCATGCACGGAACAGGCTGTCAGGCGACATTTTGTTGATTGATTCTCAGCCATCTTGGGGCAGAGTTTCTATATTTTGTTTGAGTTTGTTTAGAACACTGCTTATCAAATTTTAAGAAGCATATGAATCACCTAGGATCTTGTTAAAATTCAGATTTTGTAGTTAGATTCAGGGAGGGGACTGGGCTTGCATTTCTAATAAGCTCCCAGGATGTCAGTACTGGTGGTTTGCAGATCACATTGTGAGTTGTAAGGATCTAGGATCTAGCAAGATACATGTGCCTTTTTGATGTGAACACTTCATCTGATAATACTTTTTTGCGAACCTATTACAAAACATTAGGAGGAATAGATGCAAACTTTTGTTATCCTAAAGACCCCATACCAATCTGCACGAAAAGATGAAGACTTTGTGGCTTTTATAGTCCCCAAGAGGTGTTTCCGTTCCACATGTGGATGAAAATTTCGACTCCAATGAGTATTAACCCAGATCACCAGTGTAAGCTAACGTTTTTTAGTTCCCACCAGAAGACACATACACTCATGGTGGGGCCAGGGAATGAGAAAGCAGTCCTCATTCGGGCATGGTCATGCTGCAATCCCTTCTCTTTCTCTCCTTCCTCTTGTATTTTTTGGGCACATATGCACATGCACCCAGTGTATTTTTCAAGCTGCTGGGACTCAAATCATGCTCTTGCCCATGTACGATTCAGCTGCCTAAATAAACATGTCATGGGCTAGCCCATGAGCTAACTTTGTTGATTTGTCCAGTCTCAGCTTCACTCCACAAGCAATTATTTTTATCTCAATGCACAAGGAGAATAAAGGCATTCTTGTCCTATTCTGGATAGAACATGGCCATTTCCTTTTTCTGCTATGGATGAATCACTTTAGTGACAGGAAAATATATCAAACATGGCTACTTTTCCAAAAGGGGACTGGTTGGGGCATGTGTTTGTGTTTACACACTTGTAGACTTTGAACTCAATTTAGTTTTGCAGTAAAGTTCCCTTCTATGAACTATAGACCATTTTAATGTTTCCTGAATGCCAACCCAATGCAGCAGGGAGACATTATTGAGACTCTGTTATTACAGGAACCATCCTTGTTTACCTCAGAATTTTCACTCTTGGTTCATTGCTTTTCTCTTCTGGGGAACTCTGTTCTTGGCCAGCCAGTAACACTGACCAAGTGAGTACTTATGGAGGTGGTAGACCCCAAGGAAGAATTGGAATGGGCCCAAGTCTGGATGAAATATGGATTCCTTTCAGGTAGTCATCTAGTCAATGGGGCATGTCCAATGAACTGGCTCGCATGCTTCTGAATGACTTCCTGTTCTTATAAATCTGAAGAGGGGTTGGAGAGAAAATGGCAGTGTATGGAAAGTTAGAACTCTCATTTAGAGAAGAGCTCATTCCTTTGGAAAGAAAAACCTCTTGTTTTCTTTAAGCCAAAGAGGCTTATCATAACCTCAAGGGATTTGTGCCGAACAGATGACTACATATTAAAATGATACAAATAAGATAAAAATCAGTCCATCCAAGGAAAGGAAGGAGCAATTCTTTATGTTGTGCTAATTAGATGAGTTTATGTAAAATAAAGGACCAGAGAAAGAAACATATCTAATCGGACATATCTGTGTCTATGCCATTTGGGTTTCAAAACTGGTAAAGCAGTTTTGAATTCTAGGAAATCAGAGGGCTTAGAATCTGGGTGAGAAGGGCAGAGAATGAGAAAGCATGATTTTTATTTTAAAAATACACTACATGATGGTTGGAGGTATTTGCAGATTTGAAGATCTTTCTCTGAAATTCAGTGAAATGAACAAATAGAACCCCAAAAAGAAAAGACTACTTGGACATTATGCACATAAGGGTTCCTCAGCCTCAGCACTGGCTGATATGTTGGCTGAGATGTTTCTTTGTTGTGGGGGCTTTTCTGTACACTGCAGGATGTTCAGCAGCTTTCCTGGTCTTGACTCACTAGATGCTAGTTGTGCATCTCCCTGATTGTGACAACCTAAAATGTTTGTAGACATTGTCAAATGTTCAACAACCTAAAATGCTTGTCGACATTGCCAAATGTTCTCTGTGGGTCAAAATCATCCCCTCCCCAGCTGAATGCCACTGACATGTACCTGAACTAGGGGATGAATGCTTGCCTAGAATTTTCACACAGTTCCACTCAGTTGGCACACAGGATCTGTGCAGAGATCAAAGGTGATATTTGTGACAGGGCCTGTTACAGGGCTCCAGTTTGGAAGCTGGTGTAGTCGGGCTTCAGGAGAGATGAGAAGCTCCTCCACAGTGGAGCATCAAAGGCTGAAGGGAGCATGAGGCTTTATGCTGTCTCTCATGGAAGACCTGCTTATTGTGGAGCTGGGAAACAACTGGAAACACAGACATACCTGTGCTGTCTGTGCAGGGCCAGACCTAGTTGGGCCAGGAGGAGTTCCTGCAGGGTTTCATCAGATTGTGTGGGAAAATGCAAGGACAGTGGGTGCCATGGTGCCAGATTGCAATGAGTTTGGAAATATGTACCAAGATTTAAAACAAATTGAGCTACCCTTTAATCCAGCAATTCCAAATTTAGGGATTTATTAATTTTTTAGAGAGAGATTTTCGCTATAGGGTACACTTACTGGAGAGAGAGAGACAGAAATAGAATAAATTACCCCCCGGGGGGATGGCCATGCCACAATCCCTTCTCTCCATTCTCCTTTCAGGATTTTGAGCATGCACTCACATGTGCCCAGTGTGAGTTTCAAGCTGCTGGGTCCAAGACTTGAACCTTGGTCAGCCATGTGGGAGTCCAGCCACGTAGTCATTATTGGTTGGTCCCAAATTTAGGAATTTTTAAAAGATAGAGTAATCTCATACATGAAGCATATGTTCTAAGATCCCCCAGGAGATGCCTGAGACCATGGATAGTACCAAATCCTGTATACACTATGTTTTTTTCCTAGACATACATATCTATGATACAGCTTAATTTCTACATTAGGCACAGTATGATATTAACAATAAATTAATAAAATAGAACAATTATAGAAATATGTTATAATAGTTATGTAAATGTAGTCTCTTTCAAAATATCTTATATTGTACTCACCTATTTTCAAATGAAACTACAGGTAAGGGGGGACCTGCTGTAGGCACGTAAGTACATAGATGTAATATATAAGAAGAATGATTGAAATGTAGAAAGAGCAACTGGTTTAGGGATTGGCTAAATTGTAGTAAATATAGATAATGGAATATGATACAGAAATTGCATATCTATATTTGTGATTTAAAATATTTGATGATCCATATCTGTATCTCTATATATCTACAGTACTAATAAAATAGGGTATAAGACAACATGTTGAATATGATCCTGATTATTTAAACTGTGTGCATATGTGTGCTTATGTATTTCATGCATATGCACGTACATGTACTTCTGCATTTGTGCATGTGCGTAGTGTGGGTAAACCCATAAAGCAAGATGGCCTAAGGATGTCCTCCTCCCAACTCCCCCCAACTTAGTGTGGTTATCACTAAGTGGTGAATCTCTGGGTGATTTTATTTTCTTCTTTAGACTTTGTATTATATGCTTCACAGTGAATGTGCCTCACAAAATTAAAACAAAAGCTGTTTGCATCTTACAAAATCAAACTAAAAATCGTGTGTCACAGTTCCTGTTCAAATCAGTAAAATGAGTCTCCTCCAGGTTAAAATCACAGGGATAACCCTTCTTTGCATTATTTTTGGTCTCTGAACTCTCTGTTGCCATAGTCATTGCAGTTGCCTCTTCTTCTCTACACCTGGAAGCCATAGGCCAATCTTGAGGTAGCTTCTGGTGTTTTAGTCCCTGAAATATGGCCTAGAAAGGCTGCTTACCTGGCCCAGACACAGTGGTGCGGGTGGTAGGGTGCTGCTCTGTAGTCCTGGAGCCACATGGAAGACTGAGGTTGGATCCTTGGTCAATCTGAAATACATTGGGTATACACACCCATGATCCTGGCTGATGGGAGGGCTGAGTGGAGCAGTGGATCTTGGTATGAGGCAGAACCTGGTGAGGATACCTGTTTCTCTTTCTCTTTTGAAATAAGTTAAACTTAAAAAAAATAGGTTGCTTATTTAAGAAAGTAAGTTCTGATGCTTTTGGTGCACTGCCTGCTATTTACAATGTTTAGCCACGTATTTCAGACTTGCAATTTCATGATGTCTCTTGAGAAACGGATCATCTCAGTTCTGTGTTTACCAAGCTATACAGAGATTTTTCCTCTTGAGGTATCCTTTCTCCTCATCTTTGGTGACCTTCCTATTTCAACATAACTCTGGTATGGGTGAGCACCACTTGCAAATTCAACAAAGGTCAAAGTCATCGAATCATGGATTTGTCCCTGTCATCAGAGGGAAACTGGATCCATCTCCTTTGTTGAATATGATACCATCAATAAACATTAAAGTTGGAAAGTGAAATTCCGTTTGTTATACACCCACACACATACACATACACATACACACACACACACACACACACACACACACATTCTTTCTCCCTCTCTCTCTCTCTCTTTGGGGAAGTATCTAGCTCAGGAAAAAGAACAAGGAAGGGCTGAATATATCTATGCTGTTTGTCTGATGACCATACAAGATTGCTGCCACACTCTTTCCTCTTTTGGCTAAGAATGTTCTGATTTTAGAAAGGTAAGTAAAGCATTGTGCTATAGGAGCCACTGGGGTGAAGCTCAGGTTAGCCTTGATGTCTCTGGGCCAGTGTCATATATGACTTCATGTGGTCATTGGCTTCTGTTTGGCTCCAAAGTTAGGTTTTTTTTTTTTTTTTTTTTTTTTTTTTTTTTTTTCTTAAGAGAGATTTTTACTATAGGGCATGTGTGCTTGCTGGAGAGACAGAGAGACAGAAAGTGAAAAATTATTCCACCTCCTCAGGGGCAGGGGAATGGCAACACTGGAATACCTTCTCCTCAAATCTCTCAGGATTTCGGGCACCCATGCACATGTGCCCAGTGTGAGTTTAAAGCCATCGGACCTGGGACTCAAAAAAACATGACTGGCCATGTGGAAGTCCAGCAATGTAACCATTATGCCATTTGCTGGTCTCACATGTTTTATTTCTAATAGTTTCCACTCAGGGTAATAATTTTCAGAACATTTTTCTTTTATGTATTTCATTTGGATTCTGTATAGCAGGCACTTTCTCCTTTAAGTTTTCCACTCTGAGATCAACTTTGAGCATTATAACTAATGAGTCTAATCTGAGGCCTCCTATTATTTAACAAGAATGTCAGTAGAAATAAATCAAACTGGCCACATTTTGGCTAAGTATGCACGCAGTAAGTGAACACTCCAAGTGGGGAGATATTCTTTTATTTTGCTCGAATGCCCATATATCTCTTCTGGTTTTTGTATATTTTACTTTGACTCTGAGTAACGTTAGATTGGTTAAAAAACTGACTAAAAGCCAAATGCCCCACCTATATTGGATCAAAGATAAAAGTACCTTTGAAGAAGTTTGAAATGTGGTGCAAATTTTTGTATTGCTCTATCTCATATGTTTCATAGCATAATTTACAAAGAAAAATCTTGGTCTGTACTATAGTAACTCTAAACTCATGATGTCCAATATGCAGGAAGATCTAACTCAATAAATTAACAAGAACAAACAATAAAATCATTTGGTTTTGTCTCCACCGGCCTCATTTCCTACCTTTCTCTTCTCTGTTCCTTATACTGCATATTCTCTGTTGCTCTAAGAAGCACAGCTCTTTTATGCCTCGGGATCATCATAGAGTTTGTCTTTTTTATCTGGAATGCCCTTGTCTTCCCCCCACATTTCACAATTTTTCTGTGCTTGGCAACCTTTCATCTTCTAGGTTATTACTTAAATATACCTTCCTCCCCAAACCTCCTCTATATTCCTGGAAGGTAGTAAGGATGGTAATTCCAACAGTTACATGCTCTCATAGCACCTGCAATCCTCCTTTGTGGCATTTATCACATTATATAATTATGTACAGAATTGTTTGTTTAGTGTATATTTACTTCCCTAGGCTGCGTACTCAAGGACAAGGCTGCCTATATCTTCTCTTCAGTGACTACCATAGTGCATGGTATATGATGGGCACTCAATATACTTGTTGAACACATCAGCAATTGGGAATCTTGGGTACTTAGAGTTACAAAGAGAATGATGAAGGAGTGGATACATGTGACTCAGTGCAGATCTATCCTTAACACTATTAAGGAGAGAGGAAAGGCTAAAAGGAAGGAAAAAAAAGAGAGAAGAAGAGAGAACTAAGGGGAGAGGGAGGAGAGAGAAGACAGGAAAGTTGTATATTTCTTTGATGATGGGTAAGGTGGGTCACCAGTTGTCAAATGAATTAGGAAGATCTTTCAGGTAACAAGACAGTTTCAGATAGTTGTGAGCAGAAATCTGTCTGCTCTGATTTCTTTAGGCTTACCTGTTATGGCCTGGGACATCTGAAATGATGATGCTGTCAAGAGCACGACAGTAAGAATATGAGGTTGACAGTGCTAATAGTGAGGGGTCTCTCTAAGTCAAAGCTAAAATGGATGGGATTGACCTTGTGTGGTGGCAATGCTCGTTTCATCTTGGAGTGACTTTGATGCCTGTTTCAATGACATACAGAATGAAAAGGCCTCCAGTAGTAGCTGGACTTTTGCTCATTGAAATATCTTTTATCCTAATCATAAAAAAATCTGGTAAAATACACACAACATATAATTTACCACTCAACCCTTTTCAAGTATATAGTTCAGTAGTATTAAACTAATTTATGGTGGTGTGCACCTCCTGTCTTCTTTGTTTTAAAAGATTTAATTAATTAATTAACTAATATCATTTTAAAATTTTCTCACCAGAGAGAGGCAGAGAAAGAGAGAGGGAAAGTGAGAAAGCAAGTCCCCAGGTCTGGGACTCAAACCATGATCAGCTAGTGGGAGTCCACACCTTAACCAGCACATCATCTGCTGGCCCCTGTTCTCTTTTTATGTTTCAAAACTGAAATTTTGTACCCATATAACAATTCTCTGATCCTTTCAATCCCAAATCCTGCAACTACCATTCTGATTTCTGTCTCTATAGTTTTGACTACTCCATGTATTTTCTGTAAATCAAATCATATGGTATTTCTTCTTGTGTATGTGACTGGCTTATTTCACTTAGTCTATTATCCTCAAGTTCTATTCATATTATAGCAGATTTGTCAGATTTCCCCCCTCTTTTTTAGGATGATTAGCATTCCCTTGTATGTATGTATCGCAATTTGTTTACCTACTCATATGTTAATGAATACTTCTTTTGCTTTTGCATTTAGCTATTTTGAATAATGCTGTTATGAATATGATGTGCAAATATATATTTTTTGAGACCCAATTTTCAATTCTTTTGGGTATTTACCCAGAAGTGGAATTGCTGAATCATGTGGTACTTCTAAGTAATCATTTGAGGACTCCCTATACTGGTTTCCACAGTGGCTGTGCTATTTTAATTACCACCAACAGTGAGCAAGGTTTCCAGTTATTCCATAACCTCATCAACATTTGTTACTTTATTTTGTTTATTTTTTGATAGTAGACATCCTAATGGGTATGATGTGATATCTCATAGTAGTTTTCACTTGCATTTCCCAAATGACTAGTGATGATGAACATCTTTTCATGTACTTAATGAACCTTGTATATCTTCTTGGGGAAATATCTACTCAAGTCCTTCACCTTTTTTTTTTTTTTTTTAAATTAAATTGCCAGAGAATGTGTGCATGAGAGAGAGAGAGAGAGAGAGAGAGAGAGAGAGAGAGAGAGAGAGAGAGAACATCCCTCCTGTGGAGCACTGTCACAGCACAATCCTTTCTTCTTCATTTCAAACATGAGAATTTGGGGCATGGATACACACATGTTCAGCATGTTTCTCAAGCCACCAGGGCTGAGACATGACCCATATAGGATCTAGCACCCCAAAGTGGCATTTAACCATGTGCTGTGGGGCTGGTACCCTTTGTCCCTTTGTCCATTTTTGAGTTTGGTTTTGGTTGTTGAGGTTTAAAAGTTTTCTATATATTCAGGATATTAATTACCTTATTGGATATATGATTTGGAAATATTTTTCTCCCATTCTGTAGACTGCCATTTACTCTTACTCATGGATAGTATCTTTTGACACAAAATTTTCCAATGTCATGAAGTTGAATTTGTCTATTTTTTCTTTTGTTGTTTGTGCCTTTGGTATTGGTAGGGCGCCGGCCGCCTGGCTTGGTGCGCTTTCTGTCCAGAGGATATGTGACCCCCAATCAACCACAAGAGTCGGTTCTTGATGCAAAACGCAAGAGGTTTTATTTTTCCAGCCGGCTGGGGTCCAAGCAAACACCTGACGCAGCAGGCCTGAGCGAGGACCCCGTTTTTAGGGTTATAGGTCTTTTTATAAGCAGGAGAAGGTATGCGGAAGTTTAACGGGTAGTTCATTTCTAGGGGCAAGAGTGGCAGTCTTGTGACACACGTGCATGGGTTGTCTTTCTAGTTCCATGTCCACATTCCTTTTGCTCCATTCCTGGAGG
The DNA here is from genome assembly GCA_026018925.1 of Tupaia tana. Taxonomy (NCBI): domain Eukaryota; kingdom Metazoa; phylum Chordata; class Mammalia; order Scandentia; family Tupaiidae; genus Tupaia; species Tupaia tana. The sequence goes on from JAKSZU010000007.1 coordinate 135,921,753, forward strand.
TTTGCATAATTAAGTCTGTCGGGGCAGTTTATCACAGGGGCAGTTTATCACAAGGGCGTCCGGCAAAAGCAAAGGTTAAATTTTATCTCTACAGAGCAGAAAGACATAATTTAAAATTATTCTTACATTCCCCCATTTTGCGTTTTTTGGGAGAAGTTTTAATCATAAAACTTATGGACCCACAAGAGCATCGGAATAATTTTCTGACTGTTGGAGGGTCTGATGTTGTCGGAGCATGAGTACTTGAACTGCGCTTACTCGCTCACAGACGAAAGTGCCTAGGCAGTTTAAAATGCAGGGTCCGAAGGTTAAGATGAGGAGTATAATTAGGGGACCGAGCAAACTAGAGACCTTTGCAAGCGTCCCAGGTGTTAGGTCCTCACCAGGGCCCTCTAGTAACAGTTATCAGAGGGTCTGGGTGTGGCGGAGTCCAAGAAATGTAGCCGGTGGACACACAGTCCCAATCATAACAGAAGAAATGTGCAGGGCCCCCACATTTGTAAGAGTTGCTACCAGGGCAGACATAAAAGTAATGATCGTAGGTGCCTGATTTAGTGCCCGGACCCGCACATCCATACTGCAGCCTGAAGGGATCCTGGATGGACTTAGTCCACAAGTCACCCACGAGGTCACAGAGATCAAATTCTAGGGTGGGAAACCAAGTCCCCAATGGGGCCGTGCGGGTGGTGATGTTAACAACGTGGTTATCGCCCACACAGGAGATTACCCAAGAAAGGGACAGGGGCTTATGGAGGTTGGCACTACTTATCGCAGGCAGAGGCATCAGGAGGAGCAAGACTGCCGCGGCGAACTCAGAACTTGAGTGGGTGATCCAGTTTTTCCACCTTCTAAGTGGGGTCTGGCAGAGGCGCTGGTTTAGCATGGGAGGTGTGGATCTAAGAAGCGATGCCATTAACCTTTATCGCCGTTGGAGTGGTCAGCAGTACCAGGTACAGTCCCTTTTACCGAGGTTCGAGGGTGGCCACTCTATGTCGTCGGATGAACACTGAATTTCCAACCTGGAACTGGTGAGGCACCTGGGAGTCTCCTGGCTTGTAGGCCTCTGCAAGTTGGGCCCAAGTTTCTTTTTGGACAAATTTAAGGGCTTTTAGTCTAGCATAAAGAGATTGAGAAGCTTGAGAGCAGGAACAAGAGAGGCATACATTAGTCAAAGGCAGCGGTGTCCCATATAGAATCTCGAAAGGGGTTAAGGCGAGGGGGCCGGGTGTATTTCGCGCATGGAACAGGGCGAAGGGAAGGAGGACTGTCCAATCTTTTATGCCAGTCTCTAAAGCCAATTTTGTCATGGCCTCTTTTAGGGTTCTATTCATTCTCTCAACCTGTCCTGAGCTTTGGGGCTTATAAGCACAATGCAATTTCCAGTCAGACCCCAGGACCCTGGCCAGTCCCTGACTAATCTGGGCAACAAAAGTGGGGCCGTTGTCGGACCCAATAACCAGTGGCACCCCGAATCTCAGGAAGATTTTTTCTAGGACTATCTTTGCAACTGTCTGAGCAGTCTCTTTTTTAGTGGGGAAAGCTTCGACCCACCCTGAGAATGTATTAACCAGCACTAGCAGATACTTGTAGCCATATTTGCCTGGTTTTATTTCAGTGAAGTCTACTTCCCAGTAACTTCCCGGACGATGTCCACGAAGCCGCTTTCCTTGTGGTGTCTTGTCTGGGTAGGCATTAACTAATTGGCAGAGTCTGCATTGGTTAACTATTGTTTCGGCGAGTCTGCGCAGGTTTATGACATGGAACGAGGACTGCCGGACTGAGGTAACTAGATGTTTTGAGCTTAGGTGTGTCAACTTATGAAGCTGATAGATAGAACAATTGCTTATTCTTGAGGGAGGATAGTCTTTCCCTCGACAGTCTTACATACCCCCTCTGGGGTCACGGAGTGAGGTCCCATTTTATTTATTTCCAGTAGGTCTTGTTCGGAATATGAAAGAGTCTCATCTGAGGGACCTGAGTCGATCGCCTTATGTGGTGGTAGTATATCAAGCCCCTGGGCCGCCCGCTTAGCCGCCTGATCTGCTTGCAGGTTTCCCTCTGCTATCCGGGATTTTGCCTTTTGATGCCCGGGGCAGTGGATAATAGCGACCTTCTTAGGGAGGTGTATAGCCTCCAGCAATTCCAAGATCTGTTCTTTATGTTTGATATCTTTACCAGCTGAGGTCAGTAAGCCTCGTTGTCTATAGATAGCCCCATGGACATGGGCTAGGGAAGGCATACCGGCTATCAGTGTAAATATTTATGACCTTTCCCTCTGCCAGACACAGGGCGTGAGTCAAGGCTATGAGCTCAGTTATTTGGGCTGAGGTTGCCTCGGGCAAGCTACTCACCCAGACCGTCTGGTCGTGTCTGCTACAGCCGCCCCTGCCACCCTTTTACCTTCTATGATGTAGCTGCTTCCATCAGTGAACCAGGTCAGCTGGGCATTTGGTAGCGGCTGATCTTGGAGATCCCGTCGGGTTCCGGTTTCTTCCGCCCGGACTTCTTGGCAGGTATGGAAGAGAGCCCCCTTGGCGGAGGTCTCTGGCAGCAGTGTGGCAGGGTTGAGAGTGATCGGGGGTCCAAACTGGACCCTGTCCTTGTCTAATAAGAGACTCTGGTAATGAGTCATACGAGCATTGGAAAGCCATCGGTCAGGGGGCCGCCGGATGATGCTCTCTAAAGAATGGGGGGCAATGACTAGTAATTTTTGTCCCATAGTCAATTTGTCAGAATTTTTTACCAGTGTCACCACAGCCGCTATCGATCTCAGGCAAGCCGGCCATCCCCCAGCCACTGGGTCCAGTTTTTTTTGAAAGATAGGCCACCGATCTTTTCCAAGGCCCTAAGGGTTGCATGAGTACCCCTCAGGCCACCCCCTTTTTTTTTTTTTTTTTTCATCTACATATAGAGTGAAAGGTTTTGTCACATCAGGCTGAGTCAAAGCCGGGGCTGATAGTAAGTCATCAAAAGCCTGTTGTTGGTCAATGCCCCATTCGAAGGGGGCTCCCTCTTTAGTCAGTGGGTAAAGAGGAGCAGCCATAGCGGCAAACCCCAGTATCCATAGGCGGCAGAATCCCGCTGTCCCCAAGAATTCTCGCACTTGCCGGGGCATGCGAGGAACGGGGATCTGGGTTACAGTCCGTTTTCTGGCTTTGGTGAGCCACCTCTTTCCACCCCTTAAAGTATAGCCCAAGTATGTTACCTCTTGTTGACAGATTTGGGCCTTTTTAGCAGAGGCGCGATACCCCAGGCGGGCCAGTTCTTCTAGCAGCAGTCCAGTGCCCTGCCGACATGTTTCTTCGGTTGCTCCTGCGAGCAACAAGTCATCTACATACTGTAGTAGGGTCACCTCAGGGTGGCTGGCGCGGAAGTGTGCGAGGTCCTGATGGAGGGCTTCATCAAAAATAGTAGGCGAGTGTCGGAAACCCTGAGAAAGCCGGGTTTGACTTAATTGTCCCGTGATCCCAGTGTCTGGGTCCCTCCATTCAAAGGCAAATGTATTCTGGCTGGAGGGGTGCAGTCGCAGGCAGAAGAAAGTGTCCTTTAAGTCTAAGACAGTATACCAATCCCGTTCTGGAGGTAGAGAACTTAGCAGGTTATATGGATTAGGTACTGTGGGATGGATGTCCTGTACCCGCTTATTGACCTCCCGCAAGTCTTGCACAGGGCTATAGTCACTTGAGCCGGGTTTTTTTACGGGCAGCGAGGGGGTATTCCAAGGTGACTGGCATTTTTTTTAAAGAATACCCAGGTGTAGGAGGTGTTGTATGTGAGGCCTGATACCTTCTCAGTCTTCTTTTGTCATAGGGTATTGGCATAGTGCCACAGGGGTAGTTGTAGCTTTTAGTTCTATTAGTATTGGGGGCCTGTTGGTGGCTAACCCCATTCCAGCTGTCTCGGCTCAGGCTTTAGGATATTTTTGCAGCCAAGCATGAAGGGGGCCAGTGTTACTATCTTGACTTTTGAAAAGCCGGTGTTCATCTTGTAGGTGTACAGCTAGGACTAATGTCTGCCCATCCGGAGTAACCTTTGGACCCCGTGGGGTAAAATTAATCTGTGCCCCCATTTTGGTAAGTAAGTCTCTCCCAAGGAGGGGCGCCGGACATTCAGGAATGACCAAGAAGGAGTGGGTCACTAGGCCTCTTCCGAGGTCAACTGTTCTATTGGTGGTCCATGGATACTGCTGGTGCCCGGTTGCCCCTATGACCCAAGATTTTTTCTTGGAAAGTGGCCCCGACGGTGCCAGTAACACTGAGTGTTGGGCCCCAGTTCGACTTAAAAAATTAATTGGCTTCCCCTCCACTTTTAGAGTTACCCTAGGCTCGGGGAGGGGCTCCGAGCCCTGTCCCCCCTACTCTGAGTCCTCGTGGAGGGCAAGTACTTCAGCTGGAGGGGGCGGCTGCACTTTGTTTTTCTTGGCCCTTTTAGGACAGTCTTTTGCCCAATGTCCTTTTTTTCTTTACAATAAGCACACTGGTCCTTGTCTAGTGGGATACGACCAGGCTTTGGTCCCTAGTTGGGGCCCCGTTCTTGTCCCTTTTCCTGCACTACAGTGGCCAGGATCCTAGCTAGGTTTTTTTTTTTTCTTGTCTTTTTTTCTTTTTACTCTCTCTTTCCTCCTTTTCTTTTTCACTCCTCTGTTTTTTCTTTTTTTTTTTATTTCTCTTTTATAATATAATTTTACTGCTTCTTTAACTAAGTCCTGTAAAGAGAGATCCTGCAACTCATCGAGTCTCTGGAGTTTTTTCTTAATATCTAATGCTGATTGTCCAATGGAGGCCATAGCTACGGAGGCTCTCTGTCCCTCAGAAGCAGGGTCAAAAGGGGTAAACCGCCTGAATGCCTCCATGAGACGCTCAAGAAACACTGACGGGGGTTCTGTAGCCCCCTGCATAACCTCTCTTACCTTAGCCAAATTAGTGGGGTGCCTGGCAGCCCCACGGAGGCCAGCCACTAGAGCCTGGCGATAGACTGTCAGTCGCTCCCTACCTTCTGCCGAATTGTAGTCCCAGTTGGGTCGAGAGAGAGGAAAAGCAGCCTCGATAAGGTTAGGAAGCTGAGTGGGACGTCCGTCAGCCCCCGGATATTTTTTCTTGCTTCGAGTAAGATCCTCTCTCTCTCTTCGGTGGTGAAGAAAGTCTGCAGGAGCTGCTGGCAATCGTCCCATGTTGGCTGATGAGAGAACATTACGGACTCTACCAGGCTGGTTAGGCGCTGGGCGTCCTCGGAGAAAGGGGGTGGTTAGTTTTCCAGTTGTAAAGGTCAGAGGAAGAAAAGGGCCAATATTGGAGAGGCTGTAGGGGAGGTAGCCCCTCGTCGGTATGCGGAGGTGGGGGCCCATAGGCCCATAAGGGCAGTGCCACAGTGGTGTCAGGAGACGGGAGTGCGCGACGTTGACTCCTAGTGCCCTGAGCAGGCCCTAGAAGGGCACCCTCAGAGGGGGCGGAAGGACCAAGTCTAACGTTAGGTGGCACTCCGGGGTCTCTGCGCCTTTCTTCATTTAGCAGAAGGGACGGGGGGTATGGGGGAGGGGTGTCTAGGAGAAGGAGGTCTTGGGTCTCTGGATAGATTCGCTTAGGACGTTTGGTAAGGTCTGAACCCTCTGGAGGGTTGGGGGACTGGGCCACCAGGACCTGAGGGGGGTTTGGACGGGGCCTGGGCAACCATGGTCGAACCCACGAAGGTGGGTTTTGGATCAGATCTTGCCAAACGATGATGTACACTTGCTGGTCCGGATGACTTCCTGGTCCCTTCTGAAAGACAATGTCTTTGATGGAAAGGATAGCGTTAAGGTCAAACGTGCCTTCGGGTGGTCACCCAACACCAAAGGTGGGCCACTCAGAGGCACAAAACATCTGCCAGAGTCCCTTTTTAATTTCTACAGACAGGTCGCGACCTCTTCCCTTCACTTCAGTCCAATGTCTGAGAGTCAAATTTTAAAAAGTCACCACAGTCTGCCCCATCGTCAACAGTTAGGTTAAGAGTACAGACAACAGAACAAAGAACAGGACAAGACAAACAGAAAGTAACTACCGATTTTTGTTTTTCACAATCTTAGGACAGATTCAGACGGGCGCAGGTCAAAATATGTACCCGATTTGCGCCCTTACCATAGGAGACGATCAGGCGTCCCTAATCCTCCTCCGCCCTTAGGGCGTCCCCCAGGGCTGCAGCCTGTGGTTCTCCGGGCACGTCTACCAACCACAGTTCGGCTATTTTACAATAGGCCGAACGGCTGCGAAACCTGAAACAGACTATTGGGTACCACACCGAAACAAACAAGAGTCAACAAACAAACAGGGGTTTTTTAGGCTTACCTCCAAGGCCGACGTTGTAGATGACAGGTAGCCACGACATCCCGGATGAGCCCCCAAAATGTTAGGGCGCCGGCCGCCTGGCTTGGTGCGCTTTCTGTCCAGAGGATATGTGACCCCCAATCAACCACAAGAGTCGGTTCTTGATGCAAAACGCAAGAGGTTTTATTTTTCCAGCCGGCTGTTTGCTTTTTCAAGCAAACACCTGACGCAGCAGGCCTGAGCGAGGACCCCGTTTTTAGGGTTATAGGTCTTTTTATAAGCAGGAGAAGGTATGCGGAAGTTTAACGGGTAGTTCATTTCTAGGGGCAAGAGTGGCAGTCTTGTGACACACGTGCATGGGTTGTCTTTCTAGTTCCATGTCCACATTCCTTTTGCTCCATTCCTGGAGGTTTGCATAATTAAGTCTGTCGGGGCAGTTTATCACAGGGGCAGTTTATCACAAGGGCGTCCGGCAAAAGCAAAGGTTAAATTTTATCTCTACAGAGCAGAAAGACATAATTTAAAATTATTCTTACAGTATCATATCCAAAATGATCTGCCCCCTGTTTGTTTGTTTCCTTCCTTCCTTCCTTCCTTCCTTCCTTCCTTCCTTCCTTCCTTTCTCTCTTCCTTTCTTCCTTTCTTCCTTTCTTCCTTTCTTCCTTTCTTTCTTTCAGAGGTTTTTGCACATGCCCCTATAGGGCATGTGCACTTGCCAGAAAGACAGAGGGAGACGGAGATGGAAAGCGAAAAATCACACCCCGGGGGGATAGCCATGCCACAATCCCTTCTCCTCCATTCTCCTCTTGGGATCTTGGGCACACACGCACATGCACCCGGCATGAGTTTAAGCTGCCGGGTCCAGGACTCATACTGTGGTTGACTACATGGGAGTCAAGTGACATAGCCATTATGCTAACTGCTGGTCCCTGCCCTGTGTTTTCTTCTAAGGGCTTAAGCATCCTTTTGATTTTATACCATGTCAAAATCATTGAATCATATATATGAGGGGTTATTTCTGGGCTTTTTGTTCAATTCCATTGGTCTACATGTCTGTCTTGTGTCAGCACAACACAATTTGTTTGCTATAGCTTTGTTGTGAGTTTCAAAATAAAACGTGTGAGTTCTCCAGCTTTGTTCTTTTTTTTTTTTTTTTTTTTCTTCCCAAGATTGTTTTCGCTATTAAGATCCCTTAAGATTTCATATGAATTTCAGGATAGCTTTTTTATTTCTGCAAAAAATGTCATTCGGATTTTGATAGCCATTGCATTGAATTTGTAGTTTGATTTGAGTAGTACTGACATCTGAGCAATATTAAGTCTTTCAGTTCATGAATATAAATTTTTCCTTTTTTTTTTTTTTGGAGAGGTTTTTGCTATAGGGCATGTGCGCTCAGCAGACAGACAGAGAGACAGAAAGCAAGAAATCACCCTTCCCTCTGCCCCCCCCCCCACCAAGGGGGATGGCCACGCCGCAATCCCTTCTCCTCCATTCTCCTCTCGGGATCTTGGGCATGCACACACACGCGCTTGACGTGAGTTTTAAGTCACCGGGTCTGGGACTCGAACCGTGGTCGCCTACATGGGAGTTTATATTGTACAAGCTTTCACCTCTATGGTTAAATTAACTTGTAAGTATTTTATTTTTTTACAGTATTTTAAAATAGAATGACTTAATTTTTTTTTTTTTCAGATTGTTGTTAGTATATATAAATGCAATTGAATTTTGTATATTGACTTTGTGTCTGGATACTTTGGTGAATTCCTTTTATTAGTTTTAACAGCATTTTTGGAGAAATCTTCAGAATTTTCTCCATATAAGATCTTGTCATCTGTGAACAGCATAATAATATATATTACTTCCCAGTTTGGATGTCCTTTATTTATTTTCTCTTGCCTGATTTCTCTGGCTATAATTTCCAGTGCTATGTTTACTAGAAGTGCAAAAGTGAGCATCCTTACCTTACTCCTGATCTTAGAAGAAAAGCTTTTAATATTTCACCATTGAGTATGATGTTCATATGATGGCTTTTATTATGTTGAGGTAGTTTTCTTTTATTCCTAGTTCATTGAGTGTTTTTATTTTAAAAAGAGGTGTTAATTTTGTCAAAACATTTTTAAATATCAATTGAGATTCCCCCCTTTATTCTGTTAATGTGTTGTATTATATGGATTGATTTTTTTATATTTTGAACAATTCTCATATTCAGTAATAAACTCAACTTGGTCATGGTGTATAGTCTTTTTATTATGCTGCTCAATTCAGTTTGCTAGAAGATTGTTGAAGAGTTTTGCATCAATTTCCATAAAGGATATTGGTCTGTAGTTTTCTTATAGTGCTTTTGTCCAACTCTGGTTATCAGGGTAATGCTGGCCTCATAGACTAAATTAAGAAGTGTCCTTTTCTTTGAGATTTTGGAAAAGTTTGAAAAAGGTTTGTATTTCTTAAATGTTTGGTGGAATTAACCAATGAAGGCATCATATTCAGGACTTTTTATTGCCAGGAGATTTTTGATTACTAATTCAGTTTCCTGGCTGGTTATAGGAGTATTCTGATTGATAAAAACAATCCTCAAACATTTTATACTTCTTAATAATTTAGTCTTGGTTAGTTTTCTGTTGCTAGAAATTTGTTCATTTCATATAGTTATTCAATTTGTTGGTATATAATTGTTGGTACTCTTATAATACATTTTATTTCTATAGAATTGATAATATTGTTCCATTTATATTCTGATTTTAATAATTTGAGTCTTCTCTCTTCTTCACTTTATCCAAGTTTGTTAATTTTATTGTTCTCTTCAAGGAACCAACTTTTGGTTTCATTAGTTTTTATTTTCTCTCATTTATCTTTGCTCTAATATCTACTATTTCCTTTCTTCTGCTGGCTTTGGATTTAGTTAGACATCCTTTTTCTAGTTTGTTACGTTGCAAAGTTTATTTCAGATCTTTCTTGTGTTAAAATGTGAGCACTTATAGCTACAGATTACCTCCTATCACTGCTTTCATTGCATCCCCTGTGTTTTGGTATGTTGCACTTTACTTTTATTTACCTCTAAGTATTTTCTAAATCTCCTCACGATTTCTTCTTTGATCCACTAGTTGTTTATGACTCTTGTTCAATTTCCAAAAATTTCCAAGATTTCTATTTTCTTTCTGTTATTGATTTCTAATTTCATTCCATTGTGGTCAGAGAAGACACTTTGTATGTTATTCACCTTTTAAAATCTGTTGAGACTTACTTTATGTAAAATATGCCCTGTTTTTAAGAAGAATATATATACTGTCATTGCAGTCTGTAAATATCTGTTAGATCTAGTTGACTTATTATGTTCTTTAAGTACTTTATTTCTTTACTTATTTTCTGTCTGGTTGGTCTGTCTGTTTTTAAAGATTGGGGCTCCAGCAAGTGGTGTAGTGGGTAAGGCAATGGACTCCCACATGGTTAACTGTGGTTTGAACCCTAGACCTGCTAGCTTGAAAACCATGCCAAGTGCATGTGTGTCTGTGTGGGTGTGCCCAAAATCCCGAGAGGAGAATGGAGGAGAAGGGATTATTGTGTGACCATTCCTTCCTAAGGGGTGATTTTCATTTTCCCTGTCTCTTTCCAGAGAGCACATATGCCCTATGGCAAAAACCTCAAACAAACAAACAAAAGGGTAGGATATTAAAATATCCAATTATTATTATAAAATTACCTGTTTTTTCCTTTTATTCTTTCAGTTTTTGTGTCATATAGTTTGATGGTCTGTTATTGGATCTCTAAATATTGATATACTTTTATTTCTGTATATTAATTTTTTATTATGTAACAACCTATTTCTCACTTTAAAATTCAAATGTCTTTTTTCTTTTTTTTTGGAGAGGTTTTTGCTACAGGGCGCGTGCGCTCGCCAGACAGACAGAGAGAGACAGAGAGATAGAAAGTGAGAAATCACCCCCCAGAGAGGACGGCCACGCTGCAATCCCTTCTCCTCCATTCTCCTCTCGGGATCTTGGGCATGAACACATACGTGCCCGGTGTGAGTTTAAGCCACTGGGTCCAGGACTCGAACCGTGGTCAACTATGTGGGAGTCCAGCGACATAGCCATTTCGCTAACTGCTGGTCCCGTCAAATGTCTTTTTCTGATATTAGTATAGCTACCACTGTTCTCTTGTTATGGTTTACATTTAATATCTTTTTCTATGCTTTCATTTTCAATTTATTTGTCTTTTGGATCTAAAGTGAGTCTCCTATAGACATTATACATTCAATAGTTGGGTCACTTTTTCCTATTATACCAATGTCGATCTCTGTTTTTTGATGGAAGGATTTAGTTCATTTCCATTTAAAGTAATTGCTGATAAAGAGGGAGTTCTGCTATTTTGCTATGTGCTTTCCATACACCTTATAGCTTTTTTGTGCCTTATTTCTGACACTACTATTTACATCATTTTGTGTTTAGTTGATTTTTTAAATAGTGAGACACTGAAATTCCTTTCTTGTTCTTTTTGTATATATATATTTTGTGTATATATATGTGTGTGGGGGTTTTTTTTTTTTTTTTTTTTTTTTTTTGACAAAGTCTTGCTCTGTCATTATCCTCTTGCCTCAGCCTCCAGAATAGCAGGGACTACAGGTGCTTGCCATCATGCTCAGCTTTTTTTTTTACAGTAGGCCAGAAATCTAACCTAGGCCTCCCATGTAATTTCAGCTAACCAAGTAGTAACTTCCAGTTCACACTGCTATAGCTGGGCCTTTTGAGTATATTTTTAATTTGTATTTGTTTTTGTTTTGTTTTGTTGCTAGCAGGCGCATGAGCTCACCAGTGAGAAACAGAGAAGGAGAGAGGAAAGCATATTCTGCCTCCTACCAAACCCCCACCCCCCACCACCCCCAACCTTGGGGAAGGTCATACCACAATCCATTTTCTTCCATTTCTCTTGGTTTGGGATTTGGGGCATACATACACACATGCCTAATGTGTTTCTCAAGCCATCAGGTTTGGGACTGGAACTATGAAGATGACTCTGTGGGATCCAGGTGCCTTATCCACCAGGCCATGGAGTTGGTCCTCTTTATTTTATAGCTATTTTCTTTGTAATTACTATGTAGATTATATTTAACATCCTAAAATTATAATCCTTAATTCGAATTTATACCAGTTTAACTTTAATAATGTAGAAAAAGTCTGCCCCTTTATAACTCATCTTTAACACTTTGGATTGTTGGTATCATAAAATTATATCTTTATTTTCTATAATGTAAGAACATAAAATACAAACTAATAATTCTTATAAGTACATTGGTCTCTAAAATTATGTAGAAAAGAAAATATAGCGATACAAACCAGTTACAGTATTACTAGCTTTTAGACTTATAATTTTTTCTTTTAAAAAATGTACTAGAATTTAAATCATGTAGAAACTAAAAAGTGGAATTACAAACCATTGTTACCATGACACTAGCTTTTGTAATTGTCCATGTTTTTATCTTTATTGAGAGCTTTTTTCTTCATATACCCTCAAGCAACTGTTTGGTACATTTTTATTTCACCCTGCAGAACTTCCTTAATCATTTCTTACAGGACAAGTCTACTGATAATAACTTTCCTCTGTTTGTTTATCTATGACTGTCTTAATTTCTCCCTCACTTTTGCAAGACAATTTGTCTGATATAGAGTTCTTGGCTGGTAGATTTTTTTTCCTTAGCACTTTGAATATATTGGTTCACTGCCTTCTGGCCTCCAGTTTCCGATAAGAAATGCAATAATATTTTAAGAAATTTATTGTTATTATTTAATTTGCTACAGGGCACATGCACTCACCAGAGAGAGACAGACAAAGCTGGAGCCAGAGCCAGTGTAAGAGAGAGAGAATGTGAGAAAGTAGGCTGCCAGATGTGGGACTCGAACTGTGGTCAGCCACATAGTGGTCCAGGGCCTTAATTATTGTGCTATCTGCCAGGCCTGAAATCTGGTAATCTTTTATTTTTAAAGTTTATTTAATTTTTGAGAGAGACACACAGAGAGAAACACCTTCAATAGGGTCACATGCTACAGTTCTCTCCCAAAGCCTTCCCAGCCACATAAGATCACAGACAACATGCATTCATGCCCAGCATGTACAGGTCAACGTGGGAACCTAACCCCACTCTCCCATATGACTTCTAGTATAGCAGAATGTTGGACTAGCACTGGGGCATTGTAACTGGTTTGCGAAATCTGATGATCTTATGAAGGATTATCTCTTATTTGTTATGAATTCATTTTTCAAGATTGTCTTTCTAAAGTTTGAATATATTGTATCTCAGTGTGAGTCTCTTGGAGTTCATCTCGTAATTCATTGTGCTTCTTGGATGTTTATATTCAGTCTTTCATCAAATCTGGAAAGTTATAGGCATTATTTCTTCAAGTGTTTTCTTTCCTTCTTTCTCTTTCTATTTTACCGGAACTCTCAGAATGCATGTGTTAGTTTGCTTGACTGTTTCTCATAGACCCTTTAGGGTCAATTCACTTTTCAGTCTTTATTCTTTGTTTCTCAGACTTGTTCATTTCCATTGTCCTATCTTTAAGTTCATTGATTCTTTCTTCTTCTAGCTCAAATCTTCCTTTGTTTGTTTATTTTTTTGTTTTCTGTTTTTAATTAATTTATATTCATTCACTGAGCATTGTCACAGCATACAAAGTATGATTTCCCATCCAGAAGATACTGCATAGTGGTTTAATCATATGTTACTGTCAAAAATTTTCCATGTCTAGTTTCATATATATATATATATATATATATATATATTTTTTTTTTTTCCCCCTCCTATTTCTCACCTCTGCCATTTCCCACCCTCCTCCCACACTATCTCTCAGGTGTCCACAGTTGTTTTTTATTCCTTTTTTATCCCACATTTTGATTCACAAAATTTCTTAAATAATCTAACTACTTTCAATAGCAAGCTCAGCTGATATATACATATCTATGAATACATGTCTGACTTTAGGCATGCAACTCTGAGTAGAATAAATATACTATAAGGTAGTACCTAGCTGATGCTGTATAGCTTACTACGGTCATTAATTATGTATTTTTTACTATATTTTTTAATTTCAAGAAAAGCAGTTTTAGCTTTTATAAATCAAAGAAATGCTAAGAAACTATGCTTAAAACTTAAAGCCAGGAAACAGGTTGGGATCCTCTTCAAATAGTAGGCACGTGAACCTCTCGGCAGCTCAAGACAGGACAAAAATCCTTAAAATGGGAAAATTCCTCTGGTAAGTTTTTCATTTCAATTATTATGCTTTCCAGCTCCAGAATTTAGTTTTGTTTCTTTTTAGGTTTTCTATCATTTTATTACTATTTTCATTTTGTTTATGTATTATTTTCTTGACTATTTCCACATGTTCTTTGGGAATTTTAAGAGAGTTGTTTTAAAGTTCATGTCTAGTAGATATGCCCTGAGGCCCTTTTTTCTTCCTTTTTCTTAAACAAATAATTATTTTATTTAACTTTATTTATTTATTTTCATTTGACTTGAGAGGGACAGAGAGAGAGAGAGAGCGAGAGAGAGCGAGAGAGAGCACACAAGTGAGCCACCAGGTCTGGGACTCAAACTGTGATCAGGCACGTGGGAATCTAGCATCCTTAACCACCATGCCACCTCCAGTCACTTGCCTGAAGTCTTTTTCAAGGATAGTTTCTATTTGTTTATTTTTCTTTTAAATGGACATAATTTCCTACTTATTTGTATAATTTGTCATTTTTTTTTGAAAATTGGATATTTGAATCTAATAATGTGGTAACTGTAAATCAATCTCCTTATTTCTGAGGGTTGCTGTTTTTCATTTTTGTTTTTGTTTCTTATTTTTGCTATTATTATTTGATTGTTGTAGGCTGTCTTGGTGCCAAAGACCAGCCTAAGGTATAAACTTATGGTCTTCTCAGGGCTTTTCTGAGCCTGCACTTTAACCTGGGCATGGATCGTCATTATCTAATTTTCCCTGTACATGCATTTGTCTTGAATGTCTGGCTCCCAAAAGAGGAAAAAGAGATAAACAAAGTGGGGTGGTGAGGGTGAGAACACTCATCCTTTAAATCTCTGTCATTTCAGTCAGATATTAAGAGATTTGCAACAATGGGGAGAGGTGCAATAGCAATGGTCTCTCAGCTCTTTCCACCTTTGTTTCCAGAAGAATCAGTCATCAGGACATAGATGACTGGTATTAGAAGGATGGGTTCTTTTTGCCCATCCTGATCCTGGTTTCTGTAAGCTGTTTTTGGACTGCATGCATAGCTATCTGCTCTGGGGCTGTTAATAAGGGGATGGGTAGCTGTTACTGTGTAAAGAACTGAAATGTGCTGAAATTATTTGTATTTTTCCATCAAAGTCTTCCACTGAGAATGGTAAACCTTCAACAGACTCCAGATTCCAAAGTAGTTACATCAGATAGCTTTGAGTGCAGTTACTGTCTTGGTGGAGAGTTAGATTTCCGGTGTTTCCTACTCCACCATCTTCTCAGTACCCTCTCAAGATATGTTTTTAAGAGTTAAAGGAGCAGCTGAGTTCTGGTTTCCCAAATCTTGAGGACCATTAACTGAAGCAGAAACACACACTATAGTTTTTTTTTCTCACTCTTTTCAGATGTTCTGAGATCACTCTTTAGTGGTTAATAGCTACGAATAGAAGGAAAGTGTTTAAATTGGATATGGGGGATGGAACTTGGATAATGAAAAACTTTTTAAAAATTTGTTATTATCATAATCTTTTTTATATTACATTGAGTCACATATATCTTTACAGTGTACTATATTTCTTTTTTTAGCACAATTACCATGCATATCAGTCAAGACAAAGACATTACTATCCACATCATCCTCACCAAATAGCTTTTCATTATTTTTTTCAGATTATTATTATTATTTATTCTCATTTTTAAGCATTAAATCACTATATATGACTTGGCTTATATAAAGAATTTACCCAACATGAATGAATTCTCAGACCAATCCAGTTGAGAATACTATACATGTTATCATAAACAGGTTATAAACCATTTCTGTATCCCACTATTTCATGCCTCTCTATTTGTTCTCTTGCTTCTTTATACTCTTCCCTTCTCCCTCCCTAACTCCCTCCCACTCCCATTCCACATTGTCTTCAGCATCCATAACTATTTTCACTGCTTTAATGCCCTCCAATATTTTGATCTCCTACCACAGAGTGCGGATAGTCATTATATATTAAGTGGATACATACAATATCTTTCTTTCATATCCTGGCTCACTTCACTCAGCAATAGATCTTCTATATTTGACCACTTTCTATTAAATTCCAGGTTCTCGTTTTTTATGACTGAGGAGTATTCCATAGAGTATATGTGCCACACTTTTTCTATCCATTCATCTGTTCGTGGACATTTGGGTTGGTTCCATGCCCTGCAATAGTGAATAATGCTGCAATAGACGTTGATGTGCAAGCACTTTTCTGACTGAGCATTCTCCTGTCCTTTGGGTAGATACCCAGAAGTGGGATTGCTGGATCAAATGATAGTTCTATTCATAGATCTTTGAGGAACCTCCATATTGTTTTCTAGAGTGACTGAACCAGTTTACATTCCTACCAACAGTGTAGAAGAGTTCTCCTTTCATCACATCCATCATATCCCCAACACTTATCACCTTTTGTAACTTTAATCTTTGCCATTCTGACAGGGGTTAGGTGGTATCTCCTTGTGTTTTTTTTTTTTTTGTTTGTTTTGTTTTTTGTTTTTTTTGTTTTTTTTTGAGAGGTTTTTTGCTATAGGGCGTGTGTGTTCGCCAGACAGACAGAGAGAGACATAGAGACAGAAAGCGAGAAATCACCCCCCAGGGGGGATGGTCACGCCGCAATCCCTTCTCCTCCATTCTCCTCTCGGGATCTTGGGCACGCACGCACACGCGCCCGGCGTGAGTTGTAAGCCACCGGGTCCAAGACGCGAACCGCGGTCGACTATGTGGGAGTCCAGCGACATAGCCATTACGCTAACTGCTGGTTCCCTCTCCTTGTGGTTTTAATTTGCATCTCCCTTATGATGAGGGATGTTGAGCATTTCCTTATATGCTTTTTGGCTGTTCGTATATCTTCCTTAGAGAGTTGTTTGTTCAGCTCATTTTCCCATCTTTTAATTGGGTTAATCTTTTTTTTTTTTTTTTTTTTATAGTAAGCTGCTTGAATTCTCAGTATATTCTCGTTATCAGTCCCTTATCTGAGGCATATTTTACAAAAATATTCCCCCATTCTGAGGGTTGTTGTTTCACACTAATTACTGTGTCCTTTGCTGTGCTGAAACTTCTTAATCTGATATAGTCCCACTTGTCTATTTTAGGGATTATTGCCTGTACATTGAGAGTCTTATTTAAGAAATCTTTGCCTACCTCAATGTTTCCCATAGTTTCCCCAGTGTTTTCTACCAGTAGTTTTATAGTATGAGATTTTAGGTTCAGATCTTTGATCCATTTTGAGTTGGTTTTTGTTAATGGTGAAAGATGGGGATTTAGTTTCATCTTTCTGCAGGTGGATACCCATTTTTTCCAGCACTACTTACTAAAAAGGTTTTTCTTTTCTCAATGGATTGACTGGTATTCTTTGTCAAAAATCAGTTGGCTGGGGACCCAGCAGTTAGCGTAATGGCTATGTCGCTGGACTCCCACGTAGTCGACCGCGGTTCGCGTCTCGGACCCCGTGGCTTACAACTCACGCCGGGCGCGTGTGCGTGCGTGCCCAAGATCCCGAGAGGAGAATGGAGGAGAAGGGATTGCGGCATGACCATCCCCCCTGGGGGGTGATTTCTCGCTTTCTGTCTCTATGTCTCTCTCTGTCTGTCTGGCGAGCGCATGCGCCCTATAGCGAAAAACCTCTCCAAAAAAAAAAAAAAAAAAAAAAATCAGTTGGCTGTAAGCTTTGGGGTTTATTTCTGGGGTCTCTATTCTATTCCTTTGGTACACCTGTCTGTTTTTATGCTAATACTATGCTGTTTTGATTATTACAGCTTTAGAGTGTATTTTGGGGTCAGGGAGTGATATGCCACCCACTCCACTCTTCTTGTGCAGGATTGCTTTGGCAATACAAGATCTTGTGATTCCAGACAAATTCTAAATTGTTTTTTGCAAATCTGTGAAAAATGTTAATGAGAAACTTTTTGTTTAGATCTCTGTTCTTCAGAGCTAGGGCCTGTAAACTGAAAATTCTTTACAAATTTTTCAAAACACTTCTATGCCTTCCCACATCTTGATGTTTTCTGAAGTCCTTTGTCTTTCTCTTTGAAGTAATGTGAAAATGTTTTGCCAAAATATTCTCAGGTACATGGCTTTATCATTTTTATTCTGTAGTAGTATATAAGGATTTGTCTAAAAGTGATTAAGACATATTCCCACATGGGAGCCAGGTGATGGTGCAGTGTGGTAGCATGATGCTTTGTGAGGCTGACCCACATGGGGAGGAGTTCTGGGTTCATGTCTGGAAACTTCTCTGAGCATGCCAAATTTGAATATGCCCATGATCTGGAGCTGGCTGAAGCTGGGGGTGGATTGTTTTGTGGAGACCCTGTTGGGGATTCCTCTCTCTGTCTCACTCATGGAAGAAAGAAATAAATAAACTTTAAATAGAATAATATATTCCTACGAAAAACCAGTAGAGAGGTAGAAATATGAGACTGGGGAAGAAAGATATTATGTGAGAGTATACTATTAAGCAAAGTACCTTCAAGGTAATTTTGACTCACTTCTGCAGGAAACTCTGGGGACAGTCTAGGCGACAACTCAGATTTTTCGTAATAATGGGGTTAAAGAGCTAGAACATTTATACTTTCTGCATATTATTATTCACTGGTTAGGGCTTCCTCTGGAACCGTGTCAATTCTCAGGTACTTCTGATTGTGCTGTAGCACAGGAGTGTGCAGGCAACAGGAATTCTAGCGACCTAAGGCAGTCTTCTAGTGAAGACATGTAGGTGCTAGCTGTAGGGAATGAAAGCAAACTGAGATTCAATGTGCGCAAATAAGGCAAATGCATCCAAGAGAATATGGATGTAATACCCACTACAGTCTATCCCTTGCACCATTTAGAGCTATTTCCATCTCACATAAGTTTATCCTATCAATTCTGTTGTTTTGTCGCTAGTCACAGTTGTAGGGAAATAAAAGGGCTTGAAAGAGGAAGGTTAATAGGATGAGCTCAGTAGACACTGTTTAATTAGTTTAATTAGTTCTGAGGTCAGAGGTGGCCAGGTAAAAGGATCAGGTGCTGGTATAGTAGGGACTAATACCGGGACTTAGATAAAACGAAAGCGGAATGAATTCTAGAACGAACACAATAGACATTGTATACTAGATGGGACTGGCAGGTGATGTGGTGGTTAAGGTGCTGGTGGCTTGAAACTCTTGATAGTCATATGTGTGTACATGGCCAAAATCTCAAGAGGAAAATGGAGGAGAAGAGGGATTGTGGTATGACTATTCCCCAGTGGGGTGGTTTATCACTTTCCCTCTCTCTGTCTCTCTTGTGTCCTTTCTAGCAAGCACATGTACCCTTTGACTAAAACCTAAAAAAAAAAGGAAATTGTGTACTAACCTGCCAAATATGAGAAATTTTCATATTTTGTTGATTCTGTATTTTAATATCTCTGAAATACAAGGGAATTCTTATAAGCAATAGTGTAAAACATTTGGGGACATATGCTATCATTGGCCTTATCCTTATTGTGCTTAAAACCATGATAGTTATTCCAGCATGATTGTCCAGTGGGGTCTGACATTCCAAACTTTGGATAATGGCAACTACTGACCTCTGCATTTGGGTACAAATGCCTTACTGCTTTCACTTTGGGGAAGGGATCACAGATGATACTGGTGTCATTGAACCCAAATGGTAGTGATATCTTAGGAGGGCAAGAGTGACTGGCTGAGATCTGTGAATATGGCCGTGGTAGACCAGTGATCCAAGGGAGGAGGTTGTCCCCATAAATGACAAGGAACTTTAATGGAGACTCTGAATTCTAATTTCTCTGAACTGAGGCAAGTAGGTTCAGTGTTCAGGAGACCAATTGACAGGTATTAGAGTTCTGGATACCTTCAGGGATTTTGTCCCCAGGGAAGAAAGTTTATACAGTTAAGTCAGAGCTCCAACTCTAGCAGCCTGGTAATAAGAGGTTAGTTATGGAGCATATAAATCGGAGAACTTCGGAATTAAGACTAGAATTAAAGAGGCTATTGTCAAAATAAAGATGTCTAGTGGAGGTGAAAAAGAACAGATGGGTTCTTTCCCATAAAACTTCATCATTTGAAATATAAAGGTAAAGGTAAAGCATTCCCTTTCTTCTTCTTCTTCTTTTTTCTTTTTTAAGTGGTTTTTGCCTTAGGATGTGTATACCTGCTGGGGGATGAGGAGAGACAGAGAGAGAGAGAGAGACAGAGAGAGGGAAAGTGAGAAATCACTCCCTCGGGGAGATGACCATGCTGCAATCCCTTCTCCTCCTGGAATGGGCACTCATGCACTTGTGCCCACTGTGAATTTTAAGCCACAGGGTCTGGGACTCAAACCACAGTTGGCCACGTGGGAGTCTAGGGATGTAACTGCTACTCCATCTGCTGGCTCCATCTCTATTAATTTCATTGAATCCTGTGTTCCTAATGAAACATATTTTAGGATTTTCAATTAGGAAGAAATATGAGGTCTTCTTTTTCCTAATTTGTTTCTAGTATGAAAATGTGGGGTCCTTGCCTATTCTTAGTGAACTTCATAGTGCGCTCTGACTGCAAATCTTCAACCCAGGCTATATAACCTAC
This sequence comes from Tupaia tana, assembly GCA_026018925.1. Taxonomy (NCBI): domain Eukaryota; kingdom Metazoa; phylum Chordata; class Mammalia; order Scandentia; family Tupaiidae; genus Tupaia; species Tupaia tana. Next base: position 135,941,842 of record JAKSZU010000007.1, read on the forward strand.
TCTAATCATGAGACCACTGCCTGACAAGAACATAATTCTTCCCATAGGAGATGTTCTGTGACAAATTGCTTTCATCCTGCTTGTGTTCCTTATCTCTGACTCTGTCCTCCTATGTCCCTAGGTCCTGACTTCTTGAGCTTGTCTTTAGTCTTGACAATTAATCTGACTTTATTGGGGACTGATAAGCATCTTATTTGAGCATGGTTTGTAGTATTTCACTTTTTTCCCACTTCCTTCCTTTGAGACATTAATCTGTCTACTCAGATCCAAGCCCAACCTTGGCTCACTTGACCTTTGGACCACCTAGTTTGGCTCTGCCTCCTTGGGAGGGGAGATTATAATTTTGGATAGAAAACATCACAATCACCTTGGCTTTCACTAGTTATAAAGATATATGCCTTGATAGTTCATCAACCCCAGTATTTTTAAAAATAATTATGGGAAAGAGAAAATAAAGGATCTTTGTAACTTTTATCATTTTGAAGATCAGTCTTCAGTGAAGTTGATTAAAAAAAATACCAGCAGTGCAGACATCTGGGCAATATGCAGGAAATCAGGTTATAATTCTTTTTATATGAAAATATTTACATTCTCCCAGGCTCTGGATCCTCAGTTAGTGTCTGATGTAAAGACAAAGGAATGTTCCACTGCGTTTAGTGATGAGCGTGAGGAATGAACCACAAGTGTGACACCATCAGCAAAGCAGTGCGTATCTGAAGTTTGTTGACAGAGTTTCCTAGAGGGAAATTGGAAAAAGATGCTCAATTCTGAGTGAAAGGCTATCTTACATTTTACTTTCTCTATGAAAAGAACGATTTATAAGTTTTTCCATTTCTAACACTAACAATTTTAACATCCAAAGTTCAGGTCTGTTCCATTTGTTAAATTGTAATGGGACTGAAAATGTATTCTTCAGAAATGTCTACTATGATAGGGAATTAGAACTGGTACAGTATTGAAAGCATTAGCATCATAGGAATTAGGACACACATTTACATATTTTTTAAGTTCTAGGAAATCTGATTTTTTGATAGAAAGATGTTTAATATACATATGTTTTACATATATAAATATGTGTGTACATGTATATACACATATATATGTTTGATATATGTAAGATATATATATGTGTACACACACACACACACACACACACACAAAGTTTTGCCCTTGAACAGGGACAGAGATGGAACTTCTTTTGCAAAAGATTTTGAATACTGTGTACAGTAGTAAATGGAGTATGTTACACTAGCATAGCATTACCTGTAGGGTAATGAATTACCTTGGAAATGTGCTATGATATTATTTACTGCTAAGTAGAATTCAGTATAAGGTACACTATCTTACATGTAATTCAGATAAGCGTGACTAGTGAAGTCCAGCAGGATTTTTATCATAAAATAGACTCATCTAAAAGTAGTCTTACAGTATAGGTTCTGTGAGTAGTGGACTATAATATCATTCTTCTAACATTTTCTACTCTGGATTTGAGAATCATCAAAAATAAGAAATGATATATTGGGGCCAGCACGTGTTGTGGGGATTAAGGCATCTGGACCTTACATAGCCAACAGCACAGTTCAAATCCTGGACCTGGTAGCTTGAAAAACGTACTAGGTATATATGCATGCATGCCTGGAATCTGAAGAGGAGAATGGATGGCAGCATGGCCATCCCTTCTTGGGGGGTGATTTTTCACTTTCTCTTTCTCTCTCTCTTTGTCTCTCTCCAGTGAGTGCACATGCCCTATAGCAAAAACTAAAAAATATATATATAATATGTATTTGTAGCATATATTATAAAATATTATATATGTATATATCTCTAATTATATATAATATATGTACACACAAAATTATATATGTGTGTATAACACACACATATATATGTATATATATATATATATATATATATATATATATGTATATATGTATATTTATTTTTTTCTCTCTTCCAGCTTTCATTTTGTAAATTCTTTCTGGAATGAGGAGAAACTCGTGGAACAGATAATTCACATTAAAAAAAAAGGTAGCTGGAGAATAGAGATAGGACAATACGTGACTAGATTGCAATAAAAAAAGTTTTAAAATGACAGATTTTGCAAACCAGAGATCCATGAGTTGTCTTTGAATTGTGTGGGTTCCTTGCTGCTAATACTAAGAAAGAAAAGCGATCATGTCAGGAGCTAGCATGGGTTCATTAAGAGCAAGAAGAGGCCAACTAATGTGATGCATTTGTTTGTACCTATACCTGTTAACTATGCCATATGTATCTAAATCTAATATTAACATATTTGTAGGTCAAAGAGTTATATAGCTATAATGGATCGGAATTTTATTAAGGAACATGATGAGATTTTCCATTATGGCCTGTAGGAATATAGAGATGGGGATTGTCAATTGAAGTGCATAAAACTGGGTAAATCACCTAATCCACTGTCTCTCAAGTTTAAAGAATACTTAAAAGAAATACTTCTCTAAAGATCCAATACTGATTCAGATTATTTTTATTATGGAATTATTAAAAAGAGAAAGAGCACAAAAAGTAGGTAAAAACTCACTATGTAATGAGTTTTTATTAAAAAGTAGGCAGGACAAGTTAAAGAGTTACAGGCAGCTTGTGGTTAGGATTTAGAAAGTTGTAAGAGAATAATGCTTTCCTACTAACAACTGAAAAAACTGGATTAGCTTCAAGATAATCATTAAAAAATAAACCCAACAGAGAACTGAAGATGCAAAGAAATCTAAATGAATTCAAGTCCAGAAAGGAACTGTTCCTTTTCAGAAGAGATTCATGCTGTTTTCATCCCTAGGAATGCATCTGGTGTAGTAGTAACCTGATAATAGTGGGAGATACCAACCACTTCTAAAAACTGCACACAGACTGACGTGATAGAATAGAATCCCTAAGACTCAATTTAAATGTTCTAGAAGTACCGTAATGAATTACCACTAACCTGGTGGCTTAATACAAGAGAAATTTATTCTCTGATAGATATGAAATCCAGAAATCTGAAATTAAGGTGTCAGCAGGGCTATACTCCCACCAGACTCTTAGGAAGACTCCTTCTTGCCCTTTCCTAGTTCTGCTAGACCCCATAATGCTCAGTGTTCTTCTACTTATAGCTGTATCACTGCAGTCTCTGTTTCTGCCTTCACAGTATCTCTTAAGTCTTTGTTATCATTTTCTGTCTCTTATAATGACACTTGTCCTTGGTTTTAGGGTCCATGCTACCTGATATAATCTCATTTTCATCCTTACATTAATTATATCTATAAAGAACATATTTCCAAGACTAGCAGATAGCGTAATGGTTATGTTGCTGGATGGCGTCATGGTTATGTTGTTGGACTCCCATGTGGCTGACTGTGGTTCAAGTCCTGGATCCAGAGGCTTGAAACTCATATCCAGCACCTATACATGAATGCCCAAAATCCCAATAGGATGGAAGAGAAGGGACTGTAGTGTGGCCATCCTTCCTTGGGGGTGATTTCTCACTTTCTGTATCTCTCATGAGCACACACTCTATAGCAAAATATAGCAAAAATCTCTTTCTAAAAAAGAACCTATTTCCAGATAAGGCCACATTCTTTTTTTTTTTTTTTTTTTTTTTTTTTTGAGAGGTTTTTGCTACAGGGCGCGTGTACTTGCCAGACAGACAGAGAGAGACAGAGAGACAGAAAGCAAGAAATCATCCCCCAGGGGGGATGGCCATGCCGCAATCCCTTCTCCTCCATTCTCCTCTTGGGATCTTGGCCATGCACGCACACGTGCCTGGCATGAGTTTAAGCCACCGGGTCCGGGACACGAACCCCGGTCGACTACGTGGGAGTCCAGCGACATAGCCATTACGCTAACTGCTGGTCCTGATAAGGCCACATTCTGAGGATCTGGGTGGATTCAAATTTTTGGAGGACACATTCTACCCATTGCAAAGTCCCAGACACATTATACATTATACATTCAATCACTATACATCACTTAGCTTGTAAAGTGAATTTTCCATCATGAATACATTTCACATCAGTCCAGTTGGGGATACTATACACATCAACAGATAATCATTTCTGTGCCCATAAATGTCTTGCCTTTCTATTTTTCTTCTTAACATCATTCCTCACACTCTCCTCCTCATCCCCTCTTCCCACACTGTATCCAATATCTATAAACATTTTCCATGTTTCTATATCCTCTAATCTTTCAGTTTAGCCATAGAATGCAGACAGTAGGTATATATTAAGTGGAGACATACAATGTCTCTCCTTCATAGCCTGGCTTGCTTCACTAAGCAGTGAATCATTCATATTTGTCCACTTTCTATCAAAAGCAAGGATCTTGTAGTGTTTTATGTCTGAGTAGTGTTCCATAGAGCATATGTGCCACACTTTTTCAATCCATTCTTCTGTTTGTGGTCATTTGGATTTGTTTCATGTCTTAGCAATTGTGAATACTACAATAAACATAGATGTGCTTGCACTTTTCTGACTAAGCATTCTCCTGTCCTTTGGGTTGATACCCAGGAATGGGATTGCTGTATCATATGATAGTTCTATTTGTAGATCTTTGAAAAACCTCCATATTGTTTTCCACAGTGACTGCACTAATTTGCATTCCCACCCACAGTGTAGGAGAGTTCTCTTTTCACCAGAGCCTTGCCAGCACTAATCATTTTTTAAAAAACCTTTTCCATTTGGACAGGAATAGGTGGTATCCCATGTGAGTTTTGATTTGCATCTCCCTTATGATGAAGGATGTTGAGCAGTTTGTCATATACTTTTTGGCTGTTTGTATGTCTTCCTTAGAGAGTTGTTTGTCCAGCTCATTTTCCCATCTTTTAATTGGGTTCATCATTCCCCTCCTTGGGTAAGCTGCTTGAATTCCCTGTGTATTTTGATTATCAGTCCCTTATCTGAGGCATAGTTTACAAAAATATTCTCCCATTTCTAGAGTTGTCGATTCACACTAATTACTGTGTGTTTTGCTGTACAGAAACTTCTTAATCTGATGTAATCCCACTTGTCTGTTTTTGGGATTATTACCTATGCTTTGGGGGTTTTATTTAAGAAAGCTTTGCCTGCTTCGATGTCTCCTAGAGTTTCCCAATGTTTTCCACCAGCAGTTTTTAGTTTGTGATCTTAGGTTTAGATCTTTGATACACTTTGAGTTGATTTTCATTAATGGTGAGAGCTGAGGGTCTAGATTCATCTTTCTGCAGGTGGATACCCAGTTTTTTCAGCACCATTTGCTAAAGAGGTTTTCTGCAGGTGGATACCCAGTTTTTTCAGCACCATTTGCTAAAGAGATTTTCTTTTTCTCACTGAATTGACTGGTGTCCTTGTCAAAAATCAGTTGACTGTAAGCTTTGAGGTTTATTTCTGGGGTCTCAATTCTGCTCCATTGACCCACATGTCTGTTTTTTATGCCAACCACGCTGTTTTGATTATCACAGATTTGTAATATATTGTGTGGTCAGTGAGGGAGATGCCTCCTACGCCACTCTTTTTGTGCAAGATGACTTTGGCAATACAGGATGTTTTATGATTGCAGACAAATTCTATGATGGTCTTTACTAGAACATTTGAATGATGTTTAGACCATAAGGAATGCTCTCTTGTGAATGGAATTAAGACCTTTAGAAAGGAATCACAGGTACCAGCAGTTAGCATAATGGCTATGTCACTGGACTCCCATGTAGTTGACCACAGTTCGCGTCCCGGACCTGGTGGCTTAAAACTCACATCGGCCACGTGTGCGTGCCTGCCCAAGATCCTGAGAGGAGAATGGAGGAGAAGGGATTGTGGTGTGGCCATCCCCCTGGGGGGTGATTTCTCACTTTCTATCTCTCTGTCTGTCTGGCGAGTGCACATGCCCTATAAAAAAACCTCTCAAAAAAAAGAAGGAAAGAAAGAAAGAAAGGAATCACATAGCTTTGGCCTCTTTGTTCTTTCCCCTACCAGCATTAGAGGGCAGCTCCTTCTCTCCAGAGGCTACATCTTAGAAGCAGAAAGTAGCCCTCTTCAGGCAAGTGAACCTGCTGGTGTCTTTACCTATGACTTCCAAGCCTCCAAAACTATAAGAAAGTAAATTTCTGTTCAATCTAAATTACCCAAAGTTAGGTGGTATTTTATTATAGCAGCACAAAATGGACTGAGACAGAGGGTTAATAGCAGTGAATAGAATGAACTTCTGATATATACAACAGTATGGAAGTATCTTAAAAACTTTATGCCAAGCAAAAGAATCCAGATATACACACAAAATACACTATATAGGATTCTATTATTATAAAGAACAAGAAGCTATGGAGATAGAAATTACAATAATGATCAACATTTGGGGAAGTGTAGATTAAATTAAAGGGGCACATTTATGGAAAACTTTCCTTTTTTTTTTTTTTTTTTGAGAGGTTTTTGCTATAGGGCACATTTGCTCACCAGAGAGACAGAGACAGAGAGAAAGCGAGAAATCACCCCCCCCAGGGGGCACGGCCACGCCACAATCCCTTCTCCTCCATTCTCCTCTTGGGATCTTGGGCACGCACACACACGTGCCCGGCGTGAGTTTAAGCTGCCAGGTCTGGGACTCCAACCACGGTCGACTACATGGGAGTCCAGCGACATAGCCATTATACTAACTGCAGGTCCCCACTTCCTTTTTTGAATGTGGATAGCTAGTTGTTCAGTATCACTAGTTGAAAGTACTATTTTTTCCCCTATTGAATTGTCTTGGCACTCTCGTAGAAAATCAATTGACCGTAAATGTCTGTTTATTTCTGTATTTTCAACTCTGGTGCATCGATTGATTTTATGTGTATGCTTATGGTGGTACTATTTTGTCTTTATTACTCAAGTTTATTTTAATGATAATTTTTCCCCTGAAATTAAGTGTCTTAATTTTACTTAATTCATAGTAGAAAGTACTGTGTTTCTTCTTAATTTGGCATTAGGTCATTTAAGATTCCGTATGCTTTTCTCTATTCAAACTACTGTAAAACCTTCATTTCCACAGCCTAATATGATCTCCTCTTTGTCCTTTCCTTGGCTTCAGCCCATATATTTTCAGACTTTTCTAATTAGTCTGTGGGGATTAAAGAAATACTACTTTATTACTTTGAAGCTTTTCTAATGACAATTTAAAGCTTGATTTATTAATTTAAGAAATAAAAAAATGTAAATTTATCTTTCAAAATCTGATCTCTATACTGGTGAAAGAATTCAGTTTTGTTGTTACATTAAGTCAGTTGACATGAGGATCTGCCAAACTTGTGGCTATGCGTCATGTATGCCAATCCATTAAAGGCTGAAGACTTTTGTCCCATGTGATTCTTGGTGCTAACAGGATTTTGAATGCAAACAGAAACATGGGAACTGTACTAGACTATGAATTGCTTAATCAGAAGAGTGGTCATATAGATTATCCAGAGTGTACTTTAAATAATGTTTAGATTGGCACTAGAATGAAAACACACACGCACACACAGACACCCACACACATACAGACAGCTGTGGGATCCTGTGGACCTTACTTGTGCAAGCCAGAAACTTAGGAATCATTCTAGACAACTCCTCTGAGTTGTCCCTTTTGACTCATTATTTGTGTCTTTAATGGCATTTGCACATGAATAAATACACTAGAACTAATGAAAGAAATAGCAAATATTGTCTCCATGTCTGTCTTATGATATCTTTTATCTTGATCCAAATATAAATTTAAATAAGTAGGTGCCTCACAGCATGGTGAAAATATGGTGGGATGAGGTAAAAATTATTTTAATGAATTTCAACAACACAGTAAATTTAATAAATTAAAATTTAATAGGGAGATGTATAAATGAAGCATAAATGACACATATAAACTGTAGGATACATACTAGATAGGAGAGCTGGGTCTGAACGGTATCATTTTTAGATAAAGGTTTATAATAAATTCATATTACTTAACAGATAAGAGTGATTACTTTATCAATAAAGTTTAAATATTAAACAGCCAATAAAAATGGGCAAAAGATATGTGTGAACAAGCATAATAAAATTGACATTGGTCAATTAATATATGAACAATTCAAACTAAAATAACATTAAGAAACTGTTTTGGTCCATCAAATTGACAAATTTAAATAATAAAGGATAACATACAGTAATGCCAGGGCTTGTAATGACAAGGTCTTATACTTCTGGCTGCAAAAGGAATTGCCGTTTTTTTGGAGGCATATTTTTCAATTTAGATAGGAAGATCCTAAATGTGGATGTCTTTGATTCAGCAATGACACTCTTAGGCATTTATCCTATGAAAAAGTGTGAAACATTTATCTATGAGACTATTCACTTTAGCATTGTTATAATAGCAAAAAAGATTGGAAAAAGTCTCTAATAATAAAATGTTCCTATACATGGACAACTGATTAATTGAGACTATAACACATGATTTTATTTTTATTACAAAATATTTACACAGAAAATAGTTAATAGTGGTTTTATCTGGTTGGTGAACTATTTATCTTTTTTGCTCATCTTTGTTTTTCTCCAGTAAACACATACTGATTCCATACATAGTAAAAACCATCTTTCAAATAGTGAGAGCATGGTACCAAAGAAGTCATTTTGAACTTGAACAATGTTAATTTTTTTTTTAAAATTTTATTTTTATTATCATCATAATCTTCTTTATAGTACATTGGATTAGATATAATTTTACAGTGTATTACATTGCTTTTTCAAAAGGGAATGCCATGCATGTCAGTCAATACAGAGACATTAATCTCCCCTCTTCATCATTCAATATCTTTTCTATGTTTTTCCCAATCATTATTATTATTATTATAATTATTTTTTAAAACAGTCAATCACTATTTCTCATTTTGCTTGTAAAAAGACTTTGCCCATCATGAAATACTTCTCAGACCTATCCAGTTGAGAATACTATACATGTCATCATCAAGAGGTAATAAGCCATATCTGTTTCTCACTAACGTCTTGCCTCTCTATTGTTCTCTTGCTATCTTTCTCTATCCTCTTCTCCTCAACCCCCCCCCCCCATTCCACACTGTCCTATTCTCATTAAGTACTTTCACTGCTTTTATGTCCTCCAATTTTTTGCTCTCTACCATAGAGTGCGGGTAGTCGGTATATATTGAGTGGATACATACAATATCTTTCTTTCATAGCCTGGCTTACTTCACTCAACAATGTTAATTGAAATGGCATGTTCAGAACAACATGGAAGTTCCATGCTGCTCCATGCTGTGTGCCCTGCCATTGGTGTACTGGATTCAGCAATTGCCTTTGGTTTGAGCCAAGACTCTGCCATCTGCCAGCTGGTGACTTTGGGCCAACCACTTGTCTTTTCCTTTTCTTTCTTTTGTACAATTATATTTAATTGACATATAAAAATTGTACGTATTTATGGAGCATGTGATTTTTTTCAGTACATGAATATAATGTGTGATGATTGAAGCAGAGTAATTAGCATATCCATCATCTCAAACGTTTATCATTACTTTGTGTTAGAAACAATCAAAATCCTCTCTTTGGGCTAATTTGAAATATATAATAAATTATCGTTAGCTATAGCTATCCTTTGGTACTATAAAACACTAGAACTTGTTCCTCTTACCTAATTGTAATTTTGTATCTGTTAATCAACATCTCTCATTCTCCTTCTCCCCAGCTTCTAGTAATCATCACTCTACTCTCTACTTCTATGAGGACAACTTTTTACTTTTCACATAGGAATGAGAACATTATTTCTTTTTCTGTGCCTGGGTTATTTCACTTAAAATAAGATATTCCAGGCTTACCCATCAGAATTTGGATGGCTTTTTAATGGTTGACTGACGTTCAATTTTATATAATATATTTACAAATTATCTACTCATTAATTGATCTTTTGTTGGATTCTTAGGTTGGTCATGGCTACAGTGAATGGTGTGGCAATAAACATTGGAATGCAGATAGCTCTATGATATACTGATTTCATTTTCTTTGGATATATACCTCTCAGTGAGATTGTTTGGTCATATGGCAGTTCTATTTTTAGTTTTTTGAGGATATCACATACTATTTTCCATAATGACTATGTAATTTACATTTCCATTAATAGCATAAGAGGGGTTCCCTTTATCTGCATCCTTACTAGCATTTGTTATTTTTTGTCTTTTTGATAATAGCCATTTTAATTGAGACTTTTTTTCATATGTTTGTTGGCCATCTGTATATTGTCTTTTGAGAACTGCCTATTCAAATCACTTGCCCACTTTTTAATCAGGTAATTTGTTTTCTTTGCTGCAGAATTTGAGTTCCTTGTATATTCTTGTTATTAATCCCTCATTGGATGTAAGTTTCTAAATACTTTCTCCAATTCTGTAGGTTGTCTCTTCATTCTGTTGATTATGTTGATTGTTTCCTTTGCTGTGCAAAACCTTCTCAGTTTGGTGTTATATTATTTATCTACTCTAGCTTTTAGTCCCTGTACTTTCAAAATCTTACACAAGAACATTTTGTATAAGATCAGTGTCCTAAAAGCATGCGTCCTAAAGCATGTTTCCTGTGTTTTCTTCTAATAGTTTCACAGCTTCACTAAATAAATGAAGTGATAATGTTGATGATTATTTTATTAGGTGATTTTTTTTTTTTGCTAAAGGGCACATGGAATCACCAGAGAGGCAGAGACAGAGACAGAGACAGAGAGAGAGAGAGAGGGAGAGCGAGTGAGCACAAGCAAGCGAGTGAGTGAAATCACACCAGAGGGGATGGCCATGTTACAATCTTTTCTCCACTCTCTTTCTGGGATTTTGGGCATGCATACACATGTGCCCTGTCTGTTTTTCAAGCTGATCAGGGGCTTGAACCACACAGCTGACCATGTGAGATTCAGCTGCCATAACCACCATGACAACAATTGGCCCAGCAATTGTGTTTATAATAGCTACAAAGAAAGTAAAATGCTTAGAATACACTTATTCAAAGAGATGAAAGATATCTATAATGAAAACTATAAAATACCAATGAAAGAAAAGAAGCACAAAAATGGGAAAACATTCCATGTTCATATATTAGAAGAATCGATATTGTTAAAATGTCTATAAAACTTTAAACAATGTAGAGTCAAAATAATCCCTGTCAAAATACCAAAGCCATGTCACAGAAAGAGAAAAAAAAAAACCTTAAAATTTATATGAATTACTAAAGATCCCAGATTGCTAGAGCAGTCTTGGGCAAAATGAACAAAACTAGAGATGTCACAGTACCTGACTTTCAAATATGTTATAAAGCTATAGTAACCAAAATAGAATGGTACTTGCATAGAAATAGACACACAGACCAATAGAACAGAACAGAGGGCCCCAAAATAAATACACATATATATGGCCAACTGATTTCAAATAAAGGCTCCAAGGATATTTGTTGGAGAAAGGAAAGTCTCTTTAATAAATTGTGCTGGAAAAATTGAATATCCATAGCAGAAGAATAAAACTAAACCGTGTTTTCTTATATAGACATCAACTCAAAATGAATTAAAGACTTGGAACATAAGGCCTTAAACTATAAAACAACTTTCCTTTCTGACTCCATGTTTTCTTATGTTAAAAAGAGATATAATAACACACACACACCAAATATTTCTTTATAAATATTAACAGAAACAATGAGAAGGTTAGCTTATAGTATTTATTGTGGGAACTTCTTATATTCTGTTGGAAACCAAGGAGGGATGAGGAGGATGAGTTTACTGTCTTCTAATATTTGAAAGGCTGCCTTGTAGAAGTGGGCACAGCACACAAACAAATGGGTGTGCATGCCAGAAAGGCAGATTTTGGCTAAAACAGAGATGATTTTTTAGTAGCTGTAATTGTTCCAAAATAAAACAAATGATCTTAGCGTTCAGTGACTTTCCAAGAAAAGGTTTTAACGGAGATAACTACTTGTTGAAGATATCAGAGCAGAATTTCAAATGCCTGAAAAGAATAGTACAGATAACTTTTACTGTCTTTTTTCTATGTGGACATTCTAAAAATCTCTGCTTTGAAAATTATAGTATAATCTATGTTTCCAGCTTCATCAGAATAGTCACTGAAGCCTAGCTGCTGTGGCACGAATGGTGGAGGTTCTGCTATGTGATGTGGGAGATCATATGGAAAGGTCTTCCTCAGGTTAGCCTTCACATGCCAAATGACCCCATAATCCTGACTCTCTGTAGAGCTAGTGGATAATTATGGTGCAAAGGCCCTGTCAAGGGTACCTGTTTTAGTCCACTACTATATTGCTGACATAAATACTTGAGACTGTGATTTATAAAGAAGTGGAGATTTATTTGACTCATTATTCTGGTAGTTGAAGTCCAAAGATATGAGGCTGGCATCACAGCAGATACATCACAACATGGCCTTCAGAAGCAGAGAGGATGGTAGGTACTGAGAGAGAGAGAGAGAGAGAGAGAGAGAGTGAGTGAGTTAATGTGAGTCAGTCAGTCAGTCCTTGGGGCAGCCATCTTACTTTTTATAACAGCCTGTTCTTTCTTTCTTTATTTTTTAAGAACTAACCTCTTTTTACAAGAGCAAGAACTCACTGTGTCTTTTGAGATATCATTTATCCATTCATGATAGTGATGCTCCCATGATCCCATCACCTACACTAGGCCTCAATTCTTAAATATCTCACCATTTCCAAGTGCCATTACACTGGGGACCAAATTTAAAAACATGAGCTTTTGGGGGACAAACCATCATTCAAATGATAACAATGACCCTCTTACTCATGAAGAAAATAAATAAACAAATAGAAAACTACTGAGTTGAAGAGTACTTATGCATTTTTAGGCCATATAGTATCCTTCTGTTGAGAGCAACTCAGTGCTACATATTCTGCAGTTAATAGTGACAGACCAATAGGCTTAGAACAGGAAGCCTGTTCTAAGGGAGAAAAGGCTAGCCATAAATAATATAGAGGGTGGATGGAAATAATTTTGAAGCTAAAACAAACAAGAAAAGAGTAGAGAAAATTGATGATTTATATCCCAAGCTGTATGAGAAGAATATTCAATAACCTACAAAGAGGTATACAGTAGAGAGAACTACAAGAGAACTCAGTGAGTGAAATGAAGTCACTGAGGAAGAGAAATGGCTTCTAGTTCTTTTTTAAGACTATATTGGACTTTTCTGATTTGGGAATTTGTTCTGTATGTCACTATAGGCATTTGTTCTAAAAGCCACACAAGCATTGTGTGTGTAGCAAAGGTTTGATGGGTTGCATATAATATCTTCTTAAAGCCTGTGTGCCGTGAAAGTGAGTCTTCAAATGTATAATCTCAAGAGTTAGAGACCATCTGGATTGTCCCCAAAGACATTTTTAGCTGCCATGCTAATAGTAAGAAGCCCATGTGTAATCTGGGGATGTGAACTGTTGCCACCTTCTTAGTGCTTGTAAGTGACCCAAGTTGTCAGCACCCGTTGGGTTCTGGTTCCTTTCTGGCTATCTGCCACATCATCAGGTATCTTCAGCTGGTTTTGTGGCACCTCAGGAACATGGAAGAGTTCAGCATAGCAAGTCAAGAATGGTAAGTGAGGATTGGAATAATATGCTGCCATACACTGGCAGAGACATTGCAGTTAACCAATGAGAACAGCAAATGCGTGTCACCCCAGCTTTACTTCAACCCTGAAAATGGGGTGAAATGTGTCAATTTGTGTCTTTAGACTTCCTCAGAATTTCTGTTATTCTGGGGTAGGGGTTTCATTCTGGTCTCTGGATGACCAGATTGGAGTTACCACCACCTAACTTATTCCTGTCTGTCCTAACTTCCTTAACTTCCCTAATTGAATTCCCTTGAATTCAGAGAGCTTGAGTTTTCAAATGTAATTGGACCCATGCTAATGCCCCTCTTCCTTCCAAAGCTCAAGCACCAATGTGGTCCTTCTAATTAACATCATTTAATAGTGATTATTTATGAAATGCCTAGTATGTGCCAAACAATTTCTTAGGTGTTGGGAATATTGTAGTAAATACATTAGACCTCATAGGGCATGTACTCTAGAAAGGAAACAAATAAGAAATTATTATGTTGTGATAAGTGGTATCAGAGTATTCATCATTTTGAAGGTGGCATGAATAATTCCTGATGGTCCTGAGTAAAATGAAGGAAATAAAAGTATTCATAAATTAGGAATGCTTTCAGCTGCATTCTTTTTTCTTTCTTTTTTTTTTTTTTTGAGAAGTTTTCGCTATAGGGCGCATGCGCTCGCCAGACAGACAGAGAGAGACATAGAGACAGAAAGCAAGAAATCACCCCCCAGGGGGAATGGTCACGCCGCAATCCCTTCTCCTCCATTCTCCTCTCAGGATCTTGGGCACGCAGGCACACGCGCCCGGCATGAATTTTAAGCCACTGGGTCCGGGACACGAACTGCGGTCGACTACGTGGGAGTCCAGCGACATAGCCATTACGCTAACTGCTGGTTCCCTCAGCTGCATTCTTGAATCTCCAACTATCAGTGGTTTAAGCAATAAAGGGATTTAATTATCTTAAATAATAAGTCTATAGTTTGGTAGTCCAGGGTAGATGCACAGTTGCCTCCTCTTGGTTAAAGGTGTTATATCCATGTTCATGGTGGGGAGAAATGGGAAGTTTTGTCTACCTCTTTCATCAAGGACATCAAAGTCATTCCAGAACTGGATCCCCACCCCATTTGCATCTAAGTAGCTATAATTGGGGTTTACAGTCACCCATAGGGATGCTCAGACACTAGAGAATGGGATTGTTCTGTTTAGCTTAAACTAACCTTAATTCTAGGGATGAGCACATTACTGTTCCAAGATTGAGATTCTTTTAGTGAGAAAGAGGGTTTATGGGTATTGGGTTGATGACAAATTTTGCCATTCAGGGAATGGGTTAAAAAGTAAGTGCTGGTGGAAAATTGGTGGTATTTGGGAAGTTAGATCAGGTTACTATAGATGGTCTGGGTTTGAAGACTAGAATTAAGGATGATTCAGATGCAGTTTAAGGAGGCTATCACTGTGGTGGACCACAGAGTGGTCAACCAATGAGTCCAGTGAAGAATATCAAGAATACAAGTGAATGAATGAGCTCCCATAATCTACCATTTTCCTTATAGAGTTATGGTCAACATAGACTCCAGAGAATGAGATATCTGCCAGGTCACGGGATCTCAGAGCTATGGGCTCATTGATTGCTGTTTGTTCCAGAAGTTGGGAAGAAAAACCATGTCAATGTTCAGTCATGTATCTACAGAAAGCAATTTTTGCTGTATTACAGCTTGTGCTTGCTTGGCAGTCCATATATGAAAATTTAATGGTAATAGTTGAAGTGGGTGCCAGCAATCAGAGCATTGACGATGCACAAATACGAAGCGTTACACATCCAAAGAACATTACTTCTATGAATATATCCTAGAAGCCAAGGGTGGTAGTAGGGGAGATTAAAAACCTATAAAATGTTTTATATATAAAGATGCTTATCCAGGTGTTTAACACACACAAAATAGGCCTGATAGTCCAGCAACTATAGACTCTTTGGCTTTGATTACCCCCTTATTCTTTGATCTTATTTCTTTGAAAGATGACCTTGAATTAAGAAATTTGTTGTGTTCTATCAAGCATTAAACATGATTTTTAGAGCCCTCTCCTAAAAAAAAAATCAGTTCAGTGTGCCATATTGTTACAAACTCTTAGAAGACATTTTGACAGAGAGAAAGGGAAAATATTAAGGTAAGGGAGAAAGTTTGCAAGTGGGAATTCTAATTATGCAGAAGAGACCCTAAGGAAAACAGAGCTGGATGGACAACAGCTGGGTTACAGATCATTGTTTACTTCTCCACCCCCTTCCCTTCTCCATCTCCCATAGGGATTGAGAGTGTCCAACTTACTTCTATTTTTAAAGACTTTCAGTATATTTGACCATAATTTAAGAGACTTAAACATACTTTAATTGACCTAGAGGTTTATATTGAATAAATTAATGCTATAAAGCATGAAAACAGAAAATAATGTTGTCCTGTTCTAGGCTTGATTACAATTTATACTGTGATAAAGGTAGTATGTATTGATGATTAAATATAGGTTTTAGTCTGGGTGATAAATTTCTCCTTTCAATCATTCAGTATGTCTTTGTCAATGACATATAACTTCATTCGAAGGTAACTTCACCAGCTTACATTGGCAACCTGTTGTGAATTTGAGAGCTCATCCAAACAGTTCTCTTGGCTTCCTGCTCTTGGATGATGGTGAGAATTCTATGTCAAAGCCCAGGAGAGGTGCCAGGACATGTTTATGGAATGAGCGAATATATCATGTGGTGTAGATCAACGGAAGAGAGTACTCATTGGAGGCGAAAGTCATGGAGTGTTGTGTGTTTCCATTTTACTAGTGACATACATTTTGGAGGGCAACTGTTTACTAGATTGACATGCGTTTCTAGATCTAATGAGGCTGTGAGACAACAGCTCCAGAAACTCTCCCAAGTCTGCTTCTCCCCAGCAGACTGGTTCAGAGCTTGCCAAGGTTTTACTACACAGCGTGTACCTTCAGAGTAAATGAGTCCCGTCTGATTCAGGGCTGAGTGCTAAATGCTTGTCTGGTAGCAGATCACAGGGAGAGGGCACAATTCCAGCTCAGCAGCAACAGCTGAGGATATGTTCTGCCATGGGTGGTAATGGCAAAGCAGCAGATGGCAGAGAATGAAAGAACAAGCTGTGCACACAATGCTGTGAAAATTAGTTAAAATTTCTGTGTGATGTTCCATTGAATTACTATGTAGAGTATTCCTTGGTCAGGCTATGTTCATGTTCACAACATCCAGTATTAAGCCTATTTGGGAGTGGAAGCTTAGACTAACCTATTCTGACAATTTTGCATAGTTCATTACTATTACGTCATGACACAGTTTTGCATAGAAAATATCTCGTGACTTTTCTGATGATCCAATATTTTTTGAGAAAGGAATTCACTATTGAGGAATTGGAGGCTGGATGGAGTGGCACTAGAAAGTTCTGTTGAGTCTCAGATTCTATTGCGTTTTTTTTGTTGTGGAGATCTCAGTTATATACTCCAAACTGAATGCCTCTATTTTTCTTCCAGATGGGTTTCTCAACTAAATACTGGCACAGGAGAAAAAAGACTTCATTATTCAAAGCATAATTGATCAACTAAGTATACCGATGAAGAATGTAGGTATTAGTATGTGTCCCTTAGTGTCCTAGGGAAAGAGGTATATCAAGTCTAAATGATTATTGTTTAGAATAATCCATCAATTAGTCAGAGTGTTACTTAACAAACTATTGAGTGGTTACTATACAACAGGAAACACAAGTCTCTTTTTTCTTGAAAATGAGAACTGACTAGTAACATGGAAAAGGTATGTTAAGCCTGACCACATAAAATCACACAAATTTCTGTAGTTATTTAAACAAGGAGATGGGAATGTACTGTGATTCCTTTCTTGCTGGTAGAAAGAAAAAGTTCAGTCTCCTCTCTAATTCAGCTCTATTAATTATGACTAATTAATAGCCCCTGGCTTTATTACAGTTATATTAGAATTGATGTCTTCTTCATGGCTTTCTGCACAGGGAAGAATATGTTTCCCTGTTTCCTTTTATCTTGACATACTCTGTCCTAGAGAATTTGTGAAATCATATAAGGGTTCTAGTATAGCATCAGCTTAGGGCCTAATAATGAAGTATCTTTCACATATGTGGGTAATTAGGAATGACTCACTAGTTTGGGGTCCAGGATTAAAAGTGTTATTATTGTCTTATTAGAAGTGATGTGGCACGGACAAGAGTATTTGCCCTGGAATGTATCAACTGACAGTTTCATGTAATTCTCATATCTGATTAAAGTGCTTAATTGATTCCAGGGCTTGGATCTAAAAATCCGAATTTACTTTTGACACTAATGCGACAGAAATGTTTCCTAGAGAGGTGCACATGTGGAGAAAGGAGTGAGGAACTCTTGCTTTAAAATGATAATTGACAGCAGGTCAGCTGCTAAATGTGAGGTTGTGAAGAATGAAGTCTAAGAATGGTACCTACCTAGGTCAGTCCTTGCTCACCGTTGTGGCAAGAACACATCTTTACCTCTGTCTTCTCTTCTGTAATATGGGGATAATATCCACTTCCAAAGAATCCCAACATTCATGATGATGAGAGTCAGGGAAATTGTAAAAGCTTAATTAATCTTTTTTTTCTTAAAATCTCTTCTTGATTCTGTTTACCTTATTATAAATCCCAACAATGTGATTTTAATCCCATTTAATGCATTGCTATACAAGGGGATTATCAAAAATCTTTATAAATTGATAGATCATCCAAATTGTGTTGACTCCAAACTCATTTAGAAATTTTCTTTGTTATATTCATCCTATTTGCATCCTTCTCTGGTCTTTTTACCACTCACTTCATTTGCTCAAGAGAACATTTACTTTCATGGGGGAAAGAGCCAGTAGGGAATATAGAAGAATTCTTCTTTTAAAAATTATTTGTTTATTTAATTTTATTTGTTACTTTTAATTTTCTATAGGAAGAGAGAAAGAGAGAGAAGAGAAAGAGAGAGAGAGAGAGAGAGAGAGGGAGGGAGAGGGAGAGGGAGAGAGAGAAGGAGGAAGGGAGAGGGAGAGGTTTTTGGAAAACAGAATTAAAGCATAAATTTAATTTGGTTCAAAAAATTTTTGACAGAGAAAGACAGAGAAAGAAAGAAAGAGGGAGAGGGAGCAGGAGAGAGAGAGAAAGTAAGTCACTAGATCTGGGACCTGAACCACGGCCAGCCATGTGAGAGTCCAGCACCTTAATGACCATACCACCTGCCAGCTGCAAGAATTCAATTGAGGAGCTGTATCCTCTTTTCCTTGAGTCCTGTAATAATTAATTTTACGTGTCACTTTGGCTGGATCATGGGGTACTCAGATATTTGTTACAAATTATTCTGGGTATGTCCATGAAAGTGTTTCTAAATGAGATTAACATTTGAAAATTGCCCTCCTAATGTCAACAGGCCTCATCTAGTCCACTGAAGGTCTAATAGAACAAAAGGCTTGAGTAGGAAAGAATTCTTTCTTTTTGACTGGCTGTTTTCTGTCTTCTAGTTGTGGTATTGCTGTTTTACTTCTTTCAGATTCTGGAATTTACGTCATTGGCTTTCCTACTTCTTGAACTTGAACTTGAAACTACACCATTCAATCTTTTGGGTCTTAAGCTTGTCAGCTACAGGTCTTGAGACTTCTTGTTCTCCATAATTATGTGAGAGTTTTATTTATAATCTTTCTCTCTATATCTATACCTATCTATGGATAAATATATATCTGTATTTTATGTGTATGCATATGTATACACATACACATGTATATGCACATATATATGGGAACTTCAAAAAGTTAATGGAGATTGAGTATTATGAAAAACTGCATGAATTTCAAAATTTTTTGAAACAAATGAAATTAATGCTTTAATTCTCTTTTCCAAAAACTTTTTGAAATGCCCTCATCTTTTATCTGTCTGTCTATCTATCTATGGATATATCCGTATTAGTGTAGGACCAGTAGATATATAATATTGATATCTACCTATATCCTATTGACTCTAATGTTTCGTTTGTGTTTTAAGAACCTGGAGTAGTAACAGATTTTGATACTGGGAAGTGTGATACTGCCATAAAAACACCTAAACATGTGGAAACAGCTTTGAAACTTGAAATAGAGACTGTAAGAATTTTGAGGAGCATGCTAGAAATGTAAATGCTAAAAGTGATTCTGATGAGAGCCCACATAGAAATGAAGAATGTGTTATTAGAAACTCGGGGAAAGATGATTCTTGCTATAAAGTGGCAAAGAGTTTCACTGAACTGTGTTCGAATGTTCTGTGGAAAGTAGAACTTGTGAGAAATAGGACTAGATATTAGACCGATGAGTTTGCTAAGGAAAGTGTTGAAGGATGGGCGTGGGTCCTCATGAATAATTGCAGTAAAATGCAAAAGAAGAGAGATGAACTAAAGAAATTGTTAAGCAAAAAAGAAACAAAACTTAAAAATTAAAAACTCTTGACCTACTATTCATAGTTAATAAAACAAGAAAGCTGAAGAGAACACTAAAGATATGACTGAATAACAATTCCATGTAGAGATCATGTGATGACTCACGAACTTAATCTGTCATTTATTTTTTCTTTTTTGGTAATATCATCTTTTTTTCACAAGCACATATATAATAAACACAGAGGTATTACTCTAAATGATTTACAAACATAAATTAATTTTTTATTTTAATTTCTCTTTTTGGCTTTTCTTTTTAAAAATTTAATTTTATTACTATCATAATTTTTAATATTACATTTAGTCACATATATCTTTATAGTGCATTGCATTTCTTTTTCCAACACGATTACCATGCCTATCAGTCAAGACAAAGACATTACTATCCACATTATCATCTTCAAATAGCTTTTCATTATTTTTTTCAGATTATTATTATTATTACTCTATTTTTTAAACATTCAATCACTATACATCATTTGGCTTATAAAGAGTGTTTTAATTTCTTTTATACATTCAATTGCTATACACCACTACAGCTTGTAAAGTGAATGTACCCAACATGAATACACTTTGCACCAGTCCAATTGAGGGTACTATCCATGTTATCATCAATAGATAATCATCCATTTCTGTATCCCACGTCTTGTCTCTATTTTTCTCCTTAATTCCTTTCCTCATACTCTCACCCTTCTCTCTCTCTCTTCCCACACTGTCTCTATTATTTGTAACCATTTTCCATGCTTCTGTATCCTCTAGTCTTTCAATTTCCTCCATAGAGTGTGGATAGTCAGTATGTATTAAGAGTATATATTAAGTGGAGACATACAATGTCTCTCTTTCACACTTCACTCAACAGTGAATTTTTCATATTCGTCCACTCTCTGTCAAAAGCCAGGGTCTTTTTTTTTTTTTTTTTTTTTTTTTTGCTTAGTAGTATTCCATAGAGCATATCTGCCACATTTTTTAATCCATTCTTCTGTTTGTGGACATTTGGGTTGGTTCCATGTCTTAGCAATTGTGAATAATACCACAATAAACATAGATGTGCAAGCACTTTTCTAACTAAGCATTCTCCTGTCCTTTGGGTAGATATGCAGGAATGGGATTCCTGGATCATATGGTAGTTCCATTTGTAGGTCTGTAGTTTTCCTTTCTTGTCGTATTGTTCTCCACAGTAGCTACACTAATTTGCATTCCCACCCACAGTGTAGGAGTTCTTTTTTCACCACAGCCATGCCAGCACTTATCTCTCTCTCTCTCTCTTTTTTTTTTAATCTTTACCATTCTCACAGGAATTAGGTGGTATCCCATGTGGGTTTTGATTTGTATCTGTCTTATGATAAGGGATGTTGAGCATTTTTTTTTCACATGCTTTTTGGCCATTTGTATGTCTTCCTTAGAGAGTTGTTCAGGTAATTTTCCCATCTTTTAATTGGGTTCATCATTTTTTTTTGGGGGGGGTAAGCCTATTGAGTTCTCTGTGTATTTTGGTTATCAGTCCCTTATCTGAGGTATAGTTTACAAAAATATTCTCCCATTCCAAGAGTTGTCAATTCACACTAATTACTGTGTCTTTTGCTGTACAGATATTTATAAGCACGATATCTTGATAAATTAGCCCTTGTACTACTGTATAATGCTCTTCCTTGTCTTTTCTTACAGTTTTTGTCTAAGAGCCTATTTTGTCTGAAATCAGTATCACAATTCCAGGATTTTTTTTTTTTCTGTTGACATGGAATACTTTTATCCAGCCCTTCACTTTTAGTCTGTTTATGTCTTTATCTAGGAGGTGCATTTCTTGTAGTCAACAGACAGGAAGGTTTCTGTTTTTTTAAAAATATTTTTAAAAATCCACTCATCCAGTCTGATTCTCTTGATTGAAGAATTTAATCATTTAACATTCAATGTTATTATCAATATTTTTGGATGTGTTTCTATTTTGTTTAGTTGGTTTTTTGTTTTCTGTTTAGTTGGTTGTTTTTTGCTATAGGGCGTGTGTGCTCACCAGAAAGACAGAGAGAGACAGAGAGATCGAAAGCAAAAAATCACCTCCCGGGGGGATGGCCATGCCACAATCTCTTCTCCTCCATTCTCCTCTCTGGATCTTGGGCACACATGCACATGCACCTGGTATGAGTTTAAGTCACCGGGTCCAGGACTTGAACCTTGATCGACTACATGGGAGTCCAGCGACATAGCCATTACACTAACTGCTGGTCCCCCTTCAGAACTTCTTTTTTTTTTTTTTTTTTTTTGGAGAGGTTTTCTCTATAGGGTGTGTGCGTTCACCAGACAGACAGAGAGAGACATAGAGACAGAAAGTGAGAAATCACCCCCCAGGGGGTATGGTCACACCGCAATCCCTTCTCCTCCATTCTCTTCTCGGGATCTTGGACATACACGCGCACACGCCCAGCGTGAGTTTTAAGCCACTGGGTCTGGGACGCGAACCGTGGTTGACTACGTGGGAGTCCAACGACATAGCCATTATGCTAACTGCTGGTTCCCACCCTTCAGAACTTCTTGAAGAGCTTGTCTGGTGTTGGTAAATTCTTTCAGGTTTTGTTTATCTGAGAATGTTTTTATCTTTTCTTCCCATTTGAAGGATAATCTTGCCAGGTATAGTAATCTTGATCGAAATTGTTTTTCTTTTAACACTCTGAATATATCTTCCCATTCTTTCCTTGCTTGCATTATTTCCAGTGAGAGGTCTAATGTTAGGCAGATGGAATAATCTTTGTAAGTCACTTGACTTTTCTCCCTTGACAATTTTAGTATCTTGTCTTTATCTGTCATTTTGGCCAATCTGGCTATGATGTGCTGTGGAGAAGATCTTTTTGGGTTGATTCTATATGAGGTCCTTTGTATTTCTTGGGTCTGGATGTTTGAATGCTTCTCTAGACTCGAAAAGTTTTCTTTTAGGGTTTCATGGAATAGATTATCAATGCCCTTATTAGTTTCTTCACCTTCTGGGATACCAATTATTTGAATGTTTGAGCATTTAATGGGATTTCGTATTTCTCATGTATTCTCTCTCTCTTTTTTTTTTTTTGGTTATTTTTTCAGCCTTTTTAGTGATTTTTTCTAGGTCAGAAGTTTTGTCTTCTAGATCTAAGATTCAGTCTTCTGCATGATATAATCTTCCTTTATACTTTCAAGGGAGGTTTGGATTTCCCATATTACAGCCTTCATCTTTAAAAAAATTCTTCTTCTTCTTCTTTTTTTTTTTTTTTAATAGAGAGATTTTTTTTTTTTTTTTTTTTTTTTTTTTTTTTTGCTGTAGGGTATGTGTGTATTCCTGAGTGGGCAAAGAGATCTAAAGTGGTCTCCTGATTCAGTTGTTCTCACTCATTGCCACTGCCATGCAGGGGCCAGGAATAATGGCAGAGGAGGGAGCTGGAAGCAGGAGCATCTGGGCACCCGGAAATGGTGAGGAGACAGTGGAGGTCCCAAGGCATCTCTGGCCTTAGTTGTTCTTACGGGCTGCCATCACTACACAGGGGCCAGGGATAATAGCAAAGGAGTGAGCTGAAAGCAGGATGATCTGAACACCTGGAAATGGTCAGGAGTCAGTGGAGTTCACAAGGCAGTCTCTGGCCTCTGTTGTTCTCACTGGCTGCTGCTGCTGTACAGGGACTGGGGATAATCTCAATCTGTCATTTCAGTAGATGCTGGGAATAGAGATGGATTTATACCAAGAAAGACACTGCCAACTTGAACCAAAGGAAGATAGTAAAAATGAGACTAACTGAAGAAAGGCTCTTAGATTTCTTAGATTGTACAGGAACAGACCATAGAACTATTCGGCTGTGAATGTGCCCTATTTTTCAAGAAAAGATGAGAAATGCCCTGAAAGCAATTCAGAGATCATCATAGCAACTAGGTGTGTTTGAACAGGCCTGATTTTCTTCAACCAAAGCTTGGGGGTGGGGCCTCTGTGGAACCTTGGAAAGGGACACAAGGAGCCTGGGCACTGAAAACTCCACCTGACAGAGCTGCAGAAGCTAGATTGCCACTCGAAGGGACTCATAAGGTAGAGTCTGAAACAAAAGAGAATTATTCTGGAAACTTAAGATCTACTGAAATTTACCTTGCTAAGTTTAGACTCATTTGGGATACATCATTTTTTTCCTCTTCTATTTTTCACTTTTGAAATGGGGATGTATCCTATGCCTGTCTCAGCATTGTATTTTAGAACACACAACTTGTCTCCTTTTATAGGTCCACAGGTGGAGAGAAATTTTGCCTTAGGACGAATTATACCTAAGTGTCAACCAATATCTCTTTAGATGGCATTGGGTGAGGCTTTGAACTTCAGACTTTAGAGCTCATGCTAGAATGAGTTAAGACATTTTGGGATGCTGGGAGAGAGTGAATGTATTTTGCACGTGAGTAGGACATGAATTTTGTGGACATCAGGGGCAGAATGACTGAATTGTATCACCCCCCCCCCCCCCCGCACCCCCAGTGAGGATGGCCACATCATAATCTCCTCTCTTCCATTCTCCCAGAATTTTGGGTATGCATGCACACACACCTAGCATGATTTTCAAGCTACAAGGCCCAGGGCTTGAATCACTGTTGGCCATGTGGGAGTCCAGTACTTTAACCACCATGCCACCTGCTGGCTCCACCAATTGGTATATTTAAACTAAATTTGTTATAAATTTGTCTTTTGATACTCCTAAATTATGTATTGAGAACACACTTGTCAAGTAGAAAGGGAAATGAAATCAATGAAAAATCTTTTATGGACCTGCAGTTTCAGAAATGGATGAATGGGCTAGAAACTATGACAATAAGAACAACTAAAAGATGTTAACCATGGGAATACAATCCTCCTCTTCCTCCTCTTCCCTGGCACCACCTAAAGAAAAGTGGATGGGACCAGCAGATGGCATAATGGCTATGTTGCTGGACTCCCACGTAGTAGACTGCAGTTCAGTCCCAGACCTGGTTGCCTAAAACTCATTCTGGGCCTCTGTATGTGCATGCCCAAAATCCCAAGAGGTGGATGGAGGAGAAGGAACTGTGGCATGGCCATCCCTCCTGGAGGGTGATTTCTCTGTCTCTCTGGCAAACAAATGTACCCTACAGCAAAAATCTTTATCTAAAAAAAAATGGGTAAAAGTTCCATTTCTCTCTTCTCTCTCTTCAAGTTCTCTTCTTTCTTTTTTCCTCTACATAGTTCTTGCTCGAGAATCCTGAAGTCAGGCAGTTGTTTCTCTGCAGCTACAGTTTCTTAATGAAGGCATTATCTCTGATGCTGTACTTAATAGGTATTCTTATGGACTGAATTGTGTCCTTCCAGAATTCATATGTCATAGTTCTAACCTGAAGAAACACAGGATGTGACCTTAATTAGACATAGCACATTACTGATGTAATTAGTTAGGATGAAGTTATATTTGGGTTGGGTGGGTCCCTATTCCAATGTGACTGGGACCTATACCATGCAATGGAGATAATGATAATATGTGATTTGTAGTGTATTTGGAATGATGCAAGGAGTATTTAGTGTTTATTTATGTCACTTATTTTTCTGTAGTTCCTGAGTCATTCAAAGACATGTTATTCTACTCCTGGAAAAGGCTTAGTTAATTTTCTTGCACAGGATATCTGAAAATTAAAAGCTCATGCATTTTGTTACCTTGCCAGATCCTTGCAAACAGCAATTGTGATATACTAGTAGCACTTTACTGAGAGTTTGAATTTATCAGATGAACAAATCTATGGATTAAGAATAGAAGTTTTAAGGAATTTTTAAAGACTGCTAATTTGTTGAACACTTAGGGCCATAAATAAGTATGGATTTTCATAGCAACATACATTCACCCTGTCTTTTGATTTATAAGCAGTAACAACCATAGCATGTTGTTACAAAAGTCAGATTATAGAAGAAATGAGAGGTTCTGTGGTTGACTGGTGATAACTTAGTAAGGGTCTTTTAGTAGGATTTAAATATCCATCTGCCACTTTTTAATGTACATTGTAATATGCTGAAATATATTTAAGCTTTAAATTGTAAAATTTACTAAAAATATTCTTTAAAAAAAATGGAACCAACAGGTGACATGGTGGATAAGGCACTGGATACTCCCACATGGCTGACCATGGTATAGAAGCTTTAAAGTGATTGCTCTTTTTCAGAATGGTGAAGCAATTACAATTTCTTTTCTTTTTTTCTTAATAGAATTCTGATATCCAGGCCTGCAGTTGCTATATGATTTTTCTTAACACAGTTAAGTTAAGGAGCATTGATTCAGGCCTGGGTATAGTTAGAGATGAGGGACCCATTTCTGGAAGAACTGGCTTTGGGAGAGAAACTGACCTTTGCGACAGCAGAGATGTTAGAGGTCTGAGTATTTGGCAGTAGGTGTGTGTGTGTTGAATTAAATTTCTAAACTGGGAAAATGACAGTTGCCGACTGGGGATAGGCAACCTTTTGTAAAAAGCTATTCTTCTAGCCTTAAGACTGGGCTTCAGCACTTATGGAGTGTGTAAAGGCTATCCTTTGGCTTTGTCACTCTATTTTTTTTAAACCCTCATATTTTTTTATGAAACCTTTATTTTCCTTCCTTTTCCTCTCTCTGTCCAACCTTCTATCCTATATTTTACTTGATTTTAAAGTCTAATGACTTTATATTTTTCTTTCTATTCTTTCCCAAATTTGCTCATCCTTCATGTGAATTTTGAGCCAAACAATGCACTTCCTCTCCCAGGAGTAATTGTTGCTGAACCTTGGTCTCTTATGGACAACTTATGGGTCTTGTCAGAAATTGAATTGTATCACCCCCACATTCATGGTTATGGTCCTAACTTATGGTAACTAAGAATATGACTTTATTTTGAAATAGCATTGCTGCAGATATAATTAGTTAGATCACGATGAGGTCATATTGGGATAGAATGGACTTCTATTCCAATGTGGATGGCTTCCTTAAAAAGAAAAAAAAGGGAGGGACCAGCAGTTAGTGTAATGGCTACGTCACTGGACTCCCACATAGTCGACTGCAGTTTGTGTCCCAGACCTGGTGGCTTAAAAAATAAAAAAAACTCATGCTGGGCGCATGTGCATGCGTGCCCATGATCCCGAGAGGAGAATGGAGGATAAGGGATTGCGGCATGGCCATCCCCCCTGGGGGGGTGATTTCTCGCTTTCTCTCTCTCTGTCTGTCTCTGTCTGTCTGGCGAGCGCATGCGCCCTATAGCAAAAACCTCTAAAAAAAAAAAAAGGAGAAATTTAATCACAAACAAGCAATTTATACCATGTGAATTGTCAAGGTGAAGATTGAAGTGATGCACCTACAAACCAAGGAATATCTAAGATTACAGGCAGAGTACTGGAACTAGGAAAGAGACAGAATATATTCTCCTTTACAACCCTCAGACGGGACCAATCCTATTGACCCTTGATCTTGAACTTTGAGCCTCTAGAACTGTGAAACAGGTCAGCTCTGTTGTCCTAAGCCATTTAGTTTGTGGCTCTTTGCTATGGTGGTCCTAGTGAACTGATACTATTAAAGCCATCTCAGATAGCAGAAAGGTGGTTGGAGAGCTTATCTGAAGAAGTAGAGGCAAAGCCCCTACTTGAGAGACCAGGAAGGGCTAGCATCTACCCACATGCTTCTACTCATGCAATTTAGAATCATAATTCAACTTAGAATTTGTTACAGCTCAGCTCCAGCTTGGCTAACACCATTTTGTGTGTTCCTTAAAGACTTGTTGTCTGTCTCTGCCTGCCTCTGAGTGACAGCACAACTGGGGGCCAGGGGATCATCAAATAGTCATTGCTTTTTAACACCAGGAAATGCCATCTTTTGTATGACTTCTTGATATGGTGTAGATGGGGGGCTGTCTTGTTGATTGCTGGGTTACCTCAGGCAATTTATATTCACAAACTATCTTCTTGGAGAGCATATGTTTTTTGTTTCAGTGCAAAATGAAAATGTGGGTCTGGCTGGGGTGGTAAATTCAGTCTCCCCTTCTAAAAGTGCTAGGTGTACTACCTTGTTCCTGGACATGTCTGGTCCTAAACTGAAGTGAACAAGGCACCCCACCCTCTAGTCACCCATGACTTATGCAGTGGTGCTGTTATCACAGTACAAGATGAGTGCTGTCTTGTTCTGTCGCAGGGTGCTATAGGGTGAGCATCTGGTACTGATCCTCTCCCTACTTGGGGTGGAGAATGACGATGGGATGCAGTACAACTTGGAGTCAACCCCATGTGGACAGCGGCAGTGATGATGTGATAGAACCAGGAATGAGGAGAAGAGATTATGCCAGGGTATCAGGGAGTAGAGAATGTACAGATGAGAACCCATTCTAGGAGGTGGACAGGCAAGGATTTAATGGAAGATAAGACTGTGTGTAAGGCAAAGCCCTTTTCTTCATTGTCCTATTGGACTTCACTTATGAAACACAAGTTCGAAGATAATATTATTAAGAATTTCAAGTTACAATAAAAAGCATTAAAGTATGACTTAATGGTCTTCCTGAGAGTGGGACCCTCTATGACTGCACTGGTCATGGGTCTAAGGCACTGGTCCTAAAGAGAGGCAACAGAGTGGAATATTTTTAAGAAAATAAATACTTTGATTTCATGTGCATCATCATGAATGTCATAGCTTGAGGTTGATTCTGCAGGCAGGAAAAACAATGAGGAAATGCATGGGTGACGTCATGCTTTTGATGGTTGGTTTCAAGACCAGATTCATAGAAGGCTAGGGCTTGGTGACTAAGAAAGATCATCTAGTGTAATGCCTTCATTGGACATGTGAAAAGATGGAAACTTGCAAAGAGCCCCAGGGTCACCCAGCTGGTTATGATTTAATCTAGGACAAGAAACTGTTATTTTGCTATTAAACTGACTTAAGAAAGGTCTGGGGAAACTCTTGAGAGTGACAGATATGTTTATTATCTTGATTGTGGGGCTGGTGTTTAGATTTGTTAAAACTTATCAAACTGTACTCTTTAAATATTTGCAATTTATCATTTACCAATTGTACCTTACTAGGTACTTAAAATAGGCTGCTTAAAAATATTTAAAGCAATAGTCAAATAAAACAACAACAACTTGGTTTAAGAATAAGGCAAATAGTGGGCTGTTCCTAAAGCCTAGTACTTAAGGGAACTGGGTCCCACATGGCCAGCTGCAGTTTGATTCCTGGCCTGGCAGCTTGAAAAATAGACAGGGTACAGGTGTATGCATGCCCAAAATGTCAACAGGATGAAGAAATGGAGGAAAACGATCATGCCCTATTGTGGGGGGGAAGGGTGTTTATTTTCTGTCTCTGTGTCTCTCTCTTTGGTGAGTACACTCACCCTCTGGCAATTAGAAACAAGAATAAGGCAAATAACAGATTAAGCTTTTCTAAAATATAGGGGAACAAAACTAAGCAGTTTGTTAAAAAAACCTTATTTTGTATTTTAAATTCATTTATTTATTGAGGGCAGGCATTCCCACAGGGTCCTGCCACATTGTGACTCTTCCACCAGCCCTCCAGTCAGTCAGGTCATTGGCGTGCTCAGGTGAACCCGGTATCCAAACCTGGGGTCCCACATAGCTCCAATCTTAGGCAGTGGTGCCTCACTGCCTGTGCCACTGTGACTGCCAAAAAGAACCTTATTTTTGAGGAAAAGATTGAGAGATTTAAAGGATTAATCTACGTTTGACTTCCTTTGATGGGAAGAGTGTTTCTGTCACTTATATAGGCAGGGACAAGGCTCCCCACCACTTGAAGGCTTGAACTCCACCCTCCTCCCTTGAAAGAGAACCTGGCACAGAGCAGGGGGCTGGTAAGGCCTTCTGATTCTTCACAGGCACCTGGGCTTCAGTATAATTTGATCTATTATCTTTCTTCAGAGAACACATGAAAAAAAATCAGTCAGCAGGGAGGCAGATTAGAGCAGTTTAAAGAAAAACATTAGAAGCTGTGAAAATAAAAATGAAGAACATAGATTTTTCAGCTTTATGATGAAGTTCAGGGCCTTTTATGCCTCTTGGGGGATTGATTGCAAGCCTAGGGAAGTTCTTGGGAGGGTGCTTGGCTACTCACCGCTCTGTTCTCTCACTGGGAGGCAGCAAGACCTCTCTGTGAGTTCCTGCTGTCCTCTCTGAGGAAAGCTATCTTTGCTTGATGGGGTTGGACAGCTCACCAGCAGATGAACGTCAGGGGATGTACGTGCTTGCAGTTCTTTAGGAAGAGCATGTGACAAGGGCCAGTAGCTGGTGTGGCGAAGATACTAGGCTCTTGCATGGCTGACTACGGTTCGAGTCCTGGATTGGGTGGCTTTCTTTCTTTCTTTTAAAGAAATATTTAATTTTATTCATTGTCATTATTTTATTTCTTTGAAGTTGACCAGAGAGAGACAGAGAGAAAGAAGGAAAGTGAGAAAGCAAGCTGCCAGGTCCGGGACTCGAACCATGGGGTGGCTTGCTTTCTTACTACCCCTGTTCTCCTGTCTATCTCTATAGCAAATTAATAACAATAATAATAATGATAAATAAATTTTTTACAAAAAGAGCTTATGACAGCCAGACCCCAAGACCACACTAATTTTTTCTAAATCCTGGGTTCTCATTTAAAAGAGGGATGGAGGTCCACTTGTGCATTCTCTCCACCACCAGAGATGCCTGGAGAGAGGACTGAACTATCCCCAATGACATCGTTGGGTCACTTGTTCTTTAACAGCCTAGTCTGAGGTGGATTGTGTCTTCTCTGCAGAACTGTCACTTCCACACTCCTTTCCTATCTGCTTAGTTGGAAGATTTCTGAGGGCCAAGCTCTGAGAAACACAGCCAAGCTCTTGTAAGTTGGGTGGAGTAAGATGGGGAACAGTGAGTGTTGTCATTGCTGCTCAGGATCTGGGTACCTGGGCATGTGTGGAGGACCTGAGAGGGTCCACAAAGGGGCAAACAGTGAAATTTCTGTACAAAGATTTTATGGCTCCTGTGGTTAGGTCAGACTTTTGTATTTGGAAATGCTGTGTGCACAAGAGAGTGACCCCACAAAAAAAACTTTAGCTGTAAATGGAAAGGATCTACTTCTTTTCCAGTGCTACTTTTATTTTCATGGTTAATTATTTATTCATAAATCTTGCCTCAGAAATTTCATATTGGCTTCTAAGCAATAAAAGCTCAAGGTCACAGGGGAAGTGTTTTCAAATGCTAAGTGATCTTCCTCCAACCTAATGTTGTAAAAATTTTATTTCAGGAGTAGTGTTGCTCACAGGAGAGGTGAAGACTTAATTTTAGCTCCCAGATGAAATATTGACTTCTGGGCTGATGAGGGGGATGGAAGACAGCATGGATCAAAGTAATGAGGGCTATGGCTGAGCTGTCTCCACCCTGACGTGGCAACCCTTTATTATGAGATGACCTTTACAAAATGATGATGTGCATGTGCTGGGGGTGATGCTGGGAGTCCTAGAAAGGAGTTTCAGGGATGCTAGGCCACTGCTGATTCTTGTCTCTGCTCGAAACAAATAAAAAATACTCAAAGGAAAAGCTCCATTTTTCTTGTCCTCTGTTTGACAGCTTTGCATATGTGTGTTTGAGAAAAAACTTGCTTTCACATTCAAAACAAAATTTGCTTTTACATTGATAAGAACACTACATTGGTTATCTTAAAAATGCTATATTTCTCCCCTCACTATACCACTGTGGACTAGGGTCAGCCAACAAGGTGAAAATCGTTCTTATGAGATGAAGGTTAATAACTGAGATTCTAGTCATTTTTATGTATTAATTATAGATTGATTGACTCTTTAAGGTTTTAATATTATTTTCAAATAGTTGAACATAGAATACATTCAAAAGGCACCAAAAGTAAGTCCTGTTCCTCCAACATGGTGTTCTCTGTCCTTTAGACCCATCTCCAGAAGCAGCCTCTTAATGATTTCATTAATATTCTTTCAGAGATGCTTTATGCTTATGAACTTTGTATATATGTGTGTTTGTGTGTATAAATTCACTAGAGATAGTATATTAGCACTTTTCTTGAGGAAACTCTGTATCAGTTCAAATAGCAACTACAACATCTTACTATGTTAGATGTCCCAGCATCCTGTAGTATAATTGGATCAAGAACTCAGCATCCTTAATTTCTTTTCTCCTCCCTTCCCACAACACCCAGTTATTTTCCTTTGTTCTTGAGATGGTGGCAAAGAAGACCTTCTAAGTATAATTATTATATTTGTTAGGGTATTGGCAACAAATAACTTCCAAAGTGTAATTGCTTCAATGAGGTAGAAATTACCTCTCCCTCAGATGCCAACCCAGAGAGAAGTGTTCTGGGGCCAGTAGGATAACAATGGTGTCCTCCAAGTAGTTCTCCCACTTCTGAGTACAAGACAGATGATCAATTCTTATCATTTCTCCTGTGAACAGGGAAAAAAGGGAAAAGCACACGCACATTCTTTTTCAGCCTGTATATAAAGCATTTTATTCCTGTTTGCATCCTGACAATCAGAGCTTTGCCACAAAAGCCACGTAAGGTGCCCAGTTAAAATTTGGCATTTCTGTCACTAAAGAAGGGAGAATGGCTATTGTTGACCGGTAGTCTTTGTTGAGGTCTAGTAATCCCATTTGGATAATGGCTGTGGGAACCTGCTAGTCATCAGGAAGAAAATGTTTTCAGTTTTCCTAAAAGGGGTCAGGGTGATATCTTGTCTTACAGCTTGTCTCCAAGACTGTGCATGATCCCAAGTGGAGGAGAGCACATTGGATGAAGCTGAAAACTTAATTTTTTAATGTTTATGGTGACAAGGAATCTCAGACTTCAGGTACTGGTGACATAACTTGATGCAGATGGGAGGAAAGGTACGGCTGTCCATCATTTCTTTACAGAACACTGTGATGTCCTTCAGTGAAGAAAGGAATTTAAACTAGCAGAGACAGACATGAACAGAACACAGCAGCAAATCATATAGCATAGCTGGCAAGTGACAGGGAGAGAAACAGAGAAGAGGATGCTATCGGGTAATGACGGTGAAGACCGTTATGATTTTGGAAGAGTGGCCTTTAGAAGGCCTCTCTGAGAAAATGACTTTGAGACAAGATGAGGGGTATATCAAAGGTGTGCTATGTGGATAAAGGAAATGCAAAGGTGGGATCGTGCCCAGTGTGTTTGTGGAATAACAAGGCCGGTATAAGTGAGGGAGAGAGAGGAGGTGAGGTCAGGGAGATGAGGGAATCACATCACATAGAGCCTTGTAAGAAGGTTGACTTTTATGCAGAGTGAGATGAGACGGTACCAGAGGGTTTTGGGCAAAGAAATGGCATGATATGATGTACTTTAAAGCCTCCCTCTGAGTTGAGTTGAAAATAATGCTAGGAAGGCAAGGGCTACTGCA
Organism: Tupaia tana; assembly: GCA_026018925.1. NCBI lineage: Eukaryota > Metazoa > Chordata > Mammalia > Scandentia > Tupaiidae > Tupaia > Tupaia tana. The sequence goes on from JAKSZU010000007.1 coordinate 135,975,231, forward strand.
AATATTTAGGTAAAGGATGATTTTGTTAGAATAGGTAGTAGAAAAGTCACAGTCAGGATGGATTTTAAAGGTAAAGCCTACAGCATGATGAAGGATGGCTCTAGGGTTTCTAGCCTGATAACCGCAGGATGGAGCTGCCATTTCCTGAGTTGCAGAAAATACAGGAGGAGTGAGTTTTGGAGGAAGATTGGGAGTTCAGACCTTTGATGTGTAAGATTTAGGATGGGTATTAGACATCTGTGTAACATAATTTGAAATCCCGAATTTAGCTGTGCCTTTGGTCAGATATAGCTTTAAAATTTTCCAGTTCTATGAGCCAATCTAGTATTTTTCATACTGAGATTTTTGCCTCAATGACTGTAGACAAAGTCCTGGTTTATTTAGTCCCTTACCTATTCATTAACTGCCTCTTTTTCACATTTGTCATCTGAAAGTTCACTGTCACTGTCTATATCTCATCTATTGTCTGTCTTAGGTTATAATTTGTGAAAAGACTAAATTTAAGATTGTAAATGTCTCTTCATAGCTTCCTCTGTGTGTGTTTGTGTGTGTGTGTAAGGGAGGAAGGGAAGGAGGGAGAGGGAGAGAGGGGGAGGGGGGAGAGAGAGAGAGAAAGAGAGAGCATGTTTTGAGAAAGGCATTAAGAAATTGTTTTATGATAATTAAATTTAAAAGACATTTATTGAGTGGTGAATATAATAGTGCCTGTCTTCATGAACAAAGAAGATAGATACATTAACAAATAGCTGTAATGCAATGTGACAAGAGCCATAATGGAAGTATGGAAATATATATCTGAGGGAAATTAATCCTGAGGGGGGAAATAATGGCCTCTTACTATACTAGAAGAGATTGTGTAAGAAAGCATCAGATTTGAAATTCGGAAACCAGCATTCAGGCTTTCATTTTACAAATGATGAGATGTGTGACTTTGGAAAAGACATTTTACTGTTCTGAAATAAATATTGGACATTTAAGTGATGTGATTTTAAATCCTAGGACTCAGCTATGCCTTCAGTCATATCTGCTCTTTGAATTTTACAACTCTGAGTGACTAGGACTCCTATGGTCCTAATCTATTAAGCAGTCAAAATTATATCTGCACTGTCTAGCCTGTGGGGCCATTAGAATGGTTAAAAAACTGCTAAGATATGGAACCAAACCAAATGCCCATGAACAGATGAATGGATTGAAAAAGTGTGGCACATTTACTCTATGGAATACTACTCAGCCATAGAAAATAACAAGTTCCTCGTTTTTAACAGAAAGTGGATGAGTATGGAAGATTAAGTGCTGAGTGAAGCAAGCCAGGCTATGAAGGAGAGCCACTGTATGTCTCCACTAAATATATATTGAGTGTCCGCACTCTATAGCCAAAACTGAATGACTACAGGATATAGAAACATAGTAAATGGTTATCAATGCCAGATACAGTGTGGGAAAATGGTGGGTGAAGGAGTAGAGTCTGAGGAAAGACATTAAGGAGAAAAATAGAGAGGGACAAATCTGTTGAAGATAACATGTATAGTATTATCAACTGGACTGGTGAGAAATATATACATGTTGGAATATTCACTTTGCAAACTAAGTGACATATGTGATTGCATGTATAAAATAAATTGAAATAATGAAATATATATACAAAAAAAGAGAGAAAGCAATCCTCCAAGTCCGGAACTTGAATGGTGGTCAGCTGTGTGGGAGTCCAGTGCCTTAACCACTGTGCTACCTGCCAGCCCTGGTAATACATGTTAAGTGGTTTAATTTAGCCATTCCCCAAAGTTTACATCAATCAAAACATCTTTCTATATATAATAAATTTGTAAAAATAAAAAATAGAAATAAAAAATAAATGAATAAACAAGTAAAAAAAGAATTGTAATAATAGATATCAAGTTGCTTGTACAATGCCAAGAAGGTAGATGTTTTTTATAATAAAGATATCTGTGAAATACCCAAATTTCTTAAATTGTATGATGTTTTTCAAGATAATAGAAGGAAAAGTTTCCATGGGAAACAAGAAAGATTGTGTTTCCCCTTCCAGAGATCTACTGCTACAGTCTTTCAAACTAACATTGAAGATGCGACAGCCTGAAGACCAAGTCTAATGACACATGTATTTATCTGCTAAAACAAAAGGTCTCGCCGTTGCCTTTTCTCTTGGTTAAAGTGCTGTGAATGGTATTTAAAGGCTGCCAGAGGATGGGAGATCAAGAGAGAATGAAAGTTGTATGTGTATGGCTGAGTGAGTAATACTTAGAGAACTTGTGTAGAAATCTTGTATCTCCAATGTCAGTAAGAATGAAGAGGTCAAAAATCAGCCTTCCCATTAGATTTTTTTCTCTAAAACAGCAAAACAAACAAAAAAGCAACAAAACGTGTGTTTAATTTCTGAGAGTTAAAAAATAGACATGGAGGCTGTCAGTTACACATCCTTAGGAGCAGCTGATCTGGAATGTTTCAATGAGTGACTAAGCACAAATAATCTGGAGAGTAGGCAAGGCTTCCCAGCTCTGGCTAGATAGTTGTTTTTGTTGTTTGTTGCACTCAATAGATTGAAGTTTGAAATTCTAGGATATAAGTGTTATCTTCAGGGAGGTAGGGTAGGGAAAGGATAATGCAAAGGATGGGGACCATGGCTGGAAGAAATGTTTTATATATACAAAAAGTATAAAGGATATAAAATAATGATGTTTACTTTGCAAAGTGTTTTTTGAAGGCTGATTTTTTAAGACTTTTCAAATTAGTGCTTATAGTTTTAGTTCAGTGTCCTCTTAGACATGGAACTATAAGAAAGGGTTATTGTAGTCTGCAAAACATAGGAGTTAATTCGACACTAAGATAACAGAGGAATTTGACAAGAACAGAAAATGGTAAAGTGTCTAAGAAGCAAAATCAGACTATCCATGACTTTGGACATTACTATCCCTTTATATCTCTTCCTCCTCTTTGTAACATTTAATACAGTATAATTAGAATTGGTCAGCATGGGGCCTGGTGGTTAAGGTGGCTGGATCCCATATGGTCAATTGCATGGTTTGAGTCTCAGACCCAGTGGCTTGAAAAACACACTTGGTGCATATACGTGCATGCCCAAAACTCTGAGAGGAGAATGTAGGAAAAAGGATTGCAGCATGGCCATGCCCCCAGGGAGTGCTATCTCACGTTCTCTCTTTCTCTGGTGAGTACATATACCTTCTAGAAAATTTGAAAAAAAAAAAAAGTAATTGAATGATAAAGGAGTGTTTCTAGGATATATTTGGATCTTAAATATAGCTTAATGGTCCAATTTCTGAATGTCATAGATTAATAAAATATTAGGACTAGAAATTTCCTGCCATTTCCTTACTTATCCTCATTCGACCTGTGCTAGTACCTAGAGTTTACAAAACTGTATCTCATATATGGGATATCTAGAAAAAGGGACTCTGGCCAGCAAAATTTAAGCAAGTTTCCTTTAATAGGACCTGTGGAGTCTTTCCCATTCTTTCTTCCTTTATTTCTTTTTTTAAAATTTGCTAGAAGGTGTGTGCACTCATAGGATAGAGAGAGAGAGAGAGAGCGAGAGAGAGAGAGAGAGAGAGAGAGAGAGAGAGAGAGACTGAGACCACCCCCCATGGGAAATGGTCATGCCACAATCTTTTCCCCATTTCTCCCTTCTGTTGGGATTTTGTGCTCACACTTCACATGGTCGGTGTGTTTTTCAAGCCACCAAATCTGGGACTTGAACTGTGTGGTCAGCCATGTGAGATCCAGCTCATGTAACCGGTAGGCTAGGGGCTGGCCCTTGAATCTTTAGTATTCTAATATATGCTGAGAATATCCAAGATGGGAAAGAGGTGGAGAGTCAAATATGGCATGTACAACATCCAGAGTTTCCCCAGTTAATTATATTTGCTAACAAACAATATGCCAGCTTGCACTTTTCTCTTTTTATGCTTGTGTCTCAGTGAAATTTTGTGTCCTTACAACGTTCAGGATTTAAATGATAGTGGTTTTCATTGTTGTTTACTTCCTTTAAAAATATTGCTTAAATTTTTTGAAGCAAAATAAAAACTGTAATACCCCTCCCTTTTTATTTAAGCTTTATTGAAATCTAGTTGATGTATAAACATATATAGGTAGGGGTCTTCAAAAAGTTCATGGAAAGTGCATATTATGAAAAACCTATGCATGGGTTTAAAAAAATTTTTTTGCAACAAAATAAACTCATACTTGAATACCATTTTTCCACAAACTTTTTATAATTCCCCATGTATATAAAAAATACCATTTGATAAATTTTGTTATATGTGTACATTCGGGAATCCATCATCACAATCAAGATAACGAGCGTCTCCAACACTTCCCTTAATTTTCTTGCCTCTTTCCTTCTTCCTCCTATCTCCAGCTTACTCCTACTCTATTCCCAAGCAGCCATTGATGTGTTTTCTATCACTACTGTTTCCATTTTGTAGAATTTTATATAAATGAAATAATACAGTATGTACTCTCTCTTTTTGGGGGGAAGAGGGTATCTTCCCCACTGCAAAAATACTTTGAGATTTATCCATGTCATTTCCTTTTCAATAGTTAATTCTTTTTCATGGATGAATACTGTTTCTTTACATAGGTATACCCGCTTACCTGAATATGATAGCTATTTGATTTGCTTGTAGTTTCCTACTGCAATGAATATTTATGTGGACACAGGATTTCATTTTTCTTGGAAATACCTAGGAATAAAATGGCTTGATCATACCACAGGTATATGTTTATATACATAAAACTGCCAAACTGTTTTTGAAAATGATTCTGCCATGTGATTGGGTCATCTGAAAAGTAATGAAGTGTTTTTCTGTTTTTCTATACAAAATGTGTCATGATTTTTCCAACAACCCAATATAGTCTCACTAGCAGAGTATGAGAGTTTCATTTATTCCCCCATATTTTTACCATAACTTGGTATACTCAATGTTTTTCATTTTAGTCATTCTGATAGATATGTGGGTATATTCCTGTGGTGTTAATTTGTATCTCTTTAATGATCAGTGATGCTGAACATCTTTTTTTGTGCTTATTTGCCACCTTTATATCTTCTTTAGTGAAGTGTCTGTTTAAATCTTTTGGCCATTTAAAACATTTAGCTTATCATTTTTTCTTATTGTTTTTTCTTATTATTAAGAGTTCTTTATATATTCTAGATATAAGTCTTTTACGTGGTTAGCAAGTTTTTCTTCCAGTTTTTGATTTGTCTTTTAATTTCATAATAGTGAATTTGGAGAACAGACATTTTAAATTTAGATGTTCACTTTATCAATTTTTTCTTTATCAATCTTGCTTTAATGTTATATTTAAGAAATCTTTGACAAATTGAAAGTTGCAAAGACTTTCTTTTATGTTTTATTCTAGAAGTTGCATAGTTTTAGGCATTTATATTTATAATTCATTTTAGTTAATTTTTGTATATTATATAAGGTATTGCTTTTTGGCACATGGCTATCCAATTGTTCTGGCACCATAATACAGCTATCATTTGCCCACTGAATTACCTTTGCACCTTTATAAAAATCCAGTTGTCCAGATATGTCTGGGTTTAATTTGGGCTCTCTCTTCTGATTCATTGATCTGTTTGTCTATCTATATGCCAATACTGCACTGTCTTGGTTTCAGTATCTCAGGGGCAAGCACACTTTTCCTATAATGAATCAAATAGTAAATATTTTAGGCTCTGAGAGAAACGTGTCCTCTGTAGCATTTTAAAAAATAACCAGTTAAAAATATAAAAGCCATTTTTAGCTTGAGGACTATAAAAAACTGGCCATGGGCTGAATTTACTCTGTAGGTCTTAATTTCTTAGCTCTTTCTTCATAATACATTTTGAAAGTGGGTTGCATTAGTCCTCCAACTTTGTTTTTCATTTTTAAGTTTGTTTTGGCTATTTTAGTCCCTTATATGTCATACGAATTTTAAAATCAACTTGTCAGTTTCTACAAAACATCTGAGATTTTGGGACCAGCAATTGGTGTAATGGCTGTGTCGCTGGACTCCCATGTAGTTGACCGCATTTCGAGTCCCGGACCCGGTGGCTTAAACTCACGCCGGGCTCATGTGCGTGCATGCCCAAGATCCCAAGGGGAGAATGGAGGAGAAGGGATTACAGTGTGGCCATCCCCCCTGGGGGGTGATTTCTCACTTTCTGTCTCTCTGTCTCTGTCTTTCTGGTGAGTGCATGTGCCCTATAGCAAAAACCTGTCCAAAAAAAGAGAAAAGAAAACCAAAACATCTGAAATTTTGATCGGCCTTTGGTTTAGGGTTGCATTGATTTCTTGAGTCAATTTTGGGAGAAATGATGTCTTAGTATATCAAATTATGTTATGAACAAAAAATCTAAAGGTAACATCATATCTAAATGATCAAAGACATTCTTTCTCACTGTTATGGGCTAAATTATGTCTCCTCCAAAATTCTCCATTTATCTAGATATTTCCTAATTTTTCTCAGCAATTAACAGTGTACAGGTCTTGTGCACTTGTCATATATAAACCTAGGTACTTAATATATTTTGAAGCCACTGTAAGTAGTAATGTTTTGAAATTTCATTTGTTTTGTTGCTTGTGTACAGAAATACAATTGAAGTTTTTAGTACTGATTTTGTAAACTGCAAACTTGCTAAACTCAATAATTCTGACACCTTCTTTTATATAGTCCATAAGAATTTCTACATAAACAGTTGTATTATTTACAACTAAAGATATATTTTTTTTCCTGAGAAATTTTTATTTCTTGTCTTTTTGTATTGGCTATAACATGCAGGATAATGTTGAATAGGAATGAAAACATATTTATTTTTTTCTTGATCTTAGGGAATGATCAATTTGTTAGGGATGCTATAACAAAATAGTGTAGACTGGGTGACTTAAACAATAGAAATTAATTTTTTTATAGTTCAAGAGTCTAAAAGTCCATGATTGAGGTGTTGACAGGTTTAATATCTTTTGAGGTCTCCCTTCTTGTCTTGTAGATGGGTGCCTTTTTTCAGATCTTTCCTCTGTGCCTATATTCTAATCTCTTATTTTTATAAGGATACCAGTCTAATTGTATTAAGGCCTGCTTATATATCTGCCTTTTACCTTAATTACCTCTTTAAAGGCTCTATCGCCAAAGATAGTCAAATTTGAGATACTGAGGGTTAGGATTTGACATATAAATTTTGGAGGGGACACAATTTAGTCCATAACAGGGATGTTACTCTTAGTTTTTTTTTTTTTTTTTTTTTTTTTGGTAGATGCCCTTTATAATATTTTGTCATATCATGTGGAAATTCTCTATTCTTAGTTTGTTCAGAGTATTTATCAAGAATTAATAGAATGAATGCTAAAGTATGTCAAGTGGTTTTTCTACATCTGTTGAGATAATTTTTTTTTTTTAGTTTAGTTGTGTCTTTGATATTAAACCAACCTTGTATTCCTAGAACAAGCTTTAGTTGGTCTTGATGTATTAACCTTTTTTTATATGTATGTATTTTTTTACTATATACAATTGATATAATAATTGCACATAATTATGGGATACATTTATTTTTTAAGATTTGAATACAATGTGTAATGGTCAAATCAGGATAATGAACATATTAAAAATTTCAAACATTTACTTTATTACTTTACATTAAGAACATTCAAAATCTTTTAGCTATTTAAAATATATAGTAAATCTGGAGTCAGTAAATTATTGTTAACTATAGTTACCCTGCTGTGCTGTAAAACACTAGAACATATTCCTCTCATCTAAATGTAATTTTGTACCTGTTCATCGACTTATGTCTCCCTCTTCCCCGACTCTTCTCAGCCTCTAGTAATCATTATTTTACTTTCTACTTCTATGAGGTCAGCTTTGTTAGTTTTTGCTGATTGACAACATTATTTTTCTCTTTCTGTGCCTAGCTTATTTAAAATAATGTCCTCCAAGTTCACCCATGTTGCTTCCAATGAGAAGATTTCATTCTTTTAAGTGGCAAAATAATTTTCCATTGTGTATACATAATGTAATTAAAAAAAAAAAAAAAAAAAAAAAAAAAAACACTGTCGGGACCAGCAGTTAGCGTAATGGCTATGTCACTGGACTCCCACGTGGTCGACCGTGGTTCAAGTATGGGACCTGGAGGCTTAAACTCACACCGGGTGCGTGTGCGTGCATGCCCAAGATCCCAAGAGGAGAATGGAGGAGAAGGGACTGCGGCGTGGCCGTCGCCCCTGTGGGGTGATTTCTCGCTTTCTGTCTCTCTGTCTCTCTGGTGAGCGCACGTGCCCTATAGCAAAAACCTCTCAAAAAAAAAAAAAAAAAAAAAAAGAAAAAAAACACTGTCTGTTGATGGACACTTAGGTTGATTCTATATCTTGGCTACTGTGAATACTGCAATAAGCATCAAAATGAATGTTTTTCTATGACATACTGATTTTCTTTGATTGTTGGATCATATGGCAGTTCTATTTTTAGTTTTTAAAAGAATTTCCATAATTTTTTATAATGACTGTACTAATTTACATTTTCACCAATAGTGTAAGAGAGATCCCCTTTCTCTGCATTCTTACCAGCATTTGTTATTTGCCTTTTTTGTTAATAGCCATTGTAAATGAGATGAGATTATACCTCATTGTGGTTTTTACTATATTTCCTTGATGATTGGTGATGTTTAGCATTGTTTTACATGTTTGTTGACCATTTATATGTTTTCTCTTGAAAACTGTTTCTTCAGGTAAATTGCCAATTTGTTATAACACTTTCCAGAGTTACCTGAGAATTTTCCTTTATCTACTTTGGTCAGTGAGAGATTCTGCACTGAGAAGAGAACCTAAGCTCCTGTAGATCCTGTAAGGAGCAGCTGAGTACTGCTAGAAGGGTGCAGCCCAGTTTGCAACTTTTACAAAGAATCTGCCTTATTGACTATGTAAAAGTTCTAGCTGGCGAATGCAATCATAATTTAAACTTTTATTTTTATGGTTAAACCTCCTGATTATCTAACTTGTATTTGAGGTAAGATCTAGATCTGCCCCAGTCTGAGAATGTATCCAAGAACAGGGTCCAAAGGGGAAGAAGAGAAAACAGGAGTACCATAAGGCAGGCAGGAAGAAGGCAGCCAGGAGCTCTGGCCTTAACTCATCCCACTGTGTGCCTTGAGATTCCCACTCTACCAGGTTGCTGGACAGGATGTTCCCTAGCTTTTGTCACTGATACAGAGGCCCATCCAAAGCCGGTTCTGATATTTTTATTACAGGGCTGCCTGAATGTCTCTCCTATGTGGAAATGGCTGGCCAGTCTGAATTGATTTTTTTTTGCCACTTGATAAACAAACATGCCAAGGGGAAACTGAAACACTTTAGCCTTGAGTGTAAGAGTTGTAGCAAAATTTTTCTAAGAGAGTTTTCAGTGAGTGCCTTTGCAAAGAGGTTTTTACCAGCTTAACCATGCTTATCTTTTTTCCCCCACCCTGGAAAATCTTATATCTTCTGGAAGGGCCATTAAGCTTGTAAACTTGCACATATTAGTAGAATTGCACATATTCAGATTATATACCCACTTTAAAATCAGGTTATTTATTTGTTTGCTGCTGTTTTTCTTTTCTTTTCTTTTTTTTTTTTTTTTTTTTTTGTAGAGAATTTTGCATTATCGTATGTCTACTCACCAGAGAGAGAGAGGGAGACAGAGATAGTTAAAGGTGAAGTGAGAAATCACCCCCCCCCCCCCCCAAGGGGGATGGTCATGCCACAGTTCCTTTTCCTCCATTCTCCTCATGGGATCTTGGGCATCCACGCAGGTGCACCCAGAGTTACGTTTCAGGCCACCAGGTCCGAGATGGAACCATGGACCCACAGTCAGCCATGTGGCAATCCAGTGATGTAACTGCTACAACAACATCTGCTGGCCCCAAATGTTGAGTTGTTTGAGTTTCTTGTATATTCTTGTTATTAATCCTGTGTTGGATGTATAAAAATATTTTCTCCCACTGTGTTGGTTGTCTCTTCTGTTGATTATTTCCTTTGAAGCATGAAATCCTATTTGTTTATTATTGCTCTTATTACCTGTGCTTTCAAGGTCTTATCTGGGAAGATTTGCCCAGACTAATGTCCTGAAGCTTTTCCCTTGTTTTCTTATAGTAGTTTCATAGTTTCTGTTTTACAATTTATGCTTAAATTTTTAATTCATTTTGAGTTTTTTTGTTTTGTTTTGTTTTTGGTAGAGATAAGGATTTAACTTCATTTTTTTACATATGATAATTTAATTTTCCTAGCATCTTTTCTTTAAAAAAACCCATCATTTACACTGAAAGTTCTTGGAGCCCTGTTGAAAATCATTTGGCCTTATATACATGGACTTCTTTCTGGGTTCTTTTTCTGTTCCTATGTGTTTTTATACCAGTATTATGCTGTTCCTGTTTCTCAAGCTTTGTATTATATATATATATTTTTTAAAGAATTATTTTATTTAACTTTATTTATTATTATATCATTATTATTTTTCAGTTTGATCAGAGAGAGACAGAGAGAGAGAGAGAGAGAGAGAGAGAGAGAGAGAGAGAGAGGAAGTGAGAAAGCAAGCCACCAGGTCCGAGACTTGAACCGCGGTCGGCCATGTGGGAGTCCAGCGCCCTTAACCACCACGCCACTTGCCAGCCCCAAGCTTTGTATTATATTTTGAAGTCACATAGTGACTTCAAATAATAAAGCCTCTAGCTTTGTTATTTTTGCTCAGGATTGCTTTGGCTAGTCAAGATCTTTTATGGTTTCATACAAATCTTGTACTTTTTTTCTATTTGTGTGAAGAATGCTATTGGTGTTTTGATAAGAATTGTGTTGAACGTGTACATTGTTCTGGATAGTATGAACATTTTAATAACATTAAGTCTTCCAATCCATAAACATGGGATATTGTTTCATTTTTGTATACATTCTTTAATTTCTTTCATCAGTGTTTTATAGTTTTCATATTTTCAATTTACTATTAGATTCAGTTTTCTGAGATGTACTAGCTAGTAAAGCAACCAAATTACTGAAATGTAAGTGAAACTTATACACGAAACATTAAGAAGTAAGGTAAAAACTACAAGAATTATTTGAAAGAAAGGGTGGTGAGTTTTAAAAATGGAAGAAATAGATGTTTAATACTTTGCATGTAAAGTAGAACTTTATGTTGCTATCACTAAAAACCATATATAATTACTGTTTCAAAATTTTTGCTTGGAAATATTGGATAATTCTTCAGTAAAGCAGTAGATCAAACATCAACTTTCAATGACACAATAACTTCATGTGTTTCTTTTTTATGATTTTTAAAATTTAGTTATTTCATGAATGAGGAGAGAGAGAGCAACCCTAATAGGATCTCAATACCACCGTTCACCCTCAGCCCTCTGTCAGCTTTGTGTAACATGCAAGTGTGACACCTGAATACTCAGGAAGTCCTCCAGACTTGAGGTTTGTGAGGTAACTACCTAAGTCAAGGAACTTGGGCTGAAGGAAAATCTATGGATTGTCTTCTTTATCAAGAAGGTCTTGCTATGAAAAATATGTCAGTTGGGCCAGCCAGTGGTGTGGTTAAGATGGCTGAATCCCACATGGCTGATCATGTGGTTTGAGTCTCACACATGGCAGCTTAAAAATCATGCCAGGTTAATGTGTATGTGTATGCCCGTGGTTCGTGTCTCGGAAAATCCCTAAAGAAGAGAAATGGAAGAGAAGAGATAGCAAAAACAAAAAACAAAAAACAAAAAAAACCTCTCCAAAAAAAAAAAAAAATCATGTTAATGTGTGTGTATGCTGTTTAGCAATGTGACCCCATGGGGAGGGAGCTATTTCCTCACTTTCCCTCTTTCTATCTTTTATCTAGTGAGCACACACACCTTCTGGCAAATTAAAAGCCAACAACAGCAAAAACAAAAATATGTCAGTCAAAATAAACAATATGCCAAGTGAAAAAAGTAAAAAATTTAAATTAAGTGAAGGATAATGCACTGCATTCTAGATTCTTTTCTCCACTACATGCTAAGATGAAAAATTAATTGTAAATAACTTTTAGTGCATGAGGCACAATGATTGTAGAGAAAAATGTTGAGAATGCTTGAGCTATAGAAAAACTAAATATTTCTATAAATAAGAAAACTATTATGTCCCATCTTTTCAATGAGGTGAGATGGACTTGCTGGTATCTTTGGTGTTACGATGATCCTAATGCTTTCATGAAAGAAAAGACTACAAGCAAGATTTTCAATGACAGGGAAGACTGAAGGACAAGTGCAATATAGAAGCTTAAGGGCCAGCCTCTGTGGTGCAGTTGGTAGTGTACTGACTAGAAGAAGGGGACTGTGGTGTGACTGAGCCCTGTGGATGGTGCGTCTCTCTCTCTCTCTCGTCTCTTTCTCACGTGTGCATACATACTTAATCATGGACAACAATAAAAACATTAGAAACTTGGAAGAACAGAGTTTCTAAAGATTGTTATAATACATCCTTTATTTAACAATATGTATCCAATAAATCTTAATCTTTTTTTTGTGTGTGTGTTTATTTTTATTTATTTATTTAGTTTCTTTTTTTTTTATATATATATATTTTTTTTCTGAAACTTTTTTTCTTTTTGTAACTCAATTTACATTCCTTCCCTAAGCTTCATCACAGCATACAAAATGCAATCTCCCATCCAGTACACACTGTATAGTGATACAATCATGCACATTACAAAAAATTTTCCATTACTAGTTCCTAGAATTACTTCCACCCCTCTTTCTGACCTTCTGTCCCTTCCCACCCTCCTCTCACACCACCTCCGGTGTCTACAATTGTCCTTCATTCCCTTCCCACCCACATTGCATTGATCACACAATTTCCTACATAATCTAACTACTTTCAGTGTTGAGTTCACTCATTACTACTAAGAAAACCAGTTTTAACTTAACTCTAAGAAGTGCCAAGGAACTTTGCTTTAAGCCAGGAAACAAGTTAGGATTCTGTTCAAATGGTAGGTGTATGAACCTATCAGTCTCATGTACTTTTATCATCTGTTCTGGTTCAATTTTCCTGATTAAATTCTAGGATATAATATTCAACTCCATACTTGTCCCTATGATTAAGTTGGCCACTTTCATAGTTTTTGGACTCTTATTTCCATGTGTCTGTGTTTAATTTTCTTGATACAACACACCCTTGAGAACTTCTTGGAGATCTGGTCTGGTGTTGGTAAATTCTTTCAGGTTTTGTTTATCTGAGAATGTTCTTGTCTTTTCTTCCCACCTGAAAGATAATCTTGCCGGGTAGAGTATTCTTGGCTGAAATTGCTTCTCTCGTAACACTTTGAATATATTTTCCCATTCTCTCCTCGCTCGCATTGTTTCCGATGAGAGATCTGCTGTTAGCCTGATGGGATGTCCTTTGTAGGTAACTTGATGTTTCTCTCTTGCCAATCTTAGTATCTTGTCTTTGTCTGCGGTTTTGGTCAACCTGGCTATAATGTGTCTTGGAGAAGATCTTCTTGGGTTGATTCTATTTGGAGTCCTTTGTATTTCCTGGGACTGGATCTTTGAATGCCTCTCTAGGTTTGGAAAGTTTTCTTGCAGGATTTCATGGAATAGATTATCAATGCCCTTATGGGTCTCTTCACCTTCTGGAATGCCAATTATCCGGATATTTGGACGTTTGATGGTATCCAGTACTTCTCGCATATCATTCTCAAATTTTTGAGCCATTTTCTCAGTCTTCGTGGTGGATTTTTCTAAGCCAGCCATTTTCTCTTCTACATTAGAGATTCTATTTTCTGAATAATCTAGTCTGCTTTTAATACTTTCTAGGGAGATTTTGACTTCTTGTATTATAGCCTTCATCTCTAGCAGTTCCGTTTGAGTCTTTTGTAAAGTGTGTAATTCCTCTTTTAGATCTTGCAAGAATTTCCTCATCTCCTGGAACTCGGCAACTTCTTTCTCCTTTCTCTTTAGCAGTTCATTATCTCTCTTTTCTTCCATCTCTGTTAGCTTCGACATTACGAATGCTCTAAATTCCTTATCAGACATTTCCATGACTTTCACCGAACTGCTTGTGGATGAAGGAGAGTTACTCTTTTCCCGTGGAGGAGAGGTATTTTCTCGTTTTCCCATATTTCTCGTGATCCGGCAGTGATTTCTTGTCATCTGATGAATGGCGTGTTTCTTTCAAATTCTTGAAGTTAAGCCTCAATGTACAGGAACAAGCAGACAGAGGTGTTCTAGAATCTGCTTGCCGTTCTGTTGTGATCGCTGGTGCAGCAGATTCAGTAGATATTGGGTGGAGATACAAGAAAAAGGAAAATGAAAAAGAGAGAGAGAAACAACAACAAAAAGAGAGAAAAAAAGACAAAAAATAAAAAATTGTAATTACTTTTCTATCTTTTTTTTTTTTTTTTTAAAGAAAAAAATCACAAAACAGAAAACCGCGCGGCGCAGAAATATCTAGTTCCCAGTAGCCATGAGGAGTCTGCTCAGAGAAGGGCTCCTATTTATTTAGTTTCTATAAGGTATATGTATTTGCCAGGCAGAGACTAAGGCAGTGAGAGAGAAAGTGAGAAATCTCTTCCCCTCGCCCCCTTCCCCCGAAAGAGGATGGCCATGATGCAAGCCCTTGTCCTCTACTCTTGGGATCCTGGGCATACATGGACATGTGTCCAGCATAATTTTCAAGCCACCATGTTGAGTCTTGAATCATGGTTGGCTACATGGGAATATAGTATCTTAACCACCATGCTACCTACTGACCATTTGATATTTCTAAAGTGGAAAAAGCTATACCAAACACCTTATGGATTTTGACAGAATTTTTATATTAATAAGAGATTCCTACACAGAGAATTTATTGGCCTGAAATCCATTTCTTTCATTAACAGATAAATTTAATTGTAACTTCATAGAAAAAAGTTGTTGGAGTGGTTAGTGATGAAGAGTTGAAGATGAATCTTGAAAACAAAATATTACTCTCTTCATTTTTAGTAAAGATTAGAAATAAATATCCTGTTTATTAAAATTCTTTTTAAAATTACTTTTTATCTTCCTGTAAACATGCTTCTATAAGACTGGTATTTATATTATTGATTTTATTAAAATAAAGATTAAAATAAAGCACAGAAACAATTTAGATATACATTATCACCAGTGAAAGCATTGTGATCAGTCTAAATTTGATCAGATATGTTAATAAGCACGAAACATACTCAGTTGTCATGTTAAGATTAATGCTGATAAACACACTGTTTTTTTAAGTATGCATTTACACCTTAGATATAAGGATTCACTCTTTCACATGTAACTCTTGTTACAGAGTTATTCTTTGTTACTCTTAGTTACAACTGCAGAATGATAACAGTTTTGAATGTATCAATGATTCTTTATTCACTATGTACATACTTCTAATAAGTAAAGCATAAAATTTTTACCCTTTTTTTAGGTAATATTTGTTCTTCTATTTTTTTTACACCAGAGGATGTGTGCACATGCATGTATATGTAAGTGTATATACATATATGTATATATGCATATACTTACTGTATCACTGTCTTGCTTGAAACCCTGAGTACCTAGGATGTGATCTCATGACCCACAGCTTCATGTGAGAACTGGTTAGAAATGCTAATTCTCAGGACCTACTTCAGGCCTGCTGAATCAAAGAAGTCTGGGGTGAGGTCCAGAAATCCGTGTTTTAAAAACTTTCAGTGAATTCTGGAACATTGCTAAAGTTTGAGAATCCCTAGCCAAATAAGATAGCATACAAACTCCATCTCCTGCAGAAGCTTGTGCTAGTCTGATCTTCATCTACCTTGATTCTGCTCCATTTCCTGTCTTGCATTTTATACTATAGTAATGAGGAGCTGTTTGCAGTTGTCTGCATAAACTATTCTCTGGCTCATTTTCAGGAGTTACCTCAAGTAGGCCTTTTTTTTTTTTTTTTTTTTTTTTTTTCTCTTTAAGAGAGAGATTTTTGTTATAGATGCGTGCACTTGCTGGAAAGACGAGAGAGACAGAGAAACAGAAAGCAGGAAATCACACACACCCCTGGGGGGGGGGGATGGCCATGCCACAATCCTTTATCCTCCATTCTCCTCTTGGAATCTTGGGCCATCGCTGGGTCTGGGACTTGAACTGTGGTCAACTACATGGGAGTCCAGTGATGTAATCCTTATGCCATCTACTGGTCCCAAGTAGGCCCTTTTTGTAGAAAGTCTCCCTGCCTCTCACCTGGCCAACTCCTACTGACACTTAAAGATATAACTGCAGTGTTATTCCTCCAGGGAGCATTCCTCCTGCTTCTCCACAAACCCTTAAGTGCTCCCCTACACCCTGTGTTCATCTCTGTGATTAGACACAAACTCATCACATTGTAATTTTCTGCTTATATCCATTTTTGTTTCTAGATTGTGAGCTCCTTTTATTAAGGACTGTGCTTCATTGATTTTTTTTTTTATACACAGCATGTAGGCCATTATTTGAATGTTTTATGTGTACTTGTTTATTTGATGATCATGGAATGATTTATGGATGAATGAAATTATGAATAAGTACTTGTCAATGTTTCTGCCACATCTATGGATCTATTCTTGCATTCCCTTTAGGCAAGTAAAAATTCCCTTTAATTCACCAGATATCATAGACCCAAGAGATATTAATTCTATCCCCTTGGTCCTTTTAGGTTGTTACGTGTAAGACAAACTCTTCCTGTCTTATTACTTCTGCATTATGTATTTTAAGCCTCCCTTACTTGATTCAGGGGGGTAATCTTAGCTTCATCTCTGTCAGCAACATTATCATATTGTGAACTTGGCAACAGCAATGTCTTCTGATTGATCTCTGTCACTTAACAGCAGATCCATTCATCTGAGTTTGCTGAGGTATCATCATGAAGCTGGTGTTGACCGGATCAGTGCAAGTGCTTTTTAAAAATTCTACTCAACAGACCCTAGGGCTTCCCTGTGCTGCCAGAGCAGAAGCACACATTTAAAAGAAAAAGGAAAACATCATATTATAGTTTGCCCATATTTTAATTTTTTCTTTGACTACAATCCCTGCTTCTTGCTTGCTTACAACAAAAGCAGGCATGTTAAGAGAAATTTGAAAATGAGATGTTAAGAGAAATTTGAAAATGAGACATTAAGTAGTCCTGTGTAGTAGCACAAGCAGAAAACAAGATTGGTTCCATAAGTCAATTATCTTCTGCATCCATGCATCACGAGAGTAATTCTGACCTGCACATCTGCTGTTCCATCTGCTGCAGGCTGTGCACACACATAGCTCATCCCATGCTGATCCACTCCTGCCCACTTCCCCTTTGTCATCACAGATTACAGTTAGAAGCATACCTTCTGGCCATGGGTAAAAATAATAAACAAGGATGATACTAATTAATTTCATCATTTAGTGTTCATTTATATATATATATATATATATATATATATATATATATATATATAATATATATAAAATTTGTTTTAATTTCATCATTATTATTAATATATTTTAATTTGCTACAGAGTATGCATGCTCACCAGAGAATGACAGAGAAGGGGGGCGGGGGGAGAGAGAGAGAGAGAGAGAGAGAGAGAGAGAGAGAGAGAGAGAGAGAGAGATAAAAAGAGAGAAAGAGAAAGAGAGAAAGCAAGAAAGCAAATCACCAGGTCTTCAACTTGAACTGTGGTTGGCCATGTGGGAGTTCAGTGCCTTCACCACCATGCCACCTTCTGGTCTCCCATAGTGTTTTATATTTTTAAGTAAGAATTCCCTTTTATGTTCACATTTTCTTTTATTCTGATAGTTGAGGTATGTTTGTAGTGTTCAAATTTGTCGACAGGGAAGCTTGTGGCAGTAAATGCTGTCTCCCAAGGTTACATAGCAAGTCACCTGAGGACCCGAATTACAACACCTTCTAATTCTCAGTTTCTGGTTAAGGAGCTAAGATGAATATGCCAGATGGCAAGTTGTTCAATCGAGTATGCAGAAAGTTTTTGTGGTGTCATTAGCAAGTGCACTCATGTCGATGCAGGAAGACAGCGAGGTTCAAAGCAGGGGCTCTGGAGTTAGACCACCCAGATTTGAATTTTAGCTTTCCACTTGCTTTATTGTTCACCCTGAGCAAATTACTTATACTCTCCAAACCCTAGTTTCCTCCACTGTAAATAGGGAAAGTTATATTAACTGTCTCATGGTTGTCCCAAGAGTTAGATGAGTTAATATATAAAGAACTTGAAATAATGCCTTAAAATTTATAAGAAATACTTAATAAACAAGGTGAGGTGATAGTTGTTAAAAAATTACCAATATTTGATCCAGTTTCATCTTAACTATGTTATATCTGGACATTTTAGATGTTTATCAAAGTCTTTTATGGGGAAGAAGGTGAACGGATGAAATGGTAAATGTGTGACATTAATGAGTAATGTTGGTTCTGAACACACTTTTTTATTTTTTAGAGAGATTTTTGCTATAGGGCTCATGCACTCGTTGGAGAGACAGAGAGAGAGAGAGAGAGACAGTGAGACAGGAAGAGAAAAGTCACCCCCGCCCCCTCGGGGGCATGGCAACACTGCAATCCCTTCTCTATTCTCCTCTCAGGATTTTGGGCATGCACACACCCGAGCCTGGTGTGTTTTAAGCCACTGGGTCTGGGGCTTGAACTGTGTGGCTGACTATGTGGGAAACCAGCGACATAACTATTTCACCATCTGCTGGTCCCCTACAAAACTTTTGAAAACTTAGTTGACAACATTTAGATCAACTGCAAAAAACCATGATTTTGAAATCTCTGAATGCCTAGGTTCTCAATATTATTCTTTACTGACTTTCTTATTAAGATATGTAGTTTTTAAAACTTTTTTTCCCTAACAGTATTTATGTAATTTTTTAGTGTGGGTAGATGGGAGTGTTGCTTATATGTTACCATACAACTGACACGTATTTTTATCTATTCTTTATTTTTTCAGTAGTTGCATGCTATATATGCACCATAACCAACCTCTTGCTTATGAGAAACATGTAAGATAATGTATTTACCACCACGGTTACAAGTTTATAATTTATTTTTTCTATCTTGTTTTATATGGATATTATATAACATTCAAAAAGAATTTTTTTCTTGATTGAGCAAAGGATACCAAAAGCAAAATCCACAATTTTGATAACCAAAATTTGCCAATTGTTTTGCAGTACTTTATTATATTGGGTGTCTTGTTTTTTTGGGCTTTTAGTTAGCTAATGAATTAATGCATTAGGAAGTTTTGGGTTTTAGTTGGGATTTCACATAGCTTGCATTTTAATCTTTGGTTCTTTGCCATTTCTATTAACCCATAGAATTATTTTAATAAATGTTGTAATACCAACCTAAAAAATGTAAGAAGTACTTAATAACTGCTATCATTACTATACTCAAAATTCCTCTATGAAGACTTCTGTGATTATACCAGTAAATCCACAATCATTCCTTCTTCTTTGAACCTTGGTCATGAAGGAATTATTATTTTTTAATGATGCAACTTAATAGTCCCAAATATACTTGCTAATACTGTTTAATAATTATTAATGGCATAGTCAGCTTGTCTCCCTAATTATGTTTCTAACTCCAAAAGGAGACTATGCTGTACATATCTTCTGAATCACTGCCAAGCCCTTACTTAATATTTGGATGAATGATCATTGAATAAGTGGCTTAGATTCCACTATTTTTTCCAAGAATTGTTTTAAAATAAGCATCCTCTTGGTGTATTAGATTTTTATATGCTTTTATGTTAATTGCCTTGTTTATATTTTATATTGATGATGTGAAGGCCAGAACATTTTATTATGTCCACTCTACAGATAATGAATATGAACAGCTGAGCATTTAAATAATATGAGGTTCATTGGCCAGCATTTGAACCCATTTTTTGTTTTGTTTTACTTCATAGAAGTAACAGTCATTTACTTTACAAAACTCTCTTGTTTGTTTCCCATTTGGATATGTCTGTTTGGGGAATGAAAGCAGGCACATTGGGAAGGAACTAGAAACTAGGATTTCAACTAGACAGTGATGTAAGTAGAGGTGATCCATGTCATCCAAGCCTTTCCAGACTTCTGGGTCACGGCAAACTGACTGGCAGGACTGGTGGCAAGCATTTTCTTGACACACCTACAGAGACCATGGGATTTTAGTAACATAGCCTGGCAAGGGATGGTTTCTTAATATGCTAAAAAATGAGTTAAAAACCCAATACAAAATAAAATTTCATAAGGAATTCAAAATATTTGTTAGAGTGGAAGGATACTTCCCAAATAATTGGGAAAAATACTTCTGCAATGCAAACGTGTATCGAGCAGATACCACATCGAAATAAAATAAATATTCACCTAAGTTTTTTATGCCTGAAAAAGATGAACAGTGATATTTCTTCTCCTTTTCAGATTTTTGAATATCCTTGAGTGAAATTAGAAAACACGTCCCCTGTCATGACTTTGTGCTTTGGTTCAGTAGCACAGCCCTGTTCTCCAGGCTGCTGAGGTTCTTTTCTGAAAGTTTATTTTTTTCACTTGTAGAATCAGAAACTCTAGAGCGGAATGTGAAAGGAGGGCAGGTATTTGAAGGGAGTTTCATAAGTGAACTATTTTCAAGTGAGAAGACAAAGTATAGAAAAGCCAAGGGGATGTGTAGTATCTCAGAGGTAGTAATGGAGGATGAAAGGTGAGTGGGGTCACTGTGTGGAAAGAGGGGGCATAGTTCTTAGAACCCAGAGACAGAATTAGGTGACAAGAGATGCCTGATCTGAGCAGGATGCTTCTGTCTTGGGAATTAGCCAGGACTCTGCAGGGAGGCAGACCAGGGGTACACTGGCCTTCCCCTCCCCCACCCCTCCCTCTTTTATGGCAGTGTTTCTATAGCAACCAACTAAGAGCCATTACAGTCTGTTGATGCCATCCATAGAGCAGCCTTCCAGGGTACAAGGCAGGGTGGAGAGGGTGGACAGTGATGGAGAGGAGGTGATGGTGAGGGCAAATGGAAGACAGCCAGTATAATATTTGAGTCTTTGTCAGAGGTGAGCATTTTTTTTAAATCATTTTTTTAAAGTGCAGCACAGATCTGTGAGTGCTCAGCAATTTCATGTTCTATTTGAATGTGTTTCCAAGTTTGCAGTGGGATTTTCTACTTGGAATTTGTGCTGGAAGAATGGCTCTGACTGAGTTGAGGGAAGAAAAGAGTATACTAAATATTGAAATCTCTGTTGCTAGTTGTTTGTGTTTCTAAGAAACCTTTGCTCATGTGTGTGTATGGGGGTTGGTCTTGGGGGGGGGGTGTTGGATGTGAGAGGGGCATGAACCTGGAAGAAAAAAAAAGAAAAATGATGTTTCTCATAGTCAGATGAAGGGCTCAATGACTTCTTCCCCTTTTGGAAGTATCTGATCTGTCTGAAGGGCCCATATGCTTAGGCTCTGTCTTTCCTCTCTTTTTCAAAAATTGGCAGAGGGCTCATGTACTTGCCAGAGAGACAGAGCATGGGAAAAAGCACTTCTCAGTGGGGCATGGTCACATGGCAATTCTTTCTCCTTCATTTCTTCATCCTGTCAGGGTTTTAGGCATGCTACCTACACAACCAGTGTGTTTTTCAGGCTGTTGGGGTTGGGATTTAAAGCATGGTCAACCACATGGGATCTGGTTCCCTTAACAAGAGGCTACAGGGCAGCCTTCTGCTGTCTTTTCTGGATGCCCTTTCTCATCCCTTTGTTTTCTGTCTTAGCCTGTGACCTACCTGTGTGGTCCTGGACTGACCATTGGAGAGCAACTTCAGTGTGCCCTGCCATGCCACCTGCTGTATCCCCAGACACTGCACTCTCTCAGTGTGTGCTACCTTGGCCATTGTCTGCAAGGCATTGCTCTCTTTTGTTTCTACCACACAGGCAAAATGGTTACTGTCTCTTGCTTTGGGTAGTGGGTGGAAATAGAAGCTTTCAACCACTAGAAAGAGAGTCTTGGGATAGGGTGGACTGGTTCTGTTTCCTTGAGGGGCTGAAGACACAGACCATCCAACAAGTTTCCAATAAAATGTCTTTGAAGCTTGAGGCAGTCCCCACCCCCCCACCCCCGCCCCCCTTCTGTTATCTCTTTATAAATGTTTGAATGAATTCACAGGTATAGTATTCTGGGCCTGGAAATCATTGCAGCAATGCCTTCTCCTCCATTCTCCTCCTGGGATTTTGGGCATGCATGCACATGCACCCAACATGATTTTCAAGGCACCAGGTCTAGGACTTGAATTATGGTTTACCATGTGTGAGTCCAGCACCTTAACCATTATGCCACCTGCTGGTCCCTTTGTGTGTTTTCATAGTTGGATTTTTTTTTCAAGGGATTTATCTGTTTTATCCAAATTGTCTTTGGAGGGGGCATAGCATTGTCCATAATATTCTCTCTTTAAATTTCTTTACTTCATTAATCTTTAGTCTGAAGTTTCTATATTTTTTCTTTTTTGGTTTGCATGTTCTTTCTATAATTTTATTATCTTTTTTTATTGATACAGATGTTCAGAGCTATGAATTTTCCTTGATTACTGCTGTACTATTCTCATAGAATAATATGTGGTATTATCATTCATAAATTCTGTAATTTTTGTTTGCATTTTCTTTTACTCAAGAGCTAGAATTATTTTATTTCCAGGTAAAAGAGTCCACCTCTTTTTTCATTTATTATTTTAAAATTTCATTTATTATTTTTTAAAAAGAATTATTATTATTATTTTAAAATTTCCATATGGCACATGCACTCACTAGAAAGAGAGAAAGAGAAAGGGAAAATGAGAAAGCAAGGGACTTGAACCATGGTCAGCCATGTAGGAGTCCAGAGCCTTAACTTTTATACCACCTGCTAGCCTGCTTCCCCCTTTTAATTTTCTACCTTTTTTGCATTGTGATCAATGAGTGGCTGCTTATAGTATTTCTACTATGTGGAACTTACTGATGTCTTTGAATTGAGGTATATGATCAATTTTTATTCCATGTGCATTTGAAAAGGAAGTATATCATCTACTATCAGGGTATAATGTTTGATATATATCCAAAAGGTCTACCTTATGTTGTTGAGATAGTTTATAACCTTATAATTTTGATCTACTTGACCTCTATTATTTCAAGAGTGATATGTTAAAGTGTCCTGTTATTAGGGCTGGCCCTATAGTGCAGAGGTTAAGCACTGTGCAGAAGAAACTGATTCACAATGACTGACTGGGTTTGAATCTCAGCCCCAACAGTAACATGTGGAGTATGCACACATGCCTAGGATCCCGACAGGATGAAATTAGAGGAAGGACAGAGGTTTGGCTACGTGCTGTTGGAGGGTACTTTCTCTTTCACATGCATATGCACATATTGTATGAATAAAAAAAATTAAGTGTTCTATTATTAGTGTATTTCTCCTTTCATCTCCCAGAATTTGTATTTTATATAGGTGGATGCTAGTTCATTTGATACCTAGATATTCATAGCTATTGTGTCTTCAATGTAAAATGTGGCTTTTAACATTATAAAATGTCCTTCTTTGTTTTACTGAATGCTTTTTGGCTTGAAGTCTAGTTTGGTATCAGGGTTGTGTGCTTTATTTTACCTGGTATATTTTCGGTTACCAATTTACTCAGTCTTAAGCATATTTAAGTATATTTTGGTTACCCATTTACTCTTAAGTGTGTTTCTTCTACAAGTGTACAGCACAGAGTTAGGTTATGCTTTATACACCAATTTGAAAATATTTTCCACTAAAAAAAAAAATTAAGCGTGTTCACAGTTATTGATATGACTAATGTTTGGTCTCAATTCTGCCCCATTATAGTCATCATGATTATTATGTGCACTATTTTACATTTGCTATGTCTTCCTCTCTCTCTCCAATGTGGTATACCCTCTTTGATCTGAAAATTTTAATTTTTGGTATTTAGAAAAGTTTTTAGTATTTTTTAAGAGATTTTTGCTATAGGGTGCTTTTGCTTGACAGAGAGACAGAAATGAAAAATCACCTTCCCCCCTAGGAGGGATGTCCATGTTGCAGTCCCTTCTCTCTCTTCCATTCCACTTTCAGGATTTTGGGCATGTAAGCACACATGTCCAGCATGAATTTTAAGCTGCCGGGACCAGGACTCACACCACGATCTACTATGTGGGAGTCCAGTGATGTAACCATTATGCCATCTGCTGGTCTCAACAAAGAGAGAGAAAGAGAGAGAGAGAGAGACAGACAGACAAGACTGACTAGATGCCGCAATCCTCCAGTTTTTGCCATAGGGTGGGTGCCACCATACTGTTTATTTTTATTCTAAGTTATTATCTTTGTATTAATACATTTTATAGTGTACTCAATCACTTTTATTTTGAAAGATTAATATTTGTCAGCTTTAAATGGTGTCCTTTGACTCCTACTATTACTTGTACAATAGGCAGTGATCTTATATGAGAGGACTTCAAAAGTTCATGTAAAAATGGAATTAAAGTATGAATTTATTTTGGTACAAAATTCTTGAAATTTGCACGTTTTAAGTTATTTTTTTTTTATTTTAAATTTACCAGAAGGTGTGTATGTGTTTGCTAGAGAGAGAGGGAGAGAAGGAGAGGAAGCAGCTCCATGGGCAATCTCTTCTCCTCCATTTCTCTCTTTTTTTGGGATTTTGGGCATATGCTCACATGTGCTTGGTATGTTTTTCAAGCTCGTGGGTCTGGGACTCAAATAACATGGTTGTACATGTGGAATTGAGCCACCTTAACTAGTAGGCCACAAACTGACCCATATTTTACTGTTGCATCACCATCTGATCTCATCCACAAACTTTTTTTTTTTTTAATATACCAAGACCAAATGTGATTTATTGCATGCAAGGGTCATTCACTATTTGAAACACCATTAACTTCTTAAAGACTGCCCCTGCTTGAGGGCTAAGAGTTAGGATACCCTGAGGAGAAGGACTGTGGACTGAGAAAGGACAAATAAAAGTGGAGGTCAGGTGGATTTGGTGTTCTCAATGCCAGACTCCTAGCCATTCTGCGCTTGTTCTTTTATAGGGAAGGCAAAACCGTGTGCTTCAGCTGTGGAGCATTTTGTGGTTCTAAACAAGACTCTCCTGGCCTTCTCTGGCTGATGTTCATGTTTCTTCTATCTGTAAAGCCCAGAAATAGATTATGTCTTTGTTTAGAGCTTCCGCATGCCCTGCAGCAATAGTGCAAAGACTGTATCTACTTTAAGACATTTCTGGAAAAGACCATTTGTGATGGCTAGTTTTGGGTGTCACCTTGACTGGACTAAGGATTACCTAGAAAAAACATTATTCTGGGCATGTCTTGGGTATTTTCAGAAGAGGTTAGCATGGGAGTCTGAGTAGGTTAGATGTAAATGATCCATCCTCAACGTGAGTGGGCAGGATCTAATTTAAAAAGGGTCTAGAGAGAATAAATTCAGAAGACAGAAGTGTCTCTTATGAGACAGAGCAGGTTAGGCTCTTTCTGTTGTCTTAGACATTGAACTCAAGGATCTTTTGCCTTTGGACTCCAGGATTTATACCAGTGGCCCCCTGGGTTCTCAAGCTTTTAGCCCTACACTGTGACTTACATTATCAGCTTTCCTGCATCTGAGGCTTTTTGGACTTAGACTGATTTGTACTACCAGAATCTCAGGATCTGCAGCTTACAGAAAGCCTGCTGTGAGACTTCTCCACTGGCATAGTTTGAGAGCCAATTCTTCCAATATATCTATTTTTTTTATAGAGAGAATTTTGCTATAGGGCATGTGCACTTGCCAGAGAGATGAGTGAGGCAGAGACAGAAGCGGTAGAGACAGAAAGTGAGAAATCACCTTCCAGGGAGGATGGCCACTCTGCAATCCCTTCTCCATTCTCCTCTTGGGATTTTGGGCACACATGCACATGCACCCAGTGTGAATCTCAAGCCACCAGGTCTGGGACTTGAACTGTGGTCAACTACACAGGAGTCCAGTGACATAACCATTATGCCATATACTGATCCCAATAAATCTATTTTTAGTATCTATACAAACCAATCGGTTCTGTTTCCCTAGAGCATCCTGGCCAATACACTTTCTCTCCTCTCACTTTTTAGTCACATTCTTTTGACTTTGTCAGAACATATAGCCCGTTCTTGTTATATTCATCCCTCTTCAATGGAATATTAAAAAAATGTCCACTGACAGTCATTTTGGGAAGTTTGCCCAGTCATTTTTCAGTTGGATGAAACTTATCTTTCCTAGACTTCTTAGAAAGGGCACATGTATATAGTATTTCTTTTGTTCTGGCATATAGAAAGCTATTTATGGCCTTGAAACTTGAAAAACAGCTGGATTGGATATAATATCCTTTGTTTACACTTTTTCATTAAGTTTCCTAAATATGCTGTTTTACCATTGTCTTGCTTTATAAGTTGTTTTTGAAGATTTTGAAGCCAATCTATTTATTTATTTGTTGCCTTTGAAAATTATTTTGTCGATTCTGAGATGGATACCGAACTTGAGCTGTGAAATACTGCTTCCCATTAACATTCAATGTAATTATCGATGTTACTGGACCTGTCCCGATGTTTAAGTAGGCCATTGTTTTAGTTGCCTTTTACTCCTTTGTTCTGGCTATTACTTCTTTAGTTTTCCTGGAACAGTACTTTCTTCAGGGTTTCTTGGAGAGCTGGCCTGGTGCTGGCAAATTCTTTCAGGTTTTGTTTGTCTGAGAAGATTTTAATCTTTGTTTCCCATATGAAGGATAATCTTGCAGGATATAATAATCTTGGTTGAAACTCTTTCTCTCTTAACACTTTCAATACATCTTCCCATTCTTTTCTTGCTTGCATTGTTCCCATTAAGAAATCTGGTGTTAGTCTGATGGGGTGACCTTTTAAGTCACTTGTCATTTCTCTCTTGCCAGTTTTAGTATCTTATCTTTATCTGTGGTCTTTGCCAGTCTGGCTATGATATGCCTTGGGGAAGATCTTCTTGGGTTGATTCTATTTGGGGTCCTTTGTATTTCTTGGGTCTGGAAGACTGACCACATCATAGGGCACAAAGCAAGCCTCTACTGATTCAAAGGCATAGAAACTATACCCAGCATCTTCTCTGACCATCATGGAATTAAACTTGAGTATAATTTCAAGAGAAATCCTCAAAAATACTCAAATACATGGAAACTAAATAACCTACTCCTGAATGACTCCACAACTACTGAAGAAATAAAGACTGAAATCAAAAGATTCATGGAAGCCAATGACAACGAGGGCATGAGTTTCTATAATTTTGGGACACTGCTAAAGCAGTCATAAGAGGAAAGTTCATAGCAATTAGTGCACATAAGAGGAACATGGAAAAAAGGCAAATAGACCACCTAACATCATGCCTCAGAGAATTGGAAAAGCAACAGCAAAAAGATCCAAAAAACTCCAGGCGAAAGGAAATAATAAAGATCTGAGCAGAAATAAATGAAATAGAAAAATAAACGAACTATACAGAAAATAAATGACAGTAAAATCTGGTTCTTTGAAAAGATAAACAAAATTGATACATCACTAGTGAGACTTATTAAGAAGAGAGAAAGGAACCAGGGGAATCAGATCTGTAATGAAGCGGGCAAAATAAAAACAGACATAGTAGAAATACAAACCATTATTAGAGGATACTATGAACATCTGTATGCTAAGTAACAAGATAATCTGGATGAGATGGACATATTCCTGGGCAAATATAATCTACCTAGATTGAGCCAAGAGGATATAGAAAGTCTGAATAGGCCCATAACAAACCAGGAGATTGAATCAGTAATAAATAACCTCTCAACAAAGAAAAGCCTTGGCCCTGATAGATTCACCTCTGAATTCTACATAACTTTCAAAGAAGAGTTAACCCCCATTCTGCTCAAGTTATTTCTAAAGATCCAAAAGGGTGAAACTCTCCCTAATTCATTCTGTGTAGCCTCTATCACCCTTATCCTTAAAACAGGTAAGGACAGGACAAGGAAGGAAAACTATAGACCAATATCCCTGATGGATATAGACACAAATATTCTCAACAAGATACTAGCAAATCATATCCAACAACTTGTAAGAAAGATTATACATCATGATCAGGTAGGCTTTATTCCAGGAATGCAAGGTTAGTCCAACATAAGCAAAACTGTAAATGTAATACACCATATTAATAGGAAGAAAGATAAAAACCATATAGTCATATCAATTGATGCAGAAAAAGCATTCGATAAGATACAACATCCCTTCATGATCAAGACTCTTAGTAAAATCAGCATAGAAGGGTCATTTCTCAACACAGTAAAAGCTATCT
The DNA here is from genome assembly GCA_026018925.1 of Tupaia tana. NCBI lineage: Eukaryota > Metazoa > Chordata > Mammalia > Scandentia > Tupaiidae > Tupaia > Tupaia tana. The sequence goes on from JAKSZU010000007.1 coordinate 136,003,538, forward strand.
ATGAAAAACCCATAGCGAACTCATCCTCAGTGGAGAAAAGCTGAAAGCTTTTCCACTAATAACAGATACAGGACAAGGTTGCCCACTTTCTCCACTCCTCTTCAATATAGTACTGAAAGTCCTGGCCAATGCAATCAGAAAAGAGGAAAAAATAAAAGGCATTCAAATAGGAAAAGAAGAGGTGAAACTGTCTCTATTTGCAGATGACATGATTGTGTATGTAGAAGACCCAATGGTTTCCATGAAAAAAATTCTGGAAGTAATACATGAATACAGTAAAGTTGCAGAATACAAAATTAATATTCAGAAATCTATAGCATTTCTATATATGAAAAACAGGCAGACTGAAATAGAACTGAAAAAAGTTATTCCATTTACCATAGCCAGAGAAAGTATAAGATACCTAGGGATATATCTAACCAAAGATGTTAAAGACCTCCACAAGGAAAACTAAGAGAAGATAAAAAAAGAAATTGAAAATGACACACAAAAAAAGTGGAAGGATATTCCATGTTCCTGAATTGGAAGAACTAATATAATCAAAATGGCAACTTTATCCAAATTAATCTACATATTTAATGCAATGCCAATCAAAGTACCAGACACATTCTTCACAGATCTAGGAAAGACAATCATAAAGTTTGTCTGGAATCATAAAAGACCCCTTATTGCCAAGGCAATTCTGCACAAGAAGAGTGGAGTGGGAGGCATCTCACTCCCTGACCAAAAAATATACTACAAAGCTGTAGTAATCAAAACGGCATGGTACTGGCACAGAAACAGACAGGAGGACCAATGGAATAGAGCCCCCAGAAATAAATTCCCAAACATACAGTCAACTGATTTTTTGACATACACTCAATCCAGTGGGAAAAGGAAAACCTCTTCAGCAAATGGTGCTGGAAAAACTGGATTTCCACTTGCAGAAAGATGAATCTGAACCCCTACCTCTCACCTCTGACAAAAATCAAGTCAAGGTGGATCAAAGATCTAAGTCTAAGACCCAAACTATAAAACTGCTCCTGGAAAACACTGGGGAAACTCTGGGAGATATTGGGGTAGGGAAAGACTTCTTAAATTAGACCCCCAATGAACAGTAGATAATCCCCAAAATAGACAAGTGTTATTACATCAGACTAAGAAGTTTCTGCATGGCAAAAGACATAGTAATTTGTGTGAATAGACGGCCCACAGAATGGGAAAATATTTTTGTAAACTATGTGTCAGATACGGGACTGATAACCAGAATTCACAAGGAACTCAAGCAACTGTTCCAGAAAAAGACAATCAATCCTATTAAAAGATGGGAGAATGAGTTGGAAAAAACAAAAAACAAACAAACAAAAAAACATTCTCTAAATATGACATACGAATAGCTAAAAGGCATATGAAAAAATGTTCAACATCCCTCATTTTAAGGGAAATGCAGATCAAAACAACATATGAGATACCACCTAACCCCAGTCAGAATGACTAAGATTAAAAAAACAAAAAAATGATAAGTGCTTGTGGGGGTGTGGTGAAAGGGGAACTCTCTTACACTGCTGGTGGGAATGTAAAATAGTCCAGCCACTGTGGAGAACAATTTGAACATTCTTCAAAAATCTACAAATAGAACTACCATATTATCCAGCAATCCCACTCCTTGGTATCTACCCAAACGACAGAAGAATACTTAATTGAAAAGTGCTTGCACATGGATGTTTATTGTGGCACTATTCATAATTACTAAGTCTTGGAAACAACCCAAATGCCCACGAACAATTGAATGGATAGAACAACTGTGGCAAATACTGAATGAAATACTATTCAGCCCTAAAAAACAACACAACCCTGGCTTTTGACAGGAAGTGGATGAATATGGAAGACTTACTGCTGAGTGAAGCAAGCCAGGTTATGAAGGAGAGGCATTGTATGTCCCCACTTAATATATATTGGTTGTCTGCACTCTGTGACTGAAACTAATTCACTAAATGATATAGAAACACAGTATATAGATGTAAATACCAGATATAGTTTGTGTCCAAAAGGAGGGTCTGAGGAAGGATATTTAGAAGAAAAATAGGGAGGCAAAGTTTTAATGTCACAAAGAAATGTGGTATTATCTGTTGAAGATATTTTGTAGTTTTATCAACTGTATTAGGGAGAAATGTTCACCTGTCAAAATATCCATTTTGTAAGACAAATAATAATGTGATTGAATGTATAAAAGAAAATGAAATGAAAAATAAATAATAAAAAAATATTGCTTTCCTTGACCAAAAATGATTTTCTGCTGAGACATCTTTCTCCAGATTCATTTCTAGTGGCCTCTGTGTACGAAGTGTTTAGACATGTCCAAGTGAACAGGATCCAAACAGTTGAATACAATTAGGGTCAGAATATTCCTCTATTCTCACTGAATCTGCTATACAAAGAGTGAAAATGAAACAGAAGAGAGATTGCAGATCACCTCCTTCTGCCCACCTCTGAACAATCAGATTGAACCTCAAGAATTAGGAAGAAACACATCTTCCATCAGATGACTAGAAATCACCACAGGGTCACAAGAAATATGGGAAAGCAAGAGAATACCACTCCTCCAAGGGAAAATAATAATTCTTCCTCATCCTTAGGCAGTACAATGAAACTCATAGAACTGTCTGATAAAGAATTTAGAATATGCACAATGACAAAGCTAACAGAGATGGAAGAGAAGAGAGACAATAAACTACAGAAGAGGCAGGAGAAAGGAGTTGACGAGTTCTAGGAGGTGAGGAAATTCTTGCAAGATATAAAAGAGGAAATACACACTATAAAAAGAATAAACTGGACCTGTTAGAGATGAAGGCTATAATACAGGGAGTCGGAAACTTTCCTTGAAAGTATTAGAAGCAGACTAGATCATACAGAAAATCGAATTTCAGACGCAGAAGATAGAATCGCTGGCCTAGAAAAATCTACCAAGTAGACTGACAAAATTGCCCCCCAAAGTGAGAATAATATACGAGAAATACTAGATACCATCAAATGTCCAAACATCCAGATAATTGGTATCCCAGAAGGTGAAGAGACTCATAAGGGCATTGATAATCTATTCCATGAAATCCTGGAAGAAAACTTTTTAAACCTAGAGAGGCATTCAAAGATTCAGACCTAAGAAATAAAAGGACCCCAAATACAATCAACCCAAGAAGATCTTCTCCAAGACACATTATAGCCAGATTGACTAAAACCACAGACAAAGACAAGATACTAAGATGGGCAAGAGAGAAACGTCAAGTCACCTACAAAGGATATTCCATCAGGCTACTAGCAGACCTTTCATCAGAAATAATGTGAGTGAGGAAAGAATGGGAAAATATATTCAAAGTGTTAAGGGAAAATCAATTTCAGCCAAGAATCCTGTACCTAGCAAGATTATCTTTCATGTGGGAAGAAAAGACGAGAACATTCTCAGGTAAACAAAACCTGAAAGAATTTACCAACACCAGGCCAGATCTCCAAGAAGTTCTCAAGGGAGTGCTATGCCAGGAAAATTAAATATGGACACACAGAAATGAGAGCTCAAAAACTATGAAAATGGCCCATTTAATTGTAGGAACAAATCTGGAGTTGAATATTATATCCCAGAATTTAATCAGGAAGATCGAACCACAACAAAGGATAGATTAAGAATATGAGACTCAACTAGTGAAATAGAATTTTATAACTTTTAAGTAAAACATTGCTGATTTTCTTCTAGGCTTTGTTTCCCAGTTTTAAGGATGTGTGTCCTGTCTTGAGCTGCCGATAGGTTCATGTACCTACTATTTGAACAGAATCCTAACCTGTTTCCTGACTTTAAGTTTTAAGCAAAGTTCCTTAGCATTTCTTTGATTTATTAAAACTAAAACTGCTTTTCTTGAAATTAAAAAATATATTTAAAAATACTCATTTAATGATTGTATTAAGCTATATTGCATCAGCTAGGTGCTACCTTATAGTATATTCATTCTACTCAGCGTTTCATGCCTAAAGTCAGACATGTATTTACAGATATGTATATGCCAGCTGAATTTGCTATTGAAAGTAGTTAGATTATTTAAGAAATTTTGTGAATCAATAAAATGTGGCGAAAAAAGAAATGGAAAACAACTGTAGACACCTGAGATAGTGTGGGAGGAGGGTGGGAAATGACAGAGGGTGAGAAATGGGGGATATATATATATATATATATATATATATATATATGAAACTAGAAATGGAAAATTAAGATAACATGTATGATTAAGCCACTATGCAGTATATTCTGAATGGAAAATCACATTTTTTATGTTGTGACAATGCTCAGTGAATAAATGTAAATTAATTAATTAAAAAGTTCAGATGAAAATTATAGTGCACTCGTCACTAGATTCTAGCTTTGTCCATATTTTTAGTTTAAGGTGTTTTGTGAATCAGTAAAATGTGGGGAAAAAGTTTAGTATGGAAGGGAGAGAAAAGAAAGGGGAAGGAAAAAACAAGTAAAAGTATGCTTAATTGACAAAAAATTAGAAGATATTTGCTGATAAGTTATAGAGTAATATCTTTAGCTTAACTGACATGCATAGTATTTGTGCTGGAAAAGAAATGTACACTATAAAGATGTGATTAAATGTAAATAAACCAATTAATTAAAAAATTATTTTATCTTGGGACCAGCAGTTAGCGTAATGGCTATGTTGCTGGACTCACAGGGAGTTGACTCAAGTCCCAGACCTGGTGGCTTAAACTCATCCCGGGCGCGTGTGCCTGTGTGCCCAAGATCCTGAGAGGAGAATGGAGGAGAAGGGATTGCAGCATGGCCATCCCCCCTGGGGGGTGATTTTTCACTTTCTGTCTCTCTGTCTCTCTCTGTCATTCTGGTGCACGCAAGCACCCCATAGCAAAAACTTCTCAAAAAAAAAAAAATTATTTTGTCTTTTTGCCTGGAGCGGCTCCTAAGGTATTTATCTTGATATTTAAGGTTTACTAGTTTTATAAGAATGTGTCTGACAGTTGATCATTCCTAGTCAATTTCCCCTGTACCTGATAGGCCATTTCAATTTGTGGATTCAGGTCTTTTATTTATGGAAAGATTTATTGGAATACCATATTAAATATTAATTTCTTCTTAAATATTTCTTTTTCAGAGACTTAATAAAATGCTCAACCTCTTTCCTATCGTTTATGATGACTTTATCTTTGATTCTAATTTTTCTGTATCCCATTTTTATTTTCTTGGTTATTTTAATCCTTTCTTCAGTGTTTATCAAGTATTCATTCAAGACTGTCTTTTCTTTTGGAGAGGTTTTTTTTTTTTTTTTTCGCTATAGGGCGCGTGCGCTCGCCAGACAGACAGAGAGAGACATAGAGACAGAAAGCGAGAAATCACCCCCCAGGGGGGATGGTCACGCTGCAATCCCTTCTCCTCCATTCTCCTCTCGGGATCTTGGGCACGCACGCACAGGCGCCCGGCGTGAGTTGTAAGCCACTGGGTCCGAGACGCGAACCGCGGTCGACTACGTGGGAGTCCAGCGACATAGCCATTACGCTAACTGCTGGTTCCCAAGACTGTCTTCTCTTGAGTACTTTATAACTTAGTTTGTTTTCTGATAGTATTTTTTAAAAAATTATATATTGCAGAGAGCATGTGTGCTCACTGGAGAGAAACAAAGAGAGAAAGCAAGAAAGCAAAACCAAAGAAGGATGTTGTAAAAGTGTCTTGATTAAGTTCTGTTTTGTACTACTTCAATTTTTTTCATTCACTAGGATAATGGAGATTTACGTATATATTTATAATCCAGATAATTTTTATAAACATGCAATTATCACAGTGTCTCAAGTGTTTTGTCTTTCCTTATTTTCTCCTTCCTTCCTTTTCTTTTCTTTTCTTTTCTTTTCTTTTCTTTTCTTTTCTTTTCTTTTCTTTTCTTTTCTTTTCTTTTCTTTTCTTTTCTTTTCTTTTCTTTTCTTTTCTTTTCTTTTCTTTCTTTTTGTTAGAATGCATGAATGCAGGTGCATTCTCCAGCGAGAGATACGTTGTGGGGGAGGAACGGGAAAAGAAAGACTACTCCCCGCCCCCTCCCCCCCTCCCGGGAATGATCACACTGCATTCTCTTTTCCTCCATCTTTCTCTCCTTTTGGGATTTAGGGCACACCTGACTATGTGCACGGTGTGTTTTTCAAGCTGTTGGGTCCAGAAGTCAAATTGCACTGTCAGCCTGGTGGGAGCACGGCAGCCTCAACCACCAGGCCACAGAGTCAGCCCTCAAGTACCTTTCTATAAATGATCATTTTTATGAAGCCTTTGGTTTTATGTTGAGTGATGAACTTTGGTTTGGTTCAACCTGAAAACATGTTTAGAATCCTCCCCTGGAGTGTGCATCATTATGTGGTATAGTGTGGCAAGGAAAGAAGAGTAAGTCATGGTATCTCCAGTGCAGAGATTTGTGGACTACAGAAGTAAATGGTTGCACACATCTGCATCATGAATTTCAATATAGTTTGGAAAACAATAGTAAGGATGAAGCCCAGTGGGGGACCTGAAGAGGGAGGGATTGCTTCCTTTGTGTGTAGACCTTATTAGGCACTGTACCATATGCAGGTGGGAGTTGGATGAATCCCTTTGGATTATGATAATCATGTGATTGATGATGACATTGATGATGAAGAGGCTGATGGCAATGAAGGATAATTAGGTTTTCCCAGATGAATGAATTTCAAACAAAGAGAGGAAGCTCACCTGGGCCACATGATGAGTTTTAGCCACCCAGAGGCTTGAACATCCGAGTTTCCTGAGCTGCCAGCTGATTTGAGAAGTCTCACCTGCCTAAAGAATATGTTTGCTTTCCAGGTTGCAATCCCAGGCAGGCCTTGGTGAAGCTAGAAAATGTGCTGACTATTATTAGTGAGTCATCCAGCAGTTCTTAAAGCAAATCGGCTCTTTACATGCCCTCCAGTCACATCAGACTCAATGTTGAAGAGTAAGTAGTTCGTTCAGTAATAGCTGAGCTACTTTCTTTTCTTTCTACAATTCCAAATGAGAAATTAAAGTAATATAACATTTTTGCCAGTCACATTCTGTTTTGAAAAGATGAATCATCCTCATGTTTGTACTCGAAGACATCTAGTTAGGTGGAAGATGATTTGCAGGCTAATTTTGTACAGGAATCACCTTTTGACAGCAGATCAATATCAGTATATGTGTTTTCTCTGTGGAAGAGGAAAAAGGCACACATTTTGCCAGTCAGGAGACAACCCAGGTTACTACTTCTCAAATATATTATTGTAATATTTTTAACGTAAGTCAAAAGGTCATATGCAATTACATTTAAAAGGCTAACATAAAAAAATCTCCATTAATGGTTTGAGTAAGCCTCAGTGATATCCTAAAAACAGACATTTAATCTCCCTTTAAACAATTTCAAGTTCAGTGAAATTGCAGTTTTAAGGGTGTTTGAAATTCTGTACTTTCTTTCCTCTGTCTTTCTTGTCCTGGACAAAGGGGTACTGGGGGGGGCTGGCAAGAAGAATGGAAGAGAACCCAGAGGAAGAATGGCCAATATCAAGGTCACAAAATGACCTTGAGTGGCCTGAATTACTCACTGATTTGTTTAGCTTTGGTGGCTGGGAAGATGCATCATAGAAATTTCTGGACACAAAGACCACTTCCAATAGCAGCCTTTCTAGTGCGAGTTATGGACAGGACTGATTGGTGAAAAATTACATTGAACTGTAGATAAAAATTGAAATGAGTAAACATATTTCTATCCATGTTAATTATAAAAGAGTGGGTATTGTTAGCTAATTAAATGCTGGATACATTTTTAGTGAGGGGTGGGAGGTATACATTATAAGAGTTCAAAGAAAATCATGCCCAGAGCATTCTTAACTCTCTTACTCCTGAACTCCATTTGTTTAAGAGGGCTGGGTTCAATGAGGGAAGCACCACGTCTTGTAGTGTTTGTCATTCATGTTACTTCTCATTTATTAACCATTTTCATACATCTATAAGTTTTGTGAACTAGTCTGCTTTAATACATATATGCAAAAATATTGCTGTATTGGTATTAACGCTGCTCTGATTTTAATCTACTATTTTTGCTTCACATTCCTCCCAGTTACCGTCTCAGTACCATTTTGTTATACCTGGGGAGCTTTCTGAAGCTAGTAAGCACTGTGACCTGACTATACCCCATGCCTACCTATGTTGTTAACTCCCGCCTGAGGGTATCCTCTGAAGATTATAAAAAGCCACAGTATTTTCTAAGCTGTCATAAAATGTGACTCAGCCATCCTGAAGGCAGCCAAGTACAAACCCTTAAAAGGGTAGAGAGAATCAGCCTCAAACACGAGTGGAAATAGAACCAGCAGCAAAATAAATCCTGTTCCTAGGAGTCTTATGGCTTTTTTCTTTCGAACCCTTCTAGCTGTACCTATTTCCAGGATATTAAATTTGGAGGCTTGTGTTCATGCTATCCAAGTTGGCTTTCCTAGAGAGAATGGGGTGTGGGACTGGTAGCTGGCACTTACTGCAAAGATGAAGCTTACTCATTGTAGTAGCTCTCTCCCAGTTCTGTTTTTTAAAAAGCTTATCAATTTATTTTTTCTGTGAGAGATAGAGAAGCAGAGGTGGAGGCATCCCCAACAGGGTCCCCACACTATGTTCTACCCTCAGTCGCAGCTAGCCTAGGTCATGGGTACGCATGCACATACCTGGCATACTCAGGGAGATCCCAGGATGGGAACCCATGTGGGTCCAGCTGTGGCATCACTGTTCCACCACTGGGTTCCCAGCTCTGTTTCTAATTCTGTAGTGGCCTTACTTCTATTTAGAAGCTCCCAGACACTTTCTATGAGGATCAGTCAGTTAGCATTTGCCCTGATGCTGAGGTAAAATTGAATATTCTTTTTGCCATTTCCTCTGATGAGATAAGTTGGTGCAAGTGGTTGATGGATGAGACTGTGAAGGTCAGTTAGATTCCATAATGGCCCTTAGACTGAAATGGCCACAAGTAAGATACCACCTTTTTATCCAATGAAGTTTTAGAGGTTCCAACTGGAGACTACTTTGGATTCTTCAAAATACCATTCTCTTTCATTAGCAATGGTAATTAGAGTTGATTGGAGACCTGCAAGTGGTTTCTTTCCTGGCCTCTTGACCACTCTGACTATTCATCATCAAATTAATCATAATTCATGAGGCTATTGTTTAAACGGCAGGGAACATCTGGGAGAAAGGTGGAAACATGGAGAGAAGTATTAAAGAATTCAAATTGTTGGGTCTCTTAAGGTCAGAGTCATTATATAATTTTTAAGAGACAAGTACTTTTGGACCTGGCAAAAGGGAGCTGAATGGAAGCCAGGAAGAAGGTCAGGAGAAGGCAGAGCCTTTAAGCACAATTTTAGGGCCAGAAGCAGATGAGAACTGGAGCATCCAGAGGTACAAATGCAGATGTTTGACTAGTGTTAAATTATTTTAAATTGTAAATTGATTTTGTTTTTACTAATGTTTGGGTTTGGTGGTGGTTGGGAGGGTGTATGGGGCTGGGGTTATAAAGACCTAGAGCAACATTTTTCAAAATGCGTTTCAAAGAGTGCTAGTTCAGTGGGAAGTTCATAGATATTAAAAGAGAAAAAAAGAGAGATGCTAGTCAAATGATTTCAGAAAATTCTGGCTTAAACAAAGTTAAACTCCCAAATGCTCCTCAAACCTTTACTGTATTCTTATGCAATATAAATCAATGAGGTTGGTATGTAAAATGTAGGGTTTCTTCAGCATATGTGAGCATAAAACTGTTTGCCACATAGCATCTTATATAGGGGACATTGGTCTAATACATACAGTACTGTCTTGGAAGTCAGTCTGGAAGGAAGCACCCAGTTCTGACTTCTGGATATTTTAGCCAGTGCAGAAAGGGATAAAGAAGGGCACAAAAATTGGGTCAACCAGGTGGTGTGAGTACGGTGGCCAAATCCCACAGGACTGACTTTGATGTTTAAGTCCCAAACCTGGAGGCTTGAAAAACATGCCAGGTGCGCGCACACACACACACACACACACACACACGTGCTCAAAACTCTTAAGAGGAGAATAGAGGAAAAGGGATTGTGGCATGGTCATCCACCCTGGGGCGTGCTTTCTCACTCTCTGTCTGTCTGTCTGTCTGTCTCCAGTGAGCACACACACCATATAGTAAATTAAAAAAAATGGGGCAAAAATGGATGTTTACCAACTTCAGAATTTTCTCCAGATCAGGGCCTAGCACTGGTACTTAAAACATTGAAGTTATGAGAACCTAATGATCCAATGTATGAGCATAGTATTCAACTATTTTCTGTGGAGAAGAAAAGAGGTTAAGTTTTATACCCAATGTTTGGGAATTCTTTTTTTTTTTTTTTTGAGAGGTTTTCGCTATAGCGCGCGTGCGCTCGCCAGACAGAGAGAGACAGAGAGACAGAAAGCGAGAAATCACCCCCCAGGGGGGATGGCCACGCCGCAATCCCTTCTCCTTCATTCTCCTCTTGGGATCTTGGGCATGCACGCACATGCGCCCAGTGTGAATTTTAAGCCACCGGGTCTGGGACGCGAACCTTGGTTGACTATGTGGGAGTCCAGCGACATAGCCATTATGCTAACTGCTGGTCCCCCAATGTTTGGGAATTCTGAGAGAGTCAGGATTTTTGGCCCTCTTGTTTGAAGACTTTTTATTTTTAATTTTTAAACTAAATTTTTAAAAATTAATTTATTTTACATTCATTCACTGAACATCATCACAGCATACAAAATGCAATTTCCCATTCAGAATACACTGTATAGTGGCTTAATCAAATGTGTTATCACCAAAAAATAATCCAACTTCTTGTTTCTTGTGTGTGTGTGTGTGTGTGTGTGTGTGTGTATATATATATTTATATTCCTCCCCCCGCCCCCCATTTCTCACCCTCTGCCATTTCCCAGCCTTCTCTCACACTGTCTCTGGTACCTGAAGTTGCTTTCCATTACTTTTTTAAAATTTTTTCCCATATTTTCTTGATTCACAGAATAATTACTTTCAACAACAGCAAGTTCAGCTGATATATACATATTTGTGAATACATGTTGACTTTAGGGATGAAACTCTGTGAGTAGAATGAATATACTATAAAGTAGCACCTAACTGAGGCTATATAGCTTACTGTGGTCATTAAATAGATTTTTTAAAATATATTCTTTTTAATTTCAAAAAAGGCAGTTTTAGCTTTAAGCAAAGTTTTCTTAACATTTTTTGATTTTGATTTATTGAAGATTTTCTTAATTGCTTTCTGAGATATAGAGATTTCAGGACTCATGAATTTGGGCTGAAGGAAAGGAGATGGGAAATTTCATTGTAGGTATCCTAAGTCTCTAGGGGCTCTTCATTTATATTATTGGTCTAGGTATTACTGGACTGGAAGCTGATGGGATTCTTTCAGCTTGTTTTGAACAGTTTCCTTTTATTTGGAGAGTGTAATTGACTAAAATAAATGAAAATAAAGTAAAATTTGTGGTCAATTGCTTTCATATCTTGAGTTTTAGAGCTGTGGAAAAATGCTTACTAACTTGTTTGTGATCTCTAGATTCCTTTAGGACTTAGTATTCTAGCTCATTGGAACATCAAGTTTGTGGAGGAAGATTATATGGTATAATGGAAAAGAAAAAAACTTCTAAAACGGGAGAAAATCTCATTTTTGTTATTGTTTAAGACTTTGGGAGCCACTCTGGACCGCTCAGTCCTATTTCTTTATTTTAACCACATATGAATATTTCAGTATTTAGGGTTTCTTTGTTCTGTGAATGAGAGGAAAGAGGGAGAGGAAGAGAGCAAGTGGGCACCCCAACAGGATCTCAGTGACTGTAATTCACTCCTAGTCTCAGATAGCTCTGGATCATGGGCACATGGGTGCACAGCGTACTCAGGGAGGTCTCTGGGCTTGAACTGGGAACTGTCCATGTGGGATTGTCTCATAGAGTACTGCATTTTACTGCGGTGGCACCACCTGGTCTCCGTATCCAATCCTTTGGACGACTTTATATGGGAGTCTTTGCTTCCCATAGCTCTTAATCAGTTTTTTCAGTCTCATCTTCCAGTGAAACCCCATACCTCATGAGAACCGGAGGCCCGGGAAGGCTGAACTGGGAACTCACTCAAGACCAGAACCACTGGGATAAACACAGAGGGAGTACACAGACTTTAGGAAATTGGAGGCCCTATCCTTGGGGAAGAGCCACCCGAGGTTTTCAGAGAGTTTGATAGTCTTATTAAAATGAGTGACTGTCAAGACAGTCATGTTCTAAGGATCAAAAGATGGGACTTTGGAGAGTCATTAACTTACATATTGAGAGGTCAGTGAACATTTAACTTTGCCTTATTTGAGGAATTTACTGCCATTGTAAGTAGATTGTTAAACTGTGCTCCCTAAAGTCCACAGTCGGGAACCGTTAAGGTTCAATTATTGCCAAGAAGCCATATTTATAGAACGGATAAGGTTGTAAAATCAGGTTTTCTGGAGTGTTTAATTAAAATGTCCTGTTTAATTTTGTTCCCTTCTTACTCTGCTCCTTAGATCGTCATCTTAAATTAAAAATCTTGGTTGTATGGTTTTATTTTATTAGCTGTTCATTTGTTTGACTTCAAATCACTCATATGATTTACAGGAATAATTATGACCATTTCATTATTACTGCTATAGTTTTATGGGCCGTCTACCATTTTTCTGAAGATTTCTCCCCCATGCCGTTGTACATCATTGTTATCTGATTATCCTTTCTTAAATAGTTTACAAAGGTGTTTTAAGATAGTTTTGGAGGACACATCATTTAACCATTGTCAAAGATACGACTAATCATCAGGAATAGTGTGGCTGACAGGTGGGCACTCGTTACAGCACATTCTTTAACAAGGCCACAGACTTGAGTTTGGAAATGAGCACACATGGCCCAATCTAGGCTCAATCTCTGTTAGAGCCACAGTGCATTAGTAGGGAAATGCCAATAGCTTTTCATGTCCATGTATATTGATACTTTCTTCATGTCAGTGAGCTCTGCTATGAGGTTTGACTTATCACACATCCAGACATGGAGAGGTGGTTTAATATTTCATGAATAAGGTAACCTCATTTAGTCTAGAATTTTTCTTCCCCATGGAGAATTGATGGCATAGAGAAAATAGTACTGTTCATATGAGGAATATCTCTTATCTCTCTCCAGTGGTAAAATTGTCTTTTTTTTAAAAAAAAACAAAACCACATTTGTTTCTCCCATCAGTGAGAGATGTAGAGACAAAAATACAGCACAACCAGTAGGGTTTCATTGCTGTGATCCTTCCTATCTTCAACCAGCCTCTGATCATGCATCCACATAAGAGAGGTCTCCAGATTTGAACTGAGGATTTTCATATGTGGGTTTGTCCCACAGAGTATTATTTTTTACCACTGCACAGCCATCCAAGTACCAAATTGCTTCTTTTTAATATTTGATTTTGTGTCACCTTTTCTTCTCACTCTGTGGGAAAAGTCTTGGAAGGCAAGTACTTGTTGCATCAGTCTGCAAAGACGAAGGGGTAGGGTCTCCACACAAGGAGAGCATTTGGCTTGTCACACTTTCTCCATCTCAGACTAGAGCCCTGGGGTACATTGGAATGTAAAACCGAAGTCAGCTAACTTTGAGGTGAGGCATAATTCTGAAGGGAATACAGAGGGACCAGCTGAAGATGGGGCTATACCTAAAATCCGCCATGAGAATTTCAGTTGTAGTTGATGGGAAACTGTAAATGGAGAAATAGGTGCACGCAAAGCTTACACAACAGGCATGTGGACAGACACTCCTGCTGGCTCGTAACCAGCATCCCTCTGAGCAGAGCTGTCAGGATTAATTACTCAGATTTTTGTACAGAGACTGCAAAAATGAAAAGCCTCTGAGTGCCAAGTGTTCTCAGTTTGCATCACAATTTAGATATTTGGACAGTATACACATTAGACATTTTCAGGAAATTTAAGTTTTATTGACCTTTCCTGTCCTTAAGCTTTTGTAATTTGGCAGGAAGGGGGCTAAGTTTTCATTCCTCTGAAATGAGGTTCAGTGGCTTATGATTCTTCTTTGCTTTTTGATCTTTTTTCAACTTGTTACCATCCGTCTTGTACATTATCGTGACTTTTGTTCTTGTTCCATGTGCTTCATGGAAAAGTTAAAGTTGGTGCACTGTTTTTTATACACAACCAGAATCCTGTGTGAGCATAACTGGGAAGAGCAAACGGAACTGTAGGACAGAGCTCAGAAATTCTTAGTTGTGACCCTTGGACAAATTGTTTCTTTCAGAATAGAGTTCTTTCCTAACTCAACTCCAGCTACAGCACTCTGTAGGTGGGAGAGGCTGGTATCATACAAACATCCCCAGGAAAAGTCCCAGAGTACATGTCCTCTTCATTCAACAAGTGTGTAGTAAGTACTTTCTTTTTATTTTATTTATTGCTACAGGGTGCTATAGGGTGCATGTGCTTGCTGGGAGAGAGAGGGAGAGAGAGATGAGAGATGGATGGAGGGATGGATCACCCTTTAGGTGGGGATGGCCATGCTTCAATACCTTCGCCTCTGTTCTTCTCTTGGGATCTTGGGCATGCATGCACATACACTCAGCATGATTTTCAAGTTGCCAGGTCTAGGACTTGAACCACAGAGTTGGCTATGGTTGAGCCAGCTACCTTAACCTCCACACCACCTTCTGCCCTATCTTTTTATTTATTTATTTGTTATGTAATTGCTGGAGGATGCATATATCACAGGAGGGAGAGACAGAGAGGGCAAGTGAGAGCAAGAGCAAGCATCCCTTAATGGAGCATGGTCATACTACAATCCCTTCTTCATTTCTCCATCCTGTTAGGATCCTGGGCATACATGCATGCATGCCTAGCATGCTTTTCAAGCTGCTGGGACTGACTTTACAACTGTGGGCAGCCTTGTGGGATCCAGGTTTCTATGCAAAGTGCTTAATCACCACACTGTGAGGCTGGCCCTAAAAGTACTTTCTTAAACACCTGTAACACCTATTTTTTTTTCTTTGTAAGCAGCACATGTTCAGTAAGCTCTGCAAAGCTCTGCACAGGTGCTAGTGGTGAAAAAAAAAGAATATATTTCCTGCTCTTAACTTTTTTAAGAATAAATGGGGAGGTCAGCACCTGTCATATGATATAGAAAGGGCTTGATTGCAAGCATGCACAGAGGTTAGCGCACTAGCTGTGCTCCTTCAATGGCATATCTTCTTGTTTTTCTTCTATATCAGAAGATTCTCAGTCATTTTTGGGAGAATTTCTCTTCTCCATAGTTTCCTGGAGAGTATATTGATTCTTCTTATTCTGTTCTTTATGCTTATTAATCTCAGAATTTTAATTTATTTACTTCTCTATGCTGCACTCTGGGGGATTTCCTTAGATCTGTTTTTCTGTGTGCCAGCTGCTCCTTTGGGTATTTCTAAGCTATTGTTTATCCATTATGCAAACATTTTTTCTTTGCCTTTACAAGTATCTTTTAGTTCCTGTATGAAATTAATGGTTTTAAACAGGACCATAGAACCTATCTACTCAAACACCAAATCAATGAAACACACAAAAAGCTAGTGAAAATGAACTATATACCTTAGACTCAAGCTAGAATTTGATGTGCAAGAGCTTAGATTCTCCAAATGTTAAAAAAAGGAGAAATTCTGCAAGAAAAAGCTTGTAAGACTTCTCTCCCTTTTTTTCTTTTAGTTTTTTTTTCTTTCTCTCTTTCTTTCTTTCTTTCTTTCTTTCTTTCTTTCTTTCTTTTTTTTTTTTTTTTGTGGCATAGAGTGTATGTGCTCATCTCAGAGAGACAGAGGGACACAGAGAGGTAAGGTAAGTGAGAAATCACCCCCCCTCCCCAGGGGATGGCCATGTCACAATCTCTTCTCCATTATCCTCTCAGGATTTGGGGCACACTTGCACACACACGTCTGGTGTATTTTTCAGGCCATTGTATCTGGGACTTAAACCTTGAAGTTGGCTATGTGGGTTCAGTGCCTTAGCCACTAGCCACCTGTTGAATCAAGACTTTATTTTTAAGGAGAGAAAATTTAGTGGGGCGAAGATTCAGTCTCAGCTTTAGTGACTGCAATAGTGACTCTTCTCTGGTGCAGAGAATAGGGAAATGACCCCTCATTGAGCAAAAATCTCGTATTCTGAGCCCAATGAAAACACAAATCAAGTGAGTTACTTTTATACAGCAGTCCCCACCTCTTTTGGCACCAGAGACTGGTTTTGTGGAAGACAATTTTTCAGTGGACAATGAGTGGTTTTGATATGATTCAAGATCATTACATTTATTGTGTTCTTTATTTCTATTATTATTACATTGTAATATATTGTTAAATAGCCATACACCTAACTCATTATAATGCAGAATCAGTGAGAACCCCGAGCTTGTTTTCCTGCAACTAGAGGTCCCATCTGGGGCTCCTATGAGAATCTGATGTTATTCCTGATCTGACATGAGGGAGAGCCCAGAAGGTAATGCAAGTGGTGGGGAGCAGCTGTACATACAGGTGAAGCTTCACTCTGCTTGCCAGCAGGTTAATCTGCTGTGAGCCCCAGTTCCTGCTGTGCGGACCATACTGGTCCAGTTCATGGCTAGGAATTGGGGACATCTGCTCTAATAGAAAGAAAACAAAAAATAGCAGCAGGGAAAGTATGGTATGATTTATTAAGAGCGTGTTCTAGGATAGGCTTGATTAACCAACATTTTACCAAAAATTAAACATGCAAATCTATTTTGCTGCTGATATTTGGCAATGGAACTGTCAACTCTTGTGAACTCACATATGGTCAAGGATAAGAGCCTGCTTCGCTCTTTGATTTTAAACTGAGTGTCATGTGCTTGGAAGATGAATGTGATGACCTCATAGGAGAAAACTTTAGTACCTTAGATGTATTTTTTTTTTAAATCTCTTTTTCTTATGTTGAATATCCTTCTGTGATCATTTTCCTTTATTTGAAGTAATCTGTTATTTCTTAAATAAAGAATAAGAGATTTTTGGTAGTAAACTTTCAGTTCTTGTTTATTTGTAAATAAATCCATTTCATTCTTGTTCACAAACATTGTTTTTCTGGTTAAAAATGTTTACACTGAAATTATTTTATCTCCTTACCTTGAAGTCATTCCACTGTCTTCTGGATTCTGCTATCTCTTATCCTTACTGTCATTTCTTCTTAGGTGAGCCATCCATGTTTTCTGGCTGCTTTAAGAATCCTTTCTTTGTCTTTATTGTTTTTTTTTTTTTCTTTATTACAGTGTTTTTAGGCATGGATTTGTTTTTATTTTTCTGCTTGAATTCTCTTTGACTTTCAATATCCTGTGGTCAAGGATAAGAGGATTTAGATACTGTCTGTATAGTGATATATTTATCCTATTGTCAGTATCTGTGGATTTATATTATATTATAACTGAGAAATCATCCTTCCTCCAGGGGGAATTACCAAGCCATGATCTCGTCTCCTCTATTCTCTTCTTGGGACTTTGGGCATACACATGCTCCTAGCATGATTTTTAAGCTGCTAGGTCCAGTACTCTAACCATGGCTGGTCATTTGGGAGTCCATGTGCCTTAACCACCACACCACCTGCTGGTCTCACCGTCTTTTGATTAAAAAATTAAATTCTACTTATTTTTTTAAAAATGTGAACAGATAATACATTTACATGGATACAAATTCAAAAGATACCAAAGATAATCTGCTGAAATGTCTTCCGTCTACCTCTATTTCCAGCTACCTACTTTCTCTCTATTGAATTTTGATATCAACCTTTATGGTACTATTTCCGATGACCAATTATTAGTCCTCATATTGCTTAAATTGTAGTGGCATTTGACATGGCTAGTCAGCCCTCCTTATTTCCAGACACTACACTCTGCTCTCCTCTACATTTACTGAATCCTCTTTCTCAGTCTCATTTATCCCTAATGTTAATGTTGGGAAGACTTCAGGGTTCAATCTTTTATCATACTCTTTCCTGTGTGTACTTACTCCTTTGAACTAATCCAGGTTTATAGCTCTAGATACCATCTATTTATTTACTCCAGACGTGGATTACCAATCACCCACTTGGCCATTTCCATTTGGAAGTTTAATAGTCATCTCAAAATTTTCTTGTCAAAACCAGAACTTTAGATCTTCTCTCACAATCCTTTTGTATTTTAGGTGAAGGCAATTTCTTCTTGATACCCTAGCCACGGTACCCACATTATGCCTAAATCTTGGAACTACTCATCTTGTAAATATTTTGCCCATCTATTTGGTCTATTATATTATTTTGTTTTAATTCTGTTTCCCTGATTGGTAATAATTTTGAGCTCATCTATTAACATTTTTTGGTTGCCTCACTCAGATGCTGTTTAATCATATTCTTAGCCTGTGGTTTGTTTGTTTGTTTATTTATTTATTTTGTTGGGTTGTCACCCTATTTGTTCATTAATCTTTTTTTTTTTTTTTCAATGTAGAGAGCCTATTGTCTGATATCAGAAGTGATTTTTTGAAGCTTCTAAAGGATGACGTTGTGAACTGTATTAGGGAAAATATATACACTATTTGAGAACCAGGAAGTCATCTTAATTGTTTTCACTTACACTAAATCTTCAGTGGTCAAACTTCTGCAGGTTACCCAAGGCTGTGAGAAACACAGGCTAAAGGAGCACTGAAGTCTTTGCACATTTCTTAGAATGTGAATAAAGTGCTCTACTTTCAAACTTCCTGTTCCCTGGGATTATAGCTCTTCCAGTAGCCTTTTCTCCTATTCTGATTTCTAAGCAATTGTAAACCTTAATTAGAGTAGTTATGTGGATCACACAACCAGCTCCTGATTTCAGTTCTGCTTCATTACATTTGGAATGGAATATTATAGACTAACACTTTGATGAGGAAACATTTAGTCCATTTTTGTATTCATATTGATACTGTTTGTCTTAGAAAATTCCCCTGCAGCCTATTATCCAGATTCTTAGAAAATTGCCTTGGAAATAACCTTGTAGCCTAGAATCCTAATTCTGCCGTATATTATGAGGCAATTGAAGAAATTGAAACCCAGTCTTATTTTGGGTTGTCAGCAAAGCCATGATGCATTTTTGCATAGGAAAATATAGAAAAATATATGATGACTTTCTCGATGACCTTTCTTCCTTCCTTCCTTCCTTTCTTTCTTTCTTTCTTTCTTTCTTTCTTTCTTTCTTTCTTTCTTTCTTTTTCTGATTTAAAATAATCTACTTGAAGCCCAACAATGGGGGCATTACTCTGGTAAGCTGAGGTTATAGGCTCAAGTATTCTGGTCTAGTTTCTAAAACTAAACATGGTGAAGTCTGTGAGGTTAGGAGGTAGTGGTTTACAAACTGGTGTGTGGTCAGGAGGGCCAGGGTGGAGGTGATCCTGTTTTACCCTACTTCCCCCAGAGTAGTACTACTTCTGTTTGCTTTATATATTAGGGTTACATGGAAGATTTTGCTTCATAGAGGGTTTTCATAGTTTATGTCCATTAGTTGGTCAGATTTCCTGTGAAATGTGGTAAAGTGAACAGTTAATTTTAATCACTTTGGTGGGGATACAGATAAATTCAAATTGACAGAGTGCAAAAATTTTACTTTCTTTTATGCTACCTAGACATTGCCTCCACCAGCTGGTGGAGAAGCTCTAATAGGTACCATAAAAGAGTAAGAATACTGTTGCCTTCGTGATTGTTTTTATTTCATTTTGTTCTAGGGTACATGCACTTGTGGAGAGAGGCAGAAAGAGAGAGATTGAGAGAGAGAGAGAGAAAGTGAGAAATCTACCAGAATCCCTTCTCCTCCATTCTCCTCTTGGGATTATGGGCATGTGTGCGCATGTGCACACACACATGCACATTTGGCATCAGGTTGCCAGGTCTGCAACTCAAACTGTGAAGCCAGCTATGTGGGATCCAGCACCTTAGCCACCACATCACCTGCTGGCCCAAACTTCATGATATTTTATAGCATCATATAAAATACAATACATAACATGTGCATGTGTGCACACACATGCATAGTTAAAAGTTTCCAAAATATACAGGACAATATTTAAATGATTTAAGTGAAAGGAAATCAACAGCATATGGTCTGGTGAGTTATTGTGTTCTAGTGGGTAAAACTATCAATAAAAGTTTGGAATCTGTTGACCCTGGTTCAGGTAGAAACTTCTTTTCATCTCTAAAATAATGTTGACCACACAGAGTTGATGTAAGGATTAAAGGATAAAATCTGTGTGAAATTAGAGATACTGTACTACATATTGGGTCACTGGGAAAGTTATGAGGTATTTTTGAATAGAAAACCATGTTGTGACTTTCCTGATGACCTAATAGTTGCTCAATAAATACCACTTTCTCTTCCTCCTCTTTGATGCTTCCCTTCTTTCATAGATACTAGCTACATATTTTTGTCTTCAACTATCCAGTTCATATTCTCAATTTTTTTTTAGAGGTTTTTTTAGAGGGTGTGTGTGCTCGCCACAACAACAGAGAGAGACAGGGAGACAGAAAGTGAGAAATCACCCCCCAGGTGGGATGGCCATGCCGCAATCCCTTCTCCTCCATTCTCCTCTCAGGATCTTGGGCATGCATGCACATGTGCCCAGCATGAGTTTAAGCCACCGGGTCCAGGACTCAAACTGTGGTCAACTACATGGGAATCTAGCAACATAGCCATTACATATTCTCAATTTTTAATCTTTGAACTTTTAAGTATATTTGTGGTATACTGTGTGTACACAAATGTGCTATTTTTATATTTTTTACTAGATCATAAATACCTTCAAAAAAGGATGTTCTGACTCCTTTATGTGTGTATTATAGCTTCAGATTTGTTCTTTGGCAGCTTTAAAATAGAATAATATCTTTTTGTGTGCCAAAACCCATATATTCTCCATCAAAAAAATATTCATGAAGATAGCAATGTGTCTGTCAATTCTCTGGACCTATGAACATTTTTTTTCTTGACTCAGTTCTATGGAATATGAAATTTATGGCAAACTAATGAGTATGAAGAGATGGCAAAAAACACATTAGCGACCCTACCCTCCTCAAATATATCTACTCAAAAATAGTTCTTAAAAATCTGTTTGGAGAAGATAGGTCAATGGGTTAATGGAATATTGTATTTCTTAGTGTTGTAATTCTCATCTGCAAATGATTTCTAAACATTCTAGTCCAAGTAGTGATGTTTAAACTAAAGTTAACACTATGTCAACAAATTATAAAAGTTTGAAATGAAACCAAGGAAAGACTTTAAGAAATGAGAAAAAAAAATATTGAAGTGTAGGCCTTTTGCCAGTCTGAAAATGAAAATCTATATTATCTTCTATGTTTACTTTCAGAGATTTATGTTCTCAGCCTAAAGTAGTTCTAGCTAAAATAGTAAGCTGCACCTAAACATGCATGTAGATAAGCATGACTAATCTAATGTAATGGTAATCAAAATATATTGTCCTTCATTCAGAAGAAAAACTTTCAAAAACTTGTAAAATATCATTTTTTACAACTTATTGCAAACCTGAGATACATTTGAGGTATGGCTCAAAGGCAGCATTGTTTGTATTTCCATAACGCCCAATATCCAGATGTTACTAAATATTCAGATATTGGGATTCAAGTAAATATCTGCAGGGCTCAATGGGTTCCTAATCATTCAATTAGATGAGTTAATTGCCACAATGGCTGAATGCTGATTCATTTCTAGGCATTGAGGTGGTATGGTATGGTTAAGAGAAAACTAAGAAGGGTCTTGGAGACTTTATGCTTGGCTAGTACTAAGCCCAGGGGAAAAAATTCCCAGAGCATTTTGAACTTTTAAGAGTTATGTACAATCTTTTAAATTGCTGACATTTTTAGTTCTCCATAAAGGAATGATCCATGTCATGCACTGGCTATAATTCTTGCCCTTTCTCTTTAACTTGGGTTAGTTCCTACTTTTCACTTTTTGAAGGTTCAATATCAAATATATTTTCTTTTAAGTGATTCAGACCATAGTAGAGAGTGATTGGGTCCTATAGCACTTTGCCAACTTTAGAAACAAGGACTTTTAAAAATAAATAAATAAATAAAAAGCTGTGACCTCACGTGACTATAATGTATTCATGTAATTAGAAAATTATGCTTACTAGGTGACAGACATTGTTTTATGTATTGAATATATAAACATGTATATATATATATGCAATACTTCTGAATATATAAATAAACATTTAATACTAACAATAATATATGATAGAAGCTATTATATGTATATTACAGATGAGGAAACTGAAGTGAATATATAATTAACTTGTCTAACATCATACAGTTAATAAGTGGCTGAGATGTGATTTGAACTCAGAGACCAGATGATGGCTAACAATCATGAATGATGTGTCTGGGTCTATCATGGGGTGTTTGAGGCTCTTGGAGAGAAAGATTTGTCTTGCCCACATGCAGTTGAAATACACTTTTAGGGTTTAGACAGAAAGGTTAGCATTTTCTGATGTTTGACTCTGATTTTCTGTGGGTTTAGAAGTTTTTTCTATTCAGGCTGCCGTGTCTAAACTTGACTGGCAAGATTTAAAAGAATGCATTAACTTATGTCTGATAAACAAGTTCTAGGTGTTAAGATTTCTTCTCTTGACTAATGACTCCTGAAAGACTGTAATAATAAGAGCATACTCCAACCTAGTGGATATCAGAAGTTTTCTGTCCACATTTCCTAAAGTCTGGGTTTTGTATCAAGTGCTGAGAAGGTGGTCTTAGCCTGAAATTTATAGCTGTAGTATCTTTTTCTTTACTTTCTAAAATGAATCCAATTAAATAAGATTAGCGTAACAAGTAGAAACTTTCACCTTTTAAGTCTCCTGCCAAAGAAACACAGCATCTTATTTTCAAAGCAGCTTATCTTGAGAAGCAAGTTCCTTTGAAGTGATTGGGGTCAATGAGAGTACAGGCAGAGGCAACCACAAATGAGTGTTGGATATGAGAATAAAGGGGAAAATGACACCTGAATCAGCCTATATTATAACAAAAAAAAAGACAAAATCTTCAAAATCTGTATGGAAGAACAGAATATTCCACTAAAGGAACAGTGCTAACATGTAATGAACTTAAAGTATTGTCAGAGCATTGGTGAAAGAGGTAAGCCTATTATGCATTCAGTTTATTGTTACACAAGAAACTCCTAAAAGCAGGTTCTGTGGGAAAAAATAACATAAGACATCAAGATCAGAACACAGTGTGTGTCTTTTGGATGCAACCAAGGGGATGAGTATACGCATTAGAGGGAACCATTTTTCAGAAACTTAAACAAGGGTCAACTTCAGTGTTAAAAATCAATCCATGACAATGCCTTCTGACTGCAGAATTTTGTGACTACAGTCATGAGTCAGGGGTCTGCCAAACCACCTTAGAAGAACTCACAGGACTCATTGTGTAGTTGTACTTATGTGATAAATTACAGCAAAAGTAAAGCAAAATTAGTAAAGGGAAAAGGTGCATGAGTAAAATTCAAAGGGAACCAAACGCAAGCTTCCAAAGATTCTATCCCAGGGTAGTCACACAGGACACATCTGATTGTCCCAGCAACAGTTGTGACAAGATATGAAACATTGCCCATCAGGGATGTAAGTGCATAGGGTTTTCAATGGAGCCTCATGATGTAGATATTTTTGCAAAATATAAAGCAAGATTCTAGGCTTCTAGAAGCAAAGCAAATGTTTGGCAGAAACCATACTCTTAGTATAAACAATTGACGCATAGTGAGCTATTCTTCAATTAAGGTGGTAGGAAGTCTCCTGAAATCCAGGTTCTCAGATGCCAGACAAAAGCCTTTGTCTTAAGAAGCCTTACTTAAGACAGTCTGTTGTGTTAGCTCTTTTCTGCACAAATGGCAGATGTCTGTACAACATGACTTTTGGGAAACACATCTACCAAGATAAGCTAAGTACAAATGATCAAGCAATGAAATTTCTGAAGTTCAGCTTGAGTCTCCTAGGAAGAGATAGACTTAAAGTCAAAGTGGCCCTGGATATAATGTGATAAAACTTGGAGGGTGATAACCCACCTCCATGAGAATGCAGATATGTCATTACTTCTTCCACTTTCTTTGCTTTGAGATTGATTGGGAAAATTACTTGAATGTGAACTTTTCTATTTTAAAATGATGTGAGAAATTTTCTCCTGAGATAACATTTACAAATTCTTTGACATATTGGGGTGAAAGCTGCTATATGAAGGTAGAGTTCTTACTAGACTGTCAGAATATGTAGGCATTTCAAAAAAAAAAAAAAAAGAATATGTAGGCATTTCAAAGCCACAGTGAACATGTCCAAATCATTTGTTTGTTTATTTATCTAAAAATATGAGTGTTAGTTGTAAACGTTGTATGTTCAAGCATTGAGACTAAGTATGTTTCATGGCAAGTCTGAGCATGATGTCAAGTTTGTCACCAAATTTGAACTCCTCTAAATATCCATACTTCTGGCTATATGAAAAAACTATTGGGTCATCAGAAAAGTCATGATATTTTTTCTGTTGTTATGTAAAAATGCTTCATGACTTTTCCAATGGCCCAATAAATGAGACTTTTCTGTCTTTAAAAAAACAATAAATCTATTCTGGATTGGGAATAGAAGTGACATGTCTCTGACAGTATCATCAGAGATACTGTGACCTTTTAAGGCCATCTAGTTTATAGCAGGGTTCTTTTCAATACAGTTACCCAGTGTTCAAACAGAGTCAGACTCAGTGTCTCAGTGTATTTTTTAAAAGGCTCTGCTTTTTCTCCAGCTTAGATAACTAGAAATTTCATCTTGAAGATGAAATGACTACAAATAATAAAATTTAAGGAAACAAGTCGATCACTGTTGTATCACTCTATCGTGAGGCCTAGTTGGTGATAAGTCCCATACTTAAGGACAGATTTCCAATCAGATTTTTAGTGCCTCTTTAATAAAGAACATGACCTGGGGCCTGTAGGTGGCATGGCGGTTAAGGGCATTGGACTTCCACATGGCTGACCACAGTTGGAGTCACAGATCTGGCAGCTTTCTTTCTCACTCTCCCCTCTCCCTTTCTGTGTCTCTCTCTGATCAAATTAAATAATAATAATAATAATATTAATAAAGGTTAAATAAAATCTCTAAAAAAATAAATAAAAGAACACAGCCAAGCATCAACAGATATATTTGAGGAGAGTCTCTAAAAATAAAGCCAGGGTGGACAACAGAAAGAAACAAAAAACACAGTACCAAAATCTTTCAGAAGGAAGAGTAAGTAGAATGCTTTCTTTCAAAAAGTACATTTTTAGAGTAATAAGAGATAATAATTTACAAAATAAGAATAGACAATTCTAGGGCACTTAGATATAAAAATTAGAGATTTAAAAACTTCAGTAAGAGGACCAGCAGTTGGCATAGCGGTTATGTCACTGGACTCACACATGGCTGACCACAATTCGAGTCCTGGACTTGAAAATCACACTTGGCGTGTATGCATGCATGTCTAAGATCTTGGGAGGAAAATGGAGGAAGAAAAGGGATTGTGGCATGGCCAACTACTTTGGAGTTGATTTCTTGCTTTCCCTTTCTCTGTTTCTATCTCTCTCTGGTAAGCTCATATACCCTAAGGCAAACACCTCTAAAGAAAAACAATAAACAAAAAACAAAATAAACAAACATAAAACTCCAATAAAACATTCGAAGTGTAAGTGAGAAAATACTACAGAAAATGGAGTAATAAGGGAAAAAAATGGAGAGACAGATGAAGAATTGAATTGAAATAATAATAAAAGTAGAGACTAAATTTGAAGATCCAACTTTTAAAACTATAAGCTTTAAGAGAAAGAAAATTGAATGAAATTATCAATAGAATAATTGAAGAAAATTTCCTAGAATTGAAGAATATTGTTTCCAGACTGAAAGGACACCTGAGTGCCTGATGCAATGGATCAAACAAAACCTATTACAATGCACATTAATGTAAAACTTTAGAACACGGAGCAAAAAGAGGATCCTAAAACTTATGGAGAAAAGAGGCAACTTGATCAGGAATTAGAATGACTTTTAACTTCTCAACAGCAAAAATAAAAAATGGAAGACAAAAGAAGAATGTCATAAAAACCCTATCATGTTCAACCTGTATTCAGTTCAATTCTGTATTCAGACAAAATAGAAATCAAGACTTGATATAGCTTTTCAGGCAGGCAAGGTCTCAGTTTTACTTTTATATATCTTTTTTCAGGAAATAAGTGGGGTAAGTGAGGGAGCACTCTGAAGTGAGGGAGGAAAAAAGTTCTCCGGAAAGCAGAGGGTCCAAAATACGAAGGCGGTAACAAGATTGCTTTGGATGATGGAGGGAGCCTCCCGGGGCATCAACTCTGCAGCAGACCTCCAGAGCAGCAGATGGACTGAGCAGGGTAAAGGATGTCTCTAGGAAGAAAGTCTCTAAGAAAATGAAATCCACAGAAAGCTAGTCTATATGAATTA
Source organism: Tupaia tana (assembly GCA_026018925.1). Lineage (NCBI taxonomy): Eukaryota > Metazoa > Chordata > Mammalia > Scandentia > Tupaiidae > Tupaia > Tupaia tana. Next base: position 136,030,057 of record JAKSZU010000007.1, read on the forward strand.
TTTGAGACTAGATACTATCAGTAGACAGTTTGGAAATAAATTAGTAACAAGTACTTAACACATTTAGCAATCATATTAGTTTTTCCTATGGATATTATAACAAGTTACTACATCTTGATGACACAAAACAACACTAATTTATTCTCACAATTTTGGAGGCCAGAAGTCTGAAAGCAACTTCTCTGGGCCCAAAGCAATGTGTTGTAGAACCACATTTTTTCCAGAAGCTCTAGAGAAAAATCTATTTCTTGGCTTTTTCTGGGCTCTAGAACTGCATTTTTGGGCTCATGGACACTTTATCTAGCTTTAAATCTCTCCAGCTTAGTCATATTGTCTTTTCTGTAGTAGAATACCTTTCTTATAAGAACTCTTGAGATTGCATTTAGGGCCCACCTGAATAATGCAGGATAATATTCCTACTGTGGTATAAATGTGTTTCCACCAAAATTAAATGTTGAAATTTTATCACCAGTGCATATTAGGAGATGGGGCTTTTAGATAATGATTATGTTATGAGGGTGGAGTCCTCATGAATGGGATTTATGATTGTATAAAAGGGCTTAAGGGAATTAGCTAACCCCTTCCATTCCTTCCACAGGTGAAGATACAATATTTGTCCCCCCGAAAAGAGCAGCATTCTAATCATAATCTTGGAAGTAGAAACCAAGCCCTCACCAGACACTGAATTTTGTGGTTCCTTAGTCTTGTACTTCCCAGTCTCCATAATAGTGAGTAAAAGATATATACTATTTATACATGATTGAGTCTTAGATATTTGTTATAACAGCAGGAATGGACTAAAACACTTGCCAAGTAAAAATCTTTAATATTTGCAAAGTCTCTTAAAAGGGTTACATAAAGGATTCTTTTGACAGTTTCTAGAAATTCAGACCTGGATACATTGGTGGGCCATTTTCAGCCTACTAAAGGAGGTAGAAATGAGGAGACACTGTGGACTCAGGGAGTAGAAATATGTATGCCTACTCTTAGGATTGGGTGTGTGTTTTTAAGAATTAGCACAGTAAGAAACATGGGAGGGAATGTGTGTGTGTTCTCCAAAAAAAAGAGGCTGCTTGAGTTCTGAAGGACAAGTCATATGTATCACAAAGAAGAGGACCAGGCCTTTCTAGTCTTTATTTCTTTGCCTGACTCTATATTTTGCCTTTTGAATGGACAAGAGGAGTTGAACAATCAGTTAATACCTCAGTACTTACAAACTTATGGAGAATTTCTCTTTTTACCTCAAAAGAATTTTATGAACTTCAAGAGGGCCCTAGGTAAATATTGTCCCAAGATTAATATTTAAATATATAAAACAGTCTGTGTGAGACCATGAAGCTTCATAGTCTATTATGCAGTAATTGGTTAAAACTTAAATTCGCTAGCAGATTCTTTTAAAGAAGATTTGGTAATTGGGATGGGCGCAGATCCTTACCTAATTATCCCAATAAAAGATGCAACCTAAAATAGATAGCATGGAACTTAGTTATCTCTAGCATCTGATCTGATGATGTATGAGATGCACGTGTAGAAAGTTAGTCTAGGTACAGCAAAGAAAAGCCCATCCCAAGAGCTAGCCACATAGCTATTATATTTTGTTATTTGGTATATAATTAAGTTTTTTATTTGGCTACTTTTGAGATTTTTCTCTTTAACATTGGCATTTAGTGATTTAATTATGATGTGCATTGATGTTTATTATAACTTTTAGTGTTTAAACTGTAGTTTGTTGAGCTTACTGGATTTGTGAGTTTATATTTTTAAACACATTTGGAAAAGTATCAGCCATTATTCCATGAAATAATTTTTTGGAATGCTCTTCACTTTCTCTCCTTTTTCCCTTTGGAATGCTGACTGCACATACATTAGTTCTATTGATACAGTCCCACATATCACTGGGGCTCTGTATCTTATTTCAGTCTTTTTTTCTTCCTGTGCTTCATTTTAGTTAGTTTCTTTTTTTTTTTTTTGGAGAGGTTTTTTGCTATAGGGCGCGTGCGCTCGCCAGACAGACAGAGAGAGACATAGAGACAGAAAGCGAGAAATCACCCCCCAGGGGGGATGGTCACGCCGCAATCCCTTCTCCTCCATTCTCCTCTCGGGATCTTGGGCACGCACGCACACGCGCCCGGCGTGAGTTGTAAGCCACCGGGTCCGAGACGCGAACTGCGGTCGACTACGTGGGAGTCCAGCGACATAGCCATTACGCTAACTGCTGGTTCCCAGTTTCTTTTATCATTACATCAAGTTCACTGCTACTTTTTCCCTCTGCAGTGTCTAATCCCATCTAGATAATTTTTCATTTCAGATACTTTATTTTCTATTTCTAGACATTATATTTCACTAGTTTATATACTCTATTAGTTTCTTATCATATTTGTATCTTATATGTTAAGTATATTTATAATATTTATCATAACTCTTTTAAAGTCACTTTTTATTAATATCCTCTCTGTCATTTTGGGTCTATTTCTATCAGTTAGTTTTTCTCTTGATTATTGCATGCCTATAATTGATTAGATGGCATTATGAATTTATGTTGTTTTGTGTTGTATTTTGTTCTATTTTTCTTTTTGAGTGCTGGGCTTTTTTTTTTTTTTGGCATGCAGACTAATTTGTGACTATATTCATTTTCTGTGGATCAACTCGATACTTTGAGGCTCACTTTTAACTTTGTTATGGTAGGTTTATGGAATCTTTTACTCTATGGCTGATTCAATCCCATTGTTCAATCATTTTGAAGAACTGAAATAATGTTCTGTATACACTAAGGCTTTCCTGCTGTAGTTGATGAGCATATGAATAAGTCTTATTAGACCTGTGGAAATTGTTCGGACTATTTTTCAGTGTTTTTTATTTTTTTTCTTTATCCTGGCCTCGTGGAGTTTTGGTTCATATATGAGAAGATCATTTCATCAGCCAAATATTCAAAGGAACATCTCTGAAGATTTTCAAAGCTCCCTCTGTGTAGTTCCCTTCTTTTCATGTTGCTACACTGTGAATTCTAACTGCCTCTGCCTCTTGAACTCCTATCATAACTCCACAACTCAGTGATACCACCAGGCTCTGGTTTAATTCCCATTCCTGCACTGCACCCTGAACATTGCCTCTAGGAAGTAAGTTGGGGCAGTTGTTGAAATGAAAGGGAGGAGAAGATTAGCTATTCAACTACTATAAATATATGGGAATTCACTATTCTGAAAACAAAAATCACCTCATATTACACTTAACTTAAAATTCAAGATGAATTATAGAAGTAAAGTATAAAATGCAACAATAAATTTCTATAAATAATAAATTAATTTGTATCCTCTCATAGAACAAAAAAAATGACTTTCAGCATAAGAACTCACAAATAAAAAGTCATGGAATTGATGTAGCAAATTAAATAATTCAGCAGATGATATATAGCACACCCAAAATATAAGGGTGGAAAAGTCTCACTAAATTATACAAAGTAAAATAGAGAGGCAAAAACCTTAATGGGACAAAGAAATGTGATATTATCTTTTGAAGATAATTTTATAGTTTTATCAACTAGACAAGGGAGAAATGTTTACAAGTAGGAATATTCACTTTGTAAGCTAAATAATGTGATTGAATGTATAAAAGAAAATGAAATTAAAAAAGTATTATACTTAATTTGTAAAGAGCTTTTACAACTCCATGAAGAAACTGTGCAATATAAAAAAAACATGCTAAGTCTATGAACAGGCAATTTGTGAAAGAAATGCAAGTAGCTTTTAAGAAATGTTCCAACATTGTTTATCAGAGAAATTCAAATGAAAACAGGGTAACATAATTTAATATATCAAAGCAGCAAAATTATATAAGAAGAACTATGATGAAATTGAATTTTTACCATTAATGTATATCCTTGGAGTCCCTGGTTGTATCTGCCCAGTGAACTCAGTTCCAGGGCAGGAATCAGTGTGTAAGTACTGAGACTCAGGCTGGAGGCAGAGCCAATTCCATGGAGGGAGCCATGAATGGAATGATGTAGTTGGAGCTTCTGCTCAAGCAGATCGCAGTCTCTTCCTTGGCTCAAGGGTTCGTGTGAACTGTCAGAATGATGGAAACTCTACTTCCCATGGCACTGAGCATTTGTGGAAAGGACAATGGTGTTCCTAAAGCTAGTAAGGAACACGGGTCTTTGGATTATGCTGAATGTGTTCTCTTCCTACTTCTTGTGCCTTGAATTCTTTTATGTGTTGAGATTATTTGACCAGAGAAATCATCCTTGGTCAGTCTTACTTTTCCCAGCCCCATCTTTCTGTTATAGTCAGGAGTGTATATATAAAGTTTTGGAGATTCAGAATCAAAGGACTACAATGGGAGACTAGTGTTTTTCCTAGTAGAGGCAATGGAGAGGGACAGAAAGAGCTGGTGACATTTTTCCTATTGTTTCTAAGCTTTGTAAGAACACAGCTTGATTCTGTGCAGCATAATAATAGAGGGTCAGTTGTACTTAAAGAGGGAGGCTAGAACCAAATTCCTCCATCAGGTGGCCCCACACAGGGAATGGGGCAGTCAGTATTTCAGAGACAAAAGGGAACAGTGGAGGCTGTGGGCTGGAGAATGACCTTACATTGGATCTAACAAGCACAGCTGAGCTTAGCTACAGCTAATGCCAGGCTCAGTGATGTCCATTTTCTGAATGTTCAATAGAAGTTGGTGATTTGGATATTTAAATATTGGTTACTAATTATTAACAAAACAAGGACAAAATGTTATGTTCTAGCAACATTCAGGCCAAACCAAACATATTTGCCACAGGCCTCCAAATTACAAACTGTAGAATTAAGGCTGGGCTATCTCAGAGGAAAATTAGTTTGTCTTGGGAGATGTGTTTTTGCATTGGTGAATCAGGGAGGCATCTGTGATAACCTGGAACTCTTCGATAGTGAGGAGTTCAACAGAAATGGAGGCCCCCACCTCATTTCCTGCCCAGTGTATTAGAGCTACCTACTTCTGATAGCCTTGCGATGGCCCAGAGGTGAGTGTACCCACTCTTGCCAATGGGGAGCCAGGGGGAAAATCTCTTCCAGTAGGAAAGAAGTGGGTTTCCCAAGAAGAGAAAGCTCAGGAGTAGAATGTTCATGGGTCTGTTCTCCTGATGAAGGTTCAGTTTTGCCTTCTCTTGTGAGGCCTAAGCAATGTCCCACCTAGAGAGTCAGCTGGCGTTCCTTGTATGATGTCGTGTCCTATGAAGATGGGTGCCCACTTCAGCAAGGTTCTCGTGGATGTATGTTGTTCAGTGGGCATGGCTGGTGGATACTGGAAGGAACAGAGTACACTAGATGGGACAGGCTAAACTGGCCTCAGTATTAGTGTCCTAGAGCTATTGTAATAAATTACTACAAACTTAGTGGCTGAAAACAATAAAATGTATCTTCTTACATTTATGGAAGCCAGAAGTTCAATAAGAGTGTTGTAGAGCTAAAAATCAAGGTGTCAGTAGAATTGGTTCCTTTTAGAAGCTCCAGAGGAGAATCCATTCTTGCCTCCTACAGCTGAGCTTTCCTTGCCTGGGAGCTGCATTACTTCCATCACCACATTGCCTTCTCCTCTTCTATTGTCAGATATGCTCTGCTTTTCTCTTAAAGGATATTTGTGATTACATCTAGGACCCATGGAGGTAATTCAAAATAATCTTCCACCTCAAGATCTTTAACTTAGTAACACTGGCAAAGACCATTTTGTTGCATAAGACAAATAGTCAGAGGTTCTAGGAATTAGGGATATGTTTGGGGCTATTATTCAGTTTACCATGGCCTTACTGACCTTTTAGACTGCAGAGAAAAGGAAGATGTGAGTCAGGTAGATGTGGATGGGTCTCACCTGTGGCTAATGACACGGTGTTGAGACCTATAGTCTAAGTTCAGAGAAGACCTTAGGAATGAGCATGGTCATGCTGTAATACTAGTCAGGGTATGGGTTCCTATTTTCCTCTGGGTAGCATTTTTGCTTCCCTCAAGCTGACAGTGAACATTTTAAAAAATGTCTTAATTTCCCTCAGTGAGACTTCTCAGATTCTCAGGGCTCTTGTTTTTTTGTTTGTTTGTTAGTTAATGTTTTTTTTTAAATTTTTTTTAGAGGCTTTTGCCTTAGTGTGTGTTCATTCACTGGAGAGAGAGAGAGAGAGAGAGAGAGAGAGAGAGAGAGAGAGAGAGAGAGAGAGAGAGAGAGAAACAGAGACAGAGAGGAAAGTGAGAAATTACTCAGGAAGAATGGTCACACATAATCTCTTCTCCTCATTCTCCTCCCAGGGTCTTGGGCACACACACTTGCCAAGGGTGATTGGGCACACATGTGTGCCCAGGGTGATTTTTAAGTCACTGGGTCTGGGATTTGAACTGCAGTTGGCTATGTGGGAGTCTAGCAGTCCAGTGACATAACTACTATGCCATCTGCTGCCTCCCCAGAACTCTTACTTGTTTTTCCAGAGTTATATTGCCTCCATCATTGACATCTGACAGGTTGGTATCTGCTGTTGGATTTTTTTTTTTAAGGTTTATGACATAGGGCATGTACAGTCACCAGTGAGAGAAAATGAGAGGGGTAGTGAGAAATCACCCCCCGGAGGGGATGACCATGCCACAATCCCTTCTCTTCCATTCCCCTCCTGGGATTTTGGACATGCATGCACACGTGCCTGGTGTGATTTTTGTGATTTTCGAGCCATCAGGTCTGGAACCACAACTGGCTATGTGGGAGTCCAGCACCTTAACCACTATGCCACCTGTTGAACCCTCTGCTGTTTGAATTTGTACACACAGTGATTTCCTGATTATGAAGAATAGTTTAATATTTGGGTTTTCTGGTTGCATAAAAATTTTATTGTATGTACATGTCTGCTATGAAAAAATATGTACCTTTTCCTATCCCACATCCTTCTAATTTTTTCCCTTATATTCTTGATTTAATCTCCCTGTATAGTGTATCTCTGAATTTTGGTCCCGATGTCATGTGTTCCCTACACCTTCAACATTAGTTCTTGGCTTACCAACATCCTGTGGGGGCTGCTTTCTGTCCTTGACTGTGAGTATGGAGGAACTTATGATGCTTGCTACCCAGATGCTTTGCATCATGGGAAGTAACACAATTTGAATTGTGAAGTTCTTCCTGCCCTGTAGGCAAGTGTGTTTGGAGCATAAAAATATGTGCATATTTTTATTTGGCATTTATTCCACAAATATTTACTAAATTCTGTCATAGGCCTGACCTTTTATTACATCTAAGGAGACAAAGATGGACTAGACATGAAGAAGTTTATAATCCAAAAATAAAATAGTTGGCATTTATAGAGTGTTTATGAGATGCTAGGTAATGTGCACTTTCTACATGTATTTCATTTAATCCTCACAATGATTCAAGGAGTAGGTATTTTAAAAAATGTTTATTTATTTTTTTCATGGTGGGAAGGAGGGGGGGGAGGGAGAGAGAGGGAGGAAGGGAGGGAGGGAGGGAGGGAGACCTTAAACCATGTCTTCCTGCTACAATCCACTCCTAGCTTCAGCCAGCCAGGTCCACAAGCACACCTAGCATGTACAGGAAAACCTCAGGATGTGAACCCCAAACCTTTCCATATGGCTTCAGCAAGATGGAGCATTGCATTAGTACTCTGCCACTGTAGCTGGCCACAAGTAGGTATTTTTATCCCCACTTATATACATAAACGAAAAGCACAAAGACTATAAGTAACTTTCCAAGTTCACATATCTTGTAGGTGGGTTTCTGGGACTATAATCTGTGCAGTCTGACTCAGGAGCCCTGCAACATACAAGACCTCAAGTCCGAATTTAGAGTACACGCAAATTGGGATGTATTTTTCCTAACCCTGTCACATACTTTATGTTCAACTGCTTTCCTGGAAATGTAAAAGAGTTCTTAGAAAGGAGGAAAAAAGAAGAGCAGTTACTCTCACACGCATTGCTTTTAAGGGTCAAAATTGCTGCATTTCTTTTGGAAAGCAATCTGGCAATATATATTCCAAGATACTTTAAAACTTTAAAACCTAATTATAGCCCTTCTGGGAATCTACCCTGAAGAAAGAACTAACAATACAGAAAAAGCTTTATGCCTGGGGTTAATCTTTGAAACGTTATAAAGAGAAGTAGAATATGTAGTTACACTGTATTCAGAGGTGCAGAAGAAATGTAGCTTTCCTTTCCTTTTCTTTTTTTTTTTTCTGTAATGTATCTAATGTTCATGAATTTTTTTCTTCCTATCCCCCCACTTCCCTATCTGCCAAATAAATCTAATTGTGCTCCCCTCAGTTAGGTTAGCTCAGTCTCTTTGGGTAAATTCTGTTTTTCAGACTCCTCTCCCATGACAAGATGGCACCCGGGTGTGTTGGGAGAGGTGTAAGTGTGCACTCCTGGTTGGCAAAGGGCCTTGGAAGCACATGTGTGTGTCTTTGTTCTGTGCTTTGCCTTCCTTGGCCTCTCCCATGATGGCCCTTTGTCCTAGACAGCCTGATGTCTTCTGAAGCCACAGACTTGGGTGATGAATTTATGATGGGCTCTTTGAGCACAAGAAGTCCTATTGGCTGACTCAATCCCATTTCAGTTCAGGCTGGAGCTATGGACCCCTGAGGCTGGTGGTGACCTACCTCCCACCCACATTCAGTAATTGGTGTGGGTCTAGCTTGTCTGTAGCCCTCAGCTTCAAGGTCACTTTGTACAGAGTTAGCTTCTGGAAACTGCCTACTCCAGATCTCCCAACCTTTCCTCCCCTGGGGAGGTACAACAATGTCCGTTCTCTGCTCTTCAGGTGGAGGCTCTAACCTACACTTCTCCCTGAATGACCCTGTGGCAGCCCCAGGTGATGACCTTGGTACTGGTGAAGTACTCTATTCCGAGTGCCAGTGAAGAGCCAGGCTGAAGTTCCTCTTACTTTTGTTTTTTTTTTTTTCCTCTATAAAATGTACCCTGTGATAGAGCAGTGAGATTATGGATAACGTTTTTTTTTTTTTTTCCCTTTACAATTTCCTATATATTTCATATATATATATATATATATATATATATATATCACACACACATATATTTTTTTTTTTCTTTTTTTGGAGAGGTTTTTGCTATAGGGCGTGTGCGCTCGCCAGACAGACAGAGACAGACAGAGAGATAGAAAGCAGGAAATCACCCCCCAGGGGGGATGGCCACGGCGCAATCCCTTCTCCTCCATTCTCCTCTCGGGATCTTGGGCACGCACGCACACGCGCCCGGCGTGAGTTTAAGCCGCCGGGTCCGGGACTCGAACCGTGGTCGACTACGTGGGAGTCCAGCGACATAGCCATTACGCTAACTGCTGGTCCCCATACACATATATTTTTTTAATTAAAATTTTTTTCATTATACAGTATGTGTGTACATGTGAGTTTGGGGTGGGGGTGCTCTCCACAGGATCATGTCATGCTGCCCCTTCTTCCAGTCCTCTAGTCCATTAGATTTTGGGCATTTACAGGTGCTCCTGGTGTGTTTCAAGCTGCCTGGGTTGAGGATTCAAGCTATGGTCACCATATAGGATCTGGGTTTTCATCATCACTGCCCCACAAAGTTGTCCTGATCATATACTTTTTTCCCCCCCTCCAATCATATGCTTTTAGAAAATCATAACAGGGCCAGCTCTGTGAGTTGTTGGTTAAGGCAGCCACATCCCTTGTGGCTGACTGTGCAGTTTGAATCCCAGTCTTGAGAAACATGCCTGTACGTGTTCATGCATATCCAAAATCTCAAGAAGAGGGAGACGTAGAAGAGAAGGGACTGTGGAGTAACTATTTCCCATGGAGGAGTGATTTATCCTTTCCCTTTCTCTCTTTGTCTCTCTCTGGTGAGCACACATGACCTTTATCAGAAAAACAAAATGAAACAAACAAACAAAACCCAACGAATAATAAAATCACAAGAAGGGGCTGATTTAAATTTTTTTATTTTAAATTTTGCCAGAGGGTACATGTACTCACTGGAGAGGTGCAGAGAGAAAGAGAAAGAGAAAGCGAGTGAGAGAGAGAGTGAGAGAGAGAGAAAGAGAAAGAAAGAAGGGAAGTGAGAAAGCACCCTGCCCCCAAGGGACATGTTCATGCTATAATCCCTTTTCCTTGATTTCTTTCTCCTTTTGGAATTTGGGACAGGCATACACACGTGTCTGGCATCTTTCTCAAGCCAGGTCCATACTAGAACCACGAAGGGTCCATCTGCCTTAATCACTATGCCACAGGCTGGCTTGAGGTGCTTCTTTTCTTTTTTTGTTTTTGCCATCAGGCACATGCTCTCACTAGAGAGAGATAGAGAGAGACATTGAGAGGCAAAGAGTGAAATCAGTCCTCCAGGGGGAATGGCCACATTGCAATCCCTTTTCTTCCATTCACCTCTTGGGATTTTAGGCATGCAAGCACACATGCCCAGAATAATTTTCAAGCTGCCAGATCTGGGATTTGAACTGAGATCAGCCATGTGGTAGTCTAGCACCTTAACCACTATACCATCTGCTGGCCCTGAGGCTGATATTTAAAATTATTGTGTATAAGAATCTGGTTTGTAGTTCTAATTAAAGGGTATATATGCGTGTCGGAGGGGTGGGGGTGAGGGACTCTTGTATTGTTTCTGAGGATAAGCAATTGACGCATAGAAGAACTGTACCAGGCATAGATGTGCCACTGTGTGCCACAACTTTGAATACTGGAAGCCACACAGGAGGCATGGAGTTGGTTCCTGAGACAATCTGATCACATCTGTGGTTGCAAGCTCCTGTAAAACCTCCAGCTAACTGGGAGGGTGGGACAAGAAGATCATGGTATGGCAAGGCCCTATCAAATCTTGGTTTCCTTCCCTATCTCTCTCTCTCTCTTTTTTACGCACGCATGCACACACACACATACACGAACTAAAAGCCCCAACAAAAATAATGTCAAAAACTGACTCTTAAAACATGACACACAGAGAAGAGCAATCATTAGAAGTGGGTAAAGGAAATAGATCTGTAGTCATATCAGGTCTTCTTGGCCATACTCCCTTTGTCCCTTCTCCCTCCTTTGGACACAGGCACTCTGCCCCTCTGGTTAAATGAGGAAGTGAGGGGACCAGCAGGCAGTGTGGCGGTTAAGGTGCTGGACACTCCCACATGGCTGACCATGGTTAGAGTCCTGGACCTGGTGGCTTGCTTTCTCACTTTCCTCCTCTCTCTCTCTCTCTCTTTCTGTGTCCCTCTCTGGTCAAATTTTTAAAAATGAATGAATAAATAAAATTAAATAATTATTTTAAAAAATGAGAAAGTGAAAAATTTGCATGAATGTGCAACACTCAAGGTTCCCCAGTGACTGGACTTCACTGCCCTTGTCAGGAACACTGGCTTTTTAGAGAGCAGACTCATCGTCAGTTTGGGAAATCAGACTTAGAAGAATGACTGAGAAAGGAAGCACAGGGACATTTGGCAAGGGACGGGCTGATGTAGGACTGTGAACAGTTCTTTTTGAAAAGAGTTGTTAGGAAGGACCTGGTTCCACATTCACCCCCTCTCTGGTCTTCCATATAACGGGATCATGTAGACATTTATATTTATCTTCTTATCTATTATTTAATGGGCCCCTCATTTAAGTCCTCCAATGCTTGTTCATAGTTTTAGTCTTTTTTTTTCTTTAATTTAATTCAGTGACAGGATTGCAAAACCATTCAGCAAGAAATGGCTCTAATATGTTTTGCAGACATCAGAAATACCCTGAGGAGAAAGTTAATGGGAGAGAACATAATAAGCCTTTTTGTGAAGAGTAAGATGTGGGATATATTTTATCTTAACAGTTTTCAACAAAGCCCTTGGAGGTGGTTTTTATGTGAGTAGAAGTTTTTCATTAAAGTAGTCTTTAAACAGAATTTTTTTAGTCTTAAATATTTTTGTCCTCAAAGGAAACCTCAAGCCAAGCCTCCTAATCTCCCCAGTTATATTGGTTAATCTTGGCTGTAGATAGCCAGGAAGAGTTCCACGACAGGCTTGGATACGAAAGGATCTGCCTTTTGGGGAGAGGGTTTTGTTTGTTTTGATGCCAGAGGGTGTGTGCACATGTGTTAACATGTGCAGTGTGTAGATGCATATGAGAGAGAGAGAGAAAGAGAAAGAGAAAGAGAAAGAAACCATACCCCCACTGGGGTCTGTTCACACTGCAATCCTTTTACCCCTTTTCTCTTTCCTATCAGAATCTTGGTCACTCACGCACATGTGCCTGGGTGTTTTTCAAGCCACCAGGGCAGCAATTTGAATTGCAATTGACCATGTGGAATGTGGCTCCCTTGTAGAAATCTATAGTAAGAGTTTTGTTTTATTTTTAAATAAAACTATTTTCTTTACCAATCTTTATATCTATCTATATCTATATACACACATGTGTGTATCTATATCTGTGTCTATCTCTCTCTCTATATATATAAAATTATGCCATGTTGTGTACCTATAACATGGCATTGCTTTGTACTCTATAAACACACACACACACACACACACACAACAAAGAGAAGCTAGTAGTGTAAAAATCAAAGGTATAAATCACAGCATGGTGTTCATTGAAAACAAAGAAATGGCATTATCCTTGATTTGATTATCACACACTGCATGCATGTTTTGAAAACACATTGTACCCCACAAAGATGTATAGTAATTAAATATGAATAAGAAATTATTTTTTAAAAAGGTCTTCTTTACAAGACAGAGAAAAGAAAATATCCTGTTCAGTGATCTTGGGCATTTCTTCCTATAATCATAGATTACACAAATCAGCATGTGATTCATGGGATGGTGTGTGTGTGTGTGTGTGTGTGTGTGTGTGTTAAACATGTGTATAAGTAGGTGGCCCAGCCATGGTAGTGTAAGTGGCACTACCACATGGCATTTTCATGTGGTAGCTGAAACTGAATGGGAGGCCCATGTTTGGTTCCAGATCAACCTAAACAGGCAGGGTATGGGGTGTGGCACCTGTGGTCCTGACTAACTGGAAGACTGAGGCAGAAGGATCATGATGTTGTGAGACCTTATGAAGAAGATAGCTGTCTCTGGCCTAGCCATGGTTGTGCAGGTGGTGGGAACACTTGCACAATGCTGGAGGGCATATGGGAAGGATGCATGTTTGTGTCCTGGGTCCACCCTTAGCAAACAGGGTGTGCCTGTGATCCTGGCTTGCTGCAGGGCTTGGGGAGAGGAAGGCAGTGTGAGGACCCTGCCAGGAGTGCCTGTCTGCCTCCCTCCCTCTCCTGTGCACGTGTGGTCTCTCTCTTTCTCACAAAAAGAAATGTATACAAGCATAGACCAAGGTTCATGCTCGGCATAACCTTCAATGCTAACATGTACTTATTGGGGGTATTACCACGGGTGGAAAGGGAGGATCATTGTGAGAAGGGGGGGTTGAAAAGATGTCATTTGTATAAAGTATTCTAAAATGTAATAATGATGATTGTAATAGCAAAGATGGATATAAAAGAATGAATGACTGCCTGAACAGACCTGAAGTACAGGTATTGTGGGACATGGATGCTGGACTCAGCCACTCTAGTTTTCCTTTCTTTCTTTTTTTATTTTTTTCTCTTTTTTATAAACTTTTATAATCAAGACTGTATCACAGCAGTGAACTGAATTTTGGGTGTTTGGAATGTGATGAGACCTGAGGATGATGTGAAACCTTCCGTGTATACCTTGGGGATGAGAACTGCTGGTGATAAATGCATCAGAGGAGAAGTACAGCTGTTGAAATAATGGTGCTGGATCCTGGTTCTGCCATGAGGAGTAAGGGACGAGGAGGAAACGCAGGACAGAAACACACAGACACTTGATTTGGATGTAATGTCATTTTCTGTAAGGGAGACACTTTTTTTCTGATCTAGGAAAATCCCTTCTGTGGCTTATTTTCTTCAGAAATAAAACATAGGCTTCTTGTCCTACGTAGTGGTGCTCTAGAGCTGCTGCAGACTGGGTTTGTTACAAACAGAAGTCTATTTTCTCAGTCTGGAGGCTGGAAGTCTAAGATCAAGGTGTGAACAGGGTTGGTTTCTTCTGAGGTACCTTTCCTTGGTCACCCTCTGTTCTTTGTGTCTTCTGATGATATTTGTTCTGTGTCTGGGTCTTTCTAAGGACATCATTCATGTTGGATTTGAGCCTGCCCTACTAAACTCATTTTAACCTAGTTATTTCTTCAAAGACCCTATCTCCAGTTGCAGTCACATTCTGAGTCCTAGGGGTTAAGATTTCAATGAATGAATTTGAGAAAGGGGACACAGTCATGATAATACTCAGGTACTAAAATGATTTTCCTTTTTTTCACCCTCTAGACTTATTGAAGTAGTGGAAGACACTAAATGAGGAATCTTGGAAACTTGTGTATAGAGATTTAAATTATACAATTTAGAGACATACTATATATCAAAAGACAAAATAGTCTTTCATTGCCTCTAAGGTGTCTGGTGGGATCACTTAACATGTCTTTTGTATTTCTAATCTCCTGATATTTGATATTTTCATGAATCTGGGGAGTCTCTATTAGCATCATCTTTCATGCAGTTAATAAATGTAGAATGATTCTACCCTTGTCTTCTGAGAAATAATTTGCTTGCTAGTTGTACATTTTTATAATTATTGATTAGTTTCAACATATAGCCTTTACTTATTAAAGTTCAAAATAAATTAGTACTTTTACTTTTTCCTGAACAATTCAGAGGTCTTAGAATACTTTAGTTTTGTTTATTCCCCTTCAGATGTATAAACTATTGTTTTCATGTATTTTCAATACTCTTACTATTTAAAACGGACAGACTTTGCTACTACTGGCATATACAGCCAATATATATTTAGATCAATACACATAATTTCCCTTTCCTTTGCTATTTATTCTTTTTTGTATCTCTAGTCTTCTATCTAGGAATATATTCCTGCTTTCTAAAGAGCTCTTTTTATATTACCTTTAGTAGAGTTTCACTGTGATTACTTATTTCAGTCTTTGTCTCAGAATATTTGTATTTAACCTTCTTTTTTGGAGGCTTTTTTTTTTTTATGGATTCCAGTTTGGCATTTATCATCTTTCAGCACTTTGAAGATATTCTTATATTATTTTCTAGCTTTCATAGTTCCTGTTGAGAAGTCAGCTATAAATCTTGTTCTTTTGAAGGCAATGTGTCTATTTCCTGGCTTCGTTTATGATTTTTCTCTTTGTCTTTTTATTTTATCATTTCCAGTAACTTAACTGTGAGGAGCCTGAGAGTGGTTTTCTTTTTTGAAAATCATGCACAGTGTTCATTGTGTTTATTGAATCTATGACTTGAGTCATAAGTTTTGGACAGTTCTCAGTTATTTCCAAATATTTACTGCATTTTCTCCTCTCAGAGATTGTAATTATGCATATGTTAGATTTTCCCCCTGTATCCTCATATAACTCTTTTCCTTTATCTATGTTATTTTTGTCTTTCTATGTGCATTAGTCTCAATGTTTTTATTTTGTAGTATTCTAATTCTTTCTGTCAGTTGTCTAAACTGCTACTTAAGCCCATAATTTTGGTTATATTTTCAGTTTTAGAATTATCATTTGACTTTTTAGTTTTAAGTTCTATTCTGAAATTCACCTTTTTATTCCTTGAGTATATTAAGCATAGTTATGTTTGATATCATGTTTATCCTTATCGCTGAGGCTCTGGTATTTTTTTTCTGTTTTTTCTCTTAGTTTTCAGTCATATGGGCTTGTCTCCTGATGTACCCAGGCACCTTGTTCCAGTTATTTTTGATATGTTTCAATTATTGTATATTTAAAAATTAGCACTATTTTCTGGCAGGAAACTAGTAGTCCAGTGGCAACCAGGCTATCTTAATCCAATCAGGAAGGGGAAGAATCAAAGTTGGACCTCACTTCATGCAGTTGTTGCTATAGTTCACTGTCTAAATCTTCCTTCTCAACAAAGGATGCCCTCAATTTTTTAAAAAAAGTTTGTTTATTATCTCTTCAGAGAGAGAGAAAAAAAAAAGAGAGGGAAAGAGAGAGCACCTCTAGCAGGGTCTCGACATTGTGATCCATCCCAGCCTCACTCAGCCTTGGATCACAGATATAGTGTAGATCCAGCATACACAAAGACGTCTCTGGATGCAAACCTGGAGCAGTCTCACATGGGTCAGCCGCTCAGAAGACTGTGTCTCACCAGTGTGCCAGCCCAGATTATCCTGTTTATTTCCATAATTGCTGGGAATCATGCTTGCAGTCAGCCCTCAGCTTCCAGTCCTCTCCAGGTATTGTCCACTGTTAAAGATAAACATTTTGATTTAGGTCATCCCTTTTCCCCACAGCAGCCTGCATTCAATGATTGGTTAATATAAGGGTATAAAATCCTGGCTCCCAGCTTGAGAAAACTATATGACTACTTCAGCAGCAAGGCTTCCTGTGAGATTGGCTAAAGCTTTTACTGAGATTGAATCATACTTCAACTTCTCCCTCTGTGCAAACTTGCTTCTTTCCCTATCCCCGTAGGTAATGATGCAAGGAAATGGAATAAACTTCTTGCATGATAATTTCTACATGAAGTCGTCTTCTATTTTTGAGTCGTCATTGTTTTCTTGAGTGTGGACCTTCAGATCTCAATCCTAATTTTGTGAGGTTTACCAGGGCTTCCCTTCATTGGCAAATCACGGATTTTACTATTTGTCCACATATAGTTTTTGGAAGTTTTTCTTGTTTTCTCTATCACACATTCATAATCAATAAACATCTCAGGGCAAAATTGACTCCAATTGCAGAGATTATCTCTCTGGTCTTCCTTCCTCTCCCAGATGTCAGCCCTACAATTTTATACTACACTTACTGCTTTCTTATACTTTCAAAGAATATTTTTTAAATGTTTATAGTTTTTCCACCCAATCTGCCATTTACAGAGTGAGATTTTTTTTACTTTTAATGTGGATTAAAAGTTATTTAAAAACTTCAAAGTCTGACTCAATTTAATTAAGTTCAATAATTTTATTTTTACATCTATATGTACACATAGATGCTGAGTTATATTCTAGGATAAAAGTTGAATGTTGTCTTTCTTCCCCCAAGGAGTTTATGATTTAGTAATGATTTCTTTAGTAGATATATCATTACAGTATTATTCTGATTAATAATGATAACACATTCAGAATGAAGCTGTGTTCTCTAACAAATTGCCTTTTATGAGAAAAAAGGATAAGAGTTGATACACTAAGTTACCCTAGTAAGCAGATTTATGCTCATACTGTGTCCTGTGAGAGTTGTAGGAGCTTGATAGCAAAAGTGGGTATGATTATACAACCAGGACCAATAATCAGGGGTAGAGGAGTGACACTGTTTTAAGGGATCCTCTGGGGCAGGGACAGGAACAAGAATGAATGAATACACACACACACACACACACACACACACACACACACATGTATATGTACATGTATATGTATATATAACTGGGATCTTAGAACCAACACTAATTCTGTGGGCCAGGTGATGATATAGTGGTAATACAATATGGGAAGGGTCCTGGTTTCACTTCTCAGGAGCTCTCTGAGCATACCCAAAACCTAGGGTGACTGAGACTGGGGTGAATCACAGTATGACAACCCATTGGGGTGTTTGTCTCTCAATTTCTCTTTTTTTTTCTATGTGTGTCTTTCTTTCATGGAAGAAATAAAAAATGAAATAAAGACCCCAAATGTCAGCATGAAAGAAGTAGTTTCTGCAATTGAGCTTGTAGGATGATTATAATATGGAGTACTTGAGCAGATAATGTTGAATGGATAGAAGCAGAGGATGCTAAAACCAGAGAGAAGTATTCTCTAAGAAGGCACCGAAGGCCTGATCCATGGCACAGTGCTTAAGCTGGATCTCACATGGCTTAATGCAGTTCAAGCACTGAACTTGGTGGTTTGAAAAACATGGCAGGCATAGTGAAGATTAAAAAAACAAACAACAAAAAAAACCAAATAATGACAAGTGCTGTAGGGGATGTGGTAAAAGCGGAATACTCCTACACAGTTGGTGGGAATGTAAATTTGTCCAGCCACTGTGGAGAATGATGTGGAGGTTCACCAAAGACCTTCAAATAGAACTACCATATGATCCAGCAATTCCACTCCTGGGTATCTGCCCAATGGACAGGAGAGCACTCAGTTGGAAAAGTGCTTGTACAACTATTTTAATTGCAGCATTATTCACGGTTGCTAAGACATGGAACCAACCCAAATGTCCACAACCAGATGAATGGATTGAAAAATTGTGCATATATACTTTATGGAATACTATTCAGCCATCAAAAACAACAAGACCCTGGGACCAGCAGTTAGCATAATGGCTGTGTCGCTGGACTCCCACGTAGTCAACCGCAGTTCAAGTCCTGGACCCAGTGGCTTAAACTCACGCCGGGTGCGTGTGCGTGCGTGCCCAAGATCCCGAGAGGAGAATGGAGGAGAAGGGATTGCGGTGTGGCCATCCCCTCTGGGGGGTGATTTCTCGCTTTCTGTCTCTCTGTCTGTCTCTGTCTCTGTCTGGTGAGCGCACGCGCCCTATAGTAAAAACCTCTCAAAAAAAAAAAAAAAAAGGCCCTGAAATTTGATAGAAAGTGGACAAATATGGAAGATTTGTTGCAGAGTGAAGCAAGTCAGGGTATAAAAGAGAGACATTGTATGTCTCCCTTAACATATACTGACTGTCCGCACTCTATGGTAGAGACTGAAAGACTGGAGAACATGAAAGTATTAAAAATTGTAGTGGAGTCTATGGCCATACCACCCTGAACGCGCCCGATCTCGTCTGATCTCGGAAGCTAAGCAGGGTGGGGCCTGGTTAGTACTTGGATGGGAGACCGCCTGGGAATACCGGGTGCTGTAGGCTTGGAGATGTAGACATGCTGGGAGGAAGGAAGAGGTCCCACTCCTAACTGGGCCTCCAGCATACAAAATCCCACATGAACAGCCCTTCTTCAAGAGACAGTCTGCTCCATGGCTCCTGAGATGTAGACATGCTGGGAGGAAGGAAGAGGTCCCACTCCTAACTGGGCCTCCAGCATACAAAATCCCACATGCCCTTCTTCAAGAGACAGTCTGCTCCATGGCTCCTGAGATGTAGACATGCTGGGAGGAAGGAAGAGGTCCCACTCCTAACTGGGCCTCCAGCATACAAAATCCCACATGGTAGGAAAACCCCTTTCATATCTCCTGTCTCTGAATCAATCTTGGTCTCTCTCTACCTCTCACTCTCTCTCTCTCTCTCTCTCTCTCTCTGTGTCTGTCTGTCTTTTTTTTAATTTTTGCTTTTTAGAATTTTTTAAGGTGAGGCGTCTTACAGGGCCCTTTGGCCCCTCCCTCCTAGGCCTTTGTTTTGTTAATAATCCCCTCTGCTCCTCCCAGAACAGCCCTTCTTCAAGAGACAGTCTGCTCCATGGCTCCTGAGATGTAGACATTTTGCGCGGCGCGCTAGCGCGCCGCGCGGTTTTCTAATTTTTGATTTTTATTGAAATTTTTTGAATATTAATTTTTGTTTTTTAGATTTATTCCAAAGTTTTTCTCTTCTTTTTCTCTGTTTCTTGTCTGTTTTTTGTTGTTGGTATTGTTTCCCTCTCTCTGCTTCCTTTTCTGCACACTTCCCAACCCTCGTATTAATCTTCAAAATTTCGGGAAGAAACCGACCATCCACCAGATGACTAGAAATCGCTGCAGGACCACAAGAAATATGGAGAAGCAGGAAAATGCCTCTCCTCCAATTGAAACGGATAGCTCCTCTTCATCCACACACAGTTCAAGGGAATTCATGGAAATGTCTGATAAACAATTCAGATCACTCATAATGGCAAAGCTAACAGAGAGCAAAGAGAAGAGAGACAAGGATCTGCTGAAGGGGAAGGAGAAAAGAGTTGAAGAGTTCTAGGAGGTGAGGAAATTCATGCAAGATCTAAAAGAGGAGTTTCACACTTTACAAAAGAATCAGATGGAGCTGTTAGAGATGAAGGATATAATACAAGAAGTCAAAATCTTCCTTGAAAGTATTAAAAGCAGACTAGATCATTCAGAAAATGGAATCTCTAATGTAGAAGAGAAAATGGCTGGCCTAGAAAGGTCCACCATAAAGACTGAGATAATGGCCCAAAACTTTGAGAATAATATGCAAGAAGTACTAGATACAATTAAACGTCCAGGGGCGGCAGTCGGGGGCTCCGCTCCGCGTGCTGGCGCATGGAGTTGGGGAGGCGGGCGCGGGGGCTCCACTCCACGTGCTGGGGTGCGGGGTCAGGGCGCGGGGGCTCCGCTCCACGTGCCCTTCTGGAGTTCCGGCCCGATTGGGGCTCTGACCCCGCGTGCCGTGGCCGGGGTCTGCCCCGCGAGCCGTGGCCGGGGCCTGCCCCGCGTGCCGTGGCCGGGGCCTGCCCCCGCGTGCCGTGGCCGGGGCTCTGACCCTGCGTGTCGTGGCCGGGGTCTGCCCCCGCGAGCCGTGGCCGGGGTCTGCCCCGCGAGCCGTGGCCGGGGCCAGCCCCGCGTGCCGTGGCCGGGGCCTGCCCCCTCGTGCCGTGGCCGGGGCTCTGACCCCGCGTGCCGTGGCCGGGGTCTGCCCCGCGAGCCGTGGCCGGGGTCTGCCCCGCGAGCCGTGGCCGGGGCTCTGACCCTGCGTGCCGTGGCCGGGGCCTGCCCCGCGTGCCGTGGCCCGGGTCTGCCCCGCGAGCCGTGGCCGGGGCCTGCCCCCACGTGCCGTGGCCGGGGCTCTGACCCCGCGAGCCGTGGCCGGGGCCTGCCCCGCGTGCCGTGGCTGGGGCTCTGACCCCGCGAGCCGTGGCCGGGGCCTGCCCCGCGTGCCGTGGCCCGGGCCTGCCCCGCGAGCCGTGGCCGGGGCCTGCCCCCGCGAGCCGTGGCCGGGGCTCTGACCCCCGCGAGCCGTGGCCGGGGCCTGCCCCCGCGAGCCGTGGCCGGGGCTCTGACCCCGCGAGCCGTGGCCGGGGCTCTGACCCCCGCGAGCCGTGGCCGGGGCCTGCCCCCGCGAGCCGTGGCCGGGGCTCTGACCCCGCGAGCCGTGGCCGGGGCCTGCCCCCGCGAGCCGTGGCCGGGGCTCTGACCCCGCGAGCCGTGGCCGGGGCTCTGACCCCGCGAGCCGTGGCCGGGGCCTGCCCCCGCGAGCCGTGGCCGGGGCCTGCCCCCGCGAGCCGTGGCCGGGGCTCTGACCCCGCGAGCCGTGGCCGGGGCCTGCCCCGCGAGCCGTGGCCCGGGCCTGCCCCGCGAGCCGTGGCCGGGGCCTGCCCCCGCGAGCCGTGGCCGGGGTCTGCCTCCCGTGCTGCATCAGCTGATGGCCGTCTCTGCTTCCCTGAGCCGCGTTCCTGAAACTGTGTTCCATGGAGATTCACCTACATTTGCGGGGCTGCACGAGACCCACCCTTGGTCCAGCCCTGAGTGGAGTCTACGTTCCCTCTTGTTGGGAACTTTATGATCTGATAATTGGAGAAAAAAAAAATCATGTTTATCATAAAAAATAATTAGAATAATAATAATAATGATTGGGGGATACATAGGAAAGATATTGAATGTTGAAGTGGGGAGATTAATGTCTCTGTACTGACTGACATGCATGGCATTCCCTTTTGAAAAAGCAATGTCATACACTGTAAAGTTATATGTAATTCAATGTAACAAAAAATGGATAATAATAAAAAAAAATGAGAAAAGAAAAAAAAAAAAAAAAAATTGTAGTGGACACCAGAGACAAAGTGGAGAGTATGGGAGGGAAAGAGCATAGGAAATTTGGGGAGAAAATGGAAAGGTAAGATACTTGTGGGACACAGATAAGGTTTATTATCTGTTGACGAGGATGTGTATGGTGGTCTCAATTGGGCTGGACTGAGGTATATATCATGCTGGGTAAAGTCTCTTCACAGTCTAAATGATGTATAGTGATTTAATGTATGAATAATAAATAAATAAATAAATTTAAAAAAAGAAAAGAAAAATTAAAAAAAAGAAAAATATGTCAGGCATGTGTGCATACATGCCCAGGATCCTGTCAGGATGGAGAAATGAAGGAAATAGGATTGTGGTGTGACCATGCCCATGCCCGGTTAAGGGGAGATTTCGCTTTTGCTTCCTCTTCCTCTTTCTCGCTCTCTCTTTCTGTCTGTCTCTTTCTCTCTATCTTTCTCTTTCTCTGGCAAGTACCCATGCCCTCTAGCAAAAAAAAAAAAAAAAAAAAAAAAAAAAAAAGGGGAGCTTCACGTACAAAAGCTTAAATTCTCTTGTGTTTGAGTTATTGAGATTGAGATGAATCCTAATTATTATATATTAATATTGGAGTGGCACTATCTGGAAAAATGCAGAAACCTAAGCAAAAAGTAACTTATGGATGGAGGACAGAGCAGGAAACAAAGTTATGATGAAGTGTGAACTTGTTTACTAGGTGTGGCACAGACTTCGAAGATTGTCCCTGAGGAGATAACCCAGGTAATCCACTATTGTGTCTAGATGCTTCTGGAAGTCTGCTTTAGTTGCAGAGAAGAAATATATGCAATTAGGTAAAGCTTTGAATTAGAAAGGGTGGTGATCAGTGAAAAGAGAGCTGCTCAGCAGGAAGCAGCTGCTTCCTGCTTAGAAGGAAGGTGACATGGTGAGCAAAAATTCAGCCTAAGAGAAGAAAGCATAGAGTCTCCTTTCCACTCTATGTTTAAGTTCAGCCATCCAGCCATGTCACACTTGTAGACCCAATGTATTATGCTGTTCCATGTCTCTCATGAGAGCCTTATGACTAGAGCATTTTCAGCTGTGTTAATTTGATAAACTTATCCCCATTTTACAGTACCTAGTTTGAATAACTTGTAAGGGTGGCTCATCCCCTCACTCACTTGCCTTTGCACTCTTAGGTTTGTTGCTTGGGACTTTGAGATGATCTTGTGCTCCTCCCTGCCCAATCTGAACATCTGGTCCAGCGAAGGGCCTTACCATACAGCAGGCTGTCTGCAGCTGGAAGGCTTTTCAGCTGGATGCGTGGCTCATCCCCTCCTCCACTCGCCTTTGAACTCTTAGGACTTCAGCGTTTTCTATAGCATGTGGTGCACCACAAGATCTCTTCCTTGTTCCTGAATTGAAGCTTAGCAGCTCAGTTTCAGGTTCACTTGTCCTCTAGAAACAAGAAGGACTTTGGGTCACACAGAACCATTGACAACAATGCAAGGTGCTGGTGAGCAATGGGGAGGTAGAGCAGAAGAGAAATAGCCAATTGCCTATTCCTGCACACCATTGAACACTTGGAGATACCTTGAATAATTTAGGAAGGAATATATAGATCACCAGATGACTAGAAACCATCGCAGAGGTACAATAAATAAGAGCAATCAACAAAATATCTCTCTCCGAAGGGAAAACATTAATTCCTCATCACCCACAGACAACACAATGGAAGTCATGGAAATGTCAGATAAACAATTCAGAATATTTATAGTGACTGAACTAAATGAGATACAAGAGAAAATAGACAACGAGCTCATTCTTTCCATGATTTGAAAGAATAGACACCCTAAAAAAGAATTAAGTGGAATTGTTAGTGATGAAGAATGTGATACAGAAATTAAAACCTCCTTCAAAAGTATTAAAAGTAGGTTAACTCCTGCAGAAGATAGCATCTCAAAAGTAGAAGACAAAACTTCTGACCTAGAATAACTTATCAAAATGACTGAGAAAACAAGGAAAATGAGGATAATATACAAGAAATACTAGATACCATCAAGCACCCAAATATCCAGATAGTTTATATTCCATGAGAAGAAGAAAATAATAAGGGCCTTGATAATTTATTTATTCCATGAAATCCTGGAAGAAACTTTCCAGACTTAGAGATGCATTCAGA
The DNA here is from genome assembly GCA_026018925.1 of Tupaia tana. NCBI lineage: Eukaryota > Metazoa > Chordata > Mammalia > Scandentia > Tupaiidae > Tupaia > Tupaia tana. Next base: position 136,053,893 of record JAKSZU010000007.1, read on the forward strand.
TATCCAGACCCAGGAAATACATAGGACCCCAAATAGAATCAACCCAAGAATATCCTCTCCAAGACACATTATAGCCAGATTGGCCAAAACCACAGACAAAGACAAGATACTAAAATTGACAAGAGAAAAATATCAAGTTACTTACAAAGGCTATCCCATCAGGCTTACAATGGTCCTCTCATCAGAAACAATGCAGGCAAGGAAAGAATTGGAAATATAGTCAAAGTGTTAAATGAAAGACAATCTCATCCAGGAATACTATACCTGGCAAGATTATCCTTCATATGGGGAAAAAAAGATAAAACAATTTTTTTTGATACACAAAACCTGAAAGAATTTACCAACTCCAGGCCAGCTCTTCAAGAGGTTCTGAAGGGAGTGCTATATCAGGAAAACTAAAAAGTTAGATGATGGTTATAAGAGAACAAAAAACAACCAAGAAAATGGCTCACTTAATGATAGAAACAGGTCTGGAAATATTGATAATGACATTGAATGTTAATGGATTACATTCTCCAAGAGACATGGACTGGCTGAATGGATAAAAACAAAACAAAACAAAAAACAAAGACAGAAACCTGTTGCCTACAAGAAATGCACCTTATGGATGAAGACATATATCAACTAAAAGTGAAAGGCTGGAAAAAGATATTCCATGCAAATGGAAATCAAAAAAAGGGCTGGAGTTGTGATACTGATTTCAGACAAAATAGGCTTCAAGACAAAGAATGTAAGAAGATACAAAGAAGGGCATTATATAATAGTAAATGGGCTAATTCATCAAGATGACAATGCTTATAAATGTCTATGCACCCAACTCAGGAGCACCTAAATATATGAAGGAAAGACTGCTGGAGCTAAAAGGTGCAACACTTAATTGTTGGGGCTCTCAACACCCCATTATCTCCTTTAGACAGATATTTTAGACAAAAAATAAGCAGAGAAAAGGACCTAAACAATACTATAAATCAAATGGGCTTTACTGACATCTATAGAACTTTCCACCCTAAGACCACAAAATATACATTTTTCTTACCCTAGCTGAAAAGGTTTTCAGCGATTGACCATATGATAGGACACAAATCAAGCCTTTACAGATTCAAAGGCCTAGAAAGTATATCTAGCATCTTCTCTGACCATGACAGAATTAAACTTGATATTAATTTCAAGAAACACCCTAAAAAATACACAAACACATGGAAAGTGAACAACCTACTTCTGAATGACTTCTTAACTACTGAAGAAATTAAGTCTTAAATAAAAAAAATTATGGAAACAAATGATAATGAGTACATGAGTTTCCGTAATATATGGGACATAGCAAAAAGAATCATGAGAAGGAAATTCATAGCAATTAGTACACATAAGAAAAAGATAGAAAGTGGCAAATAGACAACCTAATATCATGCCTCAGGGGATTAGAAAAATAACAACAACAAAAACTCAAAAATGCCAGGCAAAAAGAAATCATAAAGATATGAGCAGAAGTAAATAAAATAGAAAATCAACTATATAGAAAATAAATGAAAGCAAAAGCTGATTCTTTGAAAAGATTAATAAGATTGACACACCACTAGCTAGACTGATGAAGAAGAAAGAAAGAAACCAGATTAATCAAATACATAATGAAACAGGCAACATTACGTAATGAAACAGGCAACATTACAACAGAAATACAAAATATCATTAAAAGATACTATGAGCGACTATATATGCCAACAAACAAGAGAACATGGAGAAGATGGACAAATTCCTGGATGCATATAATCTACCAAGATTGAATCAGGAGGACATAGAATACCTGAATAGACCCATAACCAGCCATGAGATTGAATCAGTAATAAATAACCTCCCTGCAAAGAAAAACCTAGGTTCTGATGGGTTCACTTCTGAATTCTACAAAACTTCTAAGAAAGAGTTAACCCCCATTCTACTCAAATTATTTCTAAAGATTCAAAGGAAGGAAACCTCCCAAACTTATTTTATGAAGTCTCCATCATCCTCATTCCCAAAACAGATGAAGACATAACAAAAAAGAAAAACTACAGACCAATATCTCTGATAAATATAGATGCAAAAATTCTCAACAAAATACTTGCAAATCATATCCAACAACATATAAAAAAGATTACTCAACATGACCAGGTAGGCTTTATTCCAGGGATGTAAAGGTGATTCAATATGCAAGACTATAAACATAATACACCATATTAACAGAAAGAGAGATTAAAACCTTATGATTAGTTTAATCCATGCTGAGAAAGTATTTGATAAAATACAGTATCCCTTTATGATAAAGACTTGTTGCGAGATTGGTATAGAAAGGACATTTCTTAACACAATAAAATCCATCTATGAAAAACCTATAGTTAACAGTATACTGAGTGGGGAAAAACAAAAAGCTTTTCCACTAAGAACTGGTACTAGATAAGGCTGCCTACTTTCTCCACTTCTTTTCAATATAGTGCTGGAAACTTAGCCAATGCAATCAAAAAAGATAATATAAAAGACATTCAAATAGGCAAAAAAGACTTGAAAATCTTTATTTGCAGAAGACATGATAATATAATTAGAAGATACAAAGATTTTCATGAAAAATCTTCTTAAAGTAATATATGAATACAGTAAAATGGCAGGATACAAAATCAGCATCCAAAAATCTATAGCATTTCTGTATATGAACAACATGTTGAATGAAGTAGAGCTGAAGAAAGGAATCCCTTTTACAACAGCTACTAAATTTATAAGATACCTCGGTATAAAGCCAACTAAGAAAGTCAAAGATCTTTACAAAGAAAACTATGAAAATCTTAAAGAAGATAATGAAAATGACACGAAGAAGTGGAAGGACATCCAATATACCTAGATTGGATAAATTAATATAATCAAAATGGCAATTCTACCCAAATTAATCTACATATTTAAAGCAATTCCATTCAAAATACCAGAGACATTCTTCAAAGATCTAGAAAACAATCATAGAATTTGTCTAGAATCATAAAAGACCTCATATTGCCAAAGCAATCTGTGCAAGAAGAGTGGAATGGGTGGCATATCACTCCCTGACCCCAAAATATACTAAAGTGGTGATAATCAGAACAGCATGGTATTGGCACAAAAACAGATGGACCAATGGAATAGAATAGAGACCCCAGAAATAAACCTCAAAGCTTACAGGCAACTGGTTTTTGACAAAGGATACCAGTCCATTGGGAAAAGGAAAACCT